>JANBPO010000598.1:2400000-3000000 GCA_024336825.1 Amorphophallus titanum | reverse complement strand
GCTGGTGCCACCTACCAGCTGAAATGATTATGGGCCTGGGATCCTCTTCTGTACCAAGATTAATTTCTTTCGTGGGTTCATCCACTGCTGATGACGGTTCATCGAACCTCTTCAAAGCCTGCACGTACAAATCAGCAGTGTCATCCACGTCACTATCCTCATCATCAATCAGGTCTCTCTCATCCACGATTTCATAAATGCCTAATCCATCATTACTCCATATCCTGTCTAATTCCTCATCATCCTCTAGGACGATGGCAGTTGCTACAAACTCATGGCATTTTAGGAGGGCATGACAACGCTAGGCAAGATCTTGAAGAAACCTATCTGGAATAGTTCTAGAATGACGCATCATCGGGTGCGTCGCAAACATGGAAGGGCCAGAAACATTAGAGCTAGACTCTACCCCAACTAACCCTTCTAGCCTAGGAGACTCTATACACTGTACATCCAACCTAGAGGATAGGAAATCTACTGGGAAAGAAACAGGGGTCTCGTGCCCCTGGGAAGAAGATGGGCAGAACATAGCGTAATCCTCCACTGAGATCTAGGTTTCAAATTTGACATTTTTTTTTTGGTCGAGCTCAGTGGATGACACCCAACAAGAAGAATTTGATGGAGGAGGAGGAAGGGCCCGTGGGCAGAGTGTGGGAAAGAGCACATCGAAGAAGGGATCAGAGGAGGAGAACCACATATTTGATAGATCAACTGGTGAATCAGGCGACCACCTGGACGAAAAATCATTTGGCGAGCAGCGCCCACATGGACAATCAACAATTAAAAATTCAATCTGCCTCTCATGTCGAAAGGGAGACTGAAACATTAACGGATCAACTAGAAGAGGAGGTGAACGGGGAACACAAACCAGCTACTAAAAAATAAAAATCAGATGGGAAAGAGACAAAGTGAAGATAAAAGTCGAGCTCCCCTCTTCCCTCGTATAGAGGGCTGGCTTCCCGCGTGAGTACTGCACTACTCGTACCTCGGGTCTCCTTGGACTTTCTCTTTCGGCAAACATCATAGACAAAACTCTGGAATAATCAGTAAAGTCATCAACCAGCCCCTTTGACAGCAGAGGTGGTCTGGTCATGGCACAAGCAGCACTTTCCTTCTGGTTCTGGCACGGTGACGTCTCTAGTGTACCGAGCTGTAGCGGCCCCTTGACAAAATGTTGACGGTAATTCCATGTTAACAGTCCGGAGTCTCCCAATATTGACAAGGATGACTCCCGATAGCCAAGGCCCCATCTGCTTATTTTTCTGCCCCTTGGGATGGGTTTAGTCCACCCCTGCAACTGAGTGCCGAGACCCATGCCTAGTTGATAGCCTAACTTGAGTATCATGTGCCATCCTTTGGAATCTCTAATCTTGGACTTGACTTTAATGTTAATTGGTGTAGTGGCGGGCTTGCATGATGCATATGCCCAGGGAAAATTCAAGTCCATCACAGAAAGGATCGGCTTATTGCTCAGCCATAGAGTTGGCAGAATCTTGTTGAAAATAGCTTCAACAGTTTGTACAATGGTACACTTTTCACATTGACACCCGCCCCTGAAATGGAAATTTGAGGCACTGGTGAGCGGTCGAAGGTATAGCATGAAGACTATCAATCCACGGACGGCCTAGAATAGCTTTGAACATTGGATCAATATCTAACACATAAAACTCCACGGCCATGGTGAGAGGCCTGAGCTCGGCCTGAACAGTTACCACCCCATGGCATGCTCTCCTGGAGTTATCATAGGCAGCAATAGTTATCGGAGTCGGCCTTAACATATCTTCAGAAATATTGCAAGCTCATAGAGTGCTTGTGGATGTCAAAAAATGATGATGATTATACGACACGTACGTCTCCACATCCGAGAGCGAGTCGAAGATGGAAATGTCGAATAAAGCCTGTATCTCGCCTGATCTGGACGAGAACGTGCTTGGTGGTCTGCTACTCGATAAGGAAGCCCCTCACATAGAAGATGTGGCCACAACTCCCCAACTGGCTGTGTCGAAGGCTCAATCGAGAGAAAACTTGGGAATTCGGGTTGGTTCAGTATTTGGCAAAAATCGCTCGAAGTCTTTAATCGGGGCTTAGAAGCTTCAGTTTAAACACCTTAGAGGTGGTGCCTTACAACTAAAGCATCGCGAGAGTGCAAGAGTTTGTCTAAGTCGCCACGAAGCCGGAATCGAGTCTCTCTATGCTTAAACTGGCGCGGCCAATGCTTAAACTGGCGCGCCCCTCCAATAGTGCTTAAACTGGCGTGCCCCTCTCATGCTCTTGTTGCCCAGCGTGCCAATTATGTATGGGCTAAATTAGCGCGCCCCATGGACACGCTAGTTTAACCAAATATTACCTCATGCCAGTTAACTCGAGGGCTATCTCATCTCAGATCCGATACCCTATTTTTCACTAAATGGATCGATGAATAGGGAAAGTCTTCGACTGGAATGGAAGGGATGCCGCACATGACTAATGGGCAATTGTCTGCACCGCTCAAGCCCCCCAAAATGAGAAGTCTTCGAACGCTGCACCGAGCATCACGTCGCCGCTGGTCGCCATCGGCCAATCCTGGGATGGCACCATGCCTACTCTATCAACCCCTCCCTCTGTAGGCCACTCGATAGCGTTGGACACAAAGAGAAGGAGAAGAACAGAATGAAAGGGAAGGAGGACTCAGAGGCTTCTTCCCCCACCTCCATATATATGTAACCAACCCAAAGGAAGAAAGGAGAAGAATGAGCAAGGAGAAGAAAAAAAAGAAAGAGAGAGATAGAGAGGATTTCTAGAGTCAGAGAGTGCTACATGAGAAGCTTTGCCCCCGGCGCCGTGAAGGTGAAGAAGGAAGGAGGGTGAGTGTGAGAGAAGTGAGGTGAGCCAGAGGGGGAGCTTGTGCTCTCACCCTTCCCCCCTCACTGGCGTACTTATTTTCTCCCCTTTCATTGTAGCTTCTACCTCCTCCATTAACGTATCTCTCTCTTTTCCCCTCAATGTATTCCACTTCCACTTTGTGGTGAACTACCTTGTATCCGAATCTTTCCCCCTTTTTTCAGTGGATGAATAAAAAGAAAATCTTTTGATGAGTATGGTTCTCTGCTTTTAGTTTTTTGTTTTCCCTCTCTTATCTTCTACTCATCCAGGGGGCTTCGAAGCCTGCTTCTCCATAGCATGGCCTTCGAATGAACCCGTCGAAGGGATGAACATTTATGGCCTCCCATGGCACACATTTGTCCCGCCCCATAAAATCATCACCCGTGAGCTGTGGGATCTCTTGAAGGCTAGTCCTCGAGCCTCCACACTCACATCTGGGTTATCAGACCATCGTGAGGCCACTCCGCATTTTGAGGATTACCCTGGGATATCTCATTTGGTGGTCTTCTACTTCCTCTGGCATACCTCAGTCGGGGGGAGGTGCTGCCCAATTTTTGCCAGGGGCATGAACAACAAGAACAAACGAACATGCCATTCTCTGGGGACAAGAACAACATGCATCCGAAGCCCCTGAAACAAACTAAACCCCTCTGAATAGAACACTTAAACCTCCTCATTACCAACCTAATTTACCAACTGAATGAACATCTTGACCATCGAATTGATTTGCAGGTGGAAGGAAAGAAGAACCTAAGCTAAAAACAATAAGGCAAGCCCCACAGAGATCATCCCGGCGCGCCCTTAAACTAGCGCAGGCAAATCCAGCGCGGTACCCCCCCACTGCACCGGTTTAGCCCTACACTCTAAACCTCACTATTTTTCATGGCCTATACCCGGCGCGCCCCTCTTCCCCTTCCACCATCATCCGGCGCGCCCCTCCATCTTAATGCCTTATTAACCGGCGTGCCCTTACTCACCTGTAACTGGTGCGCCCCTCCCTCCTTGTAACACCTATTCTGGCGTGCCCCATCATCTTGGCCACTACCCAGCGTGCACCTTGTAACACTCTTATCTGGCGCACCCCTGGATTGCTCCTTTGACCAGCGTGCATTATAAAAGAACAACTAGCCAAATAGAAGAAAAGGCTTAAATAAATGAGTAAAGAAAAAATGAAAAGAATGTTAACCACTCTTATGAGAATAAACAACATCATTTAACAATTGAAATAATGATAATAAAATGCCATAACCAAATAAAAGACAATATCACCCCTGCTATAATTGAACCGCGCGACCTGACCGCGCAGGTCGATCAGCGTGCGAGGGCACACGATGGCGAATTCGGGCTCCACACTTAACTATCCGCTCCCCCGTGCTGTGCGTGAAGAGAAAAGTAATGACGCCCCATGGCATCGGACGTGGACCTCGGGAACCCCAATATGGCCATGATCAGAACACGTCTCGGGCCAATAGTTCTCTAACCCGACCCGCTTCTTCCAGGATCTAATCTCGCACTTGCATTAAACTTGCCGTACTCGCGGCAGACATTTGCATATTTTAATCATCGTCTTCAACGCTACTAGTGCGGACTTCTGTCCGAACAAGAAATGGTCTGCCAGTGACCAACATACATGCATCTAAGAACGTTTATGCTCCAATGCAGGGTCTATCCAAACGCAGTCTGAGATTTTGCTCTCATTTTTGTTATTATGAATCTCAGGTCATAGGGCCCCCATTTTTGGTGATTAATCAAGGATTTCTCCTCTCCGCAAGGATGTAATTAACGTCATAGCTTTTATGGTGCGACGGGTTCTCAGTCTTGACATGATACACACAATCGCCTGATTAGTCAGATCGAGCGCACCATGTGCTTCCCTGAAGCCCGAACAAATCGTCACCTAGGTGACTGGCACACCCTCGCACAAATAAACTGAACAAATGAATGAAAAGATGAATAAACTAACGAAAACAAGAAGCGTCCCGATAGTGCGTCCACAAAGAGTTAGGAGTGTGCAGATTAGATAATTAAACTCTTTTTCACTTTCTTTGTACATATCCTTTCAATATTTCAATTAAAGCAACTGTGCATACTAGTTTACTTTCTTGCACATAAGGAGATTCTCCACTACATTTAAGTTTCAATACCTTCTTTTTGTGCATAACATAGTGAATAACATTTTACTTTCACACATACTTTTGTTTCCTTGCATCCAATTTTCTTGCTATTTTCAATCCGTTTGAGTTCCAGAGTTGTTTGTTGGCCTCTTTAACGTTAATTGGGTTAATTAATCATTGAACTGGAGTTCTGGACTTTCCAGGAGCAGAGTCATGAGTTCGTGCGAGGTTCATACTCGAGCACGGAGGTTCATTCTATCAAAAGTATGCTTTATTTAGTTCGAATCGTGAGGGTAACTTAATGGTTGAAACCCGGTGAAAATCGGGCAGCATCTCCCCATCCCCGGAGGATTGCGGGGGGAAAGCGGGGACATACTCACGTAGCGGAGTAAACCCCTTAGAGTCTGGTGGCGCAACGGCGGCCAGTGGACCCGAATGGATAGTAAACCGTGAGGGCTATCCTACTAGGGCCACCATGGTCCGTGGGTTAAAAGAGAGCGGATAAGGAGACTAATGAGGGAGGCGAGGACCCCGAGGGCTAGCCTACAAGGGGCATGCAACCCACAGTCAGTGCTACATCCGAACAAGCGATAACTTATAGGGAAGGAAACCCCGAGGGCCAGCCTACGAGGGGCACACATCCCTTTGTCACCACAGGGTCCCCCTAAGGACTGTGGATTTGAATTATCGGGCTTAGCCCTATTAGTGTTCACCCTATGGCCCGTAGGGGTACTCATCACTCACAGGTGAGACCCTTTGACCAAGTGGTGCTTCTGATGTAACAGTGGGGGTATGTTCCCCTCTTCGGGTTATTAGAGCAAGGCTATTGGAAGTAACCAAGCCCACAGACTCTAAATCACAAGTGGAATGAAGAGGGTACAAAGCACCACATGACATTCACCTAGTTGACAGATTGCATTCATGGGGTTAGAATGTTAATGCTCATGGGAGTAAGGTATTAGCACTCACGGAGATGGGGAACAGTGATTAATATGTGAATTAAGGGGGATTAGTAGAGCAACCTTCACCAAGGGGGGGTTGATGGCTAGCCCGTGAACGAAAATGATCAAGCTATGTAAACATACATTCAAGCAACCAGCATATAACTGGCACAGGATGAACACTCATGTTTTAGAGGCGACCCCATTCCCTCTGGGCTATGGAGAAGCACAGAGAGGTGTTGAGGGGGGATGCCTCGGAACTGAAGTGGATCGAGGTGCACACACGAATGTGCCTCTAACCACGAAACCCACAACGCGTATACGGCAAACCCAACATGATCATTGCATTGGAAGGGAAGCCCTGGGGAGGGGGAAATCGTTTCTGTAGCCCATGTTAGCTCCAGGGCATGTTCGGTCTCACGAAGTAAAACACGACATTCACACACACACGAAACATGCGAATTGAAAGAGAGGAATGGGGGGAAGCATAACAGTATGATATCATTCAGATCATCAACATATCATTCATCCCATCAATAGGAGGTAAAATACATAGTACATTATAAGCATTCGGCGTGGCCGACGTTGTCGCTCGACTGCCGTTTCATTAATTACAGAGAAGGGATTATAGAGGAGAAGGAGTGATGAGATGGTGAGGGGGGGAGATGGGCTTATATCATCTCCCCTCCCCCTCACTTACACTATATTGAGGGAAAAATAGAAGGGGGATCGACAGGAGAAACTGGCAGAACCCACCTAAACTTCTCCAGCAAAACAGAGTATCAGATTTCTCTCCTTCTCCGGTTCTGGCGTGCTTCAAGGAAGCAGACAGAGGAGGGTAGCGGCCGGCTCACACTTAGGAGAAACCCTATTTCTCTCTTGAGGCTCCCTCTCTCTCGAACGAGTGGCTTCTCCTCCAATCAGATGGCTCTTTCTGTTTCACTCTTTGGATTTCTCATCCACTTCTTCTCTCTTTTTCAATTGGTTGAACCACTTAGTGCTTTATAGAGGAAGTCTCTCCTGGCGTGGAGAATGCGCACCGAAGTAGGCTTCCTTTGATCATTTTGGCGCGCCGGTTGATAGGGCACTAGGAAGAGGGCTTCAACAAGGTGTTTTTGCGAGCCGGTTAAAGGGGCACCGGAGAAGAGGGTGCGTCGGGTAAGGGGGTGCACTGGATTAAGCTTCTTTTGTCGCGTTCGTTTGACACACGTCAGACTGTGGGCCCTAGACTGGCTCCAGGAGTTGACTTGGTCCTTCATCTCATCGCGGCTTCGCAGAATCGCAACAAGAAGTTTTGGTAAAGCCTTCGGGCGACTAAATGGCCAATTCTGGAACCTTTTGTGCCTTTGGTTTGGACCCTCGGGTTTTTCGCTGACATGGCCTTTTGCACTGTAATTTGTGCTGCCAGGCTGGCTTCACTTGTATTTGTAACTTTTTGGTTGCTTCTTCGGGGATGGTCCCGGAACATTCACTGGAGGAGGCGAGGTACCGCTCTCTTCCCTTGGAACATGAGCTCTCCGTCTAGGTGGCATTTTAATCAACTAGGATACATACGACAAAAGAAACCATAAGTAATCACGGAAAACAACCTAAGCCAGCAATAGTAGACACATGGACTTGTTCTGGACCAGTGCAATTTCGATTCCTTATTCATAACCTCAACACCACTCTGATACCAACTGTAATGACCCAGAGATCCAGATACCGGTAAATAGATACCAAGAACTTAGGGAAGCCACCCAAGAGGCTGATGAGGCCCCGTAAGGGTTGGGAGGTTTTGTTGAGGAGATGCATAACGAATTGAAATTACACGCACAATAGTAATTAAAGTAACAATTTGAACTTTAAGCGAAAGCAATTTATAATATCGGAGTGGTAAACATATACAATAGTCCAGATCCACAATTTATACAAGTCCACACACTGTACAGGAGTCAAAATAAATAACTACATGGGGCATACCTTGGTCAAAAGGGAAAGAAAAGATAGACATACCAACTGACGACCTACTGCTGGCACTAAGACCTGCCATCGAAAGCACGAGAAGCGCCGGAAGACGGCTGTTGCTGCTCACCTGGAAAAGTAAGGGTGAGTCTCACAACATAGACTCAGTAGGGTTCACGGGGATCCCTACCTCGCAACTAAATATAGGAAAGTAATTAAAGCATGCATTGACATAAGCAATGACAATTTAAAGCTGTACACCTAACTGAACAAGTAAAGATAGCTAAACAAGATGCCAATTATAATTCGAACACAAGAGTCAGAAACTAAATCTACCAATAAAATAAATTTTCATATTTTCAAGTGACAAGAGAGTGAAGGAAGACCACCAGAAAGAAAAACCAGATGCATCTATTGACGGCTTACACTATGTCTCAAGTTATCTCCACAAGCCTGGAATGCGGCAAGTGAGACACGTAACAGTAACCGAAGTCAAGAACTAGTCAGGGTCACACTCGTCAGTGTCAGTCCAAGCCCCTGACTACGTATGCACACACAAGCTCAATGTCTTGAGGTAGACCTCTAGCTAGTTTTCCCCTCAGTAGGACGCTACTGCCAAGCAAGGGGGGCCCACGGGAACTAGCTTAAAAACCCTATACCGGGACTACCCCATCACCTCTCCCAGGTGGGCCGACACTAGAGGTTGTCGGGCTACGGCTAGTGGTTCCATCACAAAGAAAGAGAAAATAATTCTATTGGGATATAAAAATATGCCACAATTTGTAAAAATAGTTAAACATGGTGAATATGCATGATTAAACACATAATTAAATGCATAGGATTGAAATTGAAATCTGCAAGAAATAGACGGTCGAATGTAGGGCCGCTACAGTGATAAACGGTCAGACGACTGATCGCTACATGGTGAAAAATGGTCCACTGTTAGGCCGCAAGGCTTACACAGCCACATAAAGTTCAAAGGTCTCACGTGGTCGAAGATTGGGCCACGAAGGGGTCACAAACGGTCGAACGATTGACCGCCAAAGAGGGGTAAATGGTCCAAGTATGGGGCGTGTAACTCCACCGCCTTACTGGTCAACGGTCTTAAGTGGTTGTGAGGTCAGCCGCTAAGGTCAGTAGACAGTCTATCGTTGGACCACTACTCAGTTAGAAATGGTCTAGACCGCTAAGGTCCACCGCCATACTCCGTTTCGTTAGTGGTCTCTGGTAGGACCGTTTACCTACCAGAGAATCGAAAACGTGGGGATCTCAATGGAAACCCCACCCAATCGATTCGAATCAATGGGAAAACAAATATACACATGTTCCCTGCCTTGTCATGACCATTCCACATCAATTTATACTCCAAAAACCTAAAGGCAATAGGCATGGAGGGATTAAAACATAAATGATAATTTTCATGCTTTTAAAACATAAATTCGATGTGCATACTGTTTAAGACATAAAGACGATGGGCATAGAGGGGAGATCAATCCCAAGGAGGTAAGGAAGCCATCCCCCTACCTATTTCACGACAAAAATGGCAAATCCTCGTCGTTCAACCCGAGGGAGCCACACCCTTCTCTCGCGGTTTCCCCACCTCCACGCTTCACCGTCTGCTCCACGACGGCAACACCGGACTCCCCGCGTCTTGGGCTCACCAAGGACACCTCCTGCAGCATCCCGGGGTGACCGTTCCGGCGAGAGAGCAAGAGAGAGGGAGAGAGTGTCGATGGGGAGAAAAAAGGGTGAGAGGGGGAGAGAGAATGGGGAGAATGGGAGATTTCTCCCCACGTTAAAATTTTTTGATTATATTTTTTTTAGATCAATACTCAGAGAGAAATCACCAAACTAAGGACTCTAGTTCGCCCACGGACGGAGAGTGGAAGTGCAGGCAGAGCAGGACTCTCTGTTTGCCTTAACGGTCTTGCGATAGACTGCAAGGCTTGAGAAACGGTCGGACGTAGATCGTAAGGTCTAGTCATCCACAAAGAGATAAGATCGAAGAAACCTAACTGGACTCTCCGCCTTCCTAGCATTCGAGCAAAGGACCGCCAATGCCCATGAACGATCACGCGATAGACCGTTAGGCTATCATACGTGGCAAAAGAGATAAAGGCCAGATAAATCTCTGATTAAATCCTCAAAATAATCCTCAATAGCCCTTATCTAGGCCCAATATGCCAAAATGACAAGCAATAGTAGGAACTTAGGCCCAACTAGGGAGAGAACCCATAAAATAAGCCCAAAAGAAAGACCAGAAAGGACCCAATAATCGGTGAATAACTCGGGACATCATAAAAATAGATAAGGAAATGACCTAACTCATTAGTCATAAAATGGGTGTCAACAGATTCCCCTCCTTAATGTCCTCTTTGTAGGGGAGCGAGGAAAGGTGAAGAGAAAGCAAAATGAAACATAGAGATGTAGCCAAAAATGAAGCGAAGTGGACTAAAAAGTGGATGCTAAGGTACATGACACCCATCCTCAACCAACGAGTGATAGGAATCTTCCAGAAAACTCCGAACCAATCACAAGGAATGGCCAAACCAAACGACGCATGACTGGAGGAACTAACAAACAAGAAAAATAAAACATGACCAACCTCGTCACCGGAATGCACAGCTGATAGGCGGTCGGAGCAAGTGGAAAAGTAATGATGAGCAACTAAACTCTAGACAAGAATCCTCAGCTAATCAAATCAAGCAAGTAGTCCAAAGGAAACCTTCTGACTCAGAGTGGAATGACTCTCCTTATCTAAAACCATGGATATATAGCTATCCACCATTACTGAGACACCTCTAGATAGACTAGGGATGCATCCTGGGTTAAAGTAAAAAGAAATCATCAAAATGAATGCAAAGAAATGATAAAATAGCCAGATATATGAGAATAGTATTGCTAGACCGGATAAATTAGAGTCAAGATACTATCTGCAACCACGGCGGGTAAGATAGAAACATCGTCCCCCAACTCTTCTAACCTAACGGCCTATCCAATGATTAAATATGTACACCAAGATCATCATCATTTTTGTTATAGGAGAACATTAGATCTCGTAACACATGAATGACCTGTCGGTTCTCGAGGTAATATATCATAGATACCATATAGTAATGCATTAAAGGACTAAGAGATTGAGATACTTACCTGACTTACCTGCTTGGCGAGGAATGATGCGAAACGATGGTGCTCATGATTATGATATTAAGAGGTTAGACATCAATAAGCAAATCCATAGACAATAAGCATGAAGCATCAAATATAAGAGAAAGACCACACAAGGCATGGAACAAATATAGCATCGTAGCACTCAACAACCAAATGATCATGCGACGATCGCTAGGGGGAACCTAACGGTCTAGAGATAGACCGCTACCCTTAAGGCGGTTCACATTCTCCAACGGGAGTGACCCTGAGGAAAAATAGTCCAAGGAGGACCGCCAAGGACAACTTAACGGTCCATCAAGTGACCGCAAGGCCCTGGGTGATTTGAAAAATGCGAATGGCCGTTCAAACCTCCCTTCCACTCATTCATTCAATCACTCAAATCCTCACCTCTCCTCACCGGTAACCACCACCTCTGGCGGCGATCTCTCCTAGCCCCATGGCCAACCCATAGTTACTTGTACTCCGAAATGGTGTAGAAGAGGGTGGTATGATGGTTTCAATGTCGTATGGCCGAGGAGGATGAGCCCGCGGCTCTAATGGACAGAATGGAGGAGGAAGTGCCGACGACTCAAACGGAGGCCGGGGAGCCTTGTACGGCGACTGCGGCACCTGAGGGAGGAGCTGGAGACGATGATGGAGAACACACGGCTGAGGATGTGCCAGAGGCGGTGCTCAGAACCCCCTCGTTCGAGGTAGGCCAAAACCTAAAAAACCCATTTTAATCTTTCTCAAAGCATGCATGGGGGTAAGATAGCAAGGGAATAGGTTAGGAGACCCATTGAAAGCATGCACAGGCCTCGAGGGCCGTCCCCCAAGCTTGGGGAAATGGGGAAACACCACCCGCCACAGTGAGAGCCTAGCGGTCCTTCCAGTGACCGTTAGGGTGCCAGATGGTCTAACCCAGACCGCTAAGGCCAGAAAAATGGTCAAGGGATGACCGTTAGGGTTCTGATATATATCAAGTGGTATCAGAGCAAGTTCTGCACATTATTTTTTTCTCTGTAAAGGCACAGTAAGTGGCCTGTTCCGCTACGTTCTTACGTAGTGTGGTTGTGAAGCGTCCTATTATATTTGGCAAATACATCTTGAGATAATGGTGTACAACTGTATATAGGCTACAGTGGGCATTGGCCTTCGCCAAGGACATTAGATAGCAGAATATCGTTACATCTAGTATGAGAGTTAGTAGAGCTACGACTGATTTGTTCTGGTCATAGTTGCTGATCTCTGACAGATTTGTTCTTGTTTAAGATCATTACAATTTTATGGGACATCATTATGAATATAGTTAGATCATTCTCCAAAGGTGTGTCCTTGGATTGAATGGTTGATTTACACATCGTCAGAGTGTCACCAGGATTGAATCGACCCTCTCACATGAGTGATTCACCTTGGCACTATAGATAGCGTGCAAGATGAGGCATTTGATATTACGGCACCCTGGAGGTCTAGGTGCGAGTGTAATGTCCCAAACAACATAGATATGCCACCTTGGCTGAGACTGAGATGAGATCTAGATCGGCCATGAGGATTTGGCTGCAATCCCATGGAGCCTAAAAATCTGGATACGTGAGTCGCAAGAAGGCGCGGAGTGGGAGTGACTGGTTTGCGAGACTCTGGTTAGCTACGTAAGTCGTAACTAGACTTGTATCCGTGTGGTGTTTCATAATATTTTATTAAGTGACAAGTCTATGAAAATGGAAGAACACCGTAGCATGCGTATCATACCATATGTGTTATATGACCGCATATGAGAATGATGAATGGATCCCTCTTCATCATTGTGTGAGCTTATGAATCACATTTGTGTGATTCCTTATGTATCCCCAGTGACCTGTAGCGTTGTGTCATGAAAATGATGCTTGATGTCGCTACTTTAGCATGTTACTTAGGGCCATGATTGATACCGTCCAGCAGGACATGTCTAGAAAAGCGGTCAAGATAAATTGGATTAACATTAGCAATATAGGGAAGACATTTTATATTTCACAATGCTTAGTTGCTCATATCCTAGGAGGCTCTATTATTTGTGTGGTGATGATGGAGTCATGGGCACTTAGCATTTGGGGATTTGACACTGCCTATTTTTGAGAGATCCAGAGTGTCAAATCAGGTGAATATTAAAAGTCTGAGATACATACTGAGTTCTTCTGAGTACTCCGTTAGTTAGGTAATGGTTTAACAGAATACTCCCAATTTGTTTGGATAAATCTCGCAGAAGTCACACGCTCCATTTCCTGTATGACCGAGAATTACAGATTTTTGAGATTGTACGTTGTGAGATGAAGGACAAGCACGGTAGGCCCTAATTGGCAAGTTGGAGATTGTAATGGGCTGTGCCATTTGGGCCCGCTAGCGGGGCATGTCACGGGGTGGCCGAGTGTGCCCGGGGCACGTGCCCGCGTGGGCCTGCGCTCACACGCTCCGCGTGGTGCGCCCGCGGGGTGCCACCGTGGCTCCTCTCACTCGTTTCCTTCTTATCCTCCTCCCTCACTGCCTCTCTCTCCCTCATCTCGTCACCTCCCTCTCTACCTTATCCTCTCTCCCTTTCCTCTCCTTCCCCCCTATAAATACCCCTTAAGGGGTTGATTAAAGGCAAGAAAGAAAAGTAAGGAAAAAGGGGAAGAAAAAGAAGGAGAGAAGGCACTATGTGTGCATGGCACAAGAGATGACGTGTCAATGGACGATGTCACGTTGTCCGAGTTGGTCCGTTGAGTATGAAGATGCCGGGTGGGAGTTTGTTTCCATTGGCCAATGTATGTTTGTGAGATAACGAAGAAGTGTATAAGAGAGAGTGTGTGTGCATGTGAGTAAAGAGAGAGAACTCAATAGCATAATGCCCGTGATGGCTGTGGCAGCCCCGTTTCTCGATTCTCTCTTCCCGTCATTCTCCTCTATGTGTTAGAGGTAACGACAAGAGTAGTGCATCGGTGTGCCGACTGCACGATATTAGTCGCGGGTTAGTCCCGTGATTAATATGGTCTGCATCTCGGGGGGGACCATCACCAGTCCCTGGATTTGTAGTGTGGACTCTTGGAGCCGACTCTGTGACTCCGCGATAATACACGGGTAGGGGTCGACTCTAGTAGGCGATCTTGTACCCGAATATTGAAGGTACACACATGTTTCTATTTTCACTTCCGTTATTACGTGTGTACGTCTTATTTTCGCTGTGAGGTGCGTCCTCTCACTCCGAACTTGTAGCAACCCTAAATTTTTGAAATTATAAAATCCTGACAAAATATTAAATAACGACTTAATGAAAGACAGATGACTGTTTTCAATTAAAATAAGAACCCATGGGACTCATAAGACTAATAGACTATGCAAAGCAACACCAGAATCATGCCACAGTAAGAAGATCAACCTGATAAGGAGCAGTTTTGCTAACGCCGTAGTTACACAGGCATGGACGAGATGTTATTAGAAAGAAACGCAAGAAAAGTCAAACTGAAAACTTAATATTATGTTAACCAGGGAATCCATTATGATAAAGTAATCGAACTCTTAAACAAAAGAAAGATAGAGTTAGAAAAGATTTCATGGCCACATAATGCCATTCAGAGAACATTAGATCAGGACAGAGAACCAAGTTGCAAAAAGTTTTGCAGAAGTATGAAAAATTTGCGTGCTCCACCCCTTAAGTTTGATATTGCCGGGGAGGAGGTTACCACTATAATCATTCTTTATACTTTCTCGATTGTTTTGCTTCATTTTTCTAATAGAATATCAAGGGCACCGTATAGGCAATATTTTGATTCGTTGGTTTGAGGTAGCAAGACAGAAATGGAATATGCAAGTAATCAGCAATCCCCAACGATTCCAAAGAACATCTTCCCCCAACAAGAAACCATTCAGATGCCAAAATAGAATGGCCAGTAGGATCTAGTTCGAGAGGTTTAAGGAAACCATCCGGCTCCTACACTCTCCTGATTGCAAGGTACATGAATACTATTAAACTTTAAAACATTAGACATCGTTTTATATCCGTCATGCATGCACATCCGATGAAAAAGTAGACAATAATAGCAGAAAAGGAAAAGCAGATTTTAGGACACCATACACAAGAAATAGACATGTTGTTCCAAGACCAAAAGTACAGCTTGAGTTCACAACAGTAGCAAAATTCGGAGAAAGAAAGCAAGAGTATGACCAGAAAGCCTTCTTAAAGTAACACGAATTTTCTAAAACAACATTTTCTGCAAGTACGGATCCAGGACAATTGGGTTCCACTTGTCCTGATAGGAACAATTAATTAATTCATCATCTAAAGACGACCGAAAACGCTTCTCAAATAAATAAAGGCTACAGTCACACACAGTGTCTTCCCAGAACACTATCTATAAAACTGAAACAAGACCAAAACGAACAAGGTTGGGATGAGTTCCATCGAGTTCACCTGTGTTCCTCCTCCGTCCAGGCTATCCCCTTACGGCGCTCCTGATCCGACCTGGAACCCTTGCCGCCATGACCCGAATCGCCATGGGAATGCCCACTTCTTTTACTGCCACCACCGCCTTCTCCACCCAGGTCATTGGGGGCGTCCGCCGAAGAAACATAGGACGGCAGGGGCACACGCCCCGACTCAATCCCATTTATGTCCTCCACCAGAAGCTCGTAGTGGAGCTTAATGTCCTCCACAGTCTTCCCACTCACGGCCTCTGCAATCCTCTCCCACCGGTCGGTGGAATCCTCGGGATGGAGCGCGAGAGCATTCTCGAAGGCCTTCTCCTGTTCTCGGGTCCATGTGGAGCTACTGCTGGGCTCTTCCATGATCCACGCACCCACCACAGTTCAAACAGTGCGCATATGGACTGAAGGAAAAGGAGGGGGGAGTGGAGGAAAAGGGAGGCAAGGACCCTCTAGAATAGGCAAGGCAGAGGCAAAGGAAAACCTAGGGCGTACGCTATAACCAAAAGGCGAAGAGAGTTCCTTTGAAAGCAAATAAGAACAAGGGGCCTTCTCAGGCTTGCCCCCCTTTGCCTTTGGGGAGTAGGAGTCCGGGGACACTGGGGATTTCTAATGGAAGTTACTGGGAATTAATGGAAGTTACTGGGAATTGGATCTGGATAGCCTTTTTCTCCCTCCTTTCAGGCAGTCCCAGAGCTACCAGCTAATTGGGAACTCGGAATCATTATTACATATGGAGCGAGGGTTCCAAGGGTACCATTTGTAGGAGGGCAAAGAGACGATGGAGGACAGATGTGTCAGGACAGAGTTGCAGACAACCTACCACTATAAAGAGAACAGCTCGGAGGGAGAGAGAAGGAATTTTGGAGGGTACTACACCTCTCAAGCCCTAAAACCAATCTCACAGGAAAAACGAAGGTGGGAGGAAGTGTCCCAAAAGAGGATGGTATCAGAAGCGGGGCAGCCGAATTCAAGTGCGACGGGATTGGGGTCGGATTCGGGATGGC
This sequence comes from Amorphophallus titanum, assembly GCA_024336825.1. Classification (NCBI taxonomy): domain Eukaryota; kingdom Viridiplantae; phylum Streptophyta; class Magnoliopsida; order Alismatales; family Araceae; genus Amorphophallus; species Amorphophallus titanum. The sequence continues at coordinate 2,983,554 of JANBPO010000598.1, read as the reverse complement.
AAAGGTGAGAGAGACCACAGCCGGAGCAAAGGGAGACCAGTGACCAGATGTTTGTGTTTTGCGGGTGGAGAAGGGAGGGTAATCACCCAAAGCCGGTGGCTTTAAGATAAGAGGGAGAAGATATGATCCCCCCGCGATGGAGACGCGGTGGCTCGGGTAAACTCGAAACCACTTGGATCCTGAGAGGCCTCCCAAGAGCGGTAAAGCTCCGAAGGGATAAAAAGGAGTGTGCGGAGGTGCATAGGAGTACATTGAACTTCCAGATAAGGCAGTAAACAATTACTATATTTGATCAGGATTGCTAAAATAACAGAAATAAAATTACATTTTCTATAACAAATTAAAACTAACATGTACAACAGCTAGCAGAGTCCAGTCCAACTAAAGACAAGTACAATCCAACAGAAAATGGAACGTATCCTCAAGTCGGGGGAAGCCCGACACTGGCAAAGCTGGCAATTAAGAACTACGCACCGCACCTCCAGACCATGAGGAAGAAGAGCAGTCACACCTAAAAAGTCAGGGGTGAGCCTCGTGTCACTGGCTCAGTAGGGCTCCTGCAGATCCCCACCAAGAAACCAGAGCGATAACAGCGGTAAGAACAACAAGAGTAGCAGCAGAAGTATGAACAACATCAGAACTAAAGAGGAAAGCCGTATAGAACAAACCACGACAGTCGATGAAACCTCTGCTCTCTAAACTATTCCTAATCGGTAAGAATACAGATTCCCAGACACACAGTCAGGAATCACCAAACCCATACAAGGAACTCTGGCTTACATTGCCAGAACACGTCATGACACCTTAGTCATGTAGGTTCATCTACCAAGACAAATCCAACTCAAGACCACACGGTCTGAAGCACTAACTCATACACGATCTCACCGTCGTGTAGCTTACCCTGACCACGAGTGAAGCCAAACATAGACTACCCGCCAAGTCAGGTCAACTATGACGAAAACCAGTCACGAAAATCACAAGTCATGTGTCAAGTGACAGAAGCACCTCATCACTAGAAGAACAGCTAGATGTGTCCACTAATGTCTTACACTGCGCCACAAGTATCTCCCACATGCCTGGAATGGTTGTAACTGAGACACTCAATAGGAACCAAGGAACTACAGTAATGAGTGACTAGTCAGGGTCACGCCCGTCGGCACTCATCCAACGCCCCTGACCATGTGTGCACACACAAGCCCAATGCCTTGAGCCAGGCCTTTAGCTAGTTTTCCCCTCCAGTAGGACGCTACCGTAAAGCAAGGGGGCCCACAGAAACTAACCTAAAAATCATCTCTTGGGAATTGTCCCGCCACCACTCCTAGGTGGGCCGACACACAGGAAAGTGTTATCAGGCTACGACTAGTGGAGGCTCACTAAACACAGAGACTCAAAACGATGAAGTACGGACAGGTCGTAGACATACCCATCACAAGTACCACGAAACACAAGGCAGCACACAAAACTGCAGCTGGACTCAAGATAATTAACTAGACCTACTAACACAACGATCCTTGAGTAACAAGACTCGGGTCAAGATTGCTGCACATCACGATAATATACCGTTCAATCAGCCTAGTCCCTAAGCTAAATCTCGATAAAACACAAGTCCTCAGCCCCTAGGCTACACATCGGACTCTCGATTCTGCTTAACAAGGAAACATAGAACACGAGGGATCACCAAAACCCTCAAACCACATAGGCATGTAAACTGAGATAAGATGATCCCTCCAAGCTTCCAAAATTAGAGTCTCGATCCTTACAGGATAGTCAAGACACTTATGAGGTCATGTGTCAACCACTGGGTCACAATTGGGTTGACTAGAAACCATAATGACTCTCGAATTACACGAAACACTACTCCGTACAATGACACTTTCGGACACCCTATAACACGGTCGCAGCCCTCACAGGATGTCCAAGACATCCACGGATAATGGGCTAACCAAGGGGTCAAAGCCAAGCCAACCGAAAGTCAAACCAACTCGAATGAAACATTACACACTGCTCGGGATAAAGCCACCCTTCCGGGATCCCTTGACACCCATATGACTCTCACGGGACACCCAAGGCATCCATTAAGCCAAAGCCAACAAGGCATTGAATCCTGGGTTCACTGGAGCCCGAGGCAACTCAAATAAGACATGAAAAATGGAAAGTATTAATGTGGCTATACCCAGCGTCGCGATGATTAACGCGCCCCTATAGACGGTTGCGATGTCATCAAAACGTGCCCATCACCTAGGTCTCGATCACACACCGACGCGGTACTTACCTTGTCACTTCTCGAGCCCTTATTACAGCAGAAGATCATCTCGGGAAACATGAACAACCAGTATGGTAAGTCTTTTACAAGCAAGAACAATCAGAGCGCAAGATAATCACATATAAGATGTAATTGCACAATAATTTACTCAAATTCTAACTTCATTTTATTAAATGATCAAATGATAAGTACCAATATTTGAAAGACTGACCTTCCTAGGTCGAATGAAAAGAAACGTCTCCAAGTAGAAGAGAACTTTGAATATTGTTGCATGCAATGTGGCCGGTATGGCCAGAAGATACGGGAGCCTGCCAAAAGAACCCCAAGAGTTGGCCTGATTGGCCGCAAGGCCAAGGTCGAACACTAGAATGGGTATAGCTGCCAGGGAGAGGCTACAAATAGCTAAAGGAAAATGGGCGATGCCAGGAGAAGTCACTACGATGGTTATCAATGTGGTGACGACAGAAGAAGGAGAGGAGGTTCTACTAACTGCCTCACCCGAAGGTGCTTCTGGGGAAGCATTTGAAGGCACTTCCAGCACGACGACCCTAGACACGTCTGTGTTGATGTTGTTGTAAAAGTATCAACAGGAGATAGAGCTCCTGAAGAAACAATTACATGAGAAGAATGAACATGCTTCCACATCTAAGCAGCCAGAGATGCAGGCTGAATCCTCACAGGGAGGTGTTAACCCTTGTGATTTCCCACCATTGTACACTCTGCCCCAGCCAGTAGAGCACAGCCAAGCTGCCCCTCCACCACAAGGGTCCCAGCCGTTGCTACCACCGGTGCTACCCCAGCTACATCAAGCACCACTGTTGCACTAGCCATCACAGGCGACCGTTCTGGCTACTCCATACTTGCAACCGGCACATTTCTACCCAGAGCTAGTGGACCCGGCTGCAATGAACCAACTTATGGTCAAAAGAATGATTGAAATAAAGCTGGTGGAATGGGGGGAAGGAGAATATGTGGCCTTTGATACCTACCGGGTCCCCTACCCACCTCACCATGCAGCCAAGCGGCTCCCTCCTGGGATCTCTAAGCCACCAAAATTTGACAAGTTCAACGGACAAGGATCCCCGAAAGAACATATAGTTTATTGCATGACCGTCATGGGTGATTTGGCTTCAGATGAGTCATACTTACTGAAATTCTTTGGGTCCTCTCTGACGGGACTCGGGTTCGAATGGTACTCCAGCCTACCAGTAGGGTCGATCAACGACTGGGCAGACATGCAGAAGAAATTCAGAGAACGGTTTCATGTAACCGAAAGAGAAGTCACTGTGGCTGAACTATATGCAACTAGGTAGCGGCCAGATAAGACGGCTCTTGACTACATTAAGAAGTGGAGAAACCTCAAAATGAGATGTAAGCAGCCCCCACATCTAGAGGACGATGTGCAAATCTGCAAACAAAACCTCCGGAGAGAGGTACTAGAGAAAATGATTGGCATGGAGATAAGGTCTTTCGACCGTCTCAACAATGTGGTAGCTGAGATTGAAGCCTTCTTGGCAAGGCATTCTTCGACTGCATCCAGTGCTGCCCCGCAGAAAGTAAAGTCAACAGAACGGTGTCCGACGCCCAAAGAAGCAAATATTGTTGACCTCAAGGCATTTGAGTGGCAAAGAGGCAAGGATGAAAATGTAACTGCACCTCCATCTGACAAAATAGAAGAAAAGAAAGATGGTCCCTCGCTCAGGGACAAGATGAAGAAAGCCTACTCCTTCCCCAAGGGGAAAACAAAAGTGCTATTTGACAGAGTCATCCAGTACGACAAAATCACTCTGCCTGAGCCAAAGAGGCCCGAAGATTCAAAGAAGAAAGATAGCCCAAGGTTCTATCCCTATCACCGGATGCTGGGACATCCGATTGAAAATTGCTACATCTTCAAGGATATCGTTGAAGGCATGATAAGAAAGGGTGATCTGGATATGGGGGAATACAAAGTTGATCCCCTGCAACCTGATGAGGTGTAGATGAACCAAGCAGCTGCCAATGTGGTGTCTCTATACTAGGCACTGCCGGAGGTAGTGGCAGAGTCTAGCACTCAACATACTTATGAGGCATGTTTTCTAACGCCGTTGAAGGAACAACTGGGATGGCACCAGGTCCCTGCTAAAAGAAAGAAGAAGCCTCTTCCCCGCCTAGCGATGGGGTACACATCCATGGTGTGACACCGCGACCAGCTCACTGCAGCACCAGTTTGGTTGGACCAGCCGAAAATGATCAGAGTACCCACTTATAACTGGAGGAAGCAAACTCCGCAGGTAGTAAATAGAGAAGTCAGCCCAGCAATCTGGCAACTCCAAGCTTTTATAAACTGGCTAAAAGAACATGAACAGCCCAAATTGCAGCCACTACTGATAAAGGATCACGTCCTGTGAAAAGTGTTGGAGCAGCTTTCCCTAGAACAGAAAGAAGAGCCTAAGAAGGCTCAAGAAGATGACAGCCTATTCTGGGGGCAAGCGCCATCCGGGAAGAAACAGAAGAAGAACTTTCAAGCCCACATGTACATGGGCTTTAAGCATGTATAGCCCTTTCTCATCAAGCCTTTTCAATGCAACCCTTTGTAATTCTTTGTTCTATTGTTTTTAGCTTTGCTGGTCGGTGATATTAATCCCGTCCTCTTGCTTCTATGATATTTTAGAGGTCTTTTCTAGCAGACTAGTAATTCCCTGGAACTTCATTGGCTTTGATAATTGGTTTAATCGGCTAGATCCTTCAAGATAACGATCGCACCGGATAGCAGCTTCACCGGGAAGGGCTTTAGCTGGATAAAGTATAAGCTGTCATACACCCTCCTTTTATCATGGTGAAAGCTTTAAGGAACATTATTGTAGCCTGATCTTCAATTTGACCATCAGCTGACTAGCCATCTGCCCTCAGCTTTCCGTGGTTTCAATTGGCTGTAAATTTTTGATGTCAACAAATGTCCCCCACCAGTAGGTGGCGTGAGCGAAAGATGAGCAGCACGGGGCCTGCGGGTGTATCCTCCAATGTACTTTGTGCACACATTCTTACTTGACCCTATTTGACTTTGTCTATTTATAGCTTGATATCTTCATTCTATTTGTACAATCTCATCACTCATTCCTGAAATAAGTGTTTTGGGCTAATACGAGCCTACTGAGTCTTGATTTTACATGGATAGCCAGCATTTCATCTTGATTGCAATAGCTTCTCGACGTGCCAAAATTGATGTGGGCAACGGTCTCGGCACGCCTATCTCGGCGCACCTAGTGGCACGGACTCGGCGCGCTCGTGAGTGGAGACCTCGACGCGCTTTAGGGTTTCACCATGTTTTAAGTCACCGAGGCCTTTGGGGAGGCTCATTTTCACCCGAGCCTCCTCTCTCTTCGGTGTGACTTTCATCCTAGGACGGCGCTCGGCGTGAGGGTTTACGAGAAGAGATTTCTCCTTTGTGAGATTTTTCCCTTATTTCATAATGGACTATGTCCTCTTTTATTGAGGAGGCATCCCCTCTTGGTGGATGTTCTTCCTATTGCTCTTTCGGGCATACCCAAACAAGGGGATATGCTGTCGAAATTTCATTAGAATCTCTTATCTTATTGTGACTTCAATCTTGTCTTATCCTCTTTGATTTTTCTTGATTGCAGTTGCTGAAATGGCCGCCACTTCTAGTCATGCTGCTTCTGGAACTGCTAATGCCAGTGCTTCTGCTTAGAGTAGGGCACCTGGCCCTTCTGTAACCTAGCTAAATGTCGGCTAGCTTGATCGAGGCCTCGGGAAGATTGCCATAGTTGATGAGTCCTCTGACTCGGAGACAGACACAACATCTGTATCTCACGTCCTGCCCACTGAGGATGGGTTAAGATTTAATCATGATGATGATTATCGTCTGAATTTTCTGAAGGACCATCATCTAGTACCGTTCATCCGCACCTTCAATGTGGCCGAGAAGAGAGATATTATGTTAGCTCAGATGGTGGAACGGGCCATGTTGTTGGAGAGGGATAGCCTGAAAGGCTCCGTATATTGTGGCGAAGGCATATATCTTCCTGGAGAGCAGCACAAGTGGGATGCCATCTTGGGAGTGACTAAACTAGAGCCAGAACAGAAGATGCTGACTCGAGCTCCTGAGTTCACCCCGACCAACTGGGATACTACTGCAGGTCGGGTTAATAGAGAGAAACCCGACTATGGATTGTTCCTGGTGCCCATAAAGTGGGGCTAAGTAGATGAGCCATTTGTTCTGAACTGCTTGGCTATCCAATTCAAATTTCAGCTTGCTGCTGGCTAGTTTGCGGACACTAAAGTGACCGATGCTCATCTTTTCCATGTGAGGGCAGTAGAATTTATAAAATTTCTACTGAAAGAGTATGCCCCTTTACTTATCAGAGCCGGAGTATACCATAGCGTATATGCATTGCGCTTCTAGTACCCCATCTCCAAAGGCCTGTGCTGTGGTCTGTTCGAAGTTTTCTGCCCACAATTCAACACTTTTTACACAGCAGAAGGTGAAACTTCTTTGGACCTCTGGAGTCTATCACAGCTCATAGGTTTGCTAATCGACAAAAAACCTTATGAAGAAGTTTGCCTGTATGACTTTGTTAAGGATGAGACCGACGGAGGGGGCCAGTATTTCTTTGATTTTTCATGTCGGTATTTGATGAAAGCATATCGCTCCCTCTGCTTGGCACATTACAAAGGATCATCTAAGGGCTATCATGCCCGAGAAAAAAGCAGTAGGATGAAAGTCTGAGTAGGGCATTGGATCCAATAATTCTTTGGCGGCCCTCTGAAGTACAATGAGTTTCCTTCAGTAGCTCCAGTTGCGGAAGTCACCTATGCCGATGTGTTCTCGACTAGAACCTTGGAGAGAAATTTTAGGCCTTATCGTTGACAATTAAACAAGAATGTTCGGACGTTATGCCGATGTAAATCAACACTGACTGCGGTCAGTGGGGAAAGGTCCAACAGTCAAACCCTAATCGTCTGGTACGACGCGCACCTCATGAAAAGGGCATTGCACTGGCCACTCACGTAGCACTCAATGTGCACCCCTATCTCCTTAGAGAGAGTCCATTCCATGATCAGAGGAACCTCCAAAACCCAAACACAAATGTAAGACTTCTCGCAAGTCACCCGAGGTCAGGAGGCCATTCGTCCTCGTCTTAAAACATTTACCTAAAGTGGACTAGAAAAATTTACTAGATCTAAGTCACTCAAGTTTTCAAGCATATTTTTGAATAATATGCCATAACAATGGAAATTAGTTCTACGAGGGAAGGGCTACCTTCTTAATATTGGCTTTGCAAATCTCGTACAATTCCTTGCCATGGAAGTACAATGCTTCTTTTCCTACTGCTCATTCCTAATCTTGATCTTTTCTGGCCAACCATGTACTCTCATTCATCTTTTGTTCATCATCAATGCTGCTGAATTTGGGCGGCATCATCATATGTCATAAACTTTCATCATCTGTATGATTCTTAGGCTTAGACATTTTTTTGGGAGGTCCCTGCCACAGTGGGAGGGCACCATTCATATAAACTCAAAACCCCAGCCCCACCCAGGTTCAAACCTGAGCTCCCCCCAACCCTCCAACCGTCCAGTACCAACTGAGACATGCTCAGCCGGTTGGCTTACTTGGATTTATCATTTTCTACCTTCTTTTCACAAGGCATCTCTACCATGGTCATCTTGAGTTAATGAACCACTCTATACTTTTGTATGTTTTGGTTATGAGAACTCATAAGCCACTTGAATTATCAAAAAACCATTACACTACTAAGGACTTCCCTTTAAGTATAAAAATAAAAGTACCAAATTGATGTATCCTGAAAGATCCTTGTGCACTCACATGATCTAAGGCATGTTTGGGTAAATGGTTAGATGGAAGCCACTTTTGGTAAATGTTCAAATGAGCAAATGGGACAATTTCAAGGTGAGGCATCGCAAGGTTGAAACTGCTTCAAAACAGAGTACATGGAAGTAGTATACTCACATTAAACTGCCTGCAACAATAAAATGCCCAAGGAATCTAGTGACAATGAGACGTGCTCCACTTTCTGCTAGCGAAGGAACCATATGCTTCTTGTTCTTCAAAATAGTACAATTCCTTCCGAGCACGCCATGTGCAGCAGCTATTCCAGCCTACAACAGCACCATGTTCGTGCACAAAATTATCCATAGTTGTAAATTTTTCTTTAAACGAGTGAAACAGTCAATCAGGACTCAACTGCATCCCATTACATGGCAGCGAGAAGTGTAGAAATTCCCCCTTCCCCGCTGGGGGTGGACGAAATGGGATAGTAACATGCTTTGGTAAAAGAAAAGAAATGATATAAGAATAGGGTTCTTGAGGAGAAATGTGTGTGCGCATGTGTGTGTGTGTGTGAGGGAGAGAGAGAGAGAGAATGCAAAATGTTCTCCATCGTTAGCAGTTCCTTTGTAAGACGACACAAGATAGTAATATGGTTTGACAGTGTAAGGTAGAATCTGCACTCTACAAGTCTATGTAGCTGCAAGCTAACAAGGTTTGTATCCCCACCTTATTTAAAATACAAAAGGAAAAATGAAGACAAGTGGTATCCAGCTTGAAGAATATGGAAGTCTTTCTTTGATCCATATAGGACACTTGATCTTTTCCATTTTCCTGGGAAGAGTTGAACCAATGACATTAAGAACTCCATATAGAAAGAGCATAAATTACATGGTTGCATATCAGCAAGGCTTAGGACATGTTTAAAGGAAAAAGATATGAAGCGCCCTATCCAGCCTGAGAATTATGGAAGAACTCAGCCCTATGGGTTCATAGAAATGATTTTCCCAACCGTTAATACTTTCCTTTCAACAATTATCTTTCAACCTTTAACAATAGGGTAACCCTTTGTCTTTGGGAAAATCCAAAACTCTCAAGCAGAAAATAGTAACCAATCATGATCAATACATTTTCTTTAAAAAAATAATAAAATTGGGCTGACTTGGGCTGAGTCAGACTGAAATCAGCCAAATCAGATGTGGAATCAGTCAATTCCTTAGTGAATTGGGAGACCCAGGCCAATGAGGGTGTAATTAAAAGAGAGATGAAAATTTAAAAATATGTCCGTACATAATTATGTGTTTATTGAATTTTCATCTATCAATTTCTTGTTATTTTTATTCAATATTATACCGGGGTGCTACAAGCACTGGTTACCTCAGCCAAGCGCCACCGACCTTACTTCCAAGGTCATTCCATTGTCGTATTAACCAGTGAACCCTTGAAGAAGATCCTCTCTCATCCCGAAACCTCAGGGCGTCTCGTCAAATGGGCCATCATGCTCGGGGCCTACGACATCTCTTACCGCCCCCGCGCGGCCATCAAGGGACAGGCCCTGGCGGACTTCATCGCAGAGAGCACGGTCCCACTCGAGGAAGAACCTTCATCCGCACGAGTACCCATCTGGGACTTGATCATGGACAGGTCATCCAACTCGACTGGTAGTGGTGCTAGTGTCCTCCTCAAGTCACCCGAAGGAGCTGAGTTACAATATGCCCAGAAGTTCCACTTCCAGGCGTCCAATAATGCCTCCGAGTATGAAGCCCTCATTTCGGGGGCCACGATGGCCTGATGACTAGGGGCCGAGCGAGTCAGAATCCATACTAACTCCCAGCTGGTCGCTAGCCAGGTCAATGGTGATTACGAAGCTCGGGAAGTCCCGATGATTAAGTACCTTCAAATGGTCTGAGGGTTAGCCCAGCTATTCGAGAGCTTTGAGGTAGTCTGGATAGCTTGGGAGGAAAACTCCCACGCGGATGCCCTCTCTCGCCTGGCCTCCTCCCTCGGCTCGGAAGGTACTCAATCGGTCTTCCTCGAAGAGCTAGAACAATTGAGCATTGAGTCCGAACTCATGATCGTTGACCCGGCTACCCTGAGAGACTGGCGGACCCCTTACATCTCCTGGCTACGAGACTCTCAGGAGCCCCCGACCCTCGGGAAGCTCAGAGATTGAAGTATCAAGCCCGGTGTTTTGTCATCTTTGATGACACCTTGTACCGAAGGTCTTTCTCCAGACCACTCCGTAAGTGCCTTAGCACTGATGAAGCCAGCCAGGTAGTTCAAGAAGTGCATGAAGGCATCTACAACACGCACCAGGGAGGAAGATCGCTCGCTAGAATCTTGCTTTGGCAAGGTTACTGGTGGCCCAATCTTCAGCGTGACTATTCGACCTACGTACAGAAGTGCGACCGATGTCAACGCTTCGACCATCTGGTCCACCAGTCTGCCTCGGAACTCGTTACTCTTACCGAGCCATACCCCTTTGCTCGGTGGGAAATCGACATCCTGGGGTCATTTCCTATGGCGCAGGCCCAGAAGAAGTTCATCATCGTCGCCATCGACTACTTTACAAAATGGATCGAAGTTGAGGCTACTGCTAGAATCATCGAGACAGTCATCTGGAGCTTCTTGTGAAAGTCGATCATTTGTCACTTTAGTATCCCCCAAGTGATTATGAGTGATAACGGTCGACAATTTGATTCTCATTACTTCAGAGACAAATGTGCAGACCTAAATATTCGCAACTACTTCACTTCAGTAGCCCACCCTCGGGCTAACAGGCTGGTCGAAAATGCCAACATGGCTATATTAAAAGGCATGAAAATTAGACTCGACAAGGCCAAGGGCAGTTGTCTAGAGGAATTACCGAGTGTACTTTGGTCACACCGAACTACTCCAAGAACGGCCACCGGCAAAACCCCATTTCAACTGGTATATGGCACTGAAGCTTTGATTCCGTCGGAGATCGGCTGCCCCTCTCTCTGAGTCATCAGCTTCTCGCCCAAGGCAAACAACCAGAAGTTGCTGGAGAACCTCGACATGGCAAGTGAGATTCGAGAAATTGCAGGTATCCAAGCAATGGAATACCAGCGACGCCTCGTTCAGTACTACAATGCTAGAGTCTGAGATAGGCACTTCTAGCTAGGAGATTTCGTCCTAAGAAAAGTCGAAGCCTATCGACCACTAAGGCGGCGGGCAAGCTAGCCCCTAACTAGGAAGGCCCCTACCGAGTGGTCGAGACGCTCAGGAAAGGGGCATACCGACTGGATACCATGGAAGGAACGCCCATCCCTCGGACATGGAACACGGCAACACTACGTAAATTTTATTTTTGAGCCTCTCTCAAAAATGTACGTGTAAGTAACATAGAGCAAAAAACTTTCCCCTTCTTCTTATTAATGCTTCTTTGATATATTGGATAGGCCAAGGCCATTACAATGCAAGGCAAAAGAAAAATCAAAATTACATTATCTGCTGGTACAATCTGATCACTCGGTGCGAGTTCGGCTGGTACTCTTAGAATGAGCCACTAACTCTAACTCGTGTAGAAACTGGCTCGGCTGTTGGGATGACTGACCTTGTTTGCTCAAGATCTTCAGAGGGACAAGTACCAGAAGAAGAGGGTGCGAGAAGTTACCAAACTGCTACCGATTGTTATAAAATAAAAGTGAAGATGGCCACCCAAAACAGTAAAGAGAAGATAATTTTTCATTGCAAAAGAGACAAGTACAATCAGGGCCCTTAGAGGGGACGCATTAAAAGACAAGGAATGACTAAGGTCGTCGAAAAATGTCCTTAAAGTCAAAGAGTCCAACATTCGGAGCCACTCCTAATCCATGAAGATGAGCTTCTTCTTCTTGGAGGTGAGTTACTTCATCTTGCAATGACGCCACATGTCCCTCTAGCAAGGCAACCTCTTCAGCACTCTGAGACTATGTCATCTCCACTAATGACAGTTCAGCCTCGATAGCACTCAATTCTGCCCATAGCTCATCCATCCGACTGCACAAAAATTGTGCACGGTAGATGAAGTTTCCAGCTGGGTTCTGTGCTGTTGAAGATTAGAATTCAATGTCTCAAGCCCTGATCGACAATCGACTTTCTACAATTTAAGGGCTGTCAGTTTATCCTTCACAGTGCACCCCAAAAATTTTTGGCGATGCATAAATTTCAACAACAACAGCACCCACTGGGTCCATGTCCCTAAGGGGCAGCCCAGTGCTTGTAGGCCAACTGTCAGCCACTCAGCCACCTCCTTCAAGTGGAGATAAGTCAGTGCCGACTGAGTCTCCACGACCCAGTGCAGCATCTCTAAATTTTGGCAGATAAAATCCTCTGATGATGTGAAGCCAAGGGAGGTCACTGGAACCACATCAAAAGTAACTTCACTATCGATGGACGACCATAGGCCAGTGTCTGGCTCAGAGGAGGAAGATGGAGTGGCCGCTGAGGTTGATGAACCAAGCACTCCAGTAGCTTGTTCTTGAATTGTTACCCCTGCTACTGCCGAGCTCTCGGGGACTGCTTCTCTTCTAAATGCTGAAGATGGCAGAGGCTCCGACTCTGTTACTTGTGCCAATTGGGCTATAAATTCAGGGGTAGTGGTCAGTGTGGCCGTTGGGACAAAGGCAAAACCTCTGGACGGGTCTACTTCAGCCCTCAGTTCTAAAACCCGCACTAGAGTAGAGCTCTCACCCAATGAGCTCAGCTCTAATGATGGCACCTCAGCTGTTGGTTAAACCCTTATTGGCACAAGATGAAGCACGACAACTGCCTCTGGTGAAGTTACGGTTGCAGGAGGTGACATATCCGAGGTCTCTAATGAGATAATGACATCTGAAGTCGATATCGGAAGATGACCAATGGTGCCAGATTCCTGAAACGAAGTTTCGATTAGCACAAAGGATACCAAAATGAATGAAGGGCTATGCAGCCCAGCAAAAAAAAAGTAGAATTTACCATGATTGCTGAACCCATCTCCTCAAGTGTCTGTATCAAGAATGCTAATTCCGCAGACGAAGCAACAAAGGGAGGGGCTATTTCTACTTCCATGTCAATTTCAACAAACTCTTCTTGCGATGTCCCCTCAAACGATTGGGCCAACAACTTCGGAGGGCTAAATATTGGAGGGCCGCTCAGTAGAGAAGGAGGCATTGTTACCTCTTCACCGACCATTTCATACGATTCTCCCTCACCCTCAGAAGAACCATAGTCAACTTCTTCATCGAAAAGGGAGGCAGAGCTACTAGAAGAGATGTCTACACTAAGTTTAGGCTGGCTCACTACTTTTGCTGCTTTCCAAACTGTTGAGCGGGTAACCATACACCGCATTGGAATAAGACCCCTTTTCAACATAGTTTTGTGCCCTTCCTACGGCAAAGGGGCATCCATAGCCGATGTCCTAACCTCAGTTCTAACTGCTTCGGCCACTACAGCACAGAGTTAGATCAAAGGGTCATCAAAAGAAGGTGGAAGACCAAGAAAATCAAAGCCACTTAGCTTACCCTCAGCCTCATCAACTGGTGTGGGCGAAGGCAGCCTGACATCTTCCTGAGCGATGGAGGGGCCCTCTCCCACGGCCTCAGCTGTCCCAGTTGTCTTCTCCATGGTTGTAATGGAAGGTTCTACATCCTCTGCTGCCTTGGCAACTTCTTCAGTGTTCACGGTAGGGGCCATTGTTCCTTCAGCTACCGTTAAATAAAGAAAATGTAGAATTAAGAATGGAGGCACTATGAAAGGTAATTTTGTAATCCACAAAGAAGAGCAATATCACCTCTGGTTGCTTCCCGGACAGCTTCCTGTTGAGCAGTAAATTCTTCACATGATGGCACGAGGCACAAGGGGATCTCAATTACAGCAGCCGCAGGAGACGACTGCTTTAATGAGGCTTTCCGGGCCTTCTTCGCCCATCCTATGGCGACTTTCATTGAATTTAAATAAATTCCTAAAAAAATTAATTTATCACAAAAAATTAATTAAAAATTTGGTAATAAATCATGGGATATTACAGATTCTATCAGAGCAAACAGAACAGAATTGTTGGATGAAATGCTGGAATGATGATATGATCCTAACATTCCTAGACATTCATCTAGCAAACCAAATCACACACGCAAGATCAATCAAACCACACAACGAGACAGAATTTTTAAGTGGTTTGGTCTCTATCTAGAGACCTACGTCCACTCCCCATTGAATCAGTGAGGATTACTGCTGTCACTCAGCTTGAACCGAGGAAAAAATCCTCTACACTCACTAAGCCTCACCACTTGCTATCGAGAGGTCCTCCCTCTCACAGACTCTTGACGAACAGCTTGAGGGCACACAAGCCCGAAACCCGATCCAAGCTCACAGGCTTGATCGTCACCTCCCACTACTACTAGTAGGGGAGTAAATCCCAGTTCATAAGATCAGACAAGAGAAAGAACAAAACACAAAATTAGAAAAATAAATGTGCAAAGAGTAAATGGCCACAGATTCTAAGTCGAAGAAGGTATTCAGATCTGGACTGGCACGATCAGTGGAGAGGGAGCCCGCAACACATTGGACTTCCTCTATCTTGAAGAATGGCGCTGAGATGGTCACAATGCAACTCCTTGATGGCTTCATTTTCAACTGGATGAAGACACTCCAATGCAGCTTTCACTTCCTCTGTTGATCAGTTTTGGTTCACAACAAACACGTGGATCTCTTCAACATGATCAATAGGCTGGGGACGTGAAAAAAACTCAAGGACGGCTCTTCCTTCTCTCTCTCAGAGCTTCGTCTCCTTCTCTGCGTGGGAACCCTCTGCTTCTCACTCAAGTAACCCTGGCCTTACACCTCTGGCATGTGTCTGCCACACTCTCGCCTGCCATTCGGATAAGACTCGCCATTTTCCCCTGAATATTCTTTTTCTTGGGGGCCCCACTGGCCTTTTTGTTATGATAATAGATACTTCCATCGCCTGGATGCTTCTAGAGCATGTGAACCTTGTATAGGTCTTTTCTGGGCCATTGGGCCTTGGATCACGTGTCACTCTTGGATCCAACATCGAATCTGGCAAGTGAGTTGCATTGCGTCGACCCCATCAAGCATTGTGTCAACGTGGTCCACTAGCGTTGTCATGAGAGCTTGCTTCAATCAACCAATGCGTTGACACCATATGAGATTGCATTGATGCAGGCTATAGTACACATTCTGTCTACAACTATTCGCTGAAGGATGCGTCGATGCAATGGGAATCCTGCGTCGACACTCTATAGCTTCACATAGCTTGTTTTCTTGTCTGACTTGAACTGATGCGTCGACACTATAAGCATCCTGCGTCGACGCCCTGTGTCTTAACAGAGCCTGTTTCCTGTCCGACTTGAATTGATGCATCGACACTATAAACACCCTGCGTCGACGCCATGAATTGCTTCAACTTTCCAGCTAGATACCTGTCGCACCCATGCATTACAATTGAGAATTAGAGCTTCAACATATATTAATGAATTATAGTGTGCCATTATCAAAATCAGGGACACAACAACCTCTATTGCCTTCTTTGGTGTCATAGTCACGCCCACCTCTGCCTCCTCCCCTACTGCTCCCCCCTCCAACACCACTACCCTTGCATCCTGCCTTGTCGCCTCCTCCCCTGCTGCTCCCCCCTCCAACCCCACCACCTTGCCACCTCTTCTGCCTCCCTCTACTACCTCGCCACCATGTAAACGCCTACCACAAAGAAGTCTAGACCCTCGAGCACCCTCTCATTGTTGATGGCCTCAAAGATGCTAGTAGGAAACCAATGATGATGACGGTCGATGGGGCCACAACAACCCAGGATCACAGTGCCCAGTGGTGACTTGGCAACAAGGAAGACCACCACCTCGTGGGCGTGGTCTGCTCTGGTGGCAATGATGAAGCCCCCCCCCCCCCAACTGGTGGGAACCCATCAGTAGCCTCCTCCCTCAACTCTTCCTTCTTGGGGACTTTACTTACACCACTCGGCCACCATGCGGTGGGCAGGTGGTTTGGGGTGAGGATAGAGTGGGAGATCACCCATTGTATCCGGGGGCACATCCAGTGGCCGATATTGAGCCACGCCTGGATGAAGGGGCAGCCCTTCATAATCTCTGAGGATATGGAGCAAAGGAAGTACTCTAGCATGAGATCCATGATGGTCGCCACCGAGGGTCTTACCTGTTGTGGAGGCTGCGATGGCCTCTTCCCATTCTCGCTCCCACAGACACCCTTCCCCCCTTGCGCTAGTTGGAGGAGGCGGATCAAGCCGAGGAAGCCAAGCAGCAAGCGGAGGGAGAGGCGCCCAGGGAACCAGACGATGTGCATGTGCACGTGGAGACGGAGCAGTAGACGACGCCATTGAAGGGGAGGCTGACGGGAGTCTCAGCAAAGAGGAGGTCAAAGACATCTTAGCAAAGGTGGAGAACTTTATGGAGACTTAGGCAACCGAGACTGCTAGGCAGATCGGTGTATCTACTGAGGGAGTGGATAAAAGGCTTAAGGTCCTCCCTCTGTTTGATCAAACATAGATGGCTAGTGGATATACCCAGGAGGCGAAGGCTGAAGGTTCAAGTAGGAAAGGAGAGACGGAGTAGGCTGAGGAGTCTCCGAGTCGGTTGAGGAAGGGTTGTGCTTTCGTCATGTGGGTTGAGGATGGTTGCTTTGTGTATTTAGGGGATGTTTTCTCTTGCTTTTTTCTGTTGTTCAGGTGCTGCCTGGGTGGAGGGTCGATGTGGTTTGAGGGTGGGCATTCGGAGTCCTATTGTGCTAGGGTAGGGTTTCAACTTAGCGCCAGCTGCTAAGTTTGTTTCTTTTCTTTGCTCCCAAGGCAGAGACTTGTCTGCTGCCTTTTGTCTTTGGGAGTTGTGTGGGAGCACTCCCCCCCCCCCCATTCATGTATTTCTTTGCTCTTTTATATAACCAGTGGTACAACCCACTTTCAAAAAAAATGAGGGAATCCGGAATTGCTGGAGAAGGCCATTGCTATCGGACTCCAGGTCACTAGTGCTGGTCAATTCCAGAAGTTGTGTGTTGATCTGGCTTTGCCAGATAAGAAGCCCAAAAGGAAAAAGCTGAAGCCAGGAGGAAGTCGGGAGGTGAATGGTCTTCTTCAGCACAATCAGGAGTGGGGCCGCCTGAGTTCTTAAAACATTAAGATCTTGAAAAGAAGGGAATTAGTGGTATGATAATTCTGCCTTGGCATGTGCGGGGTATGCATGACACGAAGAAGCAGTAAATGGTAAAGGACATCGTCCAAAAAAAACATAAATTATTTGTCTCCAAGAGACCAAGATTCAGGATTTTCAGGCACCATTGGTCAGGTCTATTTATGGTTTTTCTGAGGTGGACTGTGTTTCAAAGAACTGAAGGCTTGTCAGGTGACATCATTATCTACTGGAACTCTGGTAAATGGCTGGGAAGCCATGTAGGCAACAGAGAATATTCTGTCTCAATCCAGTTATCCTGTCTGGCCTCTAGTCAGAAGAGGCTCTTTACAGGGGTCTGCCCCCACCTACTATGTTTCAAGGCATCTCCTGTAAATGGAACTGAAAACTATTTATGAGACTGCCAACCTCCCATAGTGTGTTGCAGGTGATTTCAATGAGATCAGAAGTCCAGCAGAGAGAAATAAGAAGGCTGCATTTACAATTGGGACGAAGGAGTTACAATAATTGGATAGAAGGTCTGGGACTCATTGATCTACCAGCACCTAATCAGAAATTTTCTTGGTCCAATGGACATAGCATTACTCCTGCTATGTCACGATTAGATAAAATTCTGGTTGATAATGCATGGGATTCCATGTTCCCACTGTCCAAAGTATATGGACATCCTAGAGTTCTTTCTGATCACCCTCCTTTGTTGCTGGGATATTCCCCCATTCACAGAAAGAGGAGGCCTTTTTGCCTGGAAAAGGTATGGTTTCCCAATGAGGATTTCTTTCAGATGATTCGCTCTTCCTAGCCTGCGGCTCCTCTTCATCACTCTGCCATGAGGAATTTGGCCGGCAAACTCCAGGTTTTGAAAAGTATCATAAAGAACTGGGCAGAGAACTGGAGTAAGAACAGCATGCTAAATGGGAGACACTTCTTTGTACTCTCACAGAGCTGGAACAGAAAGAGGAAGAGAGGGATTGTTCTGAGCACGAACCTCAGTTGAGGACTGCTACACAAGCTGAACTTACAGATTTGCTTCATGGGAAGAAATCAGATGGAAGCCAAGGTCTCGCATATCTTGGCTTCAAGAGGGGGATCTAAATACCAGTGTTTACACGCAAAATTTTCGAATATCCATTTCCTTGGATAAATATGTGTATATTTTGGCATATTTGTTAATTCCGTGCTTTTGAGTTTATCAGACGATTTAGGGTTCATGTATTGGACTTTTCCCCACCGACCAGAGTAGGTGTTAATTTACATCGGACAAGTCCGAACACGTTTGATTAACTGTTGAAGAACGCCTTTGGCCTCTATGCATTGTGACATTAATGATCTTGATGATCGCCCATGACGGGCACATACTCTTGTAAAAAAAATTAAAGACTTTATTTTCATATAAACTCGTCACGCATTTCTGAGTTTCTTCTGTGCTCAGGGCGTGACAATTTTTGTGGTAGCAGAGCTTAGGTTTTCAAATTAGCTAGGTTACCAATGTCTAAGGATAGGTTTTATTCCTTATACCCGGTGAGATGGGTAGAGCCATGGGTTAAGTCAATATAGGACGTTAAACCTTATAGTTTAGTCACATATTAATTAAACTTAAAATTTTCTTGTAGGATCATGGCCATCGAGAGAGCCCAATGGCATGACATGCAATGCACTGTTCAAGGCCTCACCCAGGTGCTTCAACAAGTAGCGCAGGGTGGTATAAATCGTGGAGCGGGAGAACTCCACCGTGTTAGGTCCCTTGGGTGCAACCAGATCTAGAAGGGGGGTTGAATAGATCCAGTACAAACTTTGTCCAATTAAAAACTTAACTAATAAACACACAAACTTCCGCTAACATGCTAGTGGAACACTTGAACATAATGCACAGCAGATCTAGTAACAACAATTCAAATTAATGACACGTGACACCTTCTGCAGACTATTGGGTCAACGTAGCATGCAAGGTGGAGTTGACGCAGTGGCATCGATAGCTCAGTAGTTAGACAGAACTGCTGCACATAAGGCTCCTGGTGTATGGGTGAGCAGACTATAAGTGTGTGTGCAACCACAGAGCTAGTAGGAGTGTGTACTTAGTGTACACACACAAGGCATAAGCTATGAAGATCTGAAACATACAAACACCTGCAAATGGGGATAGAGGATAAGGAGCAATCGTACACAAAACACAACTTACATAGGGATTTTTAAGGTGGTTCATTCTTCAAACCCGTAGACCTACATCCATCCCTCACAAAACCCGGTGAGACTTAACCGCTGACACACAGCTTGAAACCGCTGACATATAGCTTGATGGGGGACATAGCCCCAAACCGCTGACACACAGCTTGACCGGGGACACAACCCCAAACTGCTGACACACAGATTGAACACAAGGACACTATCCTCCCACTGATTCATAGCTTTGCCACTGGGACGATGCCCCACACACAAACACACCCGATTTTTGAACATCCAGAGAATCGGAGGAATCAAACACAGAATACAAAGATATGAAGAACCCAAAAGAAAAGAATAAAACAAAAACTATAGCATAGAATAGAATACAGGGACTTTGCATTTAATCCACAAGTCCCATCGGAATCAGATTAGAAATGAAGCTTCTTGGCTGCTTGAACTTCTGCAGGGATGCTCTCTCTCTCTCTTGGACGAGCTCTCTTCTTTTCTTCCTTACTTTTTTTAATCGAAGGCAATATTTGCAAGGTGAGGTGAGGATTCCCATTCACTCCTTCATTGCAGAAGGAAGTGGATGCTCTGCCCCGACCACCAGGCAAGCGTTTTCATTAATGAAAGCATGAAGTTACAGAAAAGAGAAAGGAGATAGGGGGAAAGCACAAGGCACCCAAACTTATAGAGACGAAAGGGGCCACAAACAACAAGATGGAAGAAAACCAAAAGACAACAAAGGAGTGGTAGGTGACCATCAGAAGTCACGATCCCACAAATAGGAGGTAGAGTTAGAGCGCCGAAGGGATCGCTTGGGGGCACCGCCATTCATCCTCAAATCCGGCCACGAGCGATCCTTGCCATAGGTGCCCAAGAAGTGCGCATGGGCAACTACGAGGTCAAGGAACCTCTCGGTAGGCTCGAGCCCAGGGACAGTGAGCACCTGAATGATCTGGGGAAGCTAGAGGCCTCCATCAGGAGATGGAGGAGGAACCTCCTCAGCAAGAGGCAGAGGGGTGGGAGCCGAGGGAGAAGCTGCCAACGGAGCGGGCGATACCCGGTTGATGGCCTTGCGCAGGGCTTGAGCGAAGGAGAGGCAAGGGGAAGCAGTCATAGCGGGGGGAGAGCCTTTGGCAAGCGAGGCAACGCAAGGCAGAGCCCCACCAATGGAGTCCGCAGGACCGGGGGACCTCGCCCCGGGAGACCAGGATGCCATGGCAGGGTTGAGACCACCACCGGGTGGCCCAACAACAAGAGTGGCCTTGCCGTGGAGGACGAAAGTGGCAACGGGCACGGTAGGGGACCCAGTCCCCTTGTCACCAGTAGCAGAAGGAGATAAGGCAGAGAGAGGTCCCAGGACCTTCCCCCCCACTGGCAGAGCACCAGAACCACCATCACAATGAAGCACAAAAGGAGTGGATGACCTTGCGCAAGGGTTAGGAGCAGGAGAGCCAGCGCGGCCCCCGCCGGGGGGGGGGCGGGGGCGGGGGGGGCCCGGGGGGGGGGGGGCGCGGGGGGGGGGGGGGAGATTCGCCAAAAAATGGCAACCATTCTCGTCGTAATTAGTGTCAAATTGACCGTTGAGATGTCAGGATCCCAACCCTACCAGCTTCGTGTCGATCGGTTGTCATTTGGGTCCGGTAGGAGTCCGGGAACCCCGGTGACTCGTTTTGGGTCGATTCGTCAGAATCACCCCGATCTCACGTTTTAATGCGTTTCGATGGATGCATGTGGCATTTTTGACCTTTTGGGGTGTTTCCCGTCGATTGGATGTGTTTCCCCTGCGCTACGGCGTGCATGGGGTGTGGAACGGGCCGATTCAGCCGTTCTACTATTTTACCCGTCAGATTGATTTAGCGGTCCTACCAGAGATCGTTATAGGCTATAACGATCCCACTACAGACCATTATGGTTCGTTGTTTTTCATCTTTCGAGGTCTTGGAGCATAATGGATCAGGCCTGGTCCATTATTTGAGTATAACGCCCCTATCTAGGCGCATTATATTCAGGTTGTTTTCGAGGCCTGCTGCTGTTGTCAGCCCCTCAACGACCGTGTTACCTCAAAGATCGTGTCAGTCGGTTCACTTAACGGATCGTTCCTTGTGCGTTATGATTAGATAACGCCATGGTGCAGGTTTGTCATGGTGTGTTTGATCGATGTTTGACTAGGTATGACAGTTGATATAATGTGCCTAACCCTGTGCGCCATGTGGCTATGACGGACTCAGCTCGGTCCATTATATGCTTCTTGTACGTATTAATATTTTGGGACTGTTGGATATAACGCCCCTGTCCTAGTGCGTTAAACTAGTATAACACGCCTATGGAGGTCCGTTATATTTCCCTTGGTTTGAGTTTTGGTCCGTTGGTCATAACGCTCCTTTCCTAGCGCGTTATGCTGATATAGCACCCCTGTCTTGGTGCGTTATATATTCTGTATTGGTGTTTTGGGTCTGTCTGCCATAACGCCCCTTTTGTGGTCCGTTATAGTAGGTAACGCCCCTATGCTGGTGCGTTATAGTCCTATTGTTGGCCATGATGGTCCTTGTTTTGTTCTGTGTGTTAGTCAGTCTTAGGTCGTGTCCTAGGGCGGTGTCTATGTGTTGGTGGTTGTCTGGATCGATCGGTTTAGGTGACTGGGTGCGGTCTTTTCCTTGACTATGACAGTACCCTAACGACTCAATCTAGAACTACCAGTGTCCTTGTCTCTGGTTTCGTAGTGGCTGTGCCTTGACTGCTGGGTTTGCCTAGCAGTTCAGTGATGGTTCGCTTTGCCCAGAGTGTTACTGTCATCTATGCTCTGATTTCTGTATGTCTTGGCTTGGCCTCAGAGTTCGCCCGTTGACCCATGGATGTCTTTTGATATCCTATGAGGGCTGGGACTGTGACGAGGTAGCCAGGAGTGCTCGTGCATTGAGTCTGTTTGTGTATGTGTCGTGTCAGGTTTCGGTCAACCCAGTGAGACCAGGGGTTGACAGGCGACCTTGTCTGTGTCTCGACAGTTCCATCCAGTTCGAGACCGTGTTTCTGGATGTCTCAAGGAATTATTTTACCTCGACTTGCATGTCCAAGTGTGCTGAGGGTTCTTGATGTCCCCTCAGGTCTCCGTGTGTCATTTTCTCGGAGTGTCATTTTCCTTGGCTTAGGATTAGACTGATTGACGGCTTGTCCCGCTATGTGTGACGATCCTGACTCAGAGTCGTAGGAGTCAGGGACCGTTGTAGTCGTGGGTCTAGCTGCCTTGTCCTGAGTCTATTGGCAGTCTCTTGTGCTACCTTTTGGACTTCGAAGTACGTGTTACAAGGCATTCATGCCTGTATGTACTTTGACACTTGTGTTTTGGAGCCCGGTATTGTGTAATACTACTTTAGACCACCGATAAATTAGCCTCCTCATCCCTCGTGATGGAGCCACTAGTCGTAGCCCAGGACATTCAGTGTCTGCCCATCTGGGAAAGGTGGAGGGGTGTTTCCCGCTAGACGATTTTTAAGCTAGTTCTGTGGGCTCCCGCGGTTACCGTTACATCCTACGGGGTGAGAATACTAGGTAGAGGCCTAGCTCTAGGCAGGAGTCAGTGTGTGCACAAGTGGTCAGAGGCTTGGGCTGACACTAACGAGTGTTACTCTGACTAGTACTTGGTTCGGTTCCCTTACGCCTCTCGCTTGTTGTGTTTGTCTGACTTGTAAGTTACTTGAGATGCAGTGTAAACCGTCAATGGACGCATCTGGTCTCTCTCTTCCTATCTCTGGGGGGAGAGTTGTGATTTTTCTTCTATTGGTGGATGTAGTTCCTGCCGCTTATATATATAGTTAAATGCATGCCTTAATTGCTAATAAGAAAAGTTTTGATGTGAAAACTATCTCTTTCGTGGCTGAAAAAGGAACATCACAACATTTGATAAAAATGACATCTAGAGAGAGTCAGAATAAAAAATCTGTAAAAGTTGTTGAGAAACCAAGCCCGGTGCCGAGGACAAAGACAAAGGGAAGGTAGAGGTGTCTAGGAAATCTTGCTCACACATTTCTACACCTCAGACCAAAGGACAGGCTAGGGGTCAGTATGTTAAGGCTAGAGTTCCAAGAAGACCCAAGGCCAATGCAACCGAGCCTCAATAGAAAGGTCGAGGCAACTACAATCCTGCATCAACCTCTACTTCTACTGGGTTCAAGTCCTTTGGGAACCAAGGTCCGAGCAGAAGTAACTCAGGTCGAGGCTACTTCCAAAATGCTCCGACCTATCCTTCATTCTATAACTCCTATCACCACAATTTTGATAGGAGAGGTCGAGGCAACTTCTATACAAGGTCTATGTAGCATAACTTCCTGAACTTATATGCTACTCAGATATATAGACCTTACCCTTGGAACTCCTATGTGCAACCTAGGCACAAAAATTTCAGAATCTAGAACTCTTATGGTTTTGTTCATTCCATGTCTGACCAGTCTAGGAACTATAATGCATATACTGCTCACAATGCCCATTGGACTGGTCACTGGCAAAGAAGCGTTCAAAATGGTTCTAGGAAGAAGAATGCCACATGTCATAAACAATCATCAAAGATTAAAAATAGTAAGAAAAAGCAGACTAAGCTGAATGACAAGAAATCCACAAACTCTGTAAAGACTTCAAAAGAAATGTGGATACCAAAGCAACTTCTCTCTTGTCTGCATGAGATAAATGCTTTTAAGGGACCCAAACAGCTTTGGATTCCAAATCCTTCTACTTGATTCTACTTGCAGGTATGCCTGACAGCCAACCACAACAGATGGTATCTCGATAGTGGCTGTTCCAGGCACATGACCGGGGATAAAAGGAAAATTTTACATGTTGGTGGAGAAGGATGCAGGTCATATTACCTTCAGAGGTAATACCAAAGGGAAGATAGTTGGATCAGGTAAAGTTGGCAAGTGTTCTTCATACTGTATTGATGAAGTTTTATTGGTTGAAGGCCTTGCCGATAATCTGTTAAGTATTAGTCAGCTGTGTGATAAAGGACGTAAAGTTATTTTTGGCTCACTTGCTTGCAATATTTTTGAACCCAATTATGAAATTGTTAAATTCACTTGTAAAAGAGTCAATAACATATACATGGTTGACCTAGATGATACAGCACACACAAATTTTTGTCTCACTGTTAATAAAGATGACTTAGCCTATCTTTGGCATCGTAAGTTAGGTCATGCTAGCTATAATGTGTTGTATAAATTAAATAAACACAACATGGTAAGAGACCTCCCTGAAATTTCCTTTAGAATAAGCAAAAAAATTTGTGAGGCTTGTACATAATGTAAGCAAACTAGGAAGTCATTTAAATCCAGAACTGAAAGCATGTCGTCTAAACCATTTGAGCTGATTCATATAGATTTGTTTGGACCATCTAGATCAGTCAACATATCTGGTATAAGATATGGTTATATTTTGGTAGATGACTTTTCTAGATTTACCTGGGTATTTTTTTGACTCATAAAAATGATGTATTTGAGGAATTTCAGAAATTTTATTATAAAATAAAGCAGACTGGTAAGCATTCAATTCTGAATATTTTGTTTGACCATGGTGGTGAGTTTGAAAACTCACAGTTTGATGACTTCTGCAGGGAAAATGGGATCATCCATAGGTTCTCTTCTCCAAGGACTCCAGAGCAGAATGGAGTAGTTGAAAGGAGGAATAGAACCTTGGTGGAAATGGCTAGGACAATGCTAGTTGAAGGAAATCTACCAAGAAGGTTTTGGGCTGAAGCTATAAACACTTCATGTCATATCATTAACAGAGCCATGGTAAGACCTTCTACTCAAAAGACTCCTTATGAAATTCTCAAAGGTAAGAAACCTGCACTAGCATATTTCAAGGTCTTTGGCTACAAATGCTTCATTCATGTAAATTCTAAAAGGGACATTGATAAATTTGAACCTAAAAGTGAACTTAGAATCTTTCTAAGTTATTCAGAAAAGTCCAGAGCCTATAGGATCTATAATCTAAATTCTAAAACAGTTGAGGAATCACCACATGTTGTCTTTGATGAACATACTAATAAATCTGAAATTGATTTTTGCAAAGACAAAGCTGATGGTGATATTCTTGAGAATAAAGAACAGCTAAATGCTGAACCTACAGAAGAAGGTGAGACTGATGGGTCTGGCTTGTGCGTAATAGGTCAGGAGGACCTTCGCAAGCCCCTTCTCCAGAACAAGAAGCCTCCTCTACTTCGAGGAGAGAAAGGTCCAGGGCGCACCAGCAGCCCCCAGAGATCGACACCCCTGAGGGACAACGAGGTAGCCCGTCAGGGCGCCCTCTTTGCCCCTCGGTTCAGCGATGACCAGAATTATCCCTCCAACTAAGGGACTTTGAGTGATGTTTTGCGGAGCAGGAGTGCACCCTCCGCGCCTTACAGAAGATGCCCATCAAGGAGGACGAGGAGCAATCCCCGTTCTCTGACCAAATCTTGGAGGCCGAGATCTCCCCCAGGGTCTTATTACCGACCTTAAAGTCATATGACGGCCAGGGAGACCCGGTCGACCACTACGACAGGTTCGACGCCCTGATGACTCTGCACAGGGCTTCCGACGCCATCAAGTGCAAAGCCTTTGTGATCACCCTTGTCTAGGGGGCTCAGGCTTGGTTCTGAGCACTCGCCCCCAGCTGTATCCACGACTTTTGATAGTTTAGGCCAATTTTTAAGGAGAGCTTCACCAGCAGCGGCCCTCCTAGGTCAGTTGCAGGGCTACTGGCACTAAAACAGGCACAAGGGGAATAACTGTGGGCTTATATCAACCGATTTAAATCGAAAGCCCTACATATCCCTCACCTAGATGTTGCCTCAGCCATCACCACACTGATTGGAGGCACCCACGATGAGAATCTCCGGCAAGAGTTGGTCCTTCACCCACCCACCTCTCTAGCTGATCTGGTGACCCTAGCCCTACTCCATGTAGAGTGCGAGAAAGTCCTCAGTGCCTTCTCCTGCCCAATGGTCTCTGGTCGAGAGGGGGAAAGGAAGCGATCATCAGAGCAAGACTCGGGCCACGCAAAAAGGCGAAATGAAGACGGAGACCACAGGGAGCACCCTCGAAAATTCGATCGATACACGCCCCTATCCGCCAACACGAGCCTATGAAGACCGACCCAAAGTGTCATAGCTGGCGCAAGCACTGCCAGATCCACAATGACCATGGACACCATACTGAAGATTGTCATCAGCTCAAGGATGATATCAAGCGTCTCGTCTGCTAAGGGGAACTATCCTGATATGTGTCTGAGCAGAGGGAGGATCGTGTCATCCCTCTAGAGGAAATTGACAATCAACCCCGTGGAGTTCATATCAACATCATTTCCAGCGGTGCGGCATCAGGAGGAGATAGTAGCCGAGATAGGAAGCGTCACACTGAATGGGTGAGTAGGGCCTCCGAGGCCCCCAAATGTCCCATCAGCTAGCGAGTAGTAGGCCTTGGTATTCTCTGACCAAGACCTGGAAGGGGTAACCTGCACGATGACGCTCTTGTAATATCGGCTACGATAAACCATTGTAGCGTAGATAGGATACTAGTTGACAATGATAGTGCCCCTGATGTACTCTCGTATGAGTGTTTTCTTAAGATGGGTGAAAACCCATCCAAGCTCCACCTGATTCGAACCCCCATTTGTGGGTTCAACGGCCAGGCAACCTATCCCGAGGGAGCCCTAAGCCTATTGATCACTCTCGATACCCCTCCTAAGATCATCGCTATTATGGTTAACTTCATAGTGATTAAGGGGATGTTGGCCTATAATGCCATCTTCAATGGAGGTATCCTCAGCCGAACGAAGGCCGTGCCCTCCACCTATCGCCAAAAACTGAAGTTTCCCACTAAATATGACATCACAGAAGTCCGGGGTAACCAGGCAATAGCTAGAAGGTGCTATGTAATCTCAGTTGATGCCATAAAGCCAGAAGGGAAAAAGACGGAGGTCGGGGGAGCCGAGGATGAACCGACAGCATCAGGGCCTGGTGGTGAATTGCTATCCGTCTTCCTCAAAGGCAACCCAACTCTCGAAGTCAAAATCAGAGATGATTTACGACTTAATGTATGAGTGCAATATAAAGATTTTCTTTCGGAGTACATTCGAGTCTTCGCATGGTCTGATGAGCATCTTCCTGGGATCCCTGGGGAGATGGTGGCGTACAAGCTCAATGTTGACCCATCGATGAAGCTTGTCCAACAACTCAGAAGAAAGCATGCCCCAAAGAAGCAGACGATCATCAAAGAGTAGATTATTAAGGGAAAGAAAATCAGACTATTCCGACCAGTCCTTTACCCGATGTGGCTCGCCAATGTCGTCTTGGTTCCAAAAGCTTCTGGAAAATGGTGGATGTACGTGGACTTCACCGACCTCAACAAGGCCACTCCGAAAGACTGTTACCCATTGTCGAGCATCGACCAACTAGTCGACTCGACCTCCGGTAATGAACTACTCAGTTTTCTTGATGCTTACTCCGGCTATCATCAGATCTAAATGGATCCTGAAGACATCGAGAAGATGGCCTTCATCACCGACTTCGGCGTATACTGCTACACCCGAATGTCTTTCGGGCTGAAGAACGTAGGAGCAACAAACCAGAGGCTGATCAACCACATCTTTGAAGGATAAATCAGTCAGAACGTAGAGGCCTACATCGATGACATGCTCGTCAAGACACCAAAGGCCGAGGACCACTTCACCGACCTAGCTGAGACCTTCGACACCCTCCTAAGATACAACATGAAGCTCAACCCAGCAAAATGCACCTTTGGAGTTTGATCTGAGAAATTACAAGGTTTTCTTGTGACTCAATGCGAGATCGAGGCCAACCCCGATAAGGTTCAGGCCATCCTGAACATGCAGCCGTCGGCGTGCATCAAAAATGTCTAGCGCCTGATAGGGCGTATTACTGCGCTCAACCATTTCCTATCACGAGCGACCGAACGATGCCTACCCTTCTTCAAATTGTTAAGGGGCCCAAATTGGCATCTGCTACATTTGCCTGGGACGAGGAATGTCAGAAGGCTTTTGCAGAGCTGAAGGAGTTTCTAGCTTCGCCCCTGACGCTGTCGAAACCATTCCCTGGTGAAACACTGTTCCTTTACCTCTCATCAACTCCTTCAATAGTGAGCTCAGTCCTAGCCCGAGATGACGCAGGAGTGCAGAGGCCGGTATACTACACCAACAAGCTGCTTAATGAGGCCGAAAGAAGGTATCCGACAACTGAGAAACTTGTGTTAGTGTTGGTGACCTCGGCCAAGCACCTCCGGCCTTACTTCCAAGGGCACTCCATCGTCGTGCTGACCAACAAGCCCGTGAAGAAGATCCTCGCTCACCCTAAAGCTGCGGGTCACCTCATTAAGTGGGCCATAATGCTTGGGGCTTACGACATCTCTTATCGCCCCCGTTCGGCTATCAAAGGTTAGGCACTCGCAGACTTCATTGCGGAGAGCTCCGTCCCAACTAGGGAGGCCCCTCCACCGACGCCCGAGCCCACCTGGGACATTTTTGTTGACAGGTACTCCAACTCAGCCGATAGTGGTGCCAGCGTCCTCCTCAGGTCTCCAGAAGGAGCAGAGTTGTAGTACGTCTTGAAGTTCAACTTCCAGGCATCCAACAACGTCTCTGAATATGATGTTCTCATCTCGGGAGCCAGGATGGCACGTCTATTAGGGGCCGAGCGAGTCAGGATCCATACAGACTCCCAGCTGGTCGCCAGCCAGGTCAACGGTGACTATGAAGCTCAGGAAGCACTGATGATCAAATACCTTCAAATGGTAAGAGGAATAGCCCCACTATTCGAGATTTTTCAGGTCGTCCGGATAGCTCTGGAGGAAAACTCCCAGGCAGATGCCCTCTCTCGATTGTCCTCCTCTGTTGGCCCAAAAGGTTCTCAATTAGTCTTCCTTGAAGAGCTGGAGTGACTGAGCACAGAAGCAGAGCTCATGACCGTTGACCTACCATCACCAAGCGACTAGCGGACCCCCTATATATCCTGGCTCCGAGACTCTCAGCGGCCCCCCGATCCTCGAGAAGCACGGAGACTGAAGTATCAAGCTCGACGCTTCATCATCTTGGATGGAGCCTTATACTGAAAGTCTTTCTACGGTCCCCTCCTCAAATCCCTTGATACCAATGAAGCCAACAGAGCAATTCAAGAGGTCCACGAAGGTAGCTGCGGTGCACATCAGGGAGGAAGATCGCTTGCCAGGATCATGCTATGGCAAGGTTACTGGTTGCCCACTCTCCAGCGCGACTGCTCGACCTATGTTCAGAAGTGCGATCGATGCCAGCATTTCGATCATCTTGTCCATCAGCCTGCCTCAGAGCTTGTCACCCTAACCAAGCCATATCCCTTCGCCCAGTGAGGGATCGACATCCTGGGGCCATTTCCTACGACTCAAGCCCGAAAGAAGTTCATCATCGTCGCCATCGACTATTTTACCAAGTGGATCGAAGCCGAAGCCACCGCCAGGATCACCGAGTCAGTCATATGGAGTTTCGTTTGGAAGTCGATCATTTGACGTTTTGGTATTCCCCGAGTGATTGTGAGCGATAATGGTCGGCAATTTGATTCTGATTACTTTAAGAATAAATGTGTTGACCTACATATCCGCAACCACTTCACTTTGGTAGCCCACCCCCAGGCCAATGGGCTAGTTGAAAATGCCAACAAAACTATATTGAAAGGCATTAAAGCTAGACTCGATAAAGCCAAGGGTAGTTAGCTCGAGGAATTGTCAAGTGTACTATGGTCACACCGAACCACTCTAAAAACTGCCACCAGTGAGACCCCCTTTCAGTTGGTATATGGCATGGATGCCGTGATTTCGTTGCAGGTCGGCAGCCCATCTCTCTGAGTCATTAACTTCTCGCCCGAGGTGAATGAGTAGAAACTACTCGAGAACCTCGATATGGCAAGCGAGATCCGAGAGATCGTAGGCATCCGAGCCACGGAATATCAGTGGTGTCTCACTCGATATTACAATGCCAATGTTTGAGAGAGACACTTCCACATAGGAGACTTCGTCCTAAGGAAAATCGAAGCCTCTCGACCACTAGAGGCGGGGGGGAAGCTAGCCCCTAACTGGGAAGGCCCCTACCAAGTGGTCGAGACACTCGGGAAAGGGGCGTATCGATTGTCCACCATGGAAGGAGCACTTATCCCTCGGACATGGAATGCAGGGACCACCTTTTCATGAAGCATTACCTGTTAACACAGAGGCAAACATTAGTTCAGTTAAGAGCAAACTAGGCAGAAAAAGATGCATGGGGTATGCATGGAGTATGAGAGAATTTTGTTGCAAAGGATCTGCACGAGCTTACTGCAGCTAAGGTAGTCTTAGTGCAGATCTGCTCGGACTTGCCCTGACTAGAAAATATGAACGAGGTTGTTATGTGCTAGGACATCAAAAGGGCATACACTGACTCTGCTACAGTGTATGCTCTGACTTCGATGAACAGCCAACAAAGACTGCACGGGCTTTATTGCAGACAAAACGTGTGAGGATGAAACATGCATGGGGTTCAGGTGCGTATATAAAAATGCACGGACTTGTATGCAGCCAGAGGAGAATGTGCACGGGGTTTAGACCAAAGGTAAAACCTGCACGAACTTGAACAGAATATTATTTTTCGATTCGAGGTTCCCAGCCAGATAATATCTGATAATGGAAGCCACTTCAAGAATCAAAAGATATATCGGCTCACCGAGAAGTATAAGATTGAATGGAGAACTTCTACCCCCTACAATCCGCAAGCAAATGGATTGGCTGAAGCATTCAACAAGACCTTGTGCACCCTTTTGGCCAAGATTGTCAGCTCCAATAAAAGGGATTGGGGAGAAAAGATATTTGAAGCACTTTGGGCATTCCGTACCATCTATAAGATCCCCACGGGTTGCTCACCCTTCTCACTTGTGTACGGCTCTAAGGCAGTAGTCCCGATAGGGCTGGAAGTCTAGTCACTCAGGGTTGCGGTCCAACATGGTCTAGCCCGTGACAAATAAAGAAATGCTAAAAGAAGACTTGAAGAACTGGCCGAGCTAGAGGGGAAGCACCTTCACGCACAGAAGAATATCCAAATGTATCAGGCCTGTATGGGAAACGCCTTCAACAAGCTCGTGAAGGGGTGAAAATTCAAGAAGGGTGACCTGGTTATGGGAAGAAAGAGAGAAGTCATGGCCTCCAACCCAAAGGGTAAGCTGGCCGCTAACTGGTTGGGTCCTTACGTGGTCCAAGAGTCTACGAAGGCAGAGCCTATGTGATCGTCAACCACCATGGAGAGGTATAATTCTCACCCCTCAACGGAAAACATCTGAAGCTGTATCATGCTTCACCATTATCTTGTGAAAAGTTGGCAAAAGAAGATAGCAACAAATGAGTAAAGAAATACAAAAAAATGAATGATGAATAATGGTAAAAAAAAGGGAAGAAAAAGAAAAAAAAGAGAAGGAAAAGAAAAAAAAGAAGAAGAAGAAAAAAAAAGTGAGAAAGAGAAGGAAAGATGATGAATGGGATGATGAGCTCAGGAAGGGACGCCACTTAGTCACTATACATCTAAATCAGTCTGGACCTTCCGTCCAGATAGATGATCAAACCTTTACTCTTTGCGTTAATGTTAAACCCCACATTAACGATAACACTCATACTCTCAGCAAACGGCTTTGTGCCTAAGCCGCCATATATATCCAAGTCAATCCAGACCTTCTGTCTGGATAGATGATCAAACCTTTACTCCCTTGCATTGATGTTAAACCTCACATTAACAATGACAGTCATGCTCTCGGCAAACAACTGCGTGCCTGAGTCGCTGCACACCTAAGTCAATCTGGACCTTCCGCCTGGATAGACGATGAAGCCGTACGTCCTTTGCATTGATGTTAACGCCCACATCAATGATAAAACATCTTCGAGTGATTAAATGGGATGATGATCTATAGATTCAAAGTCCTAATTAAAAAAAAAGAAGAAAATAAAAGAAAGAAAAGGGGCTTAAAATAGAGGTACCCCACCAGGCTTGTTTAGACACCCTGGACAAGGGCAAAAATGGCCACAACCCAGTTGCGGTGAAAACTCGAAAGGGCACTGCAGGCAAAATCGGGTATCCCGCCACGTGAAAACCTGAAAGGGCACGTGGGCAAAAGCAAGAGGGGGCTGGCCCCGGTGAAAACCTGAAAGGGCACTTGGGTCAGTAATGTGGTAATTCAAAATGTTATGTTGTTACTACATCGGCAACATGCCCGTTCCACATTCCACCAACAATGAAACCTCATACTGATCGATCGGCACCCTGCCCGATCAACGATGAAACCCATCCGAGATAGACCTTACGTCTATTCTGGTAAAACCCATCTATTTCCTTAAAGTCCCACCAATGATGAAACCCACTTACATTCTCATTCCCCACCATTAATCGACTGGCACATTGCCCAATCAATGATGAAACCTATCTAGTTTAGACCTTATTTCTATTCTGATGAAACCTATAAATTTCTTCGACAAATAGGTGAGTAAGGGTGTAAAATACCCTGTTAAGGGTGACAAATAGGTCGCAAGCAAGGGCGAAGGCTATTAAAGGATAAGGGTGACAAATAGCTGAATATGAGTGATAAAAGCCGGTTAGCAGTGACAAATGACTCTCTAACAGTGACAAATAGCTCATGGCAGTGAAATTTTAAGAAACTCAAGTCCGTTTGAAGGATTTAACCATGTATGGGATTCCTAACTCTACCAACACGGATCTGAAACTTTCCTAATCATCAAACGACATTGATTAACCTCATCTAAGATCAAAGAACGAGATTTATCTCAAGTTCTAGTGATTTACAATGGTGGTGGGATCAACCCAGAGAAGCATCTGAACGGATAAACTACTATATTTATAGATGAAAGAGTTTTTGATCAGGATTCTGTCAAGAGTTCTTCTTTGTCATAACAGCCTCCGTGGGTCTCCATACCCTGCGAAGAGAGAGTGATTATATAATTGAAGAAGAAAAGTCGACTCCAAGAAGCCTTTCAGCCGACTCCCCTTCAGTTTGAAAGGCAGAATAGTCTGAAGTCACCTGCTAGCCAAATGGTCTCATACCGGTGACAAATGATGTGATGTCTCGGACCCTTTCGAATCCTTATTTTTAGGTCCCGGACCTACTTTCTCGGAGCGTTCGACTCTGTCGTGTCCGGAATTTTGTTTCGGACATCTTCGCGTTCGGATCGGCATGATCCGGGGTCGTTTCGGGGGCCCAGAGACGTTCCGCGGCTTTTCCCGCCCGTTTTTCTGATTTTCGACCCGATTTTTAGCAAATCCTTCGGCACGCCATTGCGGGCAAACGTGGTCATTCACCCGGGCGTGAGTGGTACCGTTACGATCGGAGCGTTCCGAGGATCGCGGAAACGTGATTTTCTATTTTTTGATATTTTTTTAAATTTTGAGATTTTCTATAAATATCAACCTTTTTCTCTTTTTCTTTTTCATTCTTCTTCTTCTTCTTCCTTCTTCTTCTTCCTCCCGTGACTGCGCCCCTCTCCCCTCTCTTTCTCGTTCGATCGCACGATGAGCTCCCACTGCCTGCAGATGGCGCGGGGCGACGGCGTGGCGACGACGGCGAGGCGGTCGTGGCGGCGTAAGGATCGTGAGATTTCGTGGAGGAACGAAGGCTTCTAAAAGCATTCTTCGCGATTTCGGCGTCGATTCGACGGAGCATTCGCTCCATTGAGGTAGGGTGACGTTCCCTAGC
Source organism: Amorphophallus titanum (assembly GCA_024336825.1). NCBI lineage: Eukaryota > Viridiplantae > Streptophyta > Magnoliopsida > Alismatales > Araceae > Amorphophallus > Amorphophallus titanum. Next base: position 2,949,454 of record JANBPO010000598.1, on the reverse strand, counting down.
TCCCTGTGTTCCATTCCCGTGATTTGTAGCCCGTCGTGAGGCCGAGAGGGGTGTTTTTGAGCGGATTAGGGCAAATCCATGATTTGGGGAGTGATCGCCCGATCTAGTGATTCGTCGCGTTTTTGACCGATCCGAGGTCATAGAATCATGCCTAGTGCCATTGGGGAGCTTCCCCTTTGATTTCCCCCTCTCCGGTGGAGGTACGGGGGCGTGGTTGGCGTTTTTAGGTTGTACTCGCCGTTTCACCGTTGGACCGTCATAGCGGTCGTACCAGAGACCGCTATGTGCATAACGCGTCTAAGCAGGTGCGTTATGCTTCGTATGTTTCGTGTCTGAGTTTTGAGGGCATAACGGTCGCTCGATTGACCGTTATGTCAGGCATAACGCCCCAGAGACGGTGCGTTATGGTTTCCGACCATTGGATTTGACCGTTGGTTGTGACCGTTGGGGGCCTGGTCACATAACACGCCTGGGGAGGCCCGTTATGTACCTTAACGCCCCAGGGAAGGTGCATTATGCTTAACACCCTTGCCCTCCACTTAACGCGCCATAGGTGATCCGTTAAGTTCTATAATGCCCCTTGAGGAGTGCGTTATAGTCTGTTTCCCTCCGTGACATAACGCACCATGGCTGGTCCGTTATGTGCATAATGCCCCTTGAGGAGTGCGTTATGTCCGTTTCTGTTACTTGATGCTTAACGCGTCGGTCCGTTATGCACCATAACGCACCTGGGCAGGCACGTTATGGTCTGTTTTCCATCGGGAGCGGCAAACGGCTGAGTTGGACCATCTATTCTCCCCCGCACGACTGTGAGTTGGCCGTGCACCCGTGAGTGGCCAATGATGGACCGTTCATTGTCTGACGCCTAGCCGTGATTTTTCGTGCCGATTCGAGTCCCGGGTGAGCGGACCTCGATCCACGTACTGTCCTGTGGTCTGACTGATGCTGGGCATCAGGTGGGGGCCAGGTGTGGGGTGCCGTGAGGGGTCCCGGGATGTGACATTTTTAGCTTACGTCACCATGAGTCAGTGTTGTACGAGGAGCGATCCTTGTGCTCGTTTACCTTCGGGACGCTGAGCTGGTTATATCTTGAAAACCTATTTATCTAGAAAGCACTCAAGTTTACCGACGTTTTCTACATTCTGGAATAGATAGCGGCCCTCTGGCGACTGCCACGTCCTAGTAGCGGCCTTCCCATGACCGCCACTTTCCAGACTGAATCCTACGTCGACTCTTTCCCTCTCTAGCATCAACTCTTTAAAGTAGCGGTTCAGATCTGACCACTATGTTCAAGAAACGGTCCTGAATAGAACGTCTTATTATGTCTTATTATGAAACCCAGGTTTGACCCACGGGTTGATTTTTCTATGTCCCTAGATGGTCTATTGATTGTCTAGAACCTAACATCTTGTTCAATAAGCTATTAAGGAATTATAAAACATAAATAATGTGTCATTATGCTGTCAGATTCCTCCCGTAGCATGACCTAGTCCTTAATTCGTTCTTTGAACTCTCGTCATCATATTTGGTATGTTCTTACCTTGATGTTGTTACCATAAACTATTGCTTGAACTTGTTACATTATTGGTCAAACTTTAGTGTTATACCTGTGGAAGTGGCTTGATTTATAACGTCAAGATGCAGAGCGGGTATGGACGGTGTCCAAGGGATCGACGCTAGCCCCCTCGGTTGATTGCCAGAAATATACTATAAACCATGGGATATGATGAACACTAGCGTCGCATTGCATCGGGAGTACTTTTTTATAAATGGTTGAAATCCATGAGACTATCTCATGATTGAATTTACGTGCTTGACTTTCTAGTGCATAGCCTTTATGGTTATAAAAAGTACATTCTCATGACGTGCTAGTACATTCTTGTTCGTGATAGGTCAAACTTACATTCATGTTATATTCTTGCTCGATCATGCTCTCATATCTCCTATCTTGATCATATCATGCTATTTGTGTTACTTGGTTTTATTCATAAAATTTATCACATTTTCATTATTTCATCTTCTAGAGCTAAAACATAATTACTTAAATATTACCTTCATGATGATACGAAGATACCTACTGGGCAAGTGTGCTCATACCCTACTTTTTCCAATCTTTTCAGGAAATACTAGCGGGTCGGATTCAGACTATACAAGTGGCGGATCCGAGAGCGAGTAAAGAATGAGAGAAGACTTAGTTTAGTCAAGATTCATGAGTCAATTATGTAATTTTATTTTTATTGAGTCTAGTTAGTCATCGGAGTCAAAGTCATTTGGTCATGTAACTTGGATCATTATTTATCAATAAAGTTAGATTTTTGAGTCTATATCCTTGTGTATTCATCTTTATGTGGATGTTATCGTGCTCTGATTATATTGCTAGCTTGAGGCGTATTGCCGACTGGTCACATCCCTGATTTGCTTCCGTTATACATATATCTTGAGACGTGACATATAAGATGGCAACAAAGTTCTACATCGACTGGAGAACATCGTCAGTATACAATCCACAAGCCAATGGCCTAGTAAGCCTTCAATAAAACTCTGTGTAAGCTCTTGGCCAAAATAATTGGTAGTCGTAAACACAGTTGGGGATAAAAGATGTAAGAAGCACTATAGGGCTACATGACGGTCTACAAAACTGCTACGAGTGGTTTACCATTCTCCCTAGGCTATGGGACAAAAGTTGTGGTCCCCGTGAAAATCGAACTCATGCCCTACCTTGTAGCAGTCCATATTGGGCTGTCAGGTGAAGAACAAGATGAAGCTGAAAGAACTTTCTAATTTGGAAGGAAAAACACTAGAGACTTACGAACACCTGTAGGTGTACCAAGCTCAGATGATGCAAGCATATGACAAGCTCATAAAGCAAAGAACGTTCATGAAAGGCGATCTCGTCATGATTAAAGAAAAGGAAGTCTTGGCAGGAAGGTCCAGTAGCAAGCTGCAACCCAATGGGTATGGGTCATACATTATTCAAACAACCTATGAAAGGGGAGCATATATGGTGGTGGACCACAAAGGCAACAAATAGTTTCCTCTACTCAATGACAATTTTATGAAGTTGCATTATGTGCCAGAGTGTAAGTTTGTATGCCAACCAATTTAAGATGCGCCTCTCCTCGATAAGGTATAAAAAGGTGAGACTTAAAATAGAGGTGCCTCAGCAAACTCAGTTATCCCACTAAGGGGTCATTGAGAGTAAAAAGACTAAAAAAATCTAGTTGACGTGAAAACTCCCTCTAGGCCGCACCCTTCTCTCTCCTCGCTCCACTATCCATATCAGCCCTCCACCTCAGCCCTAAGTAGCCACCTCACCTGCCACCTAAGCCCACCCTTTCAACTCCCCATAACCATTCAATTCCCTCATTAATCCGTTACAGACGCGCTCCTCTGAAGCCTCGCCTCACCTGAAACACGAAAAAATGCAGGGAATAAGTCTCATAACAAAGGCTCAGTAGGGATCACTCGAACCCCTATCTCGTAAAACGAAAAACTACAATGCAAAGTAGCTGAGGGGGTGTACAACAGGAATAAATAAACAAAAAAGTCCTGCTACGCCTGACACCAGTCTCACGGTGAGAAAATCGAGACACACGTCACGGTGAAAACTAAGAGTCACCATCTGACAAGACAGGAGTACCACCCACCAGAAGCACAGCTGAATGCATCTCCTGACGTCTTACACCGCGCCGCAGTGTCTCCCTACTCGCCCCAGGCAGAAACTGAGACACGTACACAAGTAACACTGACAAGGGTCTAGTCGGGGTTGTGCTCGTTAGCACGCGCCCGAAGTCCCCGACCACGTGTGCACACACTAACTGACTGCGCTACGTCAGGCCCTCTAGCTAGTTCTTCCTCCCAGCCCGGACTCGAGCCACCACAGTAGGAGGCCCACGGCAACCAGCCTAAAGTCGTCTCTCTCTGGTAGCCTCGCCACCACTCCCTAGTGGGACCACACGCATGTCAGAGGGCTACGTCTAGTGGAGGGTCACTGAAGGAGTAGACTCTCTAAATAACGGAAATAACGTCTGAACTGGACAAGGTACAAGGACCGCTCCTCGTACCGACATCGACTCACGGTGACACAAGCCAATAACACACCACCTCCTGGGACCCCACGGCACCCACACACATGACCCCCACATGATGCCCAGCATTAGTCAGACCGCAGGTCAGCACGTGGATCAAGATCCACTCACCTGGGATTTAAATCGGTAAGAACCGAACTCAAGTTGGACAGAACGCAGGTAGCGGTCCACTCTCGACCATCCTTGGAAAAATAGTCAGATGTTGGAATGCCTCAAGGAGAAAGAGATGGTCCTCACTGGACCACATGAGGAGAAGGAGCGGTCACCTATAGTCCGTCGCTCACAGGAGATAAACGGTCTCCTTCAGACTGTTTGGAACATAAGCAGTCCCCTCTGGGCCGCCTCAGGCGTGAAGCGGTCCCCTTGGGGCCGCCATGCCACAAAACTACACGAAAGGTGAAACGATCACCTTGTGATCATTTGAGACTGAAATGGTCTCCCTTGGGACTACCAGGCAGGGTTAAAATGGTCACCCCATGACCGCCAAGCTCAAAAATTGTTCAATGGTCAAAACGCAATGGTCAGAAACACCTCAGGAGTCACGCTGGCTCCATGAGAGAAACGGTCGGCCGCTTGGCTGCCACAGAGAATAGCGGTCAGCCGATCGACCGCATGCCCTGTCGACACTCCATGGTCAGCTAGCGGTCACCATGTGGGCTGCCTAACCTAAAAATGGTTCCTGTTAGGACCGTTTTCTTCCTAGAAAATCAAGAACGACAAGGACGGCCCCAAAATGCCATTCCATGCCCCATTCACCCCCAAGTGACGGGGAAACAAGGGGGGAACTCATCCCCATGCCCCAGAGCATCATTTGATGCCAAGAAACCACGAAATAACGCGATAAAATGCTAGATCTGGTGCTCAATCCCTAAAGCATGGTTTTCCTTTCCCGGCGTGAAATAACCCTCTCTCGACCTCACTTAGGCCTAAAAATCGCGGGGAAGGCAAACAATGAGCTAAGGATCCATCACCCTACCTGAAGGTTGCTCGAAACGTGATGGATCACCACTGATCTTAAAAAAATCGCTTGAAACCCTCGAGTTCCCATGAGCTTCCACGAGTCGCACGCTGCCACGATCACCTTGCCACCACCGTCGTCATCGCCACGCTGTTGCCTCACCACCGTCTACAGCCAGAGGGGAGTGCCACCACAATCGTCATGCCGGAGGAGGAAGAGAAAGAGGGGGCACGCCCAATTTTCCCAGGGGGGGAGAGAGAAGAAGAATGGGAAAAAAGAGAAAGGAAATGGCTATTTATAGAAAGTCCCAATTTTTTAAAAAATAGAAAAAATAGAAAAATGCATCTCCTCGATCCTCAGAATACGCCGGACGCATTGGTACCGTCCCGGAGTAGGAGAACGTAACAGTTTGCCCTATACAAGGTTCGGTAGGTCCACCAGGGAAAAACACGCATAAACTGCGGAACTCATTCTAGGATCTCCAAAAGTGATCTGAAACTCACGAATCTTGACCCGAAAAATGTTCGAAAAAAAGTTCTGGATATAACAAAATTAGTTTCTCCGTAAAAATAAATTTGGGACCCGATAAAAAGTATCCGAAGGGTCTGGGATATTATAGCCCTCCCCCCTTAATGAAGGAGCAGGCTTCGAAGCACCCTGGATGAGTGGAGGATGAGAAAGGGAAAGCAGAGGCTAAATGAAGAACACCGTGCTCACCAAAAGACCCTCTGTTCATTCATCCACCAGAAAGGGGGGAGGTTTAAATACAGGATAGTTCATCCCAAAGTAAAGAGAGAATACACTGCAGGGGGAAGGGAAGAGATACATTGATGGGGGATGGGAAGAAAGCACGAGTTTCTTCCCCTCTGACTCACCTCACACTAGACTCTCCTCTCTTTACCTCTCTGATAGAGCCTTTTTCTCCTCTCCCTTCAACCCAGACCCGTGGAGCTCACGAACACTGGGATGCCCCTTTTCTTCTTCTGCTTCTACCTTCGTCCTCTTCTTCCCTTTATGCTTTTTGTTCTTCTCTTGCTATATATATATCCATCAGTGAAAACCGAAAGAGGAAGCCTCTGAAGCCCGTATGTCCATTCCCTTCTCTCCTACCTGAAGGCAATTGAGTGACCTGCGAGTAGGGGTGTTGATAGAGTAGGCCTTGTCCTCTCCAGGGATTGGCCGATGGCGACCGGTGGGGATGGGGTCGCCGGTGCAGAGCTCGAAAATTCCCCTCCCTGGATATAACTGATTGCCCATCGATCTGAAGCAAGAGATTTTTCCATTTTAAGTAATCCCTCGACATGTTGCTTGCGAAAAATAGGGGACTGGAGCGGTGACAAGATGGCTTGGAAGCTAAACCGGTGTGCTATTGTGCGCACCGGATGAGCACTCCAAGAGAGACGGGAATGGTTTGCACCCTATGGGGAGGGCGCGCCGGTTAAAGACAATAGAGTCATGGTCACGCTGGCTTAAGCATCAAAGGGCTTCTTCCCATCTTAGTGGCGATTCAGACGGACGCTTGCCTTCCTGTGCGGCTTTAGTTGTAGTGCACACCTTTCGGAGCATTTAATTCGAAGCCTCCAAGCCCCGACCTTGGACTTCGAGCAGTTCTCGACGCATGCTGGGTCTATGTTTGAATTCTCGATTTTCTTTCTGATTCAGCCTTTGGCACTGCCGACCGGGGAGCCGGGGCCATCTTTTCTGCTTGAGGGACCTCTTTATTAGATGGTGGGGTATCAGGTACGTGCTCGTCCCGTTCGGGGAGTGTGTAGGGTATATTCAGCCTTTCCGTCTTCAACTTGCTCTCTCGAGTGCCGAGACGTACGTGCTGCACAGTAAATTTTGTCATCCACAGTCATGCGACCACGTCTTGGTGAAAGCGGTGAAGGGGTGACCGCTACCTACTTCTGGAAACAGGATCTATAGAGGGGTGGAAAACTTAGATTTTTACCCATCCAATCACCTTGGAACGATGTGATATGGTATGGGAACTTGTCTAGGACTCTCAGGGGATCGAATTGATGCCCTATAGGACTCCTAATTCGATCAAATCCCTCAGCCCTAGGTTATTTCTTATAAATAGAGCTCAGATTCGATCTGCGCAAACCCTAATTTTAGCTCGCGTGGTTCGAAGGTAAGGTATTGGTATTTCATGTTAGTCCTTTAGAAGTTTTTATTCCCCTTAGTATCTTCTAATCCTCTACAAACTTTCATGCTAGGAGGTCAAGGAGATAGAATGCCCGGAAGTTGTTGGTTCCACGCAGGATGTGCAGGAACGAGGGTGTTCTTTTGACAAGAAATTTGAAGTCTAGAGCCAATCCCGGAGGTGCGTTATCTCATGAACGGCTTAAACATCGAGGTAGGAGCAAAAACCCTCTATTGTCTTGTGATTTCATGCACCATATATGGAGTATTCAGCATTCTTCTATGACTACACATCCATGTCCTCTGCATATTATCCCTACACCCCTTAATTAAAAGATGAAAATTTGATTTATTTCATGTCTCTTTCATGCCATAAACTTACCTTAAGCATGCCCCCATATGTTTTCTTTCTATTCCATATAGTTTGCATGCATATTTTACCTTGGAATAGTCCCTGTAAACTGGTTTTCATCTCTATCTACAATAGCCAGAAGGCAGTCTTACAGAGACTACTACATTCAAGTAGTGGTCCCAGACCAACCGCTACATGTTTCCTATAACTAGCCCAAACCTTGGTTATTTCCTTCTTGTATATGTGATAGTAAGCATAACTTATTTCATTTATTTTTGCCCTAAATCATGTCATGCCTTAGTTTCTGGTTACTAATCATGTTATGAGTTCATTTTCGATGTTAGCATGCTTTAAAGACTAATTTTTCTCTATATGTTATTTTCTTGCCCAAAATTATATATCATTGTATGTAAAGGAATTTTCATGGGTTATGTGGAGTTCCAAGTTGCCCTCCATGTTACGCTGATAATCCCCCAGAATGAGAGACAGATACTTCACGAGAACGGAGAAAGAGGAGAGACTGCAAGGGAAGCCTAAGCGGTGAAGAGAGGTGGAGACACCCTTCGGGACCATTTTATAGGCCGAAGGGGGGAGCCCCCACCTTAATTGAATCTCCCCTCAAAAAAATGTAAAAGGCAAGAACCTCTCCCCAAAAAGTAGTTACTCCATTTTCCCGAAGTGACTATTCTCATAAGGATACGCGAAAAGACAATTCAGCCAAAGTATGGAAAGCAGACATGCGAGAAGGAGCTAGTGCCACGTCAGCCACCCGGCCAATCAGCACGCAAGAGACCTGCGAAATGCACCAAATCTCCGTCTTTTGGCAACCACAGATACGATAGTCAAATTACACTAAATGCGGTAAGGAATTGACAACTCAAGTTCTAGAAATCACTGCCATTGTATATAGAAAGATAAAAGGTTTTACATGGTAACGTTCAAAAAAGAGAAAGAACTAGTACATCCAGCTCATGTCCCTCCTAGTCTATGAAGATAGGAGGCCTTCCTCGAGGCTTGGCGTCTTGAGGCTCGACGAGTGAAGAGTCTTCAATGCCAGGAGATCTGCCCCCGGCATCCTCCGTGGCGACCGGTCCGGGCACTGACCCCACCTGTGTGGGAACTGCCCTGATCGTGTGCCCCCCCCGAGGTAGCCGGAGTTGGCGACTCCTCTAACGAAGCAATAGCATCCCTGCTCCCCCCTTCACTTGATGTCGGAGAGGGAGAATCTGTGGTGTTCTCGTCTGAGTCATAATGCTACCTGGAAGGAAAATCGAGCTCATCAAGCACCTACTACTGGGCCAGGGAGGTTGCTCAATGAAAGCCTTGGGCGAACCCCTTTCATAGCCCTCGTCGGTAGCATGGCTCGTAATACAAGAAGGTAGCCTTCTGGAGGGCTACGTGGTAGCCCTCCGAGCTCCTATATCGATCGATCGCCTCCACCCCAGCTTGCTCTGCTCTCTCTTCGAGCTCGGCCACCCTCCGCTCGGCCCTAAGCAACTTCATCTCGGCCTCGACCAGATTCACCTCAGCCTCGGCCCGCGCGACTTCAGCTTCTCTCTGCCCGTACTCGACCTCTCTAACCTAGCCATCAAGCACCTCTTGCTCAGCCCTCAGCTACTCGAGATGCTCTACCTGAGCCTGGCGCTCCTCTTCTAGGAGCCTGCCCTTCAGGTCGACCATGTAACGAGCTTGGGCCAACTGCTCAACCAGTGCTTGAGCCTCCTCCTAGCTCGACCGAGCCTGCGCCCGCAACGAGGCAGCCTCCCACTGAGAGACTTCAAGCTCGGAGGATAGCCGCTCAACCCTCCGATCGACTTCAGCGTGGGCCCGAGAGAGGGATCTCTCTTCACTCTCAAACTGAGCATAGAAATCGGCTATCTCGGCCCCTAGCTGGGCCATGATCAGGCCACCATCCATCACCCTGACCACGCCTGAACTCATCCCAAACTAGAGAGGGTGTCAAAGATCGACACCTCTGGTACAGAGAAGTCCAGCCTGCCGGGACACTAGTCGAAGGAGGGAGAGTCCTCTCTGGGCGAGCCATGACCAGAGTGCCCCCTCCGAGCGTCCACATTCTTGGGATGGCTTCACTCGGCTCAGGCAGGGTCGATGCTTCACCCCGGGCCCCCTCGACTTCGACCGGGACTTCAGAACCGACCACCGTTGCCCGCTGACTGGCAGGCTCGATGACAACCTCCCCACCGGTGGTAGCCGCCTCTGGCCCGGTGAGTGGGATATCGGATTGGTGGACTTCCTCGGTCGAGGGCCCCTCAACCAGGCAGGCCTGCTCTTTGACCGGAGGGGTAGCCTCCGCCTTCTTCGATCGCTTCTTCTCTGCGAGCAAGGCCTTCATGGAAGTCAACATCAATGGCTCACCGGGTTCCTTGCGCTTGGACCCACGACGCTTTGGGACGTCATCCCTAGCCTTCTATTTGCCCTTATCCCGGGCACGGGAGGGACCCTCGGAAGTTTGGGGCTCACTCGGAGCAAGCATCTCCCCCAAATCGGCGGTCCCCTGCTCCAGCGGCTGCTCCCCCTTACCAGCCATCCGCCTCGAATTTGAGCAACCGAAGCCAAATCTTCGAAAGGAGCCCCACTTGCCCGACACAGATGTATAGTATGAGGCACTAAAGATCTTACCATCAGATGACAGTGTCCGAGAAGGATATCCCTCGATGTTTGCCACCGTCATCAGTTCAGTGGTTGATTGGCGATGCTCCTGGAGAATCCTTATCTCCTCTTCCACCCCCCCCCCCCCCCGGGGGGCCCGCGCGGGCGCGGGAGGGGGTGACCGGGGCGACGGGCTGCAGCCTGGGCTCGCGCGTGGGTTGCTGCGGGTGACGCAGAACCGCGCGGATGAGAGCGGGCCTGGCTCTCACGGTGCACGGGAATGGGTGGCGATGGCCGGCTCCGGTCAGGGGACGACGGCGGTGGCTGGCTGCAGGGGCGGCTGGCCGGCTGGGAGGGCTCCCCTGCGGCGTCGTTCACAACGAGGGGAAAGGAATGGGAAGATGAGCAATGTCCGCGTGGGAAAAACAAAAGTGATTACGGTGAGATTACGGTGATAATAAGAACAACCGGAATCAAACAAAAAGGCAAATTAAGTTAAGGGTGGAAGTGTTCTGACGTAGAAGCCGGCCGGCTGGATCTGCAGGCGGAGGTGCGGTTATTAGTTCGTGAAATAGAGGATAATCTAGTGATTCTGAAGTGTGCAGTTGTTCAAATAGCATGTATAGTGTTCTGATCTCACGTACAAGCAAGAGGATACCATGAAAATTAACAGGGTGGTCTGCACCACGTAATCAATCTTCTATAAACATTCCCCACTTCTTATTAGCCTCTTATGCCTCCTTGGCAGTAGTTTATAATGGAGTGTTGAGAAGTTCCGCCCCATGGTGGTGGCGGCTGCAATGTTTGAAAAATAAGCCGAGCATCTCGTGGCTAGTTGGGTATACTCTTCCTTTTCACACATCTGTATGCAGAAACTTTCCAATCCCCACCAAACCTTCTCCGCTGTCGCTACATGCCACCCGGCCCATTCAGGGCTCCACCGCAGGATCCATCGAGCAAGTACGAGCAGTAGGGTTCTAGCAAACTTCCTCACAGGGGTTGACGACGAATGCACTCTCTGCTCCCTTTCTACTAATTATTCTGACCTTACTGCGTGCCGCGCCCGCGGCCCGCATGTGCCCTCCAGCTTCTGGCCATACATAGTTGCTTCCATCGATCGCGCCGATTGGTGAAACACATGCTCGCCTACTTGAAACTCCAATTCTCTTCTTCTGTTATCTGCATGACTTTTCTATCTTGACTGAGCAACTTGTAGATGATTTCTGATAATCTGGATATTCTTGGATGATTCTGAGATGAGATCCGGTCCTCGCCATTGCTTCTCACCTAATTCATTCCAGCACAATGGTGATCGACAACTCCTTCCATAAAGAGCTTCGAGCGGTGCCATCTGGATACTGGACTAGTAACTATTATTGTAAGTAAATTCTATAAGGGCCAACTGTTCGTGCCAACTGCCACCAAAGTCAATCATGCAAGCCCTTAGCATATCCTTGACAATCTGATTAGTTCTCTCGGTTTGCCCATCTGTCTGAGGATGAAAAGCAGTACTAAAGTTTAGACGGGTTCCCAAGGACTCCTGTAAACCTCTCCAAAAATGTGAGGTGAATCTGAGATCTCTATCTGACACAATGTTCATGGGTACACCATGCAATCTTACCACTTCCTTCATATACAAAGCAGCCAAAACATCTACTGTCCATTTTGACCTAATGGACAAGAAATGCGCAGATTTAGTCAATCTATCTACAATCACCCACATTGCATCGAAGCCTCCATGAGTTCTTGGTAAACCCATTTTGAAATCCATGTCGATACTCTCCCATTTCCACTGTGGTATATCGAGAGGCTTTAATTTTACGGCAGGTCTGAAATGCTCAGCCTTCACTTGTTGGCATACCAGACATCTACTTACGAACTCGGCCACTTCCCGTTTCATATTTGTCCACCAAAAGGTCCTCTTTAAATCTCGTTACATCTTAGTGGCTCCAGGATGAATAGTATGCTTGGACCTATGGGCTTCTTCGAGGAAAGAGTTCTTCACCGCGGCTAAATCAGGAACACAGGTCCTTCCCCGAAATAACAACCTATCATCATCGGCCAACATAAAATCTGGTTTATTACTTAGACTTTCCTTGCTATTAGCACTGGATCGTTATCTTGCAGGATCTTAATTTCCATCAACAATTTGGGACGAAGCTGAGACTGAGCGATCATGACCTGATCCTATTAACATTAAGGTGGTCTAGATTAACCAACTGCTCCACCAGTCTCCATTCTTGCAACATGAGACTTGACAACTTGGCTATCGGCTTGCGACTCAAAGCATCAGCCATCACGTTACCCTTCCTAGGGTGATATTCTATAAAAAAATTGAAATCTTTCAAATACTCGAGCAACCTTCTCTGCCTCATATTAAGCTCTTTTTGAGAGAACGGATACCTAAGGCTCTTATGATCTGAAAATACAGTAAAAGTCTCGAATTTCAAGATCCCCAAGGAGGGGTGATGAACGAGCCCTTGCAAGTGAGACTCTATAGCTTCCAATTGCGTCAACTTCTCCTCGAGGGAGGTGGCCTGTCCCTCAGCCAACTTTGCCTCTTCTATGCTCTGGACTTCCTACTGATTGGCTAGTTCCAGCTCTATTTCGGCCCAGGAGAGTTCGGCGCAAAGCTCAGCTATACTGTCCGTCAAGGAAGTCCGACACTGGGAAGAGACATTAGCAGCATCTCGCATCTACTAGGAAGTTCCTCTCAAAGATGCAAGAGTGGTTCGGCACTCCGCCCGCTCGAGCTTTATGGCCGTCAGCTGATCAAGCACACCCTGGCCAAGGAACTCCCGTCTATTCACATATTTCAAAAGTAGGATCACTCGCTGCATCTAGTCCTCCATGGGGCAGTCGAAAGCTAGTAATGTGCGAGAAAGGTGCTCTACCAGACCCCTCAGCTGCACATAAGTCAGATTTAGGTGGGCTTTTACAGTCTGCCACAATGTCTCCAGATACTGCCATACCAGATTACTTGATGACTGCAAACAAAGTGATGGCGTATAAGGAAGTTGGAATTCTACGCGACCATCAACTACCACCCAGATATCATCATTCGGCTCGGAAGATGATGACAGCATGTCCCGCAGACCACCCACACTAGAACCAGCTTCGGTAACTAGCACAGTGGATGGAGCCTCAATAGCAGCAACTTCTCTCCTGACTTCTAGAAGCGGAGCGGCACTTTGGGCCATAATAATGGAGGATGTCTCCTCTTCATGTCCTATTCGTTCGGCTCCTATGGATGCCGACTCTGCAATGAGGGTCAAAGCTATAGAAGCCCCAATCGCTTCTTCGACAATCTCTCCCGCTTCTATCTCTGGAAGACTTCTTTCTACTGGGAGAAACTCTTTACCAATAATGGGTGGCTGGGGTTCCGAAGCCTCAGTCAGCTTAACAACTCCTACAATTGCCCTAGGGGGCTCCAAGCCCGCTACTACAACATAGTCCTTGGGGTATCGCAAAGCTATAGGCTGCAAGACCGGCAGGAATGTTGGCTGGTCTGCACCCAAGGGTGGGAGAGGTATCTTTACAGTTATAGTCGGCAGGGCCACCTTAGCCTGTACGGTGGAAGCCTACAAAGAATAAAGGGGGTAAAACATGCTTTAGGCATCTGACATGAAGACCAATGAGAGGGGCCGTAAGGCAAAGTTGATAGGGGACCTCTTACCTCTGTCGACACCAAACTCAAAGCCCCAGAAGCGGAGGCCATTGTCTCCGTTAGGCCGGCCCCCTCTCCTATAAGAGGACCGGGTGGCCCGAAGCTGCTCCATGCCAGTCGGGGCGCGAAAAAAGTGATATAGTCACTCTCATATGCAGAAGACACTCCAGCATCTTCAGTCTCCATCTCCACAAGGGGAAACTCCTCATCAGTGGAGTTCCCACCGTAATCGACCTGCTCTGATGAACAAGAGCTCTCTGCTGGTGCCTCATGCTTCCCCCTCGAAATGGGTGCTTCCTTAGCCTCATGACCTGCCAGAGGGACATCCCCCTCGATAAAGACTTGCTCAGTCAATTCTGCAATAGGAACATCAGCTGAATGAATTTTTGGAGCAGGCTCACCCCCCGGAATAGTCTTGTCCATGACAGAGGTTTCTTCAGCAACCCCGATAGCAGGGGGCGAAGGCACTCGGACATCAACTGAAGCTCAAATGAAGAGCATTCATGTAAGTTGAAGACATAATAGGCTGTGGGAAGCTTCTGAATGAACCATAGAGTACCTTCCATCTCATGGCTAAGCGTCGGAGATGGTAGATCCCCCTTGATGGGAGCTACGGGCACTCCCTCTTCTTTGTGTCTAGCTACCACATGGGTGGCAGCCTCCTGTGCAACCACTGCAGTAGGAGTGGCAGCAGCTACAAAGAATAATTATTAGCCGGTGCGGCCGGAGCAGAAATGGATTGCAGAAGGAAGAATATACCATCCGTCATAGGCCTCTATACATGAGAAGTCTCAAACTCTTCAAACGACACTACAGGTAGAGGAACAATGGCTGGTTCTTGCTCTGCAGCTCTCCTTCAGCAGGTGTCACCTGGGTAATCGCCTCCTTGGCTTTGCTGATAGCCCCCCTCACCTGGGATCTGGTTCGAATCCGTAAATCACCAAGAGGCAATAGTGTTGTGGTTGGGGCCGGCTTGAGAATCCCTAAGTGTGTCGACTTTTGAGCTTTTATCATCAGCTCCCTGAAGTGCCGAGTCTCCTCCGAAGTGAGTCAGACTGCAGATGCACGAGGGTGAGAACCGATCTCTTACTTCCCTTGAATCTGAATCTCTATCTGCTACTCCTTAGTTTTCTGAAGTAGAATCTCACTTGAATTCAACCCTATTACTAATGTCAAGCTGGTCTGACTGAATTCCAGACTCGGCTATTGGCTTCCTGAATATCTGTCCGATTCATGTTGATCATATATGCTACAAGCATGTGTTCTATTTTTCTCACTTTCTATACATGCTTGTTAATGTTTTTCACTGCTCTCTAAATAACAATTTCTTGTTGCTTCTATTGATTGGCTACTACTGAATGTGTTGATCTATTTGAACTTGGAAAGATTTCAATTTGTGTACCCTTTCATAAATCTGAAATCATCTCTAGTGAAGAATCATCTATTATACAAGTTTAAGAATGTTTGTTGATTTGAACTGGTTTAAGTCTAATGTATTCCTAAGTTTGAATTTGTAAAAGACTTGAAAATATCTGAATCATTATTTTAATAAATCTTAACCAATTATCTCATGTAATTTCATGCAAAATCTTCTGAAATCTGAAATTTTAAAAACATGGCTTTCTTTGGTTAAGATACATGTAGCAAGTATTGTTCTTAAACATTTCAGTGTGCTGAGTAATCTCTAGAGAAACTGAAAATATTTGGAAGAAATCTTGGTTAGAGCAATAACTTTGGTCACCAAGAAATCGAGTTCTCTATAAAAGAAATGGAGTAAACCCTTGTCATGAAGTGCCATGGTTACCTTTGCTATAAAAATGATTGAAAATATGGCAGAGCAATGGCATGGTTGTGTTAAGTAACTGGGGATTCTGGCCTCTAATCAAGGTGTTTCCTCATGTAAAAAGACACTCACACTGCTAACTCTGTTCTCTCATTGAGAGGCTATACGTTTATAACATTGAGTAACTGGGTCACTTCACCTGTGCCTCACGTCAAAAGGTGTTGATTTAACCAATCTTGCTCATTGAAAAATAAGTTGCTGAACAACATAAAAATCTGAAAAAAAAATCATGTAATCAAGGACAAGTTCAGATACATTCATATTTGTTTATTCTCAATACTATCTTGTGTAACTCCCAAAAGGAGTCATTGAATTTGAATGAGTAAGATAGAAGGGGGTTAAACAAGAATGTCATATGAGTAATTGGTTCGTCTATATTAACACTTGATTTCAGATATGAATAGTGTACTTCATTGACAAACTCTGTATACATCATGCTTAAACCATACTGATCAGGTTAGACTCATTCATAATATCTTATAATAGAAGAGTCTGAAATTCTTTTATTAAGATTTATGAAATTGGTATCCTATTGAAAGTCTTCCTGCCTTACCTATTCATTGACAATCCAGTCAAATTTATATGCTCCATTCTTGCTCAATGTCTTTGATCAGACTTGATGCTTCTTTGGTTCGACCTGAAACTGTCTCTGAGTGCTCCTATGCTTTTGTTGATATCACTTTTCTTAATAATTGGTACCAGGCTTAAGTCTGTTTGTCTGATGATATTTTCCTAGGATTAAGGGGGAGATTAGTCTGATCTTTCATTGCTTAGATTGATATTTCCTTGACTTGCTTTGTCTATCAGTTTCAGTCCCTTTTATCAAATTAATTTTGATGAAGTCAATGGGGGAGAATAGTGCACCACATTGTCTACACTGTAGGTCCCTCCTTTTTGCTGTTGCTAAAGGGGGAGAATATGTGGAGTCATATTGAGTTATATGGAGTCATATTGTGTGTTTGCACATACATATCTGGAATGAGCTTTGGTGGAGAATTAGTGGAATTCATTCTCTGCACTGCCTTGAATAATTTCATGAATTATTGATTATCTGGATATGACTCATAGTGTTGCCATCATCAAAAAGGGGGAGATTGTTGAACTCTGTGTTTTGATGATATCAAGCACTACAAGCAATATGTGCATGATATCATATGTGTTGATGTCATAAGTGTTTGGATCATGTGATTTCTGTGCTTGATTGAATTATTCATGGTATAAATGATTTCTATTGCACACATGTTGTTTGCATCATGCTTGAGCTCATGTGTTCATACCAGATACTGTTCATACTCTAAAAATACACTTCAGGTCAACAAACAATCAAAGGCTAGCTTACGGTCTACTCTGTGCACATAGATCTAGGTGTATGCATTTGCATATAGTTTGTCTGTGTGTAAGAGAGTTCATCAAATACCCTGTGTGCGTGTCATTTCTATGTGTATGACATTTCATCAAACACTTGGTAAGTGCATGCATATAGAGGGTATGTGCACTTTTCTGCTCACAAGCATGACTGAAGTCGGTGCATGTTTTGATTTGACCACACAAAGTCTGTGCAAGTCACTATTGTAATGCTCACTAGGTCGATGCAAGTTTTATCTTGTTCCTAACAAAGTCTGTGCACATCTGCATAGTGCTACACAAGGTCCGTGCAATAGTCAAGGTCCATGCATACTTCAGCATGTAACATCGGTGCAAGTCTTCATGTAACTCAGCATACAGGTCTTTGCTTTCAAGTCTGTGCACATTTTCTTGGAAGATGGAAATCGGTGCATGCTTGTTACAAGGTCCGTGCAACTTTCAAAGTCTATGCACATTTGCATAATATTTGGTCAAGTCATTACACTTCATTGTTCTAGTTGATGCACGTTCTATCTTAGGCTAAGCATAAAGGTCTGTGCACATCACTGATTGAAGTCGGTGGAATTCCTGTTGACTACATACTCAGGTCAGTGCAGATTCAAGTCTGTGCATAGAACTCAGCGCATGTGTAAAGTCCGTGCACATCATACTTGTCAGCTTAGTCAAGGTCTTTGCTAGCTGCACCCTGCGCATGACGATCGGTGCAAGGTTTGCCCTAGGCAAAATTAAGTCAGTGCACATTTCTGTAGAATGCATATCAAAGTCGGTGCATAGTTTGTTTATGAACGACAAAGGTCAGTGCATCCTTTAATGCTAGTTGGTGCAACTTTTGCTGTGGGCTGGCATAAGGTTGGTGCAACTTTTGTTGATGCACGAAGGTAAGGTCTATGCATCCTTTCATGCTAGTTGGGATTAGGTTGGTGCACATCTCCCTTATGCATATAGTGAGTCTGTGCATATTTGCCTTGTTGACATTTAGAGTCCGTGCATGTTTGCTCATTTGCTATTAAGGTCCATACACTATATCTCATTCATGCGACACAAGGTCTGTGCACATCTCTCTTGTGTAATACAAGGTCTGTGCACACTTCATTCTTGTGCGATGCTAAGTTAGTGCATATATCCTCTTGTGCATACCCAACGTCTATGACTGTCTTGTTATATGGTCTGTGCACATTTGTCTTATGCTATTTCAAAGTCCGTGCAACAGTTAATTCTGTGCACTAAGTCTGTGCATGTTTTTGCCTTGTCCATATTGAAGTCAATGCTTGTTTTGCCTGAGCCATACAAGGGTCAGTGCCCGTTATGTCTTAGGCCATACTTGGTCCGAGCACCTTTACATATTGCATGACTACGGTCTCTGCACTTTTTGACTTATGCATATAGAAGATCTGTGCTTGTTTTGATATTTAAAGTCCGTGCACAGTTGTTCACATGCTATCAAGGTCTGTGCAACTTTATCACTGGGTCTGAGCATATGTGCATTCACTTTGACAGGCTAAGGCATTCCCTTCAACATGGCATATGCTCGAGCACCTGCAATACAAAGGGCAGACAGTAGCCTCCCTTTCACGTGAATTCTTAGTTACATCTGTAATATGAGTGTGTGGAGGATAATAGATTGGTGGCACATGATCCAAGACAGATGCATCCATAGGATTTTACCATGTGAAGCCATCTGACGGAGGGAGCATCATCATCTTCATCAAATTACCTCCGGTGCCACTGCTCTATATAAAGACCGCCTCATCCTTCGATGAAAAGGGCTGAAGGGTTGAAGAGCTGAAGCTGTAGGGCTGTAGAAAGGAGGAGAAAGAAAAAGAGAGCAGGAGAGACTGACCAGAAAGGAGTAGAGATAAGAGCAGACTGAGAAGAAACTGAGAGAGCTTTTGAGAGCAGAGATCGTGTGAGAGAGCAGTAGTAAGATTGAAGGAGAAGGAAGACCAATAGCTTCTGGATCAGATCTGAGCTACACTGCTCCTGAGCGAGCTACATTATTGTGCTTTATTTCTAGCTTTCTGGTGCTGTGTCTTCATCCTTTGTTTTTCCATTTCTAATTTTCTTTCAAGCTGTGTGTCAGCAAAATCGAGCTATAATACTCAGCGGGTGAGGTATGTACCTCGGACAACAAGCTGTGATGCTCAGCGGGTCAGCAAGCTGTGGTGCTCAGCGGATGTAAGCAAGCTGTGATGCTCGGCAGTTCAAGCTGTTAGGCAGTAGTAAGCCACACTCTAGTTTGAGTGTGGGGTGGATGTTGGTCTGGAGGACCGAACCACCTAAAAATCCTCTGTGTGCTGTGGATTGATTGTCTACTGTGAGTTCGCTAGATGCATGCTTAGGATCGTGCTCTACTTGCACATCTGTTGACTACCATTGATCAGTTTGCTATCTATTTGTATGTGTGCTAATTGCACATTAATCTCCTAAGCGGTTCCATAGGCCATCAGATTGTCATTTAGTGAGGTCACTAAGTGTGCTAGCCCTGCGCTCTATGAGAATCACATAAGAACATCTGAACAAGTGTTCGAGTGTTAGTCTCAGTAGAATATCCACTTAACTGAGCTTATCTGATTTCAATTCCGCAAAGTGTATAAGTACAATTTTTAATTGGGCAAATATCATAAAGGGGATTCATTCACCCCCCCTCTGAATCCTGGTTGCACCATCTCATAGACCCAACAGAACGGTTATATACATGGTTTCATTGATAAGTCAGTGCATCCTGCATATGGTCAAGCATGGTCTATGCATGTTCAGGAAGAGGCATGTCAATGCGTCACTTATTCTATTACACATGCTGCATGCATAAGGTTTGCGCATATCTCCATATAATTGTTCATACAGGTCAATGCATTAGTATGACTGGTCAATGCATCTGCATAAAGTTTGTGTGCATGTCATTTCTGTGTGCATGACATTTCATCTTGCTTCAAGGCATGATGAGTTGGGAAGATGGGGTTGAAATTTCATTTTTAATCAATCAGCCAAGAGATCAGAAAATAAGCATATCATGCATAAAATAAGGTCAAAAACCGCATGGGCATGAATCAAACACGGCAGCATCACAATCTTCAGACCCAAGGAAATGGCGGTCTCCAAAGGACCATCTAATGCAACTAGCGGTCGATCATAAGACCGTCAACGTTAGGGCAGTTCAAAAACCCAAGAAAGCCCCCGCTTTACTCTAGGCGGTCTCAATTCGACCATCTACTAGGTTTAACGGCCAATCGTAAGACTGTCGAATGATCGCCGGTTTCAAAAAAATAAAGCCCCTTCCTTTCCCTCTTATTCATGCACACTGTCACTCTCACGCCACTGAGCTCTCACCACCGTCGACTTCTCACCGGGTTCACCTCCCCTCGGGCTCATACACGCCCACTAAAGATGGTGAAGAAGAGGGCGATGAAGTGTTTCATGCATGAGATGGAGGAGGAGACAAAGGAGCCACCGCTGGCAAGCCAGTAGGAAGAGGAATGGCCGCCACCGGCCGTAGCCAAAGAGGGAGGGCCCTCCGCGGCCGCCAGAGCGCCCGAGGAGGTAGAAATACAAGGTGAGGATGATGAACCGGCGGCGACGACGATTGAGTAAGTGGTTGGAAAGACCCCATCATCGGAGGTAGGCCATGGCCCAAAAAACCCTATTTTCCTTCATTTTAAAGCAATGCATGAGGGTGGAATGGTGTTGATAGGGGTCATATGAACCCCTAGAGATGATTGTAAGGCCCTTGGGGCCACATTCATGAATGGGAAAGAGGGGAAACGCGGTTCGCAGCAGCGGGGAGAATGGCGGTCCTACTAGGAACTGTCAATCAGAAGGATAGTTTGCCTTAGACTGTTAAACAACTAGTCAGTCCATGATGGACCGTCGATCAGCAAGATGGTCATGGGAGGACCGCCATATGGCCAGAGAGTGCATTTGTTTTCTTTATTTTTTTTGTTATTTTTTTGACGAATGAATGAATGGATGCATGACTGATGTGATATATGCAATGTGTGTAGGGAAAGCACCAGACCAGGATCTCTTGGTTACAGGTTCGAGCAGTGTACCTCGCACTTCCCAACTTCTAGAGGGAGAGATTGGCGGCAATGGGCTTCGCAGAGTTCCTCAGCCTAGAGGTGATGAGGTTAGACGCAACACTACTATTAGTGTTGCACGACCGGTGAGACCCAGCCAGTCAGACCTTTCTATTTTCGTGGGGACACATGACCCCCACACTGGAGGATGTGGCGAGGATTACAGGGCTATGGGTTGCCAGAGCGCCAGTCAGTAGTCACACCTTTTCCAACTACCGGGAGCCAGCACAATGCTTGCTCGGGCTTGAGCTAGTGAGGCAAGGACATCGGTCATTCGTCTTACCAAGGGCTGCACTACACGAGAGCCTAGGATTGTGAGGAGCAGCGATCTCAGTGGAAGAATTATCAAAGCAGCATCTCCAATGTCTGATAGACAAGGTATGAGAGAAGGTAGTAGCTAGACTAGGGCCCGAGGCAGACACGATACTCTGGAGATTCTTGATGTTGATGTTCGGGAAGCTCCTATTCGCGATGAGGGCGGACGGGGTGAGTTTCCAGCTACTACCTTTGTTAGAGGACCTAGATGTGGTGGGCGCGTACGCGTAGGGTGCAGCTGTACTCGCCTTCCTCTTTGACTCACTTAGCACTACCACCTGACAGACGATGCTAGGCGGATTCTCCCCACTCCTTCAGGTAAACTAAACTTCTTATGCTAATGCAATTTCTATTTGAATCTGCTATATGTCAATGCACTAATCATGAGTGTGATATAGGTGTGGGCTTACGTGCGCCTACCCGACCTTGGGAGAGGATGGGAGGCGCACCTTGATCGGATAGCCATTGCGCGGTGATGGGTAGAGGCACGAGATATGGGCTCGCTGCGATGCTAGGTGCGAGCCATTTAGGACGACCTTGACACCCTGCCTTATGCCTCGATAAGACCTAAACTCAGACTTAAATGCAAATGTAGACTTCCTTGGACACTAATGCCTTCATCTACTCTAACATGTAGGTTCACTGGACACCATACCAGGGCGAGGGGCACAAGGGCCAGCCTTGGGTGGAGGCTGCTCTCACCTACTCAGACCGCGACATCTGGCTTCATTGCATAAACATCATGGTGCCACTACATCACCCCTGGTGATGAGGACACAGGTGATTAGACAGCCAATCGCCCTCTTCCTAGGAGAGGGAGTCGAGGAGGAGCACTTGGGGAGGTGCTGGGGGATGGAAGTAAGCCGCTGCAGCTCCCCATGTTCCTTCCTAGCCACCTTTGGCCCGGTGTAGATGACCTCCCCCATGGTGCTAGCTTCAAAACTCCTCTTCTTGATGATTTGAGTAGTTTTAATGGGGTTTTCAAGGCTTAAAGCAGAGATTTTTTGTGAACTACGAATTCTGGGCTTATTCCTAGTTATAGGGCTTTATTTCTAACCTTAGTGCATTGGGATTGAGGCTAGGTGGCCCCAATTTAAGCTGGGATAGGTTTTGGTGCAGTTTAGGTGCCTTTATCCACGGATTGGGACTCTCACGGAGAGTCTCGATCAGATTTAACTGTATTTTCGCCCAAGCGGTCTATCGAGTGACTGCTAGGCATAGCATGTGATCGTCAGGCGACCGTTTGTTCCTTCTTCCACCGCCTTCTTTCACCCTTGCCCCAAACGGTCATCGGATGATCGTTTCATCTCCTTTGCGGTCTCTCATACAACCATTTTCCAGATTCTCATGTCTGCATCAGCTATCTTTTTGTCGTTACAGTCTGCCTTGCTTAGTCAATTCTATCCCGTGCTCTCCCTCTCTCTTTGTTAGTCTTAGAAGTCAGCATTGTTAGTCATGGTTAGAAGGTCAGCATCCATGCATTTGCATTTAACACAAGAAAAGAAAAGGAAAAGATCATCTTTCATTAACTAAAAAGAGTCATGTACATGCATAACACAAGAAGAGTACAAGGTGACTCTCAAGCTGGTCCCTCTCCTGAGCCCCCACTGTCACCGGCGTCCTCATGCCGCTTCACCGGCTGCTCTATGACAGTGCTCTCCTCCTCGCGATGGCGTCATCACTCCTCCTCCTCGTTCCTCCGGTAGCCGGAGGTATTGGTGAAGTAACCTCGGTACGCGCTACTGGGCGTGGCGCTCTGGCTATTGCTGGACTCCGACTTCTTTCCTAAAAGTCGGAGTGCTTCCTTTAGTCCCGCTATCACACCCTTCATCTCAATAACCTGCACCCGGGATGGGTCTCGCTCACCCCTCAGTCTCGCAGCCTCTGCTCAGAGCCGTGCTACCTCCTCATCCTCTGCATGACGGTGACTTGCTCCCCTGCTCAGTCGCTCCACCTCTACACGGAAATGAGCCACCTCTGTCGCCTCTGCTCGGCATCGCTCTGCCTCGCTCAGTGCCGCTGTCAGCTCTCTCATCTGCATAAGCATTCATCATGGTCAGCCAATTGCATTCTCATAAACATTTAGTGGAAGAGAAGTTGATCGGTTTGCTTGCCCTCTCCGCGAGAGTGGCCTCGGCCTCCTCGGCCTGAGCAACTGCCCGTGCAAAGTTGGCATCCTGCTCAACTCGGCCTCCTGCTGGCTGGGAGGAAGAAGATGGGGCGTCTGGTCCCTGCCGCTGTACTCCCTCGGCTCGCTACATAAAGGTTAAGTCAGTCAGTCCCATAAGCATTTGTATTTTAAGTCTAGGATAAACAAAGCTCACCAGAAGCTCCAGCGCGCACTGGAACTCATCCCTCGGCTAAACGGTGGAGTGAAGGAGACCCTGGAGCTCCGCTATCCGTCCCTGAGGGTCTAGCTGTATGTAGCAAGTCCAGGTGTCAATACATTAGGAATCGCTAGAAGGCTTAAGTTTAGAAAGTCATACCGGTCGTTGAGCGCCGCAGAACACCTGGTCTTCGTATCTCTTAGCGTAGGCCTTCAGATAGGCCGCATCACTGGTAGCTCGAGCTTTCACCTCCCAGCCTCTCCGCATCCAGTCGCGCACCTAGTCGATCACCCGGGTGATCCAGTCGATCTCACCGCTCAGTTCCTTCAAGGACCGTCCCACGCGCTCATCGTCTTTGGTAGGGAACTCCACCTCTGGCTGGTGGACGCCCTTGGTCCTTATGATTAGGTGGTAGTGAAGTGGCTCAATGACATTCATGTAGTGCAGCCATACGTCTTGTCCTGAGTAAGCCTGGGCTACCTCCACCCAGGGCTGTCCCTCGTGACCCTCATCACGGTACGATGTCTAGCGCACCTGAAAGGGCAGGCATTAGAGTCAAGTGTTAACATTTAGAAGCATTTTAAGTTCATTTTAAGTCTAGAGTCTTATCAATGCATAGGGAAATGTGTCCATGTCATCCTGGATCGCCCGTGCTAAACGTCGCAGCGACCCCATGTCCCGAACCGCCATCCATCGCCTGGTGATGGGTACCTGGTCTGGATGTACCTCCTTTCCCCGCCCTAGGCCGGGGAGGTATGTGGACGTGATTTTCTTTGTGATGTTTATTATTTATCTATTTATTAATTATTTATTGGCGTGCCTTCGCCTGGATTCTTCAGTCTCCCATGTAGCTTCTTGATCTAAGCATTTGTTCCATTCTATCTTTACCATGGGAATAGTCTTATTTCTTAAGACTCGGACCTCCCGATCAAGAATCTTCATAGGCTTCTGCTCATAGGTAAGGTCCTTCTGAATTACCAAGTCATTATAATCAATGACATGGAAAGGGTGGTGCACATACTTCTTCAGCATAGAAACATGAAAACGTTATGCACTTCTGACAGTTGAGGAGGCAAGGCAATGTGATAAGCTACCTCCCCAACTCTTTCCAGAATTCTAAATGGACCTATAAATCTCGGTGTAAGCTTGCCCTTGACACCGAATCTTCTGATGCCACGATCAGGAGAAACCTTGAGGAAGACATGATCCCTAATTTGGAACTCCAAGTCTCTTCTTCGATTATCAGCATAGGACTTTAGCCTGGATTGAGCAGTCTTGAGTCTATCTCTGATAAGCTGGACCTTCTCATTTGTATGTCTGACCATGTCGGGTCCTAGTATCTATCTCTCACCAATTTCTTCCCAGCATATCAGAGATCGGCAACTCCTGCCATGGAGTGCTTCAAATGGAGCCATTTGAACACTGGCCTGGTAGCTGTTGTTGTAAGCAAACTTGGCCAGGGGCAAGTGGTCATGCTAGCTTCCACCGAAGTCCATGACATAAGCTCTTAACATGTCTTCAACAATTTGATTTGTTCTGTCTATCTGACCATCTATTTGGGGATGAAAGGCGACACTGAAATTTATTTTAGTTCCCAAGGAGTATTGTAGACCCTTCTAGAAATGAGAGGTGAAACGTGGGTCTCAGTTAGACACAATAGTTACAGGCACACCATGTAACCTTACAATGTCCTTGATGTACAGTGCAACTAGGACATTAATCGACCAACGGCTCTTAATAGGTGAAAAATGAGCCGATTTAGTGAGACGGTCGATTATAACCTAGATACTATCATGACCGCCTTGAGATTTAGGCAAACCGATGATGAAATCAATTCTGATATCTTCCCATTTCCACTTGGGAATGTCAAGAGGGTGTAATTTTCCCGCAGGTTTTTGGTGTTCTGCCTTGACTTGCTGGCACGTGAGACAGCGAGATACGAAATCTGCTACCTCCCGTTTCATGTTTGGCCACCAAAAGGTTCTTTTCAAGTCCTTGTACATCTTGGTTGCTCCAGGGTGAATCCTTCCTTAATTAAACTAGCTTGAGCTGATGGCTTCTGTCTTCACATGCTTGACCTCAGCTACATATACTTTGACATCATCAAGTGCATATCAGGCTCATCAATTCAGATATCATCAAATGCAAGTGGAACTTATCAATAGCTTATAAATACATATATCATTAAGGCCATCAACGACTCATTAGGAGACATCATCAAAACCAAGGAATCATGCGTGTACACACACATGCACAATATTCTCCCCCTTTTTGATGATGACAACTAAGAGTCATTGTGAGTTCCTCATGAGTCATTTCTTAAAGGGATATAGACATGAAATAGGCAATGACTCATCGAAACTTCTCTCTCAAAACTTCTCCCCCATTGCCATCAGCAAAGAGGGCTTACATTAAAGCCACTTTTTGACTATGAGCATATGGTATAGCATGAGATCAAATGATTAAGATGATTACCACTCAGCAATCAATAAAAACAAATAGCATGTCACGTATCAAGACAGATGCAAGCACCAGTTGAGCAAATTTGGACAACCAGAAGATGATGCAAGTCTCTACCAATTGAAGGTTTTCAAATGTAGACAAGGAGACAAATGTCACTTGCACAGGGAGGATAGAGCCTACAATGGAGAAGGTAATAGTCTGACACCAAATGTTAGGATACCTACCAATTGTTAGGTTGATACTAGTTGATAGGAGAGGTGATGCTTTCATAGCAGCCACGAGAGTGTATCACAGATGGACCAGAAACGTTATTGGAGCATATATCAACAAGAGGCCAAAATGTCTTAAGGACACATGCCAAGGCAGCCAGACAGAAGTGTGGACACAAGGGGTTGACCCGTGGTATTATGGAAGGACTAGGTCCAAGAGATCTTAGAGTAGGAGTTCTTCAGCCTGAGACCAAGTTCATAAATACAGAGTTGTGGATTTTTCATAATCTTCAGTTATAGAACTTCAATGATAAAGACCTTATTGTCAGATTGGTTTAAATCTGATGAGTTCTGAGTTTCTCAATAAGAAGTATTTGAAAATTTCTGCATTCAAAATTAATAGAAATGAACCAATGTCCCATATAAAGGCCAAGTCAACCCCTCACCATCCTACAAGAAGCCTTAACTTCCAGGCATCCAACAACGTCTCTAAGTACGAGGCTCTCATCTCGGGAGCCAAGATGGCACGACGATTGGGGGCCAAATGAGTTAGGATTCATACTGACTCCCAGCTAGTCGCCAGCCAAGTCAACGATGACTATAGAGATCAGGAAACATCGATGATCAAATACCTTCAACTGGTAAAAGGAATAGCCTCGCTATTCGAGAGTTTTCAGGTCATCTAAATAACTCAGGAGGAGAACTCCCGGGTAGACGCCCTCTCTCGATTGGCCTCCTATGTTGGCCCAGAAGGTACTCGATCGGTCCTCCTCGAAGAGCTAGAGCAACTGAGCATAGAAGCAGAGCTCATGACCATTGATCAGGCATCACCAAGTGACTAGAAGACCCCATATATATCCTAGCTCCAGGACTCTCAGGAGCCCTCCGACCCTCGAGAAGCTAGGAGACTGATGTATCAAGCTCGGTGCTTCATCATCTTGAAGAAAGCCTTGTTACGATGGTCTTTCTTGGGTCCCCTCCTCGAATGCCTCGACACCGATGAAGCCCACCAAGCAATTGAAGAGGTCCACAAAGGTGTCTATAGCATGCATCAAGGGGGAAGATCGCTCGCCAGGATCTTGCTGCGACAAGGCTACTGGTGGCCCACTCTCCAGCATGACTGCTTGACCTACGTTCAAAGGTGCGATCGATGCCAGCATTTTGATCATCTGGTCCATTAGACTGCCTCAGAGCTCGTCACCCTTACCGAGCCATACCCTTTCGCCCAGTGGGGCATCGACATATTGGGGCCATTTCCTACAGGTTAGGGCCAGAAGAAGTTCGTCATCATTGCTATCGATTATTTTACCAAGTGGATTGAAGTCGAAGCCACTGCCAGGATTACCAAGTCAATCGTATGGAGCTTCATTTGGAAGTCGAGCATTTGTCATTTCGGTATCCCGCGAGTGATTGTGAGCGATAACGGTCGGCAATTTGATTCTCATTACTTTAAGAACAAATGTGCTGACTTACACATGCGCAACCACTTCACTTTGATAGCCCACCCCCAGGCTAACGGACTAGTCGAAAATGCCTACAAAACTATATTAAAAGGCATTAAGGCCAGGCTCGGTAAAGCCAAGGGTAGTTGGTTCGAGGAATTGCCAAGCGTACTATGGTTACATCGAACCACTCCAAGAACCGCCACTGGTGAGACTCCTTTCTAGTTGGTGTATGGCACAGACGCCGTAATTCCTTTGGAAGTTGGCAGCCCATCTCTCCGAGTCATCAACTTCTCGCCCGAGGTGAATGAGTCGAAATTGCTAGAGATCCTCGATATGGCAAGCGAGATACGAGAGATCATTGGCATCCGAGCCACGAAATATCAGCGGCGCATCACTTGATATTACAGTGCCAAAGTTCGAGACAGGCACTTCCACACAAGAGACTCTATCCTAAGGAAAGTCGAAGCCTCCGACCACTGGAAATGGTGGGAAAGCTAGCCCCCAATTGGGAAGGCCCCTACCTAGTGGTCGAGACACTCGGGAAGGGGGCATATCTACTGTCTACCATGGAAGGAGCACCTATCCCCCGGACATGGAACGCGACAATATTATGAAAGTTCTATTTTTGAGCTTTTCATAAAAATGTAAGTAATATATGGCGATAACAGCTTTCCTTTTCCTTTCATTAATGTTTCTTCATACATCAGATAGGCCACAGCCAATACAATGCATATCCAAAAGTAAAGATACTACATCCACTGGTACTATAGCACGAGCTGATTACTCGGCTCAGACACGACTAGCACACCTAAGCCAAGCCATTGACTGTACCTAGTGTAGAAATTGGCTTGGATAACAGAATGGCTGACCCTGTTAGCTCGGGAAGCTTAGAGAAAAGGTATCAGAGGAAGAGAGGAAGAAATGGAAGGAATGCCTGGATGTCGGGGAAACAAGAGAAGCCCCCCTCTGCCAACTCTTTGGAAGGGACAAGGTCGGAAGCCGAACAGAAGGCAAGCACCCCCGAGTGGCGCAAGCAAGGGTCAAGTTACAGGCATCCTCCAAATTGTGAAAGAAAAGAAGAGAAGTTGGTTGAAGAGCAAAAGATGGGGAAAGACCGAGCACCCCTCGAAGAGATGAGAGAGGCGACGGGGGTGGAAAGCAAGGAGAACCAATGACGTTGCATCATCAGTCCTCCTCAAGTGGGGCAGCGGCCCAGAGAGTAGGAGTGAGCCCGTCGCAAGGACTCCTTCCTTCTCCTACACTATCCGTGTGGCAGCCCGGATCCCGGGTATTAGAAATACCTGATAGGACTTAATCCGAAACTCTCCAAAAAGGATCCGAAAGACCCATTAAAGATCTAGGGCATTACATCCTCCCCTCCTTCAGGAAATTTCATCCTCAAAATTTAAGAACTAACGAAGGAGAAGCTGGGAAGAACAACCCGACGACTAACATGAAACAACATAAATCACGAGAAACACAGCTCAGAGGAATACAGTATGACCATCATCACAAGCACACGCTCAGGACCGAGTACGACACAAGTAAACACAAGTCTGACACCTCCGAAGCAGGGCAACGTCACTTAGGTCTCACAGGAAAAGAGACACGACACATGTCATGACAATAGATCTCAAAGAAACAAAATGACAAACACGGCAAGCATCAGCTTAAACAAGGAGACACAATCCTCACAGCTGATAGCTCGATAGCATCATTGGCTCCAGTGCCAAAGGTAACAGGGAACACCTGGCACACAAGATGCCAATGATAATATCACTGGACCACAAACACAATCAAGTCAGTCCTCACTCAGACATTATATCTGATCGAGTCGCAAGCTAACTCCACTAGGAGAGAAGAGTACAGCAAAGCTAACCAACAAGATCACAATCCACATAGTGCCAAGACAGATACACAAAATCATAGAGAAACAACGCTAAAATGACACCAACAGCAGCACCTGCAAGATCCCAGCCCCGTATAGGACACAGAACCACGGAACACAACTGCAAACTAGGTCACATTAAGGCACAAGAACAACTGATCACACGACTATAGGGACGAGTCATGCATCGAGCAACTCACCAAGAAAAGACCCATGACAACAAGAAAATGGCAATCTCGGGGACCACATCTCAAGGACTATGATAACACCTCGAGAATACAACACCCAAGAAGGAAATGTAGAGCAGAGGGTACTCAATTAGCAAGAATACTGACAAATTCCCCAACACTCACAAATGCCAATGCCAACACCAGAATACGTCCAGCAAAAGCACGGCAACAGACAACATCAAGGCACAAGAAGCCAAGATAGAGTCACATCGAGAAGAAACAATTCTCTCGACTGGCCAGAATCTGACAACAACGATCCTCGACCCATGGGTTATTAGCCCACACGCTTCCGCTGCGCACTCATACAACGCACACAGGCATCAGAAAATACCTCGGCATCCACATTTGAGTGCATACACGGTGCCATCGCAATTCATAAAAATCACAAATAGCACGCCATGAGTACTGATCCAGTGAACAACCGATCACAAGAAGCCAAAGTGCAAAGAAAGAGAGCACCAGCATCAGCACAAAGCACAAGGAGAAATGCTAATCTCAGCTTACCCTCACGTCCTGAAATAATAAATGAGCCTTCACAACACATCGGTCGCTGGACATGGCACGATAAACACGGTACACAATGGCTCTTAACACCATGACGGAGTCCAAAGCCAAGGAACCGTAGAGCAAGGAGAAGATCATGCTCAGAATAAATACTGTCCACACTTAAGTAGACACAGGACAAAGACATCACTAAGACAGTAATTCCAAAGCTTACCTCGAAAAGACTCCACCAAATGGGACGAGAAGCATCAAGCTCACTAACAAAAGCTCACTAGGAAGGGAAAATTCTAGGTCACTTGAGCATCTTATCAATCAAGGAATCTAATCGAGCACTTCAACAGAAGCAAAACGCATCAGGAGTTGAACAGACTCAAGCTGGGATGACCAAAACAATGTAAGAACGTGTACATCCATCGCACTAATGTTGAAAGTCACCAGGCACCTGAACAAGCCACAAAAAAATCTCAAACAACGTACTGCATATTCAAACCTCTCGGCGAACTCTGCCAAGTACAACATGATTGAGACGAACACCACGATGAAAAAGAGGCATCCTGTCACATCCTAACGAGAGCAAAAACTATCTCGCGCAGTGCCATAGCAGCATGCACAAGACCACACATGGAAAGTAAAGCGACAAAGAATTACGAACCTAATGCCAGCTGCAGACTGTATTGGACCTTCAGAACTCTGGATACTATATAACTCAGATTCCCATGTACTTCACACAACCACACTCTGATACCACTTGTGATGACTTAGACTCCGGATACTGGATATACCCGATAGGACTACCGAGTACACCCGATACCACTTCAAACCCGTGAAGCGTCCCAAGAGCTGTAAAGCTCCGAAGGGATAAAAGGATTGTTGTGTAGTACATTGAAGTCATAGATATAACAGTAAGTAATTAAATTTCATTAATCAGGTTTGCAAAAGTAGCTAAAATAAAATTACTTTTTAATTAGCTATTTAATTTTAACAATTATACCAGAGGCTCGTATCCCGATGCGGGTCTTCAGTGTGATTTATTTTTCACCCTCTTCTCATGCAATTAGTATTATTTCCTTCGGCCGCAGAGCCCCTAGTTTCGACAATTAATCAAGGGTGTTCCCCCGTATGGGGGATGTAAATGACGTCATGACCTTTATGGCATGGCGGGATTGGGTCTCGACCCGAACCACACAATCACCTAACGAAGTCAGATCGAATGCACCATGGGCTTCCACGAAGCCCGAATAAATCATCACCTCAGTGACTGGCACTCCCTCGCACTAAATAGATAAATAAACAAACTAACCAACGAACAAACGGAATAATCCGAACGAGAATCCTTTTTAGTGCGTCCACAAGTCTGGCACGCCCAGTGGGATGCATCCACCCTTCATCTCTTTGCCGAAATTAGGGGCTCTGCGGTCCCCTTCTTGTAATACTGATTGCTTCATCTCTGCGAATGTAGGAAAATCACATTCCAGCTGCAAGAATGGTGGTCTCCTTTGGTCCCCAGGTCGTTGAAAGCCACATCAGGGATGGCTACCTTGCCATCCCCCTCTGCTTCGGGAGTTTCCCTCGTGTGGTGGGCTTCCCCAACTTCCTTGGGGTAGCTTTTGTTAACATACTGGACGTAGAAGCGTCCAACAGGCCCGAGATCAACGCCCCCATCCGGGGCGCCGTTGAAGTTGCTGCTAGCCGAACCCTGGCCAAGAGTAACAACTGCAGCCCGGCTGAGACGCTCAGTTGCAATGTGCACCACGTGCACCCGACTACCGGCTCACCTCAGCGGGGATCGGCATCCCACCGGAGGAGGTTCCGGAGGAGCCGTACAGCCACCACACCAAGAAGCTGACTCTCTAGCTCTGGCAAGTCTGTCGTCGTTGGAGGCATCAGAGTCCATCTTAATGGACAGAGGTCTGAGGCTATCTCGGACCGAATAATACTGACCATTCCAGTCCGCAACTCCTTTCAAGGACTGGAGAAGGTGAAAGAAAGGATGGCGCCCGCCGATGCGCCGTCTCACAGGTCAACAAAGGTAAAACAGGCTTGGGTTCCCAAGGAAGCCCAACCCACGGCACCATCCCAAGCGTGGCCTAGCCGTGCCCGCCGCATAAGGGGGCGAAGAGACGAAAGGCGCGAGGTGACGACCGTGACCCACCAACCGGCAGTCGTTGTGCCAGCGCTGCCCGAAAATGCCTGCCGTTGACATCACAGGCGTCATCACCATGTCGACCGTCCAGCGTACGCAAATTACACCTATCATGATGTCGCCACTGACACCCAACTACCGGTCGCTCTCCCCGACCAGGAGTGGGAAGGGATAGAGTAGGCCATGAGAAACTACCTCCGGGGCCCAGGCAGTACTCCCTTGGGTCGCCAGAGATTGCTCGGGGCAGTGGCTTCTACCTTCTGGGAAGAGGAAAAGGCTCGACCCGTGCCCAGCGCAGAGTCGAGAAACCAATCGGAAGAGGGACGCCAGTCCCCTGCGCGGGAGGAAGCGCCGCCCGGAGGGTCGATCTTCGACAGGCTGGTGTTCCCGAGCAAGTCATCAAGGAGGACAGCGAGAAGAAATAGAGACTGGAGGGTTTTCACCTGCAATATGGCAGGATCCTCTAGTCGGTATGGGGCTTTACCCACTGACCCTGAAGAAATGGCCAAGCTCGCCGCCAGACCTGGCCCCCTCACCAGGAGAAGAAGAGTGGCAAGTGAGGCGACGCAGGCGGGTGTCGAGGCGACCTCCTCCGATGACCCTCCCACAGCCTTGGCAGCCAATGTCATCACTATCGGGGGCTCGAGTGGCGGACCCTCCACATCATCCGAGGACGCCCCAGCTGAAGAGATAGGCAGCATGCCCGCTCTCTCTACAACCGACCCCGCCATGCTATACATGATACAATAATATCAGCGGGAGATTGAATTGCTAAAGAAACAACTCAATGAGAGGAACACCCAGCCCTCGACGTCTGAACAGATCGAGGTCTTACCGGAAGCGCCCGGGGGCAACGGGCAGTCTTCTGAAGCAACTTTGCAAGCTGTAGCATTCCCGCCAACCCCCAGCTTCCCTACGGGCGTGCCCCTACAGCAAGCACAGTACCCAGCCCCACTGTAGGGCTCACCTCCCCAGGAGTCTCCCGTAGCCCCTCAGGCAACCTTGCTGACCACCCCGGTCGCACAGCCCGCCCACTTCTATCCAAGCCCGGTCGACCCGGCAGCAGTCAGCCGGTTGATGTTGGAACAACTGATATATATGAAGTTAACAGAAAGGGGTGACAGGGATCAAACGCCGTTTGACATTTACCAAGTCCCATTCCTTTCGACTGTTTATCCCTTTTGTTTCTTTTGGAGGCGCACCAGAATTGGGGATGACGAGGGGGTTAAAATGGCGCCAAGAAGAGCTTGAGATGGGGTTTAAAACGACGCGCCCAGGGGGAGAAAGGGTTGAATCGGCGCGCCCCTAAGCGTGCCATTCCAACCCGCACCGGGAAGGGCTTCAAAGAAGGGAGTGTTTATGCAGACAAACAATGGAGGGCGCCCGCATTAGATGGCCTCGGCATAGATGCCAAGGAGGAATAGCACGCCGGTTCAAAGATGTTGAAGGGGCGTGCCGTCTTTGGGTTTCAAAGGGGGAGAAGGCTTTTGAAAAGTAGGTTGAAACGGCGTGGTCAAATAGTGACCGCGCCATATCAGTTTCTCCTGAGTGTCATTTTTTTACCTGTGTGTTATTTTTTTCTTTCACCCGTGGGCAAGTTTTATGATGCGTTTGTTCATCTAATTGATAACTTAGATAGACGAGGAGGGGGGTTTAAGTGTTTTAAGCGGTTTATTAAGATGAATAAGCATTATCATTAGGTGTTTTATTCAAGTGATTTATTCGTGGGGACATCAGTTTGTTCTTCAATACTTCAATCGTTCATTCGTTATTGGTGTTCTTGGCCCTGGCAAAAATTGGGCAGCACCTCCCCCGGACTGGGGCTTGCCAGAGAGAAGCGAGAGCCACCCACCGGTTTGCTCCGGTGGTGAACTCCCAACATGCAGAGCGGCCTCGCGGCGGTCCGTTAGCCCAAGTGTGAGTGTGGAACGCTCGAGGGCTAGCCTACGAGAGCGACCACAACCCACGGGCGATGATTCTTCTAAGCGGGACAAATGTTTGCCACCGAAGAGGCATGAATGTTCATCCATCGGTGGATCACTTTGAGGGTCATGCCACGGAGGGGCAAGCCTCAAGGTTCCCGGATGATCGGAGAATAAGGGAGGGAAGCCGGGATTGGAACAGAGAATGCAAAGCTTGCAAAAATGCCGTTTCTTTTATTCATCCACATAAATGGGGAAGACTTTAAAACAGAGAGGATTCATCTCTTGACCAAGGGAAAAAGACCCATTGCCAATGGGAAATACATCGGAGGGGAAAGAAGAAAAGAAATCGATGGGGGAGGGGGAAAGAGCACGGGCTCTTCCCCCTACGACTCACCACTCTTCTCTCACACTCACTATTTTCTTCTTCTTCACCTTGCCGACATGAGGACGGGGCTTCTTCTCTCTTTTCTTCTTATTGATCGCCAGCCGGGGTGGAAAGAGGCCAGCGAGAGAGAGTTTGTTCTGTGGAACACACAGAGTATATATAGAAGGGGTTGCCCCTTCTTTTCTTGAACGGAAGAACCCCCGCCCCTGAATCGTGGTTGCCGGATGCCGCGGTGTCATCCCGTGATTTGCACAGTACATTGGTGTTCATCCGAGGAGGGGATGTTTACGAATTTGCTGGGATATCCTCTGCTGCTTCGTATGCCACTGCACGCCATCGCCGTTGACGCCATTGCACTATCGAACGAAGGAGGGAACATGGCCTGATAGCATTGAATGCTCTCTGCGCATCGGAGTGGGGAAGGGATGACCGTTTGATTAAAACGGCACGCCCTGGGGCGCGTCGGATTAAAACTTGCAAAGATGGCACCGTTTCAAGGTCTTTTGACTTTTTGGAATGGGCATGCCGTATAAACATTTGAAGGAAAAAGAAACCTTTTACAATGTCATGACCCCCCCTTTAAAATATAGTGCGCCGTTTTAGTGATCCAACAAACATGGCGCCGTTTCAATGCATGGCAAAGGGGTGCACCCTTCGTGAGCACGCTGGGTGGGGTGACGCCTGGTAAGATGGTGCCGCTTAAGGTGGCACCGGTATAAGGCCTTACTGTGCCGTTTCAAAGTCTTTCCATGCCGTTTTGAGTGCCGAACAGATTCCTTTCGAAGTCGCGGCCATTTATATGAATGTTGGCATCCCCGAAATGTTCTAGTTGCATCTTTGGGCTTCGGTCTTAAACTTTGCGTGCCTTCCGGTGCACACCGAGACTGTGCCAAAGTTGTCGACTTTTCTTTGATTCAACTTTCGACACGGGTGATTGTAGAGTTGTAGCTATATCTTTCGCCTGAGGGCTTCCTTATCGGGTGGCGGGCCACCAAGTGAGCTCTCGTCCTGATCGGGTGAGGTATAAGGTTTATTCGACATTTTCATCTTCGGCTTGCTCTCGAGTGTTGAGACGTGCAAGTTGTATGATCGTCATCATCATTATTCTTTCTCATCATCATTATTTTTTCATCATCATTATTTTTTGACGCCGGGTCGACCATCCGTGAAGTCTAGGGCTACGTCTAGTGGTTCCATCACATGAAAAGTCCAAGCACTCCATTGGGATTGTAGGAGCGAGCCAATAATTATAAAATAGCACAATAATAATAAGGACGTAGCATGGCATGCATAAGATGGAAGTTAAACATGCATCCTACAATTACCAAAGTAGTAGAGTGTAACGGACCAGGGTGGGGGCGTTATGCAACTTTGACGCACCTCCCCTAGGCCGTTATGCTCACCCATACATATAGAAAACTCAGACCTACAGAACATAAAGCACCGCCTCAGGGATGTCATGCAATGTATGACGTGCCTTGGCCCGCGCGTTAGACTCACCAGAGATCCTTCCAAAAACACACAGTCCATAACGCACCAGGACAGATGCGCCATGTGACTATAACGCACCAGGAGTGGTCCGTTAAAGCCACTCGAACATAAAAAACTCAGAAAACTCCACAGTTAAACCCACCATATAACGCACCAGGAGAGGGACGTTATACTGGTCATGGCGGACTGGGACTAGTTCGTCATGCCCCACAACCTACAGACCTACTGAAACCACGACTGGGAAATGAGAGGGACGAGTTTGGACCGAACTCCCCTCCGGTCAAGCCAGATCAGCGCGAAACAAAAAGAAAGGGGTAGAAGGGGTTGACTAACAAAATTTCTACAACTACGGCATGCATCAAAACTCAAATACAACAGCCCTAACCAATTTTTTAAGCATTTTAACCTAAAATCCCCTAAAATAGACCTTACATAGAAAACGATGCAAACGCCTACGCATGGACATGCATGTGGTACCAAAATGTTCCTAGCGAAGTAAGGAGTCCATCCCCCTACCTCGATCGCGACGACGACCTCGAAAAACGTGTGAACAGACGGTAAAGCTCCGACACACCTCACGAATCAACCTGATCCCACACCCCTCGAACCGCGGAAAGAATGACGCTGGCACGATCCTCGCAACGAGTCGGTTCCAACGGTACCTCTTACGCCTCGATCCGGGGTCAACACGGGCCAGAACGGATGAAAGAGGGGGCGGATGAGAGAGAAAGAGAGAGAGGGTGAGAGAAACAAGGGAGAGAGAGAATCGAGTGGAGGTGCATGATTTTGGCATATCTGTGCTTATACATGTATTTTCTCTTCATTTTGCATTAATCCTTGCATTTAGGGCATTTGGTTTGGGAGACCTCTTCTCCCCACATTTTTAGGAGATCTTTACCCGCCTCTTGGCAAAGGAAGGACCCTCCATTGAGCATTCTGTCTCATTGGACTAGAAATTCTTAAGCCAAGACCTCTGTAAGTCTCCGCACCTGTGGATTCTCTCACGGACGCCAGGCAGGTTGCACCCTTGAAGTACCCCGGGTTTAGTTGGCCTATACGTGGTGAGAAGGAACCTAATTGGCACTGGAGTTGACACTGTATTGAAACTAGGTTTCTACATTGAGTGAACTACATCAACTTTAAAATTGGCAAAAATCATTTAATTCACATCAAGGAGGAAATAAAAACCAAGCATAAGCATCCACTTGCTTGACATCTTTGCAATTGTGCTTTGATTAGACTTTGATTGATTTTTTTTTGCATATGTTTGGCTTGGATAATCAAGGTAACATGTCTAATAATTCTCACATGCATGAGGATGATCAACTTAGCACATCCTATAATCCTCAATTCCACAATCCTCACCACAATTTTTCTAAGGGACAACTTCTTCACTCTTATGGTCTTGCTCGACCCATGGGTAATTTCCAATCTTGTGGTCCCTTACATCAAGCGCGAGCCGCTATTCCCCCGGGAGCATCTCCTCCACATGATGAGAAGGTTTCCCAAGTCTTGCATGCTTTAGATCATCTCACCCCTCAATAAATCCAAGCCCTTAAGGCTATTGTTGAGGGTGCATCGTCTCCTTCTATTCCTTCTCGAGTGGCCCATCACCCGCCTCCTTCATCCCACCCTTCAATTCATCATCTTCCTCGGGTTGCCCATCACCCACCTACTTCTATTCCTCCTCCTTCACGGCCCCATGGCCCTCATATTCCTTACCCCCAGGCCTGACCGGGTTGGTCAACCCCTCCATTCTCCACGGCCTTCGCATCAAGCGGCCCCTCCTCAAGGTCACCATGCCAACCCCCCTGCTTTGCATGTTACACCCCTCCAACAAACTCTCCTTGATAAAATCACCAAGATGGAGGAACAATTGATGAGGGTTACAAGCCCACAGCCCGCTCCTCCTCCTCCTCCTCAAGTCAACCCTCTTCATGCATTCATGAATCAAATCACTAAAATGAGTAAATAAACCAAATAAATCTCACCAAATGCCAATTAATGGTTATAAATCCCATCTCCCACAGTCTGGCAGGCCCGGTGGAACGGAGTCTCCCTTCATCTCTTTGCCAAGTTGAATGGGCCCTGGGGTCCTCCCAAAGAATGCTGATTGTTTGTTTATTTTTGTGATTCCAGGAAGCAACTATGGCTACTGGTTTTGCTGCATTGACTTTCGGCCATGCAATCATGGCCAATCATGCTGCCTGTGGGTACCTAGCGGTACCGACCATCTTTGGCACCTTCCCACCGGTGGTTGATTTCCCAAATTTCTTTGGGGTAGCCTTCACTGATGTACTGGAAGTCGAAGCTTCAGAGCCGATCGAGGAGATCATCAATAAGAAATCCAGGCTTCCCAATGCCTGAAGCTGCCAAGGCCTGCCAAGAGGCCAAATCCAATTGGCAAGCTACATGGTCCACCATGTAGCTCAGGGGATTGCCCTGAATATTACAACAAGCCCGGGAGCCGTAGCCAAGGAAGCTTCCAGAGGAAAGTTGCCACCCCTATCATTGGGTGGCTGTCTGCATCAAGCAAGTCTATTCTTATTAGGGGCGTATGCGTCTTCCTAGATCGGCGTGATGTCGAGGTCATTTCGGAACGCATGGTCCCCGCCTTGCCTGTCTGTAACTCCTTCTAGGCACTGTTCGAGAGGAGAGCTGAGAAAGAGGAAGCTAGCCACCAAGGTCGAAAGGAGCTGGCCCCAAAGCCAAAGATGTTCAAGCAAGTGTGGGTCCCTAAGAAGACCCAACTTGCCCGTCGAAGTGAACCTGTCCGCTACAACCCCGAACTTGCTGAGGCGAGGAGGAAGAATGAGAGGGGCTTGGCCCCATGAAGAGAAGAAACAATTGTGGACACTCCACGCCATACTGCCTTCAGGGCCTGCGCCCAACAAGCCAACATCCTTACAGTAGGGAGAAGATTTGAGCAACCTGCTGGGAGAACCCAGCTAGCTTATATCCCTCTGGTGGGAGGTCGACAGTTATGCCCAGTCCTCCACCAAGGACGTGGGCAAAAAGAAATGACCAATATGGTCAAGAGTTATTTCAGGGGCCTAAGAAACCCCTCTTTAGGCCAGCAGCGACTGCTTCAAGCAGCTATGGTTGAGGAAGAAGACTATTTGCCGATGGCAGCAAAAGAAGAAGAGGAAAGAGGCATGACGTCATATGTTGATGACAATGGATATGAATACTACCCAGATTACAAGGTCGATGAAGCCCTTCCCCAGCGGGAGGAGAGAAGAAGGATATCTGTGTTTGAGAGACTGACCTTCCGTGGTCGAACAAAAAGAAGGGTCTGCAGGCAGAGGAAAGGGATGCATGTTTTAGCCTGTAACATGGCTAGAGTGGCCAGCAGATATGGGAGTCTGCCTGAGCAGCTTCAGGAGCTAGCCCAATTAGTAGAAACGCCAGGGCAAAACACTAGAAGAACTAAAGCCACAAAGGAAATGCTGAAAGTGGCAAAAGGAAAACAGGCACTTTCTGAAGAGGTCACTATGCTGACAGCTAATGTAGTGACGGTCGAGGAAGATGAGGTGCTGCTAACCACCTCGCCGGAAGGTGCTTTAGGGGAAACAATTGAAGCCATCCCCAGCACTGTAACCATGGACCCATCAGTATTGATGCTACTACAGAAATATCAGCAGGAGATAGAACTTCTGAAGAAACAATTACACGAGAGGACAGAACAAACCTCGGCTTCCAAGCAGCCCAAGGTGCAAGTTGAATCGTCACGGGGAGGTGTCAACCCGTGCGATTTTCCACCACTATACACTCTACCCCAGCTGGCCAAGCACAGTCAGGCTGCTGCCCAGCCACTTGCACCTCAGTTTCTATTGCCGCTAGTGATGCCTCAGGCATATCAGGCACCTCCACTGCTGCGTCCTCCATCACAGGTGACCACTCTGGTCACCCCGTACCTACAACTGGCACACTTCTACCCTGTGCTAGTTGACCCGACCACCGTAAATAAGTTGATAGTGGAAAGGATGATCGAGATGAAGCTTGCCGAGTGGGGTGAAGGCGATTATGTCACATTTGATGCTTATCGGGTGCCATACCCGCCGCATCATGCAGCCAAGCAGCTCCCTCCGGGGATCAGCAAGCCTCCTAAATTTGATAAATTCAATGGGCAGGGGTCCCCGAAAGAGCATATTACATATTATATGACCGTCATGGGTGACCTAACTATAGATGAGTCATATTTGCTAAAAATTTTTGGGTCCTCATTGACTGGGCTTGCTTTTGAATGGTACTCTAGTCTACTGGCTGGGATTTTATTTCTGCTATTTTAGCAAACTGATCTAATGAAATTTAATTGCTTACTGTTATATCTCTGTGGCTTTAATGTACTACACGATAATCCTTTTTCCCTTCAGAGCATTACAGCTCTTGGGAGGCTTCACGGGTTCCAAGCAGTATCGGATCTGCTCGGTAGTCCTATCGAGTATATCCGGTATCCGAGATCTGGGTCATCACAGTTGGTATCAGAGCATTGTTGTGTGAAGTACATGGGAATCTGAGATATATAGTTTCCAGAGTCATGAAAGTCCATTACAGTCATTCGCTGGCGTTAGGTTTCGTGATTCATGATCGCTTCTTTTTTCGTGTGTCGTCTTGTGCGTGTTGGATTAGCACTGTGTGAGATGGTTCTTCTGTCGTCAGGATGTGACAAGGTGCTCCTTTTTCGTAATGATGTCTATCTCGATCATGTTGTACTTTGCAGTATTCACCGCAAGGCTTGAATCTATGGTACATTGTTCGAGGTTTTCCTATCATTTGTTCAGGTTGCTATTGACTTTTCCAGTTGGTGTGATGGTAGTACACATTCTTATGTTGTTTTGGTCACCCCAACTTGAGTCTATTCAACTTCTGATGCGTTTCGCTTCTAATTAAAGTGCTCGATTAGATTCCTTGATTGAGAAGATGCTCAAGCGACCAAGGATTTTCCCTTCGTGGTGAGCTTTTATTGGTTGAGCTTGATGCTTCTCGTCCCGATGGGTGGAGTCTTTTTGAGGTAAGCCTTGGATTTGCTGTCTTAGTGATGCCTTTGTCCTGTGTCTGCTTATGTGTGGACAGTATTTATTCTGAGCCTGACCTTCTCCTTGCTCTACGGTTCCTTGGCTTTGGACTCTGTTATGGTGTTAAGAGCTGTTGTGTACCGTGTTTGTCGTGCCGTGTTTAGTGGCCGATGTGTTGTGGAGGCTCATTTATTGTTTCAGGACGTGAAGGTAAGCTAAGATTGGCATTTCTCCTTGTGCTTTGTGCTGATACTGGTACTCTCTTTCTTTGCACTTTAGCTTCTTGTGGTCGGTTGTTCACTGGATCAGTACTCATGGCATGCTATTTGCGGTTTATATAAATTACGATAACGCCGAGTGTGTGCTAAGATACGGATACCGAAGTATTTTTTTGATGCCTGTGTGCATATGTATGAGTGTGCAGCGGAAGCGTGTGAGCTAATAACCCATGGGTCGAGGATCGTTGTCGTAAGATTCTGGCCAGTCGAGAGAATTATTTTTCTCGATGTGACTTCATCTTGGCTTCCCGTGCCTTGATGTCGTCTGTTGTCGTGCTGTTGCTGGAGTCCTTCTGGTGTTGGCATTGGCATTTGTGAGTATTGGGGAATCTGTCAGCATTCCTGCTGATTGAGTACCCTCTACTCTGCATTTTCTTTCTTGGGTGTTATGTTCTCGAGGCTTTATCATGGTCCTTGAGCTGCATTTCTCGAGATTGTCATTTTATCGTTGTCGTGGGTCTTTTCTTGGTGAGCTACTCGATGCATGACTCATCCCATGTAGTCATGCGTTCAACGTTATTGTGCCTTGATGTGACCCAGCTTACAGTTGTGTTCTGTGATTTTGTATTCTGTATAGAGCTGGGATCCTACAAGTGCTGTCGTTGTTGTTGTTTTAGCACTGTTGCTCTATGATTTTGTATATCTATCTTAGCACTCTGTGGACTGTTATCTTGTCGATTGGATTTGTTGTACTCTTCTCTTCTAGTAGAGTTAGCTTGCGACTCGATCGGATGTAATATCTGAGTGAGGACTGACTTGATTATGTCTGTGGTCCGACGCTGTTGTCATTGGTGTCCTGCGTGCCAGGTGTTTTCTATTACCTTTGGCACTGGAGCTGATGATGTTGTCGAGCTGTCAGCTGTGAGGATTATGTCTCCTTATTTAAGCTGTTGCTTGCCATATCTGTCGTTTTGTTTTCTTGATGTCTGTTATTGTGGTAGTCGTGTCTCTTTTCTTACGAGACGTAAGCGACGTTGTCTTGTTTCAGAGGTGTTAGACTTGTGTTCAATTGTGTCATGCTCGATCTTGAGCGTGTGCTTGTGATTATGGTCTGACTGTGTTCTTTTGAGCGATATTTCTCGTGATTCGTGTTAGTGTCGTTGGGTTGTTCTTCCCTGCTTCTCCTTTGCTTAGTTCCTTAAATTTTAAGGATGAAATTTCTTAAAGGAGGGGAGGATGTAATATCCTGGATCCTTAATGGGTCTTCTCGGATCCTTATTAGATCTTTCGGATCCTTTTTGGAGAGTTACAGATCACTTTTGTGAGTCTTGAGTTGAGTTATACGATC
The DNA here is from genome assembly GCA_024336825.1 of Amorphophallus titanum. Classification (NCBI taxonomy): domain Eukaryota; kingdom Viridiplantae; phylum Streptophyta; class Magnoliopsida; order Alismatales; family Araceae; genus Amorphophallus; species Amorphophallus titanum. The sequence goes on along the minus strand of JANBPO010000598.1, from coordinate 2,906,444 downwards.
CGTGTGGATTTTTCTCTCGTACTAGTTACGAAACCCCGCGGTGAGTTTATTTCTCAGTTCATCGACTCGCGGATATTGCAGTAGTGATGTACTCCTTGAGGGGATTATTTTCACTATTTTTACATATTTTTCTAAATTAGTGGATTTTTAGCTCAAAAATTGAGATTTTTAGAAATTAGAAAAATTCTTAATTTCTTTCTATAAATTCAACTCCACTATCTCTCCTGCTCATTTCAACCTCACGTTCTCTCACTTCGTTCTCTTCCATCTCTCGACCGTTCGATGTGGGGCACGCGACCGTGGAGAGCTGGCCGAGGCGTGGATGTACTGGGGTGATCGGTTCGCTAGGTGGAGCAGTGGTTGGAGCGTGGCGGGCACAATCCCTCGGTGGATTCCAAGAAGGCGATGTTCATGTTCTGGGTGATTTTCGACGTGGTTTAGTCACTTCGGTGCATAGTTTCTTCAGTTGAGGTAGGGAGATGGATCACCACTTCGGCCTCTATGTTTTCCCTCCGATTGCACGTCGTTTGGTGCTCGAACGAGCAAGATCAGGCTCGTTGGGGTTTTGTGGGTTTCGTAGGCTTCGTCGAAAAATGGTGACGATTTTACAATCGGTTAGTGTCAATAGACTCCTTGGAACGTCAGTGTTTCATAGTCACTGATTTTACCTCGATTGGCAATCCCATTTGACCGTGGGGAGCTTGGGAAGTTCGATTGTCCCATTTGGGTGATTTCATCATAATCACCCGTTTCTTGTGATTCGTGTGTCGTTTTGACTCCTGTCGGAGTCCATGTGATTGATAGGGTGATTGTGGCTATATCCCCTTCGTCTCGGCACGAACGGGGTGTAGAAAGGCTACGATCGGACGAACCCCATGGTTTGCTCGCCTTGACGGTTGAGCGGTCGCACCAGAGACCGCCCAAGGTATGGGCAGCTGGCTCTGGACCGTTTATCTCCGTCTGGTTTTGGGGCTTGTGCGGCCGCATGATAGACCGCACATGGTATGGGCAGCCCGACAGGGTCCGCCTATCCCCTCGTAGGTGGCCAGTCTCTAGCCGCTTGTTTTCCCGTTGGGATGTGCAACCAGGTCCTGACTGCCCATCCCAGTTGACCTTTGGTCAACAATTAAGTGTCGGTCGCGTTAGGCGGTCTGGTCAAGGCTGTTTTGACTGGCACTATAGTATGTCAGTTCTGTTAGGCGGTCCGGTCAAGACCGTTTTGACTAGGAACTGTTTTGAGTCATGGGCTTGAGCGGCCAAGACTTGACCGCTCATCCCCTTGGGCGGCTCTACCCTGACCGCCCGTCCCTTTAGGCGTCTGACCCTTGAGCGGCCCTCTCTGGACCATTCATCCCTTGCGCGGCCCCCTTGCAACCGCCCATCCCTTTAGTATTTTTGGTTGGCCGTACTGGTTTGTTTTGTGTCGGTCTGTCTTAGGTTTGTGTTCTAGGACGATGTCTGAGCGTCGTTTCCCGGCGTGCTAGTTTCCGTGCATCTTGGCGTGACCTTATGGTTTGCCCGTCGTCCCATAGATGTCTCTTGATGTCCTATGAGGGCTATGACCATGATATGAGGTGGCCAGGAGTGTTCTTGCTGTGAGCAGTCTTTTGCACTACTTTTAATGTCTTTGTCTGGTTCTGGTCAACCCGGCGTGATCCAGTGGCTGACAGATGACCTTGTGTGTGTCTCGACGGTTCTGTCCAGTTCGAGACATGGCTCTGGATGCAGTGAGGTGTTGTCTTACCTCGTTCTGTGTATCCAGGTGTACTGAGGGTCTCGGTGTTTCCCTCAGGTCTCCATGACTCATTTGCTATGGTGAGTCATTTTCTCTAGCTTAGGATTCGACCGATTGGCGGTTGTTCTGCTGTGAGCAACGATCTTGGCCTAGAGTCTGGTAACTCATGGATCGTTGTGCTAGTAGGTCTAGTTGTCTTGTCCTGAGTCTATTGGCTATTTTTGGTGCTGCCATTGGTGCTTGGTAGTACGGGTGACAGTGCATGATTAGACTGTCTGTACTTTGGCACTCATGTTTTAGAGTCTGTGTCTCATGATCCTCCACTAGTCGTAGCCTTACGACACGTTATGCTATGTCAGCTCTTGTAGCAGGGCACTTTTTGATTTACGATTTTTAAGCTAGTTCCGTGGGCTCCCTCGCTTCACAGTAGCATCTGCGGGGGAAAAAACTAGCTAGAGGCCTAGCTTAGAGCGATGAGCTAGTTTGTGCACACGTGGTCAGGGGCTTGGACGGACACCGACAGGCGCTACCCTGTCTAGTCACTCGCGACTGTAGTTTTGTTCTGGTTCTGACAGTGTTTTAGTCTCTATCGTGCCTATTGGGCGATAGCGTAGACGAGACACTTGTAGGCACAACATAAGACATCAATGGACACAGCTAGCTGTTCTTCTAGTGAGGGGAGTACTTCAGACACGTGACACGTGACTTCTGCCTGACTCTCATGTTTCTTGAGTGTCGTGACCTGTCCGGGTTAGCCCCCTCTTGGCTTTGCCTAAGATCAGTGTTATGTCGTGAGCATGACTGATGTGAAACCACCTTGGGGGTGATAGCCACAAGACTGAAGACCCTCGGACCTAGCAAGAAAGTAATGCGCGGACCGGTGACTTCACTCGAGCGGACTCTCTCACGTAGTGCACACTAGTGCCCGAAGGCGAACCGGCGATGGGGATGAGGGTCCGAAGTGGGACCTCGCTGTTTCGGGGTTTGGCTTAGCTAGAGATTGAATTGTCTTAGCATACACTTAGAGTCAGTGCATATACTCGATGCAAGTCCGAGCATGTTGCACGCCTTCTAGGCTAAGTCGGTGCATGGTCCGTGCATCTCCTGTAGCGAGTCCTTGCATATAGAGTCTTAGGCTCAATCCAAGTCAGAGCAGACACTGTAGCAAGGTCAGAGCACATCTGCCTTAGCCATGTAGAGTTCGAGCTACACTTTAGCAAGTCCGTGCATGGTCCATGAACACACATAAAGTCCGTGCACATCCCACCGACTTATATACTCCAAGTCCGTGCACATTCCACCGAATCGCATGATTATAGTCCGTGCACACTCTTCCAAGTCTGCGGAGGTATTAAACAGGTCCGTGCACGTTGTTCTTCCAAGTCCGTGGATGAACAGTCCACTGCATTCTAAGTCCGTTCATATGAGTCCATGCACTTTCTAGCCTTGGCCAAGAACATTAGTCTGTGCACATACTCTTTAGAGGAAAGTAGAGTCCGAGCATGAGCAGTCACGTCTTCGCCAAGTCCTTGCAAGTCTTTACGAAGTCTGTGAAAGCCAAACCCCGTGCACATTTTTGTATTGAAACCAAGTCCGTGCATGCCTTCATATAGTCCGTGCATGTCAAACCCCGTGCACGTTTTGGACTTAGTCTTATTGCTGATTGGGTTGCATCTCAAGTCCTTGCACGTCTTCACAGAGTCCCTGCAAGCCAAACCCCGTACATATCTTTCTTTGTGCCTCTTTTCCATGCAGTAACATAGCAAGTCCGTGCACGTTTTCTCTTGGAAGGAAATTGCATCTGTGCATGTTTCATTTGAAATATGCATCCGTGCATGTTTTAACTCTGCTTCACAAAACATGCATCTGTGCATGTTTGTCTAGCTTCACATGCCCACGACTTGGCAACCACGTCCGTGCACATATCATACCCTATGTAATTTTACTCAGACAAACTCCTTGCATGCTCTGCCTGCTATCAAGTCTGTGCTTGACCTTGCTAGTCTTGTATTAATGTTGGTGTATGCATTGTTGTAAAGTCAGTGTATGTCTGAGCATACACTGTAATAACGGTAGTGCAGGTCTGAGCACATACACCACCAAGTCCGAGCACATACACCAGCAAGTCCGAGCACATAATACACATGTGCACATTGTTGTGAGTTCAAGTCCTTGCATTTTCTTGTAAACTAACTCCGTGCATATTCGTTAATTGTGCATCCGTGCACATTGTGCATCCGTGCACATTGCTTAAGTTCAAGTCCTTGCATTTTCTTGTAAACAAGTCCGTGCACGTCTGTGCACGCCTTCCAACCTAATCCGTGCTCATTGCTTCAAGTCCGAGCACATCTTCAAGTCCTTGCATATTCCTGTAAACAAGTCTATGCACATTGTGCACAATTCATTCTTATAAGTCCGTGCATGTACAGTGTCTGCATATGAACCTCATGCTTATTCTATGCTGACTGAGTGTTCTTTAAAATGACAGGGATTTCGTTATTCTTGGAACATCGATCTGGAAAGGAATTAGGGCACATGATCCGAGGGTCTAGGTCCCTGACGTGTGGCACAGAGGTCTGATCGGTTCTGGAAGATTCCCACGACTGGAAGCGTGGTCTCCACACTCCATTCTCTCAACAAGCTCATATATAAATAGAAAGAGATCGTACGAACATTAGAAGATGAAGAATCATGACTCAGAGAGAGTGTGAGCCAGAAAAAGAGGAGGAGGACTAAAGAGGAGAAGTTTGCCGATGGCCCTTCGTCAATGCTGAAGAAAAATCCCCACATTTGAGACAGTGTAAGAAGAGCCCAGAAAGAGAAGAGAGAGCCCAATTGAAGTTCTTGGTCCTTTGGTGTCTCTGCTTCTATAGAAGCTACTTTGCTCTCTTGTTTGAGAGTTTGATCGATTGATTTTATTTTTCATCTTTGAATTTTCTTTCCATTTCATTTTCATACAGTCTTGTTACCTTCTGAGGGCGTTCAGAAGAAGGGAGAAGTTCTCCAGGTTCCCTCCGTCGTGTTGGAGGAAGAGAGGATTGTCCCTCTGGTTTGTAAGTTGCTGGGTGTAGCTTACTGGGTTTCCCTTTGCAAGTTGCAAAGGAAGGGAGGGAGTTCCTCCAGCGGGTTTTCTACTTCTGGTGGCCAGAAATTCGAGGAGGGTGTTCCTCGGGTGCAAGTTATCTGACAGCATTTTGTTGGCAGACTGAGTCTGCAGTGATCTTGTTGCTTCGAGCAAGGAAGCCTTACTCCGTGGAGTAAGGGGTGGACGTAGATTGCGGGTAGCAATCGAACCACCTAAAAAATCCTCCATGTACGATAACAGTATAAAGATTTTCTTTCGGGGTACATCCAAGTCTTCGTATGGTCTAACGAGCATCTTCCTCAGATCCCTGGGGAGATGGTGGTGCACAAGCTCAACCTTGACCCGTCGATGAAGCCCGTTTAACAACGCCGAAGAAAGCACGCCCCAGAGAAGCAGACGATCATCAAAGAGCAGAATATTAAGGGAAAGAAAACCGGCCTATTCTGACCGATCCTTTAACCGACGTGGCTCACTAATGTCATCTTGGTACCAAAAGCTTCTGGCAATTGGCAGATGTGCGTGGACTTCACCGACCTCAACAAGGCCACTCTGAAAGACTGTTACCCATTGTCGAGTATCGACCAACTAGTCGACTCAACTTCCGGTAACGAACTGCTCAGCTTTCTAGATGCTTCTGCTATCATCAGATCCGCATGGATCCTAAAGACATAGAGAAGACAACCTTCATCATCGACTTCGGCATATATTGCTACACCCGAATGCCCTTTGGGCTGAAGAACGTAGGAGCAACATACCAGAGGTTAATCAACCAAATCTTTGAAGGACAAATTAGTCAGAACGTGGAGGCCTACATCGACGACATGCTCATCAAGACACTAAAGGCTGAGGACCACTTCGCCGACCTAGTCGAGACCTTCGACACCCTCGTAAGGTACAACATGAAGCTCAACCCAGCAAAATGCGCCTTTGGATTTCGATCCGGGAAATTTCTGAGTTTTCTGGTGACTTAACGTGGGATCGAGGCCAACCCTGACAAGGTTCAGGCCATCCTGAACATGCAACCGCCTGCGTACGTCAAAGATGTCCACCGCCTAACAGGGCGTATTATTGTGCTCAACCGTTTCCTATCCCAAGCGGCCGAATGATGCCTTCCCTTCTTCAAATTATTGAGGGGGCCCAAATTGGCATATGCTACATTCGCCTAGGATGAGGAATGTTAGAAGACTTTTGTAGAGCTGAAGGAGTTTCTGGCTTCGCCTCCGGTGCTGTCGAAGCCAATCCCGTGCGAAACATTGTACCTTTACCTCTCATCAACTCCTTCAACAGTGAGCTCGGTCCTGGTCTGAGATGACGTAGGAGTGCAGAGGCCAGTAAACTACACCAGCAAGGTATTCAATGACGTTAAAAGAAGGTAGCCTGCAACCGAGAAACTTGTGCTAGCATTGGTGACCTCAGCCAAGCGCCTCCGGCCTTACTTCTAAGGGAACTCCATCGTCGTGTTGACCAACGAGCCCCTAAAGAAGATCCTTGCTCACCCTGAAGCTGTGGGTCGCCTCGTCAAGTGGGCCATAATGCTCAGGATGTACGACATCTCTTATCACCCTCGTTCGGCCATCAAGGGATAGGCACTCGAGGACTTCATCCCGGAGAGCACCGTTCCAACTGGGGGGGGCCCTTCCACCGACGCCCTGGCCCACCTGGGACCTTTTGATTGACGGGTCCTCCAACTCGGCTGGCAGTGGTGCCGGCATCCCTCTCAAGTCTCCAGAAGGAGTAGAATTACAGTACACCTTGAAGTTCAACTTCCATGCATGCAACAACATCTCCGAGTATGAGGCACTCATCTCAGGAGCCAGGATGTCACGATGATTAGGGGCGAAATGAGTCAGGATCCACACTGACTCCCAGCTGGTCGCCAGCCAAGTCAACAGTGACTATGAAGCTTGGGAAGCACCGATGATCAAATACCTTCAGTTTGTAAGAGGAATAGCCCCACTCTTCGAGGGCTTTCAGGTCGTTCAGATAGCTCGGGAGGAAAACTCCCGAGTGGATGCCCTCTCTCGACTGGCCTCCTCCATTAGCCCAGAAGGTACCCGATCGGTCTTCCTCGAAGAGCTAGAACGACCGAGCATAGATGTTGTGGCATGGGCTAGGGGTGGCCACCACTAGGCCAATGCACGTTGGACCTATGACCCACAAACATGCAACTTGACGGTAGACAAACTCCGGCGAGCTCACTCACGTAGCGCACCCAATTGCCTATAGGCCAACTGGCGATGGTGGAGAGGGTACGAGATGGGACCTTGCCATTCTGGGGGTTCGGCTTAGCTGGGGCTAAGTCCCTAAGGCCTGGGATGCCCAATTTTCGTGGGCGGCTAGCACGCCGGGGGCATGAGTTGTAGGTTCCCTCTCTCAACTAACCCACAGTAGTCACTCAAACTTTAGCAATTCGTGATCGGGCACTCAACTCACCGCCCGGTTGCACTAGCGACGACACTAAACCAACAATGGAAAAACCATCAAGGGGGTGACCGAGGATCACCTGATCAGTGTGAAGACACTTGTAAATCGTTTTATCAAAGGGCATACATCAAATTCTGGTGCAATGTTCAGTAAAATCCGGAATCCTAGATTTCCCCCTCGGGCCTCCCTATTTTGTTAGAAAGTACTGAAACATGCTATCCCTATCAACAGACAGATTCAAAGGTGTGGGGTTGCCATTGCTTCAAGTTGTGTATGTTGCCTTAACTCTCATGAAATAGAGGATGAAAACCACTTATTTGTTGACAGTAAAGTGGCCAACTTCTTATGGAGCAAATTTACTTCATTGCTTATCAACTCATGTCTGGAAGAATCCTCTATCAGTAACATGTTGAGATTAGCAATTAATGAGGCTGTCTTGAGTAAACCAAAAGGTTTTATATCCCTGTTGATTTCTATCATGATAGTCTGGGAAATTTGGAAATTCAGATGTCATGTAAAATATGAAGGTAACAGAATCAGCTTTGAAAAGATATCCGAACACATTCTTGTAGATTTAAAGTTCATAGTGAACCAGATCAAATTCAAACATGGAACCAGCAGTGACTATCGGTTTAGTCTACAAAGTTTTGGCATTTCTATTAGTAGTTATCTCCCATCATATATTACTGTCCTCTGGAAAGCTCCGGTCATCAATTTCTCCTTAAATGTGGATGGTGCTAGCAAAGGCAACCCTGGAATCTCCGGAGGTGGTGGCTGCTTCAGAAATCAGTATGGGTAATTAAAATTGGGCTTATCATATTATTATGGTGCAGGATCTAATATGGTGGCAGAGGCTCGGGCTCTGCTTGATGGTCTTCGGTTAGCACAGCATCATAACATTCCAATTTCAGCCATCTTTACTGATTCCCTGATTTTAATTGAGATGCTGCAAAAGAACAAAGACCCCCCATGGTCCCTTCTCCCTTGGTGGGAACCTCTGCAACAAATTTTTTCCTCGTTTCATTGCCCCATTAGCCATACATACAGAGAGGGGAATCAGCTAGCGGATGCGCTAGCTAACAATGCCGTGCTAGTGAGATGCAACTCGGAATTCTTTTCGATTAGGGAGCTGCCAACAATAGCAAAAGGCTATGCTATTGCGGATGCCAATGGCATTCCTAACTTTCGTAGGAGGCTTGTATAGCTTACTTCTCTTTCTTTCTCTCATTGTACTTCAGAGGCTTGGCCTCCTGGGAACATGTATTCTTTTAGTAAATCAATAAAATAAAGCATTAAGTGGTGACTTGGTGGAGTGAGAACATTCCCTTCCTCTGGAATGCCATCCCAAAGACAAACACTTGATGTCCTTTCTGAGACGGTTCAATCTTCAAGGAAAGAGAGATCTATTCCTTGTCCGCAAGGCTGAATAGGCACTGCTCGTTGAGAGGGATAGCTTGACAGACTTCTTGGTACAAGGAAGACCCATCTACCTGTCGAGTGAACCTAGAAAAAGAGTGATGTGCTCAGACTCCAGGGGTTAGCTCCAGAGGATGAGCTATTAACCAGAGCCCCTAAATTTATACCCGCTCGATGGAACGAAACCACGGGTCACGTTGACTGGGAGAACCCAACATTTGGTTTATTCTTAGCCCCGTTGAAGTGGGGATACCGGGAAGAATTGTTCTTGCTAGACTGCTTGGCAGTTCGATTCAAGCACCAAATTTCTATAGGGTGGTTTGCCGAGCTGAGAGCCACCAATGCCCATGCATTCAGACCTGGAGCAGTGGAGTTTACTGACTACGTTCTACAGCATTATGCTCCCATCTTGGTCAAGGCTGGCATATATCATAGCGTATACGCATCGAGGTACCGCTACCCTATTTCCAAGGGTTTATGTTGCGGCATGATCGAGGTATTCTGCCCAGAGTACAACACTTTCTATACCTCGGAGGGAGAGACATCATTAGACCTCTGGAGTCTCTCACAGCTTAGCGGCCTGTCAATTGACGGTGAGCCGTATGAAGAAGTTTGCTGGCCGGATTGGCTAAAGGACCAGACAGATGGTGAGGGTCGGTATCTGACGGGCTTCGCCTACCGCTATTTGATGAAGGCATATCGTACACTTTGCCGCTTGTCGCACAACACCAGAGAAGCACACAAGCCTGGGGAAAAGAGGTGCGTGTGGATGGGTACTTGGCTCTAATATTTCTTTGGTGGGGAGTGGAAATATGAAGACTTTCCCATGGTAACCCCGACTACTGTGAAGCGGAAGAAGAGAGTTCGATGACAAGTCGCCTTCCCATCTGTATTGAAAGAAGGGCAGCAAGGAGGCCCAAACCCTACTGGTGTTGATGCAGTCACTCACTGTGCTGCATATCTGACCTACTAGATTTGTTCCTTCGCTCTCCCGCAATGTAAGATCACGAGGGCACATGATGACGATCCATCCGGGCTTCAAAAATGTGGCGGGGTAAGTGATGTCCCCATCATTATCGCTTTTGGCAGCTTTGCCCCAGTCGTCGAATCACCCTACTTCTTGGTTGTGGTCCCCATGGCGGCCCCACCACCACCTCTAGCTCCTGTTTCCTCTGGTGCCACTATGGCGCCATGCCAGCTACCAGTCCCGATAGCCAGGATGAGCGTCAGGCTTGTCTCTCCTGCCACCAGTGCCCATAGGGGTTCTCGACCAGTCCCAGCTCGGGAAAGCATTAGTCCCCGAGCCCAGTCTCGACCAGCTTCTGACGCAAGCCTTGTGTCCCAGGTTCCAGTCTCTAGTCTTACAGTTCACTTGGGCCTTCAGCCTCTAGCCCCAGCCAAGCCGACTGCTATTGTGGGTCTCCACCCTACGGTGTTTAGCTCCTCAGCACTCTGCTTGGGCTGTCAATCCTGAGCTCCCACCGAGCCAGCTCCCCACACGGGCCTCCTAGCCCTGGGGTAGGGCTCCCCAGCACCCTATTCGGGCCTCACGACCCAAACCCCAGAAGTGTGACCGCCTCGCCCCGGTCTCCAACCCTTGGCACGAGGCGTCCTAGCATCCAGACCAGACGTAAAACTCTGGGGTTTCCCGTGGATGACGTCTGTTATGAGTGGTCTGCATTAGGCCTCGGATCTCTCGGCTCTACCTCGGGGGCATTCCTCCAGCAATCTGACAACGCCGATCCCCAGCACGGGTCTACCTTTGTGGGACACAGTGACCTCGGTACGGACTGAGCGCCCTCTATCATGCCTTCCGGTCCTACCAGCTCCCAGTTTAGGCTCAAGGCCTTGGGTCACTGGCACCCCGGTACCCCCTGCAGTGGCAACTTCGGGCACAGACACGTCGCGGCGAGCGTCTGCAACACTACTGTCGGCTCGGGCGAAAGTATACACTCGAGCCACCCAGCTGCTGGCCTTCACTAAAGACTTCGCATCTAGGGGGTCTACCTCGCTATTCCCGATGAATGGCCCTGTGCCACCGGCACCTGCAGGCTGGATTTTCTCAGCCTACCACCTTGGGGCAGAGTCATCTTTCGCTCCCCAGAAGAAGCACCATCGTAGCAGTAAAGGCAAGCGACCTATTGCTACCACCGACAACTCTGGCAAGACCATTCTTGTCAGAGACCTACGAATTCACCTGGATGGGGGCGAACCCATTATTCCTCCGCAATGGACCGTCCCTACAGTCCCTATCACCAACCGCTTTAGCCTCCTACGTTGAACGTGGGAAGACAAGGCGGAACTTAAGCGAGCAGACGCTTTGACAATGGCTCAAAAGCACCAGCATCGGTTTGGCACTCAAGCTCCCAAGTCCTGTCGGAGGAACAAGGATGAGGGAGACCAGCAATCGGACTTGAGAAGGATCTGGGTAACCCCAGAGGAAGCTCAAGCTGTCCGAAAAGCATGCCTCAGCAACTCCTTTTGGGCACTAAGGCGTCGCGCCAAGCAAGGTGCGGCTGACCCCACAGCCGCACCATCTGGCGGCGCCCAACCCTTCATCGCCTCTCGCACAGATCGGTGAAAATAGAGACGGGCTCACTCCGAGCCCCAAGCTCTCCTTAGGCAGACGCCACGATGGTGACTCCTACACATTGTACCTTGGTCTTTGATAGGCTGGGGACGCCTAGCCTTCCCCAGAGGCACTCCCAAAAAAGGAGGACGGTCTGGCTCCTCAACGATGCAGCTAGGGTATTCACGTGTTATACCGATGGACACCAACCTGAGATTCAGACTGATGATCTGAACCTACCAATATCTCACCTCAGGTGGCCTTGTCATCCACCTTCGTCACCGACTCTAGTCGGCCACATCGGCGCTTCTGTCGGACCTCAGGCGTCCACACAAGCAGAAGAAGTTTCCACTGAGGAGCGTGCCACCCCTGTCAGTGCGGAGCCGATCAATAATGATCCTCCCTCTGGTGAAGTCCAAGAGGTGACTCTTGAGACTCTTATGAAGGAGAACCAGCACTTGAAGGCCCTCCTGCATGATCTACTTCAGGAACGTGACCTTCGTCCTCAGCCGCCCACCGGGCCTTCAATGGACGCTCCAGCCCCGTCGGGTGGGCAAAATGGTGCTAACGCCTCAATGGCAGCTGCCTGAACCCCTACAATTATTGGGTTCCGCACACCCTTGGCTGAGGTTCAACCACGGCCATCTAATACGCCGGTGCCAGAGAACCTCATGGCACAGCGCCAGATGATCGAGCGGATCATTGAGACCAAGTTCGCCCAGTTTGGAGAAGAATGAACAAGTATAAACTATTACCTTGTATTTCCCCAATCAGTCCACTCAAATCCAATTCCCACAAAACCCCCACAATCCCCAAATCTCCACTCCATAAAATCCTCCACCCGTGTTCTCCCCTCCACATAATATCCAGCCTACCTTCCCCAGTCCACAAAATGCCTTCCCCGCTCCGCAATAACCCCACCAGCCCCTGCAATACCACAATGTCCCTCCACCTAATGGCTACACCAATAAGCGCTCGGCTCCGAGAAGAGTGCAATATCCTCCCCTGCCTGAATCCCTCATAGATATATTCTCAGCCCTTATGTCTATCAGCGCAATCCAACTCCCTCCAGAACGGCCTAATTGGAATTCGACCATTGATCAGATGAAATATTGCATGTTCCATAGGCAACCCAAGCACACCATCGAAGGATGTTTCTAGTTCAAAGATTTGGTTTATGATTTGCATGAAGGGCACCGCATAGATTGGGCCGAGATGCACAAGGCCATTGTGGAGATCAAGGAGAAAAGAAGGCAAGCGTCGGGGCAGCAAGTGCAGCAACAACAAGCACCGCCGCCACAACAGTAGCAGCCTGTTCAAGACTTGGGGATCCATCAGAACCCCATGCCTAATCATCCTCCTGCTCCGCAGCCTCAGCCGTCGGCACCGGCTCAGGTTAATGTTGTTCAACCCCCGGCTCCTGATGCCGGGTGGTCTTATGATGATGATGGTTCAGTCCAGCGGCTTATGGCCCTCCACCACAACTACCGCAACCCTTCTGCACCTGCTTCTGTCATTCTCCCACTTAACCATCAAATCCTTCCATCATCTACTAGATCTCTCACCCTACCAACCGCCTCCCCCATTATTTTGCCTACTCCTCCGCCAGTGCCCGCACCCATCATTACCATGCCTCCGTCCAAGTCTTCACCCGTCATCCTCCCCCCAGCTACCTCTACTCCTCCACCAGTGCCCACACCCATCATTACCCCATCTAACCCTTTGTGACCCATTACCTCCTCCACTACTCCCATCACCCCCGTTATTTCCACCACTACACCCTCCTCCACGCCACTCATCCATCCCGTCAAGCCCATTAAGTCACTATCTGCTGTTGTGCTGGCACAAAACCTTGCCCTACAGAGCAGGCGTTTGCTCCAAAGGAATTATTCCTCCACTAGTGCATCCGCACCCAATCCCCAGTCTTCGCAACCGATTGCTGATTAGGAAGAGGTAGATCTACTGCCAAGAACTCAGTATGATCTATTACATCACTTAGACAAGGTGCCCGCCAAAATTTCTATGCTAGAATTGATCAAGAGGTCTACACTTCACAAGGATGCACTCCGCAACTTTCTTCAAAAGGTGATAGTTAACAAAGATATGGCAGTAGATAACCTCCCAACAGCCCTGGCAACTATCTCCAAAGGGCCTGCAATTACCTTCTCTGAGACCGAGCTAGCACCTCTTGAAGCCCAACAGATACCGCTATGCATTTCCATCATCTTAAATAAAGTAAGCATAGACGCGGCATTGGTGGACACAGGAGAATCCATTAATGTCTGCCACCTCAGCACTCTCAGGGCTTGCAACTTGTCAGAAGATTTGCTAAGGCCAACCCCGACTACCATAGCATGATATGACAATTCGAGAAGAGCATGTCACGGGGTAGTTACCATTCAGGCCGAGCTTGGGCCTCTTACAATGCAGATTGAATTTTATGTACTGGACATCAACCCTATGTTCAAGGCTATTTTGGGTCATCTGTGCATCGATAATCTCAATGCTATACCATCCACTGCTCATCAGTGTCTCAAATTCTCTTTCCAAGGGAGGGTCGTCAAGGTGAAAAGTATGTCCACAGTCTAGTCTGTTAAGGCCATCTCGGAGAAACTTTTACCAACATTATGGCCCAGCAGTCGGCCAATCATCTCAGTGCTAGATTTAGACTTTCCATGGGCTTATGCACCATGCAAGCCTGCCACTGCACCGGTCAATATCAAGGAGAAGCCAAAGATCTGAGATTCAAAGGGCTGGTCTATTATACTAAAGTTGGGCTATCAACTGGGGAGAGGCCTCGGTGCACAATTACAAGGGCGGACCAAACCATTCCCCAAGGGCAGGAAGATGAACAGGAGGGGTCTCGGTTATCAAGAATCCTCATTATCAATCTTGGGTGACTCAGGACCACTCACCTGGGATTATCACCAACATTTTGTTAAAGGCCCTCTCCAGCCAGGCACATTGCAAACATTACCATGCCAGCCCGAGAAAGGAAATACAGCTTGTACAGTTGCTGGCCTGCCATCGCTGCCGAATACTTGTATCACCGCTGCGAAAGAGTGAGCTTGAGTGTTACCGTCCCGTGACTCAACCCGAGTTAACGCGGAAAGCTGATACCCTCGACTCACGGCCGGTTTCTCAATCGCGCCACGTCCTACGTTTCCCTTGCTTAGGGACGATCGCGAGCTAGAGTCCCAGGTCACGCGTCCGTCCCGCATGAAGATGTCACTTTGCATTTCAATTATCTTAAATAAAGTGCCTATCGATGCAGCCCTCGTGGACACAGGGGCTTCGATAAATGTTTGTCCCATGAGCACTTTGCACGTGTGCAACATTTCTGAAGATATGTTGAGGCCTACCCCAACCACTATTGCAGCTTATGACAACTCCAGAAGAGCGTGCCATGGGGTAATTACTATCCAAGCCGAGCTTGGGCCATTATCGATGCCCATAGAATTTTATGTGTTAGATATTGATCCGATGTTCAAAGCCATTCTAGGTCATCCGTGGATCGATAGCCTTCATGCCGTACCTTCTACTGCCCACCAGTGCCTCAAGTTCCCATTCCAGGGGTGGGTGGTGAAGGTTAAAAGCATCTCCACGGCACACTCTATTGAAGCCATTTTCAGCAAAATCCTGCCAACACTCTAGCCAAGCAACCAGCCGGTCCTATCTGTGATGGACTTGAACTTTCCATGGGCATATGCGCCATGCAAGCCCGCCACTACACCAGTTAATGTCAAAATCAAGTCCAAGATAAGAGATTCCAAAGGCTAGAACATGATACTAAAGCTAGGTTATCAGCCAGGCATGGGTCTCAGCACTCAGCTGTAGGGGTGCACAAAGCCCATCCCAAAGGGTAGAAAAATGAGTAGAAGAGGCTTCGAATACTAAGAGTCATCCTTATCAGTTTTGGAAGATTCAGGGCCGTTGACGTGGAACTACCATCAACATGTTGTAAAGGGGCCACTATAGCCCGGTACTCTGAGGATGCCGCCTTGCCAAGACCAAAAGGAGTTTGCCCCCTGTACAGTGTCCAGACCGCCTTTGCAGCCAAAGGGGCCTATTGATGATGCTATTGATTGTTCTGGTGTCTTTTCCAGGATGTTTCATGAAGAAGAAAGTTCAGGAAGACTTGAGGTGTAGGGTGCCAAGCATTCACGCAGGAAGCTGGCCCGGCGTCTGCGGGAAGTGGGGAGCTCGACTATCGCTTTGTCTCCTTCCTACCTCATTTCTATTTTTCAAAGGCTAGGTTTTATCCACCATTCACCTCATATTCTTATTGATCCATTGATGTTTCAGTCTCCACTTTGGCTTGAGATGCTGATTGAATTTTCAATTGTTAACTGTCCATGTGGGCACCACCCACTGATTGATTTGTCCACTCCTTGGTTCTCCTCCTTCGATCCCTTCCTTGATATCTTTTGTCCTTCCATCTACCCTCTTGCCCTTCCTCCTCCTCCACCAGATTCTCCTTCATGCTGCGTACTCTCCACTGATCTCGACCAAAAAAAAATGTCAATTTTAAAACCAAGGTTTGAATGGAGGATTACGCTATGTTCTGCCCTTCTTCTTCCTAGTGGCACGAGGCCCCTGCTTCTCTCCCAATAGGTTTCCTGTCCTCTAGGGTAGATGTATAGTCTGGTGAGTCTATTAGGGTAGTAGAGTCAGCTGGAGTAGAGTCCAGTTCTACTGTTTTTAGCCCTTCCACGTCTGCGATGTGCCCGATCATGCGTCACTCCAAAACTATCCCCGATAGGTTCCTCCAGGATCTTGCTCAACGTTGTCACGCCCTCCTTAGATGCCCAGAGTTTGTAGCAACAGCTATCGTCCTAGCGGATGATGAGGAATTAGACGAGGTATAGAGTAATGACGGGTTGGGTGTTTATGAGATCATAGATGAGAAGGACCCAATTGATTGTGAGGATAGCGACGTGGATGACACTGCTGATTTGTATGCGATCATAGATGAGAAGGACCCAATTGATTATGAGGATAGCGACATAGATGACACTGCTGATTTGTACGCACAGGGTTTGAAAAGGTTCGACATGTCGTCGTCAACAATGGATGAGCCCACAAAAGAAACTAATCTTGGAACAGAAGAGGAGCTCAGGCTCATAATCATTTTCGCTAATCTCCCTCCTCAGGTTGAAGAGGAGTTAGTCAAGGTTCTGAGGGAGTATAGCGATTCTTTTGCCTGGTCCTACGAGGACATGCCGGGTCTTGACCCTGCTCTGGTGGAACATAGCCTCAGACATAAACCATGGGCAACACCCGTCAAGCAAAAGTTAAGAAGATTCCACCCCCCAATGGTCTTGAGGATAAAGGATGAAGTTGTAAGAAGCTAAAGTAACTGCAGAGATAGTACAATAAACAACTCAATAATGCAGGAATTAAATAAAATAACTAAACTGCTACAAGGTCTAGTACATCTCATGTCCAAATAAAAATACAGTCAACTAAAAGAAAGGTACAAGCACGAAGGGAAAGTACAAGTACATGGGACATACCCCGGCTCTGGCAACTGGCACTACCCTTGGCTACTGGAACTACGCTGAACACCTGCCGCGTCTCCTGAAGACCCGGCCTCGCCTAAAATACTGTGAAAATACGCAGGGGATAAGCCTCATTTCATAGGCTCAGTAGGGATCCCTCGCGCCCTTACCTCACACGAAAACAGAGCAGGAAGCAAGAAAGCAGGGAAGCTCCCTACCTAGCAAGAGTACGGTAGAACCAACAAGCGGGAATAAACAAATAGGGAAGCTGTCTATTCTAACAGTACCGTACTACTGAACCTCGATCCGTCAAAACTCGAGTCCACACCTGCCGGTAGATAGGAGCATCTCCCACTAGAAGAACGACCAGATGCGTCCCCTGACGTCTTATACCGCGTCACAAGTGTCTAGCTACAATGCCCCGGGCACAAGACTTAGACACGCACAGTAACCAAAGTACCACAAGACAAGAACTAGCTGAGGTCGCGCTCGTCAGTGTGGGTTCGAACCCTCAGTCTCGTGTGCACACTCAGACCATATGTCCTAGGTCTGTCCTCTAGCTGATAATTCCCCCACCAGCCCAGACTCTGCGGTACGCAGGGGCCCTATGGTAACCAGTCTACTCACCGTCTCTCAGGTGCACCACACCAGTGCTCCCAGTGGGCTGACACACGCTTGCCGTGAAAGCTACGACTAGTGGATGAGTCACCGGAAGTATGGACTCTCAAGTCACAGAAAATGACTTCGGAGGTAGACAAGTATAAGGATCACTCCTCGTATAACACCGACTCATGGTGACGTAAGTCGAAGACGCCAGATCACGGGACCCCCACGGCACCCCACACATGGTCCCCATATGACGCCTAGCATCAGTCAGACCACAGATCAGCATGTGGATCGAGGTCCGCTCAACTGAGACTCGAATCAGTACGGAAGAAACCACCGGTTAGGTCTCAAATAATGAACGGTGCATCATTGGCCGCTCAAGGATGCACGGCTAGACACGGGCCACTCCAAGGCGTGAATGGTCAGAACGAACCGTTCTACCCTGAGAAGAACAGGTAGCACCACGGTTGGTCCCAAGCCGTTCAAAAGATGAAAGGCTAACCCTTAGCCGCGCATGGTAGATGGACGATCCAATCTGGCCATTCATCAACCCAATGGCAAGAAACACGAACAGCCAGACCCTAGCCGCTCAGAGGAAGGGTGGCTAGAACCTCGCCGTTCAAGGTCATGGGCGGACCTACTTGGGCCGCTCATCCACCAACGGTACGATGGGACGAACGGCCAGCACGTGGCAGCTCATGGGGACACACGGCTATCCCCTAGCCGCTGACCCCCAAACACTGTGCAATGGTAAGAAGCCAACGGTCGAAAACCCACAAGATGAACGGTTGGCCTCTGGCCGCTCATAGGGATGTGCGGCCACACGACTGGCCGCGCATACCCCATTGCGCTCCGAGCCAAAGGGCGGTCAAAAATGGGCCACGCGTGAGGATAAACGAGCCCTGTTTCGACCGTTTATCCCTCACCGACGCGAAAATGGCGAACTCGCCGAAATTTACCATTTCTGTCCCCAAACAAGTCCCATTGAGAGGAAAACGAAGGGAAATCAACCCCCATGCCCCCTAGCAATGATTCTACGCCCCTAAAATGCGAAATTGTGATGGTTCGGGCGACCACTCCCCAAAACATAGTTTTCCCTCTCGGCATGAAAAACTCCGTCTCTTGGCCTCACCTCGGGCTAAAAATCGCGGGAAAGGAAGACGATGAGTTAGGGAACGTCACCCTACCTCCGTTCCGCGTTGAGACGTGCCAATCCGAGCTCAATCCGCGAAGAACATCGTTAAAAATTTTCGTTCGCCACGCTTCCCACAAATGCCTCACACCCGCACGATCGCCTCGTCATCACCCACGTCATCGCACCGTCTCCCTGTCGCCGTCTGTAGCCGGAAGGGAGCTCGTCGGGGTCAAACGAGAGAGAGAGAGGAAGAGGGGGCCGCGGTCACGGCGTGGTGGTAACGCGAAAATGTATGTCGTTACTACACACGCGCTAACAATCTTAAAATCGAACTCGCACAAAATGATCAAAAGAGAACGTAGTACTATGGCAAGCACGGGTCGAATCCACAGGGAAGAAGAGATTTCCAAGTTCCCAGTCTCCAGTTTCAATGCCCAGTTACCAGTCCTGGTACCTACTATCCAAATCCTAACCTCCAAATCCAATATCTAGTTTCCTATCTCTAGCTCTTGATTCCCAGCAAGGTACCCAGTCTCCAGTCCCAGTGTCTAGCCTCTAAATCCCAGTCCTCGGTACCAACATCCAGCTTCTTACTTCCAGTTCCCAATTCCCAGCCCCAGCGCTCAACCTCAAGTATCTGAGTCATAATCTCCAGCCCCAGTACTCAACCTTTGCCTTCCAATTTTTAGCCTCTGACCTCCAGTGTCCAGCAATATACCAACATGCCTTAGCCAGGCAGGTCTCTAGTCTAAGTACCTACCTCCTAGCCTTCAGCTTCTAGTTGCCAACACTAGGTCACTTCACCTCGCAGGCAGACATACAACAACAACCACATGAACCAGTTAAGATGCCTTCCAAACAGACATCCCTCGAAGGCCCGTCCACGGCAACCCTAGACCAACGCACCCCCGAGGGTCAGTCTGTCACGCTCTTCGATCATTATGCTTCAATGGTTAGCCAGCAACAATCCCTTCAGTGGCACCTCAGTGACCAGCCGGTCGGTGCTCCCAGTCAACATACCTCAGCGACCAGCCGATCGTGGCTCCCAGACAATATGTACCTCAGCGATTAGCCGAATAGAATTTCCAATCAATACACCTCGGCGGTCAACCAGTACACTAACAGGTACCATCCACCACATTTTGATGATTATGTGTCTTACATCATTTGTGGTCATTGTACTCTTCAGGGGGCATGTGCCCTAACTTCGAGTATTCCACAATGACGGTCAACCGGTAGCATCAACATTCGGCCATACGCCACAAGGGCCGGCCGAATATGATTTCAAGCCAACGCACCTCTCTGGGGGAAAATCCAGCAACTTCAGACCAAGACGCCTCACCGAGGTGGGTTCCTAGCAATCCCAGACCAAGATGCCTCGCCGAGGCAGATCCCCAACAATCCCAGATCAAGATGCCTCACCGAGGTAGGTCTCCAGCAACTCCTGATCAAGATGCCTCGCCGAGGCAGGTCTCCAGCAACTCTAGATCAAGACGCCTCGCCGAGGTGGATCTCTAGCAACTCTAGACCAAGACGCCTCACCGAGGCAGGCCTCCAGCAACCGTAGACCGAGATGCCTTGCCAAGGTAGGTCTCTAGCAATCTCAGATCAAGGTGCCTCACCGAGGCAGGTCTCCAAGTAATCTCAGATCAAGATGCCTCGCTGATGCAGATCTACAGCAACCCCAGGCCGACATGCTTCCCTAAGGTAGGCCCTCAGCAACAACGGTCAACACGCCTTGTCAAGGCCGACCTCCAACAACACCAGGTCAATGGCCCTTGCCAAGGCCGACCCTCAGTAACACCCAATCAACGTGCCTCACCAAGGTTGATCTCCAGCAACACTAGGCCGACACATCTAGGTGTGCCAGGTCTCCACCGCCGATGGACTAGTACGCCTCATCGAGACAAGTCCACGACACGGTTCCAGCCACAGCACCTCAAAGGTGTGACAAGTCCGCAACATAAGGCGGTCAAAGCTTAGCCTGGCCTATGCACCCGATAGGTGGTCGACAAATGATGCCAGCATCCCCTAAGAAAATTCAGCCACCACAGCAACGGTGGGCCGCTAACAGCCAACTGCAGGCTTCACCACAAAGCCCCGGTCAGAGTGGTGATCATCTCATCGCCAACCAACAATCCCAGAAGCTGAGGGATAGGTGGTCCTCTGATTCCCAAGACAAGGAAGTCTCAAACCCCCTACGCCGTATCGTCGGCTATAGCCAAGCTCATGGGGGAACACGCCAAGGAGTGAAAAATAATCATAGCACTCCTTGACATAGACAAGGTGGAAAATCAGAGAAAACACAAATCTCAGTCCACAAGTCCACCTCTGGGGACAAGATATGGCTCCCGCCAGTGCGACCTCAGATGATGGAAAGGAGTCACAACTATCCTCCCGCCACTCGCTAACCACACTATGAGGCGTGATGGACTCGACAGTCCTGGCGTCCCCTAAGCTGCCCCTTCTTAGAGAATCAACAAAGCCTGTCGCACAAAAGAGGGCCCCAGATATAGACGACAAAGCCAGAAGCATTATTACGCAGGATCCCTGGCCTCTTTTTGCCATCAGCATTGGCATCCAGCCTAGTCATGTCATCAACCGCCGAAGCAACCACCTGTCTGGAGGGCACGACATCCAACAAGATTACTCCCGTGACGCGGGCACTACACACCTCTGCCAGAAGCCTAACACGCGAGACAAACGGGGGTAGAATCCCCAAGTCGCGGATAGTGGCCTACAACTCCAAGCTCCACGCATGCATCCAATATGCACAATCTTCGCCAGCTCCATGCCCTTAGTGGCTTCGACAAAATGCCCACCAGGGATCCAGTTATACAGCCTCCCAGGCTCAACGGTCTTCCACAAATGTACCACCATCGCATGGAGGATCGCAATGGTAGGGCCAACCCTCAGAACAACTAACTCCCCACAATGTCAATAAGGTCGGGAGAAATGAAGCCTACAAGGCTCACGGGCTGCACGCCGTCGTCTTCGCCTCGGCCGCACGCCCCGTGGGGGCCATTTGTTGGCATTCGCTTATTCTCTCTAAATTAATTAAGAATTAAGTATAGGGAAACACTCCCTAAATAGAGCATAATGGCATAATGCCAAAGGTGCTCTACCAGTCAACCTTCGGAATCGAGATGAGTCACCAGGCCAGGCAGCACGACATAACAACTGGGGATCGCCCCCGAGCACAGGGCACTGCACCAGTCACCGGGCCCAACCAAGGGTTCTATCCAGCTAGCCGTGACCCGTGGCGACATCAACAATCGATCGGGCCCGCTCCCGATCACTCAGTTTGTGGGTTTACCCGCGTTCAACACAGCTACTCGGGCCGACCCGGGGGCGCCCTGACTACAAGCCACGCCATGTGGCACCCAGCAACGAGGCCGGGGTCTACCCCTGAGTCGCCTCCCTCCAACCCTCTGAAGTCAAAGGAAGACCCATCTGGGCCGACCACAAGCTTCAGGAGCTCACAGCACCCTTATACGGCCCCACACGCGCGTGTCGGGATGTTCCCTGGGCACCTGGTGGTGCGCGTATGCCTCCAGCCACTCTACAGTAAGCTAGAGCCCAACTCGGGACTCCCAGCAATCCATTGCGGCCTGCACTACCATCGTGTGCCCTCGCACGCGGTCAGGTCACGGGGAAGAAAATCTCTTTTTATAACAAGGGCATTCTGGTCTTTTGGTTGCCTGAACCCCCAGTCAAATTCCTAGTCAAATTCCCTGTCAAAGTCCTAGTCAAATTACTAGTCAAATTCCCTGTCAAACCCATGGTCAATCCTCAGTTAAACTCGACCAAAACCCCCAGTCAAACCCCTTTCGAGTAGTAAACCGGGTAATTCAGATGGAATGACGTCGGGGAACTCATTTACAACATGGATATCTTCTAGGATGATTTCCTTGGACTTGATGACGATCACAGAAGTAAGGAAAGCTTCACAACCTTGAGAGATGAGTTTGCAGGCGTGAAGAGAGGAAATAAGAGCAGGGTGTTTTCTATATTTGATGCCAAGAAAAGAAAATCTTGGAAGATCGGGTTTGTGGAAACAAATCCTCCTATTGCGATAATTAATGTCGACATAGTGGTCAACGAGCCAATCTACCCCTAGAATAGCATCGTAGCCTTCCATGTCAAGGCACACGAGGTTTGTGGGAAGATTATGACCCTCAATTGTTACCTCACTATTTGGGTAGTGGGTGGTAAACTTAGTTTCAGGACATAAGAGTGTTGTGATGGCTAGGTCCGAAGGTAGTGGAACAGGTGAAACAAACTAACTTTTACGAAAGTAGTAGATATGAAGGAATGAGAAGTACTAGTGTAAAATAACACAAATGTAAGATATGAATAAATTTAGATGGTACCTTCCATTAGCCCATCATCCTTGGGAGCTTCTTCATCTAGAATAGCGTTAAGATGAGCTTGCCTCCTTCGCCCGCCATTTGAAGTTTGTTCTTTTATGAGGGGGCAATCAGGCATATGATGCTCCCGGCTTCCACAATGTAAGCAAATGCCTAAATGCTTCCAGCACTCCTCGGCCAAGTGGCCAAACTTCTCACAAAAAGTGTAACTTGTCATGGCTTGTTTTTCTTCTTCTTTAACTTTCGTGTTCTTGCCATTCCCATTGCCATTACGGGATCACTTCTTGTTATCATGATTTTTGTAGGGTTCCATAATGCTGAATTTCTCTCCTTTCCTTCCTCATCGGTCGAACTTTCAACTAGACTCTTCTTCACTGCCTGTTAATTTTTCGACCTTCTCCAAGGTCCGTTCACATAAATAAGCCAATGGGACCATTTTCGTATATGCACAGATATTTTGGGGTCCAACTTGGGTTATAAAGACGGGCCTTAGTCCGTCCACAAATCGATTAGCTTTTAACAGATCCGTGCTAACCAAATGAGGAGCATATGGTGCCAGCCAACAGAATTGAAGTTCATATTCCATCACGGACATCATGCCTTGGCGAAGTGCAGAGAATTCCACAGCCTTTATTTCTTTGACGTGCTCGAAGAAGTAATTTGCATTGAATAGCTCGAGGAACTCCACCCAAGTAATTTGTCTATTCTGGAGAGGAGCCGATGTCGCCTTCCACCACGTGCGTGCATCCTTGTGAAGTTGGAAGGTAGCTAGAAGGACCTTCTCCTAATCCACACATTGTAAGACATTAAAGACTTGGTCCATCTTGTCCATCCAACTCTCTGCCTCATCGGGATTTGATGACCCGGAGAACTTCAGAGGATTCAAGCTTCAAAAATTTTGATGTAGGTCACCCGCACCTGCCTGAGCGCCGGCTTGGGCCACAATCTGTAAGGCTTGGGTGAGGCCCACAACAGTTTGTTGCATGTCATCCCAATTAACCTAGTGACCTATTTTGAGAAGGTACCTGAAGAAAGGAACGATTTGTTAATTCCCATGGAATTGAGGGGAATTAACCTAGAGATAATCTCCACAACCTCTTACAACCCACGGCACACTTCTCCAGAACCAACAAGTGCCGCCTGCTACCTCAGCAAGCTGATCGATAACGCCACGACCAATGCTCACGGGTCCCCAGACAATACACTTCTTACCATGGTCGATCACTCGATCAACCTTGCCAGCTACTCACGGCAACCAACCGGGACCCATAATCTTGTCAGAGATCACTTCTCCAAAAACACGATCTTACCCAAGGACGCAGCTTCCAACACAGAAACAAGGTACTCATGTGGCAACATTGTCAGCACATTTCCCCAATTCTCAATCCAGCCAATGCCACAAACCACAATGCCTCAAGCAACGTCACGACAACAACATGTCTCACGCAACTGAGACAATCTCACACCGAGGAACCAATCCTCCGACGCTCTACACATCCTCAAAAATCCACCCGTAACATCCAACGCTACGATCCTCCACTGCGCAGTCAGATCTACGTGCATAGCCACCACAACAACAACTCAGGATCCTCCATCCCGATAATCCTCTGCAACTCCGCAGGCTCCGATCCTCAATATATCAAAAATCACAACACTAACTGCAAATTCTCACAAACACCGCCCAACTGGCACTCATCCTTCCGGAGCAATGCCAACGCACCCTTACATATCGGGGAATGGGCAATGCTTCTCACTGGCAACCACCTTGCCAACACACAGGATGCATCTCACACGAACTTCATGGCACGCAAAGGCCAACCAATCCGAACACACGATGTAAGACGACGAACCTTAACCCAACGCGATCTCCTCCCCCAGGGGAAAACTCGATACTCCTCTGACCAACGGAAGGTCCCCGTGCTCAACCTAACCTAGATTGTTACACACGCTGGGAATAGCACCTTCTAGCACCAGAAAAATCATTACTTCCATCAGGTCAGCACCTCCGACACACTCACTAAGTGTTTTGTCGGACCACGATCATAACACCTCTCGATGCACCATCGCTGCGACTCCTTGAACCGCAACACACGAGCCATAGTTAGCACCAGCCAACATTCATCCTCGAGCCGTGAGCTCGCCACTGAGCCTTCACATCTCGACCAGAGCGCCCGCTCTGCCACCTCGAACCACGATCTCAATGCCTCAGGGGCTAGATAAATCCTCAGCTGGAGTGGCCAACACCAATAACAACTCCCTCAGAGCACACTCACGACCACCTAACCACGAGCAATCCTCGCCAGCCACCTGACCTCGCTGTAGATTCCTCGAACACAGCACCACAGTGGTACACCTGTCGACAACCTCTGCCCAATGCTGCATAATCGGGACCACCATCGATGAGGGAGAAGCTCTTGACCTCGATCCTTAGACCCCACGTCGGCACTCCGACAATGACAACAACCACCTTCACAGTGCCAACACTGTGCACGTACACTCTTACGCGAGTATCCAAGTAAAAAATAAGTACGAAACCCTATGCCAACTGTCGACTGTGCTGGACCTTACAGACTCTGATCACTGTAATATCTCGACTTCCCATGAACTTCCACAACCATTGCTCTGATACCAACTGTAGCGACCCAAGATCCAAGTACCGAAAAGGAACCGGCACGACTCGAATCTCAGCCCGCCACCCACGGGCCCGAAGACTCGGAAGGGTTAAAGGATAGGTGTGGTGTACACAAAAATAGGAAATAAAGCAGGGTAACAAATATAACAGAAATAAACATCTAACTACAACAAAGTTCAGTCTAATAAAAGTACAGTCTAAAGTAGTAAAATGTACCACATGCCAAGTGAACACTCGGCCGAGCAAGCTGGCAACTAAGAGCCTCCACGCAACGCCCTCGAACCTCGAGGAAGAATCACCGCACCTGAAAACCAGGGGTGAGCCTTCTATCACAGGCTCAGTAGGGGTCCCGCGAAACCCCAACCGAAAACAACGGCAGTACGAAAAGCAGCAACTACAATAAGAACAACAGTAACTGTAGGAACAGTAAACTCGGTGGCCTCCGTTCTACAGCTACTCCTACTGTACCGGAACGGAACCCAACGCCCCAATCCCACAGTCGGGAAACAACCAGACACGAACTGTGATGTCCCATACACTTCGGATCCTTCTTCTCGGGTCCCAGACTTGCTTTCTCGAGAAATTTGTGGCTGTTCTGTCCAGAATTATCTTCTAGACATCTTTCGTGTTCGGATCCGTGCAATTCGGGTCAGTTTTAGAGATCGAAACGCGTTCCACGACTTTTTTCACGTATTTTTCGATTCCCGCGGGTGTGTTTCGAAAATACCTACGGAAACCTGTAGCGGGTGAACCGGGTCGTTCGTCGCATGTTTGCCGTGTCGTAGTTGTAGTCGCAGGATAGATAGTTTCGAGTCGTTTGCATTAAAATTTCAAAAAAAAAATTGTTATGTCGTCAGTTAGTCGTTGCATGTTAGTTTAAGCTTAGTCGGTGTCTCATGCCCACACTTAGCGGTGCTGAATTCCACATTTCGGCGCCGGTGTCTGGACCTCAACAAGCAATGTTTGGGAACCGTCTTCCCCCTTAAGGCGCTCATGCCAACCCTCCTGGGGACCCGACCTTGACCGAGTTAGTGCTGCAGCTAAGAGAGGAAATCCGTAGAATGGACCAATGTATGAGAGAAGGTCTTACTGGTATAGAGGAGAGGGTCACCGAGTCTGACCGTACTGTGCAGGGAATTGTGGGTCGCATTGTGGCCTTGGAAGGGGCTATCCGTGAACCGAGGAGAGATCAAGCCGTTGAGAGGCCCCAACGTAACGCCCCCTTTCCCCTGTAGCCCCTCGGCACCCTCAGCCTAGGGTCACCTTAGCTGGTGATCGGCGTGATCGATACAATGAATACGGCCGGGACAATTTTGAAGAGGAGGTTGATGAAACCCCCAGGGTCCCTATTGCTTGTCGGTTTGGGAGGTATGGTAGGAGGCCTGACAGGGAGTTTGATGAGGATGAACGATGGGCATACTGAGATCGAGACCATGACATCCGGAATGCCCGCATCGAGGCTCCCAGTTTTGACGATTCTTTGGAACCTCAAGAATACCTTGACTGGGAGGCTAAGATGAATCGCTATTTTGATTGGTTGGGGATGTCCGACCCTCGGCGAGCTTTCTTCGCCAAGACCATGTTAAGGGGTCGAGCATTAACCTACTGGACTAATCTTGGGGAGCGCCTTGCTCAGAGGTATGAGGAGCCAATTGATACGTGGGATGAGATGAAGGCCAAGCTTCGTGAGAAGTACGTCCCCGCGACGTATCGTCACCGATTGAGCGATAGATGGTAGAACATCTCACAAGGCTCTAGGAAAGTGTCAGAGTACATTGATGAATTTGATGATTTGTTATTGAGGTGTGGAGCCCGTGAGGAGGGTGCATTAACCCTTTCTCGTTTCCGGAGAGGCCTGCGTCGGGCTTATCAACAAGAGCTTTTCCGTCAGCATGTGACCACTCTTGATCATGCCTATCAAGTTGTGCGTGCAATTGAGCAGTTTGAGCAAGAGTGGGAGTCCGCTCGTGTTAAGTCCATTTATCAACGTCCTCTGGACTCGCGACCCGCCCCAGGGCCCACACAGAAGGCCCCAACTCACCGGGTTCCTGAAGGACAACACCAAGGGGAGGTGCCTCCTGCCTTACCTCCTGGCAAGCG
Source organism: Amorphophallus titanum (assembly GCA_024336825.1). Classification (NCBI taxonomy): domain Eukaryota; kingdom Viridiplantae; phylum Streptophyta; class Magnoliopsida; order Alismatales; family Araceae; genus Amorphophallus; species Amorphophallus titanum. The sequence goes on along the minus strand of JANBPO010000598.1, from coordinate 2,878,871 downwards.
CAATGATAGAGGGAAGGCGCCTATGAGGGAGGCCACACGTCCAAGTGATAAATCCCGCGATCGTTGTTATCGTTGCCAAGGGCTAGGGCACCATGCGATTGACTGCCCCCACAAGACCCTAGTTATTGGTAACGACGAGCCTTCAGAGCAGGAGCAGCCCCTCGAGGATGTTAATTATGAGGGAGATGACCTGGCCGACGAATATGAGGGCGAGTTTGCTAATGTCGGCGAGCCCGTCAACTTTGTTGAGGCGCCCGAAGAAAACAGGCTAGGAGTGGTCCAATGTATTCTCGCCCATCCCAAGGAAGCTGAGGATTGGCGCCGTATGGTCATTTTACAGACCTACTGCCATTTGGGCGGAAGGGTCTGTCGTATTATCATTGATAGTGGGAGTTGCATCAATGCTATCTCCACCAACACGGTTGCCCATTTGGGCCTAGCAACGGTGGATCATCCTCGCCCCTATCAAGTCTCTTGGGTGGACACCACTTCAATCCCTGTGCGCCTGAGATGCCTCATTCTTATTCATCTCCAATCATATGAGGCTCAGATCTGGTGTGATGTCTTGCCTATGGAAGTCGGGAGTGTTATCCTAGGCCGGCCATGGATCTATGATGTGGATGTAGCTCTCTACGGTCAGTCCAACACTTGTGTCTTCAAGCATGGCGGTCACCGCATCACTATCCAACCCTCCCGACCTCATACCGTCCCCTCTCTGGAGAGCCCCGCTCTCAGCACCCCTTCTAGCGCAGGCACCCCCCAACTGGTCGCCCATAGCGACCCGAGTTCTTCTCAGCCGAGCGCTACTGCAAGTGCTTCGGTGCCTCTTGCCGGGAACCTCCCTCCTGCTCATACCCCTAAGATGAGTACCTTGGTAACTATGACGTTACAGTTGATCACCGCCCGAGAGTTCGAGCGTGAGCTCTTTGATTATGACGTCATATATGCTCTGATGGTTAGGGAAGCTCGGTCAAATGACTTGACCTCGGCACCGATCATCCTTTCCAGGATTTCCTTCTTTAGATTCTGCTTGCAGATCTGCACTGCATCCTCTTGATGTGGGGGGCGTCTGCACCTCATACTGAGGTTTCTCCACCTCTTTATGTAGTCGAGTGTCGACTCATCACTCCTTTGTCTCGTGACATAGAGCTCTGCCACAGTGACCTCCCGTTCAGTAATATAGAATCTTTCTGCATATCAGGCCAGTCAATGATAGACCTGGCGGGCAAGCTCGAATACCACTCGAAGGCGAGCCCAGTGAGCGTTGAGCCGAAGAACTTGAGGAGATAGGCTTCATCAGCGGCCAAATCTCCCATTATATTCACATAGTAGGCAATGTGCTCCCTGGGAGACCCTTACCCGTTGAATTTTTCAAGCTTCGGCGGCTTGGTGATGCCGACCGGTAGCTTCTTGGCGGCGTAGTGAGCCGGGTAAGGCACCTGGTAGACATCAAACGGGGAGTGATCACCATCACCCCTCTCCGCCAGCTTCATGTCTATCATCTATTCGAGCATCAGCCGACTCACTGTTGTTGGGTCAACCGGGCTTGCATAGAAATGGGCCGGTTGTGCCAGCAGCATTGTCAGCACTGTCATCTGTGGTGTAATAGTGGACCCTTGAAATGGCAGAGTCGGTGGCGGGGCTGGTGCCATATGCTGTGTATGTTGCAGGGGCATGCCCCCAGTGTAGCTAGGCATTGGCGGAGACACCGCTGCTTGCAGGGAAGCTTCTGAGGCCTGACCGTTGCCCCCAAGGGTTTTGGGCAAGGCCTCAGTCTGCCTGGATGTTGAGGGTTGAACATTTCTTTCAGTGAGTTGCTTCTTCAACAGTTCAATCTCCCGCTGATATTACTACATCATGTATAACATAGCGGGGTCACTCACGGAGAGGCCAGGAGTGCCCCCCCTTTCTTCAGCTGGCACCTCCTTAGATGACGTGGATGCTCCGCCACTAGTGCCTCCCACGGTGACAACATTGGCAGCCAAGGCCATTGGGAGCTCTTCATGGGCAAGCTCTTCAGTGTGAACTTGCACCATCTCGCTCGCTGCTCTTCCCCTCTTGGTGAGATGTCCTGGTCTCATGGCAAATCTAGCCACTTCTTCGGGTTCGGTGGGTAATGCATCGTACCGACCGAACACTCCTGCCATATTGCAGGTGTAGACCCTCAGGTCTTTGCCTCTTCTTACTGTCCTCCTCGATGGCTTGCCCGAAAAGACTAGTCTGTCGAAGATCGACCTTCGGGGCTCTGCTTCTTCATTGATGTCGATCCTCCGAGCAGTTCCTTGACTCTACACTGGATACAGGCCAGGTTTCTTCTTCTTCAAAGGCGGAGGCTACTACCCCCAATAATCTCTGGCGACCCAAAGGGGTGCTCCTTGGGCCCTGCAGATAATCTCTCATGGCTTGCTCCACTCCTTCCCAGTCTTGATCAGGGGGAGAAGCCGATGATAGTGTGCCGACAACGACAGTAGGAGTGTAAGCTGAAGGCCTTGTGCAGACGGATTGATGACAACGCCTCTGGTGTTGGCGGCGGGTGTCTTCTAGAGGCACCGGTGTTGCAAGCACCAATTGGCAGATGGGGGTCGCTATCTTGACCGTCTCTTCTTGTCGTGCCCTTGTAGGGCGGAAGCTACTGGGCCCAGCTTGGGCAGGTGGGGGAATCTGGGCTCCCTTGGGGATCCAGACTTGCTTGGACTTGGCCGGCCTACGGGCCGACGTATTCTTCGGCACTTCGGCTAGGATAGCATGTGTCATTCTACCTTTCACCTTCTCTAGTGCTCTGAAGGAGCTCCGCACTGGGACAGCGGGTACGACCCGGTCTGGGATCGCCTCGGCTCTCTGTCTATTGAGATGGACTCGCATACTCCCGACGATGACAGACTTGTCGGAGCTGGAGGTTCGCCCCTTGGGTGTAGTAGCAGCGTGTCTTCGTCGGATCCTCCTCTAGTGGGATGCCAATCCTTGACGGGATGGCCCGGTAGTCTGGTGCACGTGGTGCACATTGTAACTCAGTGTCCCTGCGGTGACAGTCTTGGGAGTCTTGGCCGATGACCGACCGGCAGCAACCTTGGCGGCTCTTTTGGGGGGAGCGTTGTCCTCGGACACATCAGACGCTTCTATGTCCAGCAGGTTCATGAAGGCCACCTGATGCGGGATGACGGACGCGGACTCAACGCCGAGTTGGAAATGCAGCTTGGACTCTAGCAAGCTCGCGATCGTCCCTTAGCGAGGGAAGCGTTCGGACGTGCACGGTTGAGAAACCGGCAAAGAGCCACTGTTCTAGAGAGTGGACAGAATCGACGGCCTCCTTGCAATTAGTTCCTAGCTTAGCTTTCCCCTCCCCGCCTGGTCGGCTTACAACACCTCCCTGTGGGAGGTAGAGTTTGGATGTAAATTTGGCTTCCCCTCCCCTTGTTCAACCCCCTTGTGTGGGGAGTAGTGGCGTAATTCCTTAAATAGGTTGACGCCTCACCAGCACAGCGTGTGGGGATCCCACGATTCCTCACTCGCCCACGTCTCCGAGCGGGATCAGTTTTTTCTAATCGATCGAGTAAGTGCACTCTCCTTGCTCTTACTTAAGTGCTTTGTTTGTTCAATATTAGCTCATTGCTCCGCTGTCTGGTGAGAGAGTGCTCGGGCTCGCAAGCTCCATTTCTTCTGAGTGCCCACCGTGGGAGAGAGAGAGTGACCCGTGCCTTCGACACCAGGTCGGCCCCCTGGAATTGGGCCTTTGAGCTCCTTGGGAAAGAAACCTTGGCCTTGTTGGCCCTCTACCAGCAAGGGTCCAGCCCTCACATCCTCAACTTGGCATCACTAAGTCATCCGTCGGGTTTTGGGTGAGTGTCGGGTGAGTGGCCGCCGACGTTGGTCCGTTCTTCTTGCAAATGGTGCATGCTTGCTAGGTCCAAGGGATCATTGGGTAGTCACTGCATTCCATAGGTCTTAGCAGGCCCATTGTGGTTGTTTCACATCAGCCCCCCCCTCCCTCGAGCCTCCTTCCACTTCTACCATCCTCCGAAGATAGTGGTGGCTATCCAGAAGTCGGGAAGAGGCGCGTTGCAACGTGCTATCCCTTCTTGTACGTTGTCTGCCCATCGTTGCCCCTTCTTCCATGCCGGAGTAGCAGAAACGCCTCAACGGCTGCTAGGGTCATCGTCTTCTGAGTCGCCCTTCATGTTTCGCTGATAACCCCCCAGCATGAAAGGCAAACGCTTCGCGAGAAGGGAGAAAGTGGAAAGACTGCAAGGGAAGCCTAAGCGGTGAAGAGAGGTGGAGACGCCCTTCGGGACCTTTTTATAGGCCGAAGGGGGGGAACCCCCACCTTAATTGAATCTCCCCTCGAAAAAACACGAAAGGCACAAACCTTCCCCAGCAAGAGTAGTTACTCTGCTCCCCTCAGTGGCTGCCTCATAGAGATACGCAAAAGGATAAGTTATTCAAAGCATGGAAAGTGGAAATGCGAAAAGGTGCCAGCGCCATCTCAGCCGCCTGGCCGATCAGCACGCAAGAAGCCTGTGAAACATATCAAATCTCCATTTTCTTGGCAACTACAGATACGGTAATCAAGTCTCACTAAATGCGGTAAGGAACTGATAATCTAGATTCTGGAAATCACTTCCATTATATTTAGGAAGGAAAAAAAAGGGGGAGTTTACATGGCAACATTCAAAAAGAGAAAGAACTAGTATATCAAGCTCACGCCCCTCCTAGTCTATAGAGATAGAGGGACTTCCTTAGGGCTCGGCGTCTTGAGGCTTGGCAAATGACAAGTCCTCAGCGATAGGGGATCTACCCCCGGCATCCACGGCGGCGACCGACCCAGGCATTGACCCCACTCATGTGGGAACTACCTAGACCGTGTGACCCCCTGAGGTAACCAGAGTTGGCAATCCCTCTGTTGTGGTAGAGGCATCCTTGCTCCCCCCTTCACTCGACGTTAGGGAGGGAAAATCTGTGGCATCTTCATCCGAGTCATAGTGCTGCCTGGAAGTAAAAATGAGCTCGTCGATCACCTACTGCTGGGCCTCGGTGATCGCTCGATGGAAGCCTTGGGCGAACCCCTTCCGCAACCCCCATCGGTCGCCTGGCTCATAATACAAGAAGGTAGCCTTCTAGAGAGCTATGTGATAGCCCTCTGAGCTCCTATATCGATCGATCACCTCAGCCTCAGCTTGCTCCACTTTCTCCTCGAGCTCAGCCACCCTCTGCTCAGCTCCGAGCAACTTCATCTCAGCCTCAGATAACTTTGCCTCGACCTCAACCCGCACAACGTCAGCTTCCCCCCGCACTCACTCGGCCTCTCGAACTTGGCTGTCGAGCTCCTCTCGCTCGGCCCTCCACCGCTCGTGACGCTTGACCTAAGCCTAACACTCCTCTTCCAAGAGCTTACTCTTCAGGTCGGCCATATAACGAGCTTGGGCTAGCTGCTCGGCTAGTGTCCGAGCCTCCTCTTGGCTTGCCTGAGTCTGTGCCTGGAGCGAAGCTGCTTCCTGCTGAGAGACTGATGCGGGACGGACACGAGGAGACCGACTCGATAAGGAAACTTGGACTCTAAATGGTGACTCAACCAGCAACACGGGTATATAACCCACATCCACTAACAGAGATGAACAGGTTACTGGAAAGACACGAAAATCAAGAAACTCAGGTAAATAGCGCCTCTGTTCAGGGCGCCAGTTACTGAAACCGCGCCTATCACAGGGGCGTTACTTAGTTATTTGACGCCAATGATACGGGCGTCAAATCCATATTTTTAACAGGTTGTGAACATTTTAAATATTCTCACAGTAACTAGCGCCCTAGTAAGGGGCACTGTTCAGGTGATCTTTTGTACACTATGAGTCGCTTGCAGTGTCGACCCTGTGACCTCTGCGTCGACCCTGTGACCTCTGCGTTAACGCTTTGGTCACAGATTAAAATGACGCCTCTACAAGGGGCGTTAAATTTTGGTATGACGCCCCCCAGATGATTGTAAGATGTGCAAATCCACAATTTGCGAACTATATGCATAGTGTATGATCGAACTATGCACAAGAGTATGACTACCATGAACTGTATGTAAATTTTTTACTGAATAGCACATTATTCTTCCCCTTTTTGTCATAAACAAAAACTGACTGACAATGGGGTTATTTAACCTGTTATTTTCAAGTATAATCTAAAGATGCATCAAAGTGATATGAAGTATGATATGAATAAAAAGGATCAGGCAATCAAGCACTCAAGCACGGATAATAAGATATAAAAGCAAGCAAGTCCCTTAGGGACAGGTTTAAGAACAATGCTGTTGATTATGGAGCATGATGTGCATGAGCAATACTAAGAAGGTCGTGCTTACAAAAAGATAGTACTGCATTAACCATGAAGGATGACTGATTCATGAAGTACATTCACACAATCAAACCCAAAGTGTATATGTGAAAATTGAGCAATGAATTCCAAGGTAATATGGATCATCAGATTTTCCAACGAACACTAAAAGGAGCCGTTCCTCCATACACTTCCATACACAATGCTCGAGTATTGGTAGCTACATGTAACCCCAATTTTTTTTAAAATTAAACACAACAAAGTGACTAACCTTTTGACACGAGTTATACCCTTTGTCTCAGGGGCACTTCTCAGTTACTCACTTTCGTCACTTATCTTAATTACAGATTTTGTCACTTTTTAGTGCGAGTTGTACCTTTGTCTCAAGGGCACTTTTCGACTACTCGGTGCTAAATCCCATTTGTTTTAAATGTGGATTTGCTTCAGTTTTTGCCGCTAGTTTCCTTCTTTATTTCAGGGAAGATTCCCGGCTACTTGGATTCACGTTCCACTTATTCAATTTTACAGTGGAGCAAGTAACTTTTTCCTCATGAGGCATATGGTTTCCATGTAGAGATTCAAGAGTCATTTGAAAGTGTTGAGTGGAATAACTAAAATCCTTATTAAATAAAGTCATTTATCTCAAAAGTGCACATTGTAGAGAGATTATACTGGATGTAAGAGATGAATTAGTCTAATCATTGTTATGTCTCCCCCTAAATGTATACATGGTTATAAAATGAACCTCTCCCTTAATATGTGCCATGTATCAAACATGTCTAAATGAAAGTAATTTTATATAGCAAGAATGTGAGGCCTTAGAAAAGTATCAAGAACTGGTTGCATAAAGTACATACATGCAATCAAGTAAGGATGTTGTAATATTTTCCAACAATGTGATTTCTGGTACGTGGCGGAGAATGCATGTCCAAAAACCACCATCACGCATGAGGAAAGCTTCCAGTTAGACATAATCCAACCTTCCACAATCGGCATTTGATATACTAGAAATCATGACATTCAAGCACACAAATATGTCAAGTATATGCAATCATATATATGCATGTAAATGCACAAATGATCGAAGACTTTCTTTATTTACAAGTATGTAAATATATGCATGATATGTGCAATGTGTATAGTGCAATTCAGTGTGTGTTCCATGCATGCAAGACTGAATTATTATTTGCAAAAAGTGAGTAAGAGTATGAAAGACGTTATGTGCAGTGTCAAGTATTAAAATAAACTAGATTTATTTATAGCATATTCAGTTAAGTGTATGGCCTGGTGAAATCAACAAACGGTGAGTGCAAGATTCAAATGAGTATCAATATTTTCTCAACAAAATGTGCAAAGTAGCAAGCAATTTCTCAGCAAACTATAATTTTATATCTCATCAAACACAGGATTTGGAAGTGTAATTACAACAGCTTAGATTCACACCACTTAGCTTAATAAAATAAAGAAGTAAGAAACACCAAGGTTTTCTTAAGCTTCAAATCCTTACTCTTGGAGTGTGCACCAAAATCAATCGGTGCCTGAAGGAAGATTCTTACCAAATGAACATTCATTTAGTACTTCTCCTTGGGGAGCTCCTGTATTATTCGTCCGGAAGAAAGATGGTTCGATGAGGTTGTGCATCGATTATCGACAATTGAACCAATTGACTATCAAGAATAAATATCCATTGTCGAGGATTGATGAATTATTTGATCAGATAGCCGGAGCTCATTACTTTTCTAAGATCGATCTTCGGTATATAGTTCATCACTATGTTGTTGATCATGACCATAATATAAATGTATGTAAATCAACACATGCATTGACAATGAAACTAATAACAAGTTGGTCAAGATAAGGCTTGAACATGTACACCTAATTCATAAGATCCATATGGAGGTTGCGGTTACCTTAACGAGCCCAAACAACATGACTGGCTAGGAGCTGATCAGAAGAATGGCCATATCTGGATGACCTCAACCAGTGAAAAGAATATTAAACGGCTAAATTCAATTGGAGATAGATTGAAAGCAATCAAAATTTGTCTAACTCCTAGGTTCTAACATTATTCCTGAGCCCTAAATTGCACGAACCAAATTGGAAACTAATTATATAATTAATAATATAAACACGGCCGATATATATTCACGGGATTGCGATGGGAAGAAGGCAGATAGAAGAAGAGGAAGAGAAATAAAAGGGAAAATAAAATAAACGTACAGTCACGGGGACATTACGGTGACGCAGCGGCGGCAGGATGCGACAGGGCGGCAAATGTTGTAACCCCAGTTCAGGTTGCAGTGCCGGAGAGGGGGGAAAGAAGGTTTCACGTGGGACGGAAGCTGATGGCGGTGGCCTTCTGGCATGGCAGTCGAGGAGGGTGGGGTGCGCTGCAACGGGAGCGGAGCGGGGGAAGATGGCCGGCGGTGCTCTACAACGGCACGGGGTAGGGTGATCGGAGGTGGCTGGCGGCGGTGGTCGATTCTACAACGGTGATCGGCGGCTGGAACGGCATTGAGCAGGTTGCAGGGGATGGTGGCGCGGGGAGGAGGCCGGCGGAGCCTGCTCGCAGTGTAGCGGCCGGGCGTTACAGGGGTGGACGCAGGACAGGCAGTGGTCCCTTGCATCGATCTTTCACAAAAGGAACGAGGATAATGGCATTTACATTGTCCTTTGTTCATACAAGGAGACGAAGGTCTTAGATTCCCACATGGACCATGAATCATGTGTTTTAAAACCATTTCATATAGCAATGGATCGAGATTTGGATCCGGTATTTCCGCACTGACTATCTTGTCATATGCTTCGGGTGAGAGAATCTTATCATCTTGCTTCAAAATGACCAAAAAGTGAGCGTGTGGTAGTCCCCTTTTTTGGAATTCAATCACATGAACATGAGCAGTTACTTTGCCAAATATTTCATCTTTGAATAATTTTTTCTTTAAATCTTGCAGCTTTGATCTAAATATGCGCGATGTTATGTCTGGCCTATTGAATGAACTTTCCCATGGTTGAAGTTGTGCTTTGATCTCGTCCCATTCTGGATTGCAGGTTATAGTCAAGAATATATCTGACTTCCCAAAACGATGGACTAAAGCCATCGCATTCAAGTAACATTTTTGCATATCTCTTGGTCCTCCAATAAAAGATGCTGGCAAGATGACTCTCTTTCCAACTTTGTTGCCATTAACTTCACCACTATTAACAGCATCAACTAACCCTTGATACAAATCGGCCCTGATTGTTTGTTGATTTTTGTAAAAGAAGTCCAACCTATCCGTCTCTATCTTGATATACATGTCCACCACATATTGTTGCAATAGGCGACCGCTAAATAATATTGCAGACTGTTCACTTTCTCTGATTTGTAAAAGATAAGCATAATATTCCCTAGCAGAGACTGTTAACCTGCTTTGTTGCTCAGCTATTTCTATTGAAAAAAGAATATACGATATTAGATAATTTACATCTCAATTTATAAATAATAATTTAGAAGATTTAGGAGATATAAACATACCTTCTTCTCTACCGATAATATGTTGAAACTCTTTGTCATTACTTTGCGTCAAGAATTGATCTAAATCCATTGAATATGTTTCATTGTTCTTTTTCTTTATACCTCTGTGCCATCCTGTTTCTCCTCTTGGAAATAGTAAAGGATATTGCAACGGATCATAACACCCATAATATGATTTGACTTTGTACCCATGTCCACCATGACTTTGAACAAGGATATCTGTAACGACCCGGGATCTGAGTACCGGAAAGGAACCGGCGCATCTCGAACCTCGACCCGCCTCTCACGAGCCCGAAGACTCGGAAGGGATAAAAGGATAGGTGTGGTGTACATAGAAATAGGAAATAAAGCAGGACAACAGGGATCCGCACCGGGGCATGCTCTTTCTTGTTAAAGGTAGGCCGCCTCGTGACCAGTCGGGGGGTCGTATCGTGCCAGACGGGGTTCACCGGTGGCAGTGCCGACCGGAGAGTGACGCCCCTAACATGAATTGTCGGGACGGGCTGAGGAGCCGATCTTCTTCTGCTCTTATTTGGTGCAATTTGCCACCCTCCTTGGTCTCGGCTAGGTGTCGAGACGAAGGCTTCATACGTGGTGCGGGTGCTAGCTTCCGCCCACTCTTCAGGCAGCTCTTGGTACATGGACACCATGTTGGCCGAAGATGGGGTGGTGGGCATCTCATGTGACTGTGGAGGATCCACTTTGTGCTCCCCCATGTCTAGCTCTCCTTTTCTTATCAAGGCCTCAATGACGTCCTTGAAAACATAGCAGTCTTCATCGATATGCCCCAGCATCCGGTGGTAGTAGCAGAAGCGGGGGTCATCCTTCTTCTTCACGTCGTCGGGCCTTTTCGGCTCTGGCAACGTGATTTTGTTGTAACTGGTCATCCACTCGAACAGGAGTCAGGACTTATCTCGGGAAAAGGAGTACAGTTTGCTCCTCATCTTCTCCCTCAGCGAGGGGCCTTCCCGCCATTCTGTGGGCCTGGGCGGTGGAGGGCCTGTGACCACTTTGGCTTTTTCCTTTTGTTTCTCGAAAGCCTGGAAGTCCAACGCGTGGACCTCCAGTGGCATCGACTTCTTTTCGGGCTGCCTCGCCCTTTGGCTTGGTGCTGCAGGAGTGGAAGAATATCGGGTGAGGAATGCCTCGATCTCGGCTACCATGTTGTTCAGACGATCGAAGGTCTTGACCTTAGCGCCGATCATTCTTTCGAGGATTTCCTTCTTCAAATTTTGCTTGCAAATTTATACCGCGTCCTCCTGGTGCGGGGGCGCTTGCACCTCATGCTGAGGTTCCTCAACCTTTTGATGAAGTCGAGTGCCAACTAATCATTTCTCTGCCTCGTGGCGTAGAGCTCCGCCACAGTGACCTCCCGTTCGGTGATGTAGAATCTTTCTTTGAACTTCTTCTGCATGTCGGGCCAGTCGACAATGGATCTAGGTGGCAGGCTCGAATACCATTTGAAGTCCAACCCGGTGAGTGTTGAGCCGAAGAACTTCAAGAGGTAAGCTTCATCGGCAGCTAGATCTCCCATGACATTCACATAGTAGGCAATGTGCTCCCTGGGAGACCCCTGCCCATTAAACTTCTCGAACTTCAGTGGCTTGGTGATGTCAGTCGGTAGCTTCCTTGTGGCATAATGAGCTGGATAGGGGACTCGGTAGACGTCAAATGGTGTTTGATCTCCGTCGCCCCTTTCTGCTAACTTCATATCTATCATTTATTCCAACATCAGTCGACTGACTGCTGCCGGGTCGACTGGGCTTGGATAGAAATGGGCGGGCAGCGCAGCCAGGGTGGTCAGCACAGTTGCCTGAGGGGCTGCAGGAGACCCCTGGGGAGGCAGGCTCTGCAGCGGGGCCGGGTATTGTGCTTGCTGTAGGGGCACACCCGTAGGGAAGTTGGGGGTTGGTGGGAATGCTGCAGCTTGCAAGGTTGCTTCAGAAGACTGCCCGTTCCCCCCGGGCGCTTCCGATAAAACCTCGGTCTGTCCAGACGTCGAGGACAGGGCATTCCTCTCGTTGAGTTATTTCTTTAGCAATTCGATCTCCCGCTGATATTGTTGTATCATGTATAGCATGGCAGGGTCGGTTGTAGGGAGAGCGGGCATGCTGCCTATCTCTTCGGCCGAGGTGTCCTCGGATGACGTGGAGGGTCCGCCACTCGTGCCCCCAGTAGTGATAACATTGGCCGCCAAGGCTGTGGGAGGGTCTTCGGGGGAGGTCACCTCAACACCTGCCTGCGTCACCTCACTTGCCACTCTTCTTCTCCTGGTGAGGGGGCCGGGCCTGGCAGCGAGCCTAGCCACTTCTTCAGGGTCGATAGGTAAAGCCCCGTACTGACTAGAGAATCCTGCCATATTACAGGTGAAGACTCTCCAGCCTCTGCTTCTTCTCGCCGTTTTCCCTGATGGCTTGCTCGGGAATACCAGCCTGTCGAAGACCGACCGTTGGGGCGATGCCTCCTCCCGCAGAGGGGACTGTTGTCACTCTTCCGATTGATTTCTCGACTCCGCACTAGGTACACGCCGAGCCTCTTCTTCTTCTTGGAAGGCGGAAGCCACTACCCCCAACAATCTCTGGCGACCCAAGGGAGTACTGCCTGGGCCCCGGAGGTAATTTCTCATGGCCTGCTCGATCCCCTCCCACTCCTGGTCGGGGAGAGCGTGTGTGTGTGTGTGTGTGTGTGTGTGTGTGTGTGTGTGTGTGTGTGTGTGTGTGTGTGTGTGTGTGTGTGTGTGTGACATTGCATAGCTTTCTTGGGCATAATTGTCTTGTTTCACGTCACTTCAGTGTCACAATTTGAGAAGTAATTGTACTAAAATAATGCAATGAAAAGGGAACTGCATAAGTGGACAGATTTATTTTTTTCATTGCACCATTTCTAATTTGGAACATCAAGTTGTCTCAAGATTTTCCCACTAAATTGGAAAAGCACAGTGCTACTCCTATCTCTTGTTAGTCTCAATTAGATTTGGTGATTCCTATCATCACCATCAATAAAGAACCTTATCCCATCAGTGTGGGATCAGCTAGATCCAATAAAGAAATACAAAGTATTTGGAAAAGCTCTCTCTAGCTGCTTGACTAGCATCAATTCTATGCAAAAGGATGTTAACTGCTCAGTGAGCAACTTTGAAAATGAGTGTCGGCCAAAAGTATCAAAATGCCACTTGGCAGGTAAGAAATCTACTACTTTATTGCATAGTTTAAGCTCATTCAAGTGCAAAGCAACTGTAAGGTTCTCCCAGACTTGGGAAAGAGATTGGATGAATAGGGAGAGACAACTTATACTTTCCACAAAAAAGTTCACCAAACAATCAGAATCCTACAAATAAACACACAAAATGCAGAATTCCTAGACTTGTTATCTAAAGATAAAAAATGGCATGCCTGTACAGCAATGATAAAGTAGTTTTACCTCTTCAACAAATTCTTTCCTGGGTGCTCCCATGCGCCTTTTAATTGCTACAATGGTACCATCACAAAGCAAGCCCTTGTAAACTGAACCAAAGCTGCCCTTGCCAACAAGATTGGATTCACTAAAGCTCTTTGTAGCTTGTTCCAACTCCTCCAGCATAAAATGCCTGGCACCTTGGGGTTCCGATAGAGGTCCAGAACCTGCAGAAGAGACTCGACCTCCCCTATTTCATTCCACTGTCACTTCAGATAAGAAAGAAATATCAGCATAACCCTTAACAGTTCTGTTAGTGTGTGGAGCCCGAACTCGCCCTCGTGGGCCCTCGCACGCGGATCGATCTGCACGGTCATTGTTGTCTATGTTACCCTGACTTGGGGCGCCCTAATCTCCTTATATAAAAGGGTGCGAACTCTCTCTTTGTATTGTTCTGGAGTGTCTTTTTGTTCTAGTGGAAACCCTACTGCGACCGTGGATGTAGGAAGGCACATCGCCTCCGAATCACGTAAATCTCGGTGTTCTTGTGGCTTGATCTCTTCTTCCCCCTTTCTTCTTCCTCCTCTGTTGTTTATCCATCTCTACAGGTACTCCGATCTCCAACAAGTTCAGCATGTCTTAGCTTTCAATCTCAATTGAAACCCTCGAATAGCTGTAGACCTGGCGCGAGTGGATCTGAAGAACCAGTCTCAGAGTTTTTGTTTGAGAGGTCCTTACAATGTAGTATGTAAAACCATACTAGCCCTACAGCTATCACCACCAATGCAAGACCTGCCGCACTACCTCCAAGTGTTGTTGCAAGTGTCCTTGACATCGAGTGATGTCTCTACTCCCCGCCAAGTAGAATGTAAACATCAAATCTGGAATTGAGTTGAGGAAGGAAAGAACAAGCAGAAGATGGAGAGGAGAATGTGAATAAGCTTCAGCTGAAAATGGAGTTCAACAGAAGAGAGGAGGAGCTTAAAAAGGTTAGTTTAAAAAGGGTTAGTGTGATAGCTTATATACTAGCCATTTATTTCCAAAATGATGGATATGACACACTAGTGACCACTTAGAGTTGTGATCAACCTGTGAAATAAAAACTTGCAGATACACAGCATACCTTCAGCAGTGATGTTCGATCCAGGGTCACTTGTCTCAAAATGCAGCTAAGGGATGTAATCAGCAATGCTACCATCCAATTGTCCCTGGAATCACTCCATGCCAACACTGTTCAGAAAACCCAACTGACATTGGTCTCAACACCCACAGGAAAAAGGGGGAAAGACAAAGAGAATAGATCTCGTCTGTGCCCTTCCCACTAAAATTTAAAGAAAGGTACAGGACAAACAGCACCATGGACACCATGAGGCAGCCTCACTGCCTGCAGAGTGGCTTTGTGATCTCAGAGTGAAGGATGCAGGAAAATTTCAATTGCTCTGAGAGAATAATAATATACCTACTACACCGTCTCGAAATTAAATAAAACAAAGCCAGGAGGAATGCAATTCAAAAATAGGCAACACAAGCAAGGAGAATCTCCAAGTTTGAAGAAATAAAATATAGATAAGAATAAAACCTCGCTCTCAGAACATTCTTGCTGATGCATTGGCATCACTTGCCTCCTCTCTTGCCTTTCCCCTTAGCCGATCCACTGAGACCATTGTGGTCCAACGGATGGAGGCTCCTTCTCTCCAAGATCCTTGGTTCGATAAACTTAGGAAGACCCTAAAAAAGAAGGCTGAGAAAGAAGAGTTGAAGGAAGTATCATTAGCTGAGCTACAAGAAATTTTAGAAGAAGAAGAGCTGCCGTGGTACCATGAGATTGAACAATATTGCAGGGATGGGTCTTTTCCAGAGACGGCCAACGCTGAGCAGCGAAAGGCCATTAGGAGAGTCGCCTCGAGGTATATGATCATCACTAGAGAACTATATAGGCGTGCTCTTAATGGAGTTCTGATGAGATGTTTGGATGATGATGAGGCGTGAAAAGTCGTGGAGGCAGCCCATGCTAGTGAATGTGGAGGACATGTCAATGGACAGGCGTTAGCGAAAAGGATTCTTAGGCAAGGCTATTACTGGCCGACCTTGGAAGAAGATTGCTCCACTTATGTCCATAGGTGTCTCCAATGTCAGCTTCACACTGACAGAATTCACGCTCCTGCTTCTTCTCTCCACCCTCTATCCTTACCTTGGCCATTCTCGATGTGGGCCTTTTACATTGTCAGACCACTAGGTGACCCAAATGCTCAGGTTAAGCAGAAATCCTTCATTCTCACAGCAACCGAGTATTTCACCAAGTGGGCAGAAGCAGAGGCCTACGCTGAGATCAAAGCTACCACTGTTTGCCGCTTCATCATGAAAAACATCATTTCATGGTTCGGGGTGCCAAGCAACATCGTCACGGACAACGGGCCGCAATTCGTCTCGCAAGAACTCCAGGACCTCTGTAAGAAGTTTGGTATTGCATTGCATCATTCATCACCGTATTACCCTCAAGGTAACGGCCAAGCCGAGGCCACTAACAAAACCCTTCTCAAAATCATCAAGAAAACATGCGAGTCACACCGCTATGCTGATTGGGTCGAACGGTTAACAGAAGCTCTATGGGCTTACCGCACCTCTGTCCGTACTCCCACGGGGTAAACCCCATTTGCTCTTACTTATGGGATGGAGGTGGTGCTCCCGTACAAAATTCTGATCCCTTCCCTAAGGGTGCAGCTCGACAAGGAACTTAATCTCGACGAACATCGAGAAGCGTTACTCGTCCAGCTGGAACTCTTAGACGAGAAGAGGTTGAATGCGGCCAATCATGTTTCTGCTTATCAAAAACGTGTCTCACGCCATTTTCAAAAGAAGGTAATTGAACGGAAATTTAAAGTGGGTAATATGATTTTGAAGTGAAAGTTCATTCGTACGGGTGCTCCTAGGTCCAAGCTGCAACCAAATTGGGAGGGACCGTTTGTAGTGAAGCAACTCTATCCCGGGAACACATATCTTCTTGTAAACGCCGAAGGGAAAGAATTATCACATGTATGGAACGGCCTGTATTTAAAACGCTTCTATCCGTAATAGAGTCTGGCTAAAATAACTGTTGAACAATAAGGTAACCTTTTCTCTTACCGCCGGGCATGATTCTGTGGCACGACCCATGCACACATCACGCGGCCCCCCTTTTTCTCAAGCGTTCTATCTCACATGAGCTCTGTTTCTCCTTCGGCCATGCCTAGGAAAGGCGACGATCCTTTACTCCCCGCCTTTCGACCCAACACAGGGGGCAAGGGACTGAGGGCTTGGATGACTGACCTGGGTGTTCCCCAATACGGGAGCGATCTCAAATGTGGGTAAGGGCTCAAAAGAAAAAGCTAAAGAAAGAAAAAGAGACACCATGAAAAATACCCCTGATCCTAGTAACCGGGCCAGCTTCTCCTAACAAGAGTTGAGGTTCGCACAAAACGGTGAAGGGTAGTGCAGCATGGTGGGACAAAATCGCGATTTAAAGCATGACAAGAGGGCAAAGTCCCTGCGGGCTATCTAACCCGTACGTAAGCATGCCAGCCAAAAATCTCAAGTACAATACACCGACTCCTTGAGGGGTGGCGCTCCGGGAAGAAATTAGGTCCCCATGCTCTGCGCCACTGCATCAGGTTTAACCCCAAATCGTCTTCCACCTCCCTCCTCAAGGACCAGAGACCTGCCCTGGGCATGGCCCTTCGAGAAGCACCGTTTTGTGAGCTGAAGCCTCAGTCAAAGGGGGGGAGAGTATCCCTGAAGACACACATCGTGCCCCGAAAGAGTCTCCGACGGTTAGGCCAAGGCCCTCGTTGATCGGGTTAATTTAGCCTCCAAAATTTTAAAAAAAATTAAATATTAAAAAAAAAAGAAATCTCGTTCTTTAAAAATTTCTCTCAAAATAAAAATAAGTCCGAATTAATTTCTTTTTTTTGAGACATTAACTCGCGACCCTCACATGGCCCTTTCATCGCATCCTCCTTCCCTTCTCTCTCTTCTCCTACATTCTTTTCCCCTTAGCACGTGGCTCCATTGCATCACCCCCCCTTATGCGTGTAGCCTCCCTCCCTCCTTCCTCCGCCCTACGAAGACGATGGTCCTACCACCCCGTCTCTGTGTAGCAACCCTCCCTCCTCCTTCATGCCAGCCAGTTGCCCAATCACTTAGAGTAGGACTCCCTCCTCCTTCCCACCAGCTAACTGCCCTGTCACCGGCCCCCCTACCTAGACACCTTGCCATTACAACCTCACAGCGATACCTCATCATCATCTTCCAGAGGGGAGAAGAGGTGGAAGGGCCGGGAGCTCCATGGTTGTTGCCCCGAGAGCTTCGAGATCGAGCCTGGGATGTTCTCTCTCTCTCTCTCCACTGTCGTCCCCCCTCTCTCTCTTTGTGATGAGATGTAGCTCGGGCTTGGGACGCACTCTCTCTCTCCACCGTCACCTCTCTCTCTCTATGATGGCGTGAGGAAGCTGGGTCTATTGCCATTGTCGCCCCGGGGGGCAGTGCGGGTGCCGACGGGGGTCTCTTCGGGAAGGGCTACTACAAGTTGTAGGTCTCTCCGCCATCCTCGTCCTCCTCTTTTGGTCCATTGTCACCAGCACCGTCACCCTCAAGTTGTCCGTCTTAGATCTCGATCGCTTCGCTGACGACCTTGACCTCGACGTAATTTTGTGGATCTAATTGTCCATAAACAAAAGTCATTTGCACGTCTCAAGATTTTTCTACAGATCTCATGTGTAAAATCCACTATTTTCAGAGCATTAGTGAGAACAACCTTCCTGAATTTTTTTCTCCCTTCCTCTTAGCTCTTGGAGTATGCTTAAAAGGTTCAAATCCAACAATGTTGGGTGAGTCAACTCGGTCGACTAGTAATTGGCAACTCGTCTATCCCCGTAACTGGGAGAAAATATTGGAATTCCATCTGAGTTCTTAAAAAATTGAGTCTACTTTTATCACTATGCTTACGGGTTAACCCGAGTCGATAAACCTTTTTAAAGGTGAACAAAACACTCATACTAACTTGTGTCAATCGACTTAATACTTGTCAAATTGTGAAACTGACCAGTCCCATCGTACCAGTCCACGGACCATGGCCCGAGCATTATTCATGTGGATCACAGTGTCCATTTGGGCCCATAACTCGTGGCCCAAGAGCACATGCAGGTGTGTGGCAACCCGCATTCGCCCACGCGCCTCCACAGGCAGGCACGTTTAGCCACGCGTGCGCACGCAGGTCGCGTGGCGCGACCGCAGGGTGCCAACACTGTCTCTCTCTGGATTCTTATCTCCCTCTCTTCTTCTCTCACGCTCTCTCGTTCTCTCCTTCTTCCTCCTCCACTTCCACAGTCTCTACGCACCGCGTTCACCTCCCTCTCTCCTCTCCCTATAAATACCACTTAAGGGGGTGTTTACGGGGCATGGATGGGTTTATATATAGGGCAGTGCCATACTTGTTCGATGAGGATCAAGATGGAATTTAGCGAGAGGTCTCTTTAGGTCATGTCTATGGGGTGCGTCTCCATTGGTCAAGATATATAGTTGATGATATAGAATAGAGAGAGAAAAAATATGTGCATGTGTGTAGAGAGTGAGAACTACGAGAGCTCAGCACCGGTGACGGCTACTGCAACCCCATCTCTCGATCTCTCTCTACTCTTTCTCTCACCTTGTTCTTCTACTCTATATATTAGACGGAACGAAGAGGATAGTGTGTTGGTGAACTGGCTCAACGATGGTAGTCACAGGTTATCCCAATTCCGTGACGGTTGTGGTCTATGTTGTCGAGAGAAATATCACCGTAGTTCTTGAATTTGGAGTGTGAACTCTTGGAGTCGACTATATATAGTAGTTAATTCTATGACTCCACGATGATTTACAGGTAGGGGCTTACTCTAGTAGTTGACCTTGTACTCGGATGATGAAAGTACACATATGTTTTTACTTTCCCTTCTGTTGGTACGTGTGCATGTTCCATTTCCGTTGTGAGGTATATCCTCCAACTCTGAACTTGTTTTGTTATATATATTTTTTGTATTTATATGTGATCTTATCCAACAATTCACAAAAAAAGATCGAAGGGCCACGGAAACAATTGATCACAATATATTTGGGGGAAATTGTAGGTTTCGATGTGAGGCCATCGATCAGCATCCCCCTCTTTTCAATATATCATTAAATAGTAATTAGACCACCCTGTATTTTCGTTGTCCAGTTTAGGAGTCCCCTCCCTTCATAATGGATTGGAGGAAAAAAAAATCTCATCACTTTCCCCTAACAAACGACGTCAGGTATCTTTGAAAACGTGGGTCACCGGCGAATATCAGACACCAGGCCTCCCTTTTCAAGGCTGGTTTTTGTTTTGTTTGTGTTTTGGAGCTCATATGTCAGTGAGGGAAGAATTTAAAAGAATCCATGCAGCACTGCGTGGAGAAAATCATCAGTGACCCCTGATCCACTGATTCCACTCTCTTATATATATATTATTGCTTCTCATCGCAAGTGGGTTGCGGAGCGATTGTCTTGGATGATGAAAGCCAGTCAATTGCGGATTGTTTATGCTCATTCTCTGCTCATTCTTTGTTGGAGATGTGAAGTGGAAGTGGCTGAAGGGGAAAGTGGCGCATGGTAAAGAATTAATGTTGAAGAGAATGATCAGATGCGGATTTGTATACTTCAACAATGTGCTTGTGGCCTGACTTCTTTACGAAAAATTGTATTAATTAACCAAGAATTTCATCCAAGAAACATGTGTTTAATTATTTAGTTAAACCATATAGATGCCTTGTGTATAGCTGCATGGAAAAAAAAGTTTTTAGCCAAGAATTCATGGATATGCACCCATGGGAGGGGACCCAACGTGGCGCACAACACCTGGTGTGTGCGCCAAATATGCCTCATTTCCATTTAGACAAGGCCAAATAGGTCTCATTTCCATTTAGGCAAGACCTACGGCGTCTACGTCTCTTCTGTCTCATTAGTGCTCCCCAGGGCAAAGAATGCACATTTCTTTTCAAATTAATCCACTGTTCTTGAGAGTTGGAAGTTGCAATTCCGGAGGCCTCATCCATCTACATGTCCCAAAGATTTGTCGGCAAGCAGTGCAATAATCCACAATTCCACAAGCAAAAGTCCTGTCCAGTAGTACTCGTGTGACTAAATATGGAGTACTCTAGGTTTAATTATCCGTGGCATGGAATGAAGGGCACTGCTGCAGGTGCAAAGAAAGTCTCCGAGGGCGCCGACCCTCCGGGGACAACTAGTTTTGCCGTCTGTGTAGGGTTGTACATAAGATGGCATTTTGGAATTAAAATTATAATTTATTTATATTGAGTTAATCATATCATATCGCATTTGGGTTAAGATCGTGATAGTCGACTCGGTTCGAGATAACCCATTTTTTTTTGAGTCAACTACGAGTCTATACGACTCAGATGATATTATATTGCATTATATTTGGATCGGGGACCAAGTCGATATGAATCTATTTATGATACAGTGGATCTTGATTAAAACCTTTGTTTTCATGCTAGCTACTAGTAATGATTTTAAGTTGTGAACTCATTTGCGACGTCGGCCTTTCCTCAAGTTTGAGAAGTGCAGGTCGGAAGGCCGTGCCTCTTCTGTTCTTTTTCTGTGGGGTCAAAGGTGAAGAGATATAAAACAAGAAGAGGTCCCTGTCTCTATCCCCATCTCCATCTCGTCTCCTGTTAGCTCAAGTTTTTCTCTTCGGGGACAATCTGTAGTAACCCTGTCACTGTGTCATCGTGACCTGCTTTCTGTTGTCTATCGAGATTCGAGAACTGGGTACGTACGTAATTAATCCTAGCAGAAAACGTGCAGTAGGGTGTGATGAAGACTTTGTCCATGGCTGCATTGTTATCACTTTGTTGTTCATATCCAACATTAGATCTCACCACTGTGAAGTACTTTCGCTAGCTAGACTCCAGAAGAATAAAAAAGTGAAGACGCGTTCACGCGCGCGCACACTAACGCTTATTCACTCCCTAACCATGCATCCATGCATTCTTTCACTGTTTGCAGCCCTTAAAAAACTGTGTCTGATTAACAAGAGCTGGAATATGTTTCACAAAGAATTAAGCTTACAGTTCAAGCGCTTTGACAGGCTGAGGCTGTCCATGACAACTATCGATGAACATGAAACTTGCTGAAACTGACGAACTGAGTTGACTCATACGAGTCACACAAGCCACAACCGAGTCACCAAATCATGGCTTGAACATTACTCACAAAGAGAGGGGGTCACACAAACACAACTGTAAGGTTAATGATATTTCGGGGTGCGTATTATACCGTTCGATGTGAAGCCATCAACAGCTTCTCTTCCATGTGTCACCAACTTGTAATTAATTAAAACATTAATTATCTATTCTTTCATTGTCAACTTTAGGGTTAACCCTCCTCCTTCCTCAAATGAATCAGAGGAGATCTCACATCTACTTCCCCTAACAACGACATTCCGCATCTCTGAGAACGTGGATTACGCGCAGGTGGTACCCAATGATCCTCCCTTTTCAAGTCCGGGTTCTGTTTGATATGAATTGGAGCTTACAATTAGTCGGTGAGGGAAGAAAAGTCCATACTGCTATGTGTGGGAAAAGAAACGCCCCTGGGTCCTTGTTCCTCTACATCGCTTTCCGTCTCAAATGCGTGATTCGGATGGTGAAAAACCAGTCAGATGCAGATTGTTTATGCCCATTTCTTTGTTGGAAGACAAAATAAAGACAATTCGAAGAAATGACAAAGGGACTTTTATGGTTTAATGTATGGTTCATGTAGTACCTGGTCCTACTTATTCCGATTCGATCGAGCGACTCTGATTGTATTAATTAATTTGGATGAACCAGACGTGTGATCCGTTCGAGATCATACGAGTCACTATAAATTATTTAAATAATAATATAATTTCATAGTGAAGTCTTAATCCTCAAGAGTGAGGGGTGGACGTAGGGGACACGGCAGTGTACCCGAACCACCTAAAAACCTTGCGTGTCATTTGTGGTTTGATTTTCTGTGTTCATTGTCGAGTGAGCTTCACGGTGAGCAGAGCATACACCACTTCAATCATCAATCACATACCCTTGTCCACACGTACTCACAAGTGTGTTCATGTTCGAGTGAGATCTAGAGCTTGCATGGTTAATTAATAAAGTTTCGTTTGGAAAATTTTTAACTGGTCAATCAATTCACCCCTCCCCTCTTGATTGCCACCATCTGGGACTCAACACAACCGGCAAAGAAATCTAGGGCCATGCCCTACAATACTCGGTGTGCAGCGGGGTTTCCCAAGGCTAGGTGAGGTGTCGCCCACTAGTGAAGACACCCAGGCTACCCCTATAGACCGGTACGGGACAGGGTCAACTCCCAATCAATGCCCTTCCCGCAATCAATGTTCCCGCCACCAAGGGTACAAAACCCCTCCTCACTGTAGAGAACAAGAAGCACAATAGAGCCAGAACGAAGAGGATAGGAAGGAAGAGAAGAAGAGAAGGAGAGGAAGGAGACCTCGGCTACTCCGACCACCACATGAGTGAAGAGAGATCCAGAAGAGAAGAAGAGACATGAAGAGTTCCACCCCTTTTTGGCTGCCACTTCGACATCCACCGCCCGAGCGAAGAGAGAAGAATAGAAGAGATGTAGAGGGGTGAGTGAGAGAGGGAGCGAAGCTCAGGAGCAGAGGAGCTGATGCTTCATCCCCTCCCCCACTGTATTTTCTTTTGTTGGTCCTTTCCCCCCTTTTTTTTGCTTTCCTTCTGATGTATCGGCCTTTGGGCTATCCTCGCTTGCAAGGAATAAAAGAAGAACTGTAAAGTGCTTGTGTCACACGACTTTATCTCGTGTATGTCCATTTTTATCGTTGTCTTGTGTCCCTTTGCGTTTCGCATTTCTCCCCTAGCTTAGTGTGCTGCTATTTCTCTTCTTCGTTTGTCCTCTGCTCACCGGCACCACAGTGTCATCCTCCGTGGTTTCCTTTATGGGTTTAATTCCCAAATTTCTCATTTGGTTGAGAGAGGAGTCCTCCTTAGATCGCTACCTATCCTTTGAGCCACTCAGACCTGCTGCTTCAGTTCAACACCCCTGAGCTTTTCCATTAGCCCAGTGCTCCCCAGTCCGCCCTCTCCGAAATTATACCTCGTGCACATATCATTTTATGTACTCTCCTGACAATTTAACTATTCGACCAAATGTCAGGGACCTTATGATTTGTCGAAGACATCCTACCATTAACGAGGTCACGTGATCCGAGGTTGCAGCCCTCTGACACGTGTATCAGAGGCACCTGGGTTTCGAAAGATTCCACGGAGAGGATCACGCCATCCACACTCTCCGTGCCCTTCTGGAAGAGCTATAAATACTACTGGTCTTCGTCCAAGACAAGTGTGCATGCTTGAAGAAGAAGAATTACTTCTCAGAAATCGAGCGACCCAATTCAAGAGAAGTACAAGAGCGCCCTGAAGAAGAGAGTAAAAGAAAAGAGAAAAAGAGAGAGAGGAAGAAGTGTAAGACTCGTGGATCAAATCCAGAGTCTGTGGTTCTAGTTGTTCATCTGTCGAAGATTTATTTTCCAGTCTTTGCTGCAACTTGTTTTGTTTTTGTTTTGAGTTCTTCTTAGTCATTTTCTGGTTGTTACCCTCTGTGGTTGTTAGGGGAAGGGAGGAAGTCCCTCCGGAAAGGTTTCCCTCGGTGTTAATCAGAGGAAGGGAGGAAGTCCCTCTGTGTTAATCAGAGGAAGGGAGGAAGATCCTCCGGTGGTGTCATTCTGACCAGTGTCAGAAGTTCTGGGGAGAGTGTTCCTCAGGGTAAAGCTGTATAACAGCATCTGTTTGCAGACTGAGTCTACGGGGTATAGCATTGTGCTGCAAGGAAGCCTTACTCAGTGGAGTAAGGGGTGGACGTAGATTGCAAGGTTGCGATCGAACCACCTAAAAATTACCGGTGTCTTCTGTGGTTTGCTTTCATCCTTCGACTCCACATTCTGTGCAGAGCTCGTGCTCGATCGTGTGTCTCTTAGATCTATCACGTTGGATCTACTTACTTTTGAGATCAAAGTATTTTCATTATTGTTTGTGTTAAATTTTTTTAAAGGGGGTGATCTATTCAACCGCAACCCTTCTAGATCACCACAACCTTCTGCGTCTATCAATTGGTATCAGAGCGGGTTACCCATCATGTGGTCCAACGGCTAGGGTAATGCCGGTCCTAATGTTCCCGATATATAAAAATCACGGAAATCAAGATCTCAGGTAAGTAGCGACTCTGTCAAAGGCGCTAACAGGTAAAATCACGCCTTGCACAGGGGCGTTAGTTACAGAGAACGCGCCTGTAACAGGGGCGTTAATAAGTCAAGTAACGCCTTGAACCAGGGCGTTAATTCAAATATTTTACAAATTCTGTGTTTCAACATTTCAACCGTTCTGAAATAACGTCTCTGCACAGTCCGTCATTTAATAGAAAGACGACTTGTGACAGGGGCGTCAGTAAGTCAAGTAACGCCTTTAAGCAGGGCGTTAATTCAATCTTTTACTAATTCTGTATTTTCTGAAATAACGTCTCTGCACAGTTCGTCAATTGACCGAAAGACGACTTGTGACAGGGGCGTTTCTCAGTGAAGTAACGACATGTACAAGGGCGCTATTTAAGAGATCATTTAAATACAACAGTAGTCATGAACAGTAGCATGTTATCCAGATGATGGTCAATCAAGATGATATGAACATGGTCATGTACAGGAAATTAGCAGGATGACAGAACTAATTTTTATGAAATTTTTACATTACAGGATCAATATATATCCAATTTTAAAGTTCTGTTCGATTTATAAATGAAACTGCAAGTAACGACTTTCATGCAGACGTCAATAAAACAATTAACGACAGGAAGAAAGGGCGTGAGCAAAATAACGCCTTATGAAAGGGCGCTATCAAGCAAGGTGACGCCTTGGAACCAGTCGTTAATTAAACAGCCACTAAAACGATCCAGAAAATAACGACTGTAACAGGGGCGTGAGTTAAATAATGACCTATATAAGGGCGTTACTTATAAAAGTCACGCCTTGGTCCAGGGCGTTATCAAGTCAGGTAACGCCTCGACCAAGGGCGCGTTTCAAAAACTGTACCGAAAACGATAATAAACAGGCCTATCTGGCTAGATGAATGCATGCGTTAACTATTAAGGTTTGATCTGGTGCTTGTAAGATTTGATCCCTACCTGGTTTGACGAACTGGGTGTTGAACTGAAAGGAGAATAGAAGAACAGGTCCTTGCTACGATCAGGAACACTAACAGCAACAGATTACGAAGGCTGAAGGGCCTCTGTAGCAGTCGGAGCAACAGCAACCGTAGCAAGACAGAATAGCTTCTATTGAGATATGGTAACAACAGCAGCAACGTAGCAGAGCTTCCGTAGGCTGCAGGAAGAAGGTGCTGCAGCAGGTCGTACAGCAACAGCAGCAAGCAGCAGCTCCACGTAGAAGGAAGATGGATGCAGGACGGCTTACTCTGCATCGTATAGGAAGAAGAAAGATAAGGAGAAGAAGAAAATAAGAAGAGGAAGAAAAGAACTAGTCACCTACCGTAGCTTGGAGAAAATGGGTGATCAAAGGGTCTCTAGGGTTAGGAAGAGAGTATTTATAGACTTTAGGAGTCCCTATTAGGGTAGAGTCCAAGTAGAGTAAGTCTTCCCGTATTAAACCGTTTCCCAAATTGATAATTACCCTATTAATACTTTCTATTCGAGGGAAACACTGCCTCTGTTTCGGTTTACGATTCTCAGAGAAGTCACGCCTTGTCTAGGGGCGTTTTTCAATTAACGCCTTGAGAAGAGGCGTGAGCAAATGGGGTAACGCCTTCTTGTGAGGGCGTCCCTTCAATAAGTAGCGCCTTGACCAGGGGCGTTACTTATTAGATTATAGCAAGTAGGACTCTTGCCGTTTATTTCTCCGTCTTATCCGGAATCAATTGACGACCTAGTCAAGGGCGTTAGTAATAAACGTAACGCCTTTATAAAGGGCGTTTTATCCTTTTCTCCGTCTTAACCTTCGTCTTTCGAAAGTCACGCCCTGCACAAGGGCGTCTTATGACCGTCTTCCTTTCCGTCTTTCCCGTATAAAAGTAACGTCCTTAAAGAGGGCGTTAGTTTTAATAGTGACGACGTTCTCTTATGTCGTTTTATAGTTTTGTCACGCCTTGAGAGAAGGCGTCTTTTCTTGAATTAACGCCTTTACTTGAGGCGTTACTTATTTTTCTATAATTTTGTTTACTAATTCATTTAATTAATACTTCTTACAGATTTTATTTATCAGGGTTGCTACAGGGAGACAAAAGTAAATTTGTTGGTTCGGGAATATGAGCTCTTTGAAATGAAGTCTGAGGAGAATATCACGCAAATGTATGCAAGTCTGAGTGAGATAACCAACAACTTGAAGGCCTTGGGAAAGGATTACTCGAATCAAGAGTTGGTAAGAAAGGTGTTGAGATCTCTCACACCTCCATGGCACACCAAGGCGACCGTCATCGACCCATTTTTTTATTACAACACAATAATGAAATACGGATTCTAGTCTTTTTCAAAAACTTCAATGTGGACTTCAGATTGAAGTTTTGAGCCAATTGAAGAGTATAGTATGCCTATTTATTTCTGGTTCTAGGACCAGTAGCTCTAGAGATCGACTCGGTTCTTTCAAATTGTTTCTCATTATTAAGAAAAGGTAACAAAGATAAAATACGAGCTTGTTTTATAGCAATAGTAATTAATCGTTGTTGTTTCAAGGTTAATCTATTCACTCGTCTAGATAATATTTTTCCTTGTTCACTAATAAATCGACTAATTAAACTCATGTTTCTATAATCAATTTGATCCCCCGATCCAATTGGGGGCAAACGCCTACGAAAGGATCGCTTAGGTTTATGAAAAGGTTGCTTGGATTTATCCATGGTTTATTCCTTATCTCTAAAATCTTATTTCTTCATGCATTTAAGATCCGACCGAAATAGGATAGGGTTTTATTTCTATATTTATATTTATATATTATTTCTATATTTATATATGTTATATATGTTTATATATGTTTTATTATATTTATATATGTTATATATGTTTTATATATTATATGTTTTATATATTATTTATATATTATATATTATATATGTTATTAATAATATATATATATATTATATGATATATATATTATATGTTAGATATATATTTAGATATATATATTATATGTTAGTAATATATGTTAATATATGTTAGTAATATATATAATATGTTATTAACCTCCTCTTGCTCCTTGGATTGGAAGGATCGCCCACACACTCTGCTCGATCTATTTCTTTACTTCCCCATGAATTGTATGCTTTTTACAATAGCGACAAAATTTTTTTAATTCTAATCGACTGGGTGTATTGTGTCGATTCTTTTGAGTAATATATCTAGAAATGCCCGGAAATTCTTTAGTGACACCATTTCGGACACAACTGGTACATTCCAAAATAACTCTGACTCTGACATCTTTGCCTTTGGCCATGGACCTCCTTTGCTTTGGATTTTGGATCGACTCAACTCTTCTATTTTTGACCCGAACCGAAGAAGAAGAAAGGAACATAAAAACGAAAAATCAATAGAAGTCGCTAAAATTTGCTTTTGAAAGCATTCATTATAATGTAATAATTAACTAATACAACTTTTTCTAACTAGCAATTGTTCTTAGTCTAATCACAGTATTTCGTTTACGTATTTTATATTCGTGAAGCCTGTCTTAGACCTACATTTCTATTCTACCAATCAAATTCGATATTAGACCCACCCATCCCACGCTAGGGTTAAATACCCCCTTTATTCTTTTTCTTTTCTTCCTATCCTAAACAACTAAAAAAGGGGGTGGGGAAAATTAGTCACATAGAATTTTTTGTATCTCTAATTTTATTCATTTCTTCCCATATTAATAACTAGAATTAAAAAAAGGAAATGACAAGGCATCCGGGAATAAACGATTAATTTCTATCAATAAACCTGCTAAAGACCCAAACCATAGAGTACTTAGCACAGGTGCCGCAGAGAGATATGTTTTTATATCTCGCATTGAAAATCCTCCTTCTTTATTGTAATACATGTATGATCAGATGCTGGAACTAAATTAAGGATCACTTGTATTTTTATGCAACATTTATAACTAAAATGTCTATGTACAATGAGTCAGTAGATGGGATTTTATTGCCCCTACCCCCACCCTAAAACAGAAAAAAAAATACCCTGAACCGATAAATTGCCATTCTTTTTTTTTATCTTAGGTTTCATTTCAGATGTATATAGTTTATTATATGTATATGAAACCAAAAAGATACATGTATCTAAAACCAAAAAGAAGAAATGGCAAGAAAATCTATTTTATATAGATAAAGGAGAAAATAACGATATGGAAAACAAGACAGGGCTTTTGTACAATGACACTGTACGACAATTGAAAAAAGGGATGTAGCGCAGCTTGGTAGCGCGTTTGTTTTGGGTACAAAATGTCACGGGTTCAAATCCTGTCATCCCTACCTATTACTCCTCCTATGGGCAGTAACGAGGGATTATTTGAGATCGATTATAATTGGGCATAATTTCTCATTTTAGCATACTATATGCATGCAAGATGTATTTATTGAATTAAGGGTACAAAAGGAATTCTTTTCCTTACAGTTATATCTTCTGTCATAAGAAAGCGCTCTTAGTTCAGTTCGGTAGAACGTGGGTCTCCAAAACCCGATGTCGTAGGTTCAAATCCTACAGAGCGTGATTGTGTTCTTTGTTATATTGAATAAGAATAAACTAATTAAAGGAGCATGGCTTTTCTTGGTGGCAAATAGGGCGCGCTCTCAATCGCGACCACTCCACTTGCATTCAGGCAATGAGGAGGGCCGCTTGAGCAAAGACGCAGAAGCCTGGATGCCGCTGTACATCGGGGATTCGATCACGTTTTCCTCGAAGACGACATCGGTGACCGTCGTGCTGTCAGCGAACATCCATGCTGCCCCGCGCTTCTGTTTGACGTAGTTGCCACCGCCCCGGATGAGCGCATTGCCGGACCTTCCAGATCACACCCGTTATCGATCATGGCGTCACCTCTTTGGCGCGCATCAAGCCGCCAATGAGACGGCCAAGATCAACAGCTAACCTGGCTCGATGCTCGAACGAGATCTTGAACCGGTTTAGCTGTTGCCCCTGGGCGATGTAGTACTTGAGCAAGTCCGCATCTGCTGATAGCTGCTTGAGCAGCTGCGGCTTATTATCTTCTTGGCCATACAGGAATACGCCCCGCATCAGCCGCGCCATGCACTGGCGCACGTTCTCGCCCCACGTCGCCCGGATATCTCGGGGTAGCTTGATAATGTCCTGCAGAATCTGCGTGTCCAGTTCCTGGGCTTGTGCTTTCAGCTGGAATGGCGCCGTCTCCGGATTGGCCAGTAATTTTTGCGCCTGGGCCCGATTCAGTTGTTTATGCGCCTGCAGATCTGCGATCACCTGGTGCACGACGTCATCACTCGCACTGGCCAGTATCGATGCGTTGCCGTTCCCATGGCTTGATAGGTAGAGCGTATAGCCATTGGCGTGGCTGCCGAGCGCTACCACGTAAGGGATGTCGAATTGATCAACCAGCGACCATAGCCTGCGTTTGTGGTTGCTAACTGGAAAGCCGACACGGATATGAGGCGCAGCGGTTGTGCCAACCAGCTTAAGCTTGTATGGTTTAAGCACATGTAGCGCATAGGCCGACTGATTGTAAGCATGCAGGAACTTGCCGGCCTGCACCATTACCATGTGTCCCGGATATTTATCCTGCAGCTTCTTGCTAACTTGCGCCAGCGGATCATCGGCGCCGAGTCCGACTTCGATGCCCTGCAGCGTGGCTATCTTGAAGTCGGTAATATCAGCCGGCGTTGGGTGAGCCTGGTCATTCATATATATTACTCACCAGGCTAGATCCAGCTGCAGCATTGCTCTGTAACTTACGCAACGGCTGCGCTTTCATGATGGCGACATTGCCGGGCCGATCGGCGCTGATATATCGAGGCGCCGCAAAGCCTCGCAAATGTTTGGTCTGTATGGGTTCTGCTGCAGGTTTGCCAGGCCGGTAGATCGCATTTTTGCAATCGTCCGGATTGACGTGCTTGGTGAGAAGGCCTTCGCCGCACATGTTGTAAAGCGTGGCACGAACTGTCGCCGGTGTGACGTTGCGCTCGAATACGAATAGATGCTCTCTGATCTCGGCCAGCGCCATCGGCCGGATGCTGACCAGGCGCAATATTTCCTTGCGCCGTGCATCAGAGATAAGCTTGTTGATGTTTTCCCACATGGTATATATCCCTTTAAACGGTTGACGATCGATGGCTTAGGCCGCGTCAGCGGCCTCATCATCAGCGCCGGCGACAGCCGGCACCTTTTTCTTTCCTTTTGGGGTTGGCTTAGTTTTGGTCGTCGACGTGGTTTTAGCGCTGGTTTTGCCTTTGGGCTTTGCGGGTTCTTTGCTATCAGCTTGCGCAGCGGTCGTGGGGTCAGGAGCCGTTTTTGCGGCGGCTTTTTTCTTCGCGGCAATCGCCTCTTGAGCCTTGGTCAGCGAAGGTGGAATTGGCACTGTTTTCCGTACCTCATCGGAATCAATACCGTGCAGCTTGGCCATCAGGGGTAGCTGATCGATTTTTTTCTCGCCATAGTAGCTATAAGGTGGGCTTTCTCTCTGATCGATCAGCGCCATATCCATAAGTAGTAACAAAAGCTCGGAGGTAGTCATGTTGGGGATGGTTTTACTGAATTCATCACCGCTGCAGTCTTTGGCTGGTTTACCTAGCCAGATGCCGGCAATAATTTTGTTATTGTTATATTCAGTGCGGCGCCAGAATTGCTGTACAACGAGAATCAATTCTTCCGGGGCAAATATGGTGTGAGATGGATCATGTAGCTTTTGCCGAAGGGCATCATGCATGGCGATGCGACATGATTTCTCATATCTGGCCGTTGCTTCCTGAAGTTTGTCATCATCCGTTTTGGCGGTGCGCCCGCTTGGTGTGACGATGCCCTTTTCTTTTAGAATATCGAAGGCCTTGGATTTTGAAACTACCTCGATCAAATCACCGCTCCGTGGCTCTTTGGCATTTTATAGTCACTACCAATGGCATATATGATATTTGACAACTAAGGATAGTTATTTTGATATTTTGCATGCAAGGAGGGTATATATGAAATTAACCCTAAAAAGAAAGAGAGGAGGGCAGCATGGGCAGGGTTTTCCAAACCATCCCAGGACGGCCCGAACCGTCCGTCCCAAACTGGCTCAGGAGGAAAGTGGGATGGTCGGGCTGTGAGACGTGGCCGGGCCGCGTTGACCCGCACGGTCCCATGCATCCCGCTGAGTACCATGCCGGTTCGATGCGGGACCGAGCTGGTACGTGCGACCCGGCCGGCTCGTGCCAGTCCGGCGTTTTAAGCCAGCTGTGAGCGTGGCTGGGCGAAGCAGGCATTGCAGCGGTCGTGGCCGACGAGGGACGTTGCAGCGGCGGTGCACGGCGGCGAGGGGCGGTGCAGGGCAGCAATCTACATGGCGCATTCATGTAGGCTCCCTCTGATGTTGAGGACTTTTCATCTGCATGTTTCTTGTCCCAGTTCAGCGTTTGACATCACCAAGAGATGATCCCGGGTTTCCCATTTTATCCATCACAAAACAAATGCTTGTTACAGCATCCGCATGCAGATCCTCATGTGCTACAGATTACTGCTTGGATGCCTGTGATGATCATGGTCCGAATCGTCTGAAGCTTCCCACACTTGGTAAGAGTACATATATCCTTTCGTTCAATCATTTTTCCTGGTAACTCTCTCCACGCTTGGTCTGGCTGATGAACATACACGAGGTCAGGAAAAAGGAATGGCATGGACGGTAAATAAGAAGAAAATGGAAATTAAACACATGGATCATCTCAGCAGGGTAGAACAAACTACAGGACTTTGCAGGACTTCAATAACCAAGGGCAATGAAATAAGAAGAAAATGGAAGCTAAACAGAAAGATCAAGTTGTCAGCCGTTGGAGTGTGGAACAAAATATGGGGCTCGAGTAACTGAAGGTAATGAATAAGTGCAGGCTTACGGGAAAAAGACAGGCCTACTTCTGCTTGAATAGGACTGGATTGGATTGTTGGGATTGCTGCTTGCCCCAATCTCAGTAACAGTCAAGAACACTAACTGAATGATCAAACTACATCTCATATTGGTCAATATGCAAACCTCTGGGTACCTTTGCAATGTAATAAAATCAAATTCAACTTTATTGTTACTCAAAAAGTGGCATTACCTCGTAAGGAAATATAATGCTTCAGTGACTCCCAAATCCAGCAACATTTGACTCCCACATCCAGCAACATTCTCAGTTGTACAAAAGGGAAGATTTGGCAGAAGTGTGCAGGATGGCGAGCCAAATACTAGGGGAATTCCTTTACACCCGCATTGTAACAATGAATTCACACCAACATTCAGTGACATTATGCGAAGTTCAAAAGGGAGGAGTGAGATTGGTTGTAGATAGTTCACCAGGACAAACCATGTAAAATAAAAGAATTTCTTGAGCCCCCATCTCACCAAATGAAGGTAGACACACTACAGAATTGGGCAAATTGTTGCCTGAGATTGAACTTTGAGAGGCATCAGGTTGTCCCAATTTACTTGTTAAAACATTTTCACCGGCTTTCTCCTGTCCCTACACAATCAACATAAAAATTGCCTCACAATCACCCAGTGCAAATAAAATTTAAGCACATAAAAGTTGATATTATCAAGTAAGATACCTCTCTAGTTTGGTTTTTGCCAATTTTACTCAGCTTCCTCTTTGCTTCTGCCAAAAGTTTCACTAGGTGTTCATATCTATCATTAGATGATGCCCCTAGTTCCACCAATCGGGAAAGATGTTGCAGGCATTGCAAGTACA
The DNA here is from genome assembly GCA_024336825.1 of Amorphophallus titanum. Taxonomy (NCBI): domain Eukaryota; kingdom Viridiplantae; phylum Streptophyta; class Magnoliopsida; order Alismatales; family Araceae; genus Amorphophallus; species Amorphophallus titanum. The sequence goes on along the minus strand of JANBPO010000598.1, from coordinate 2,845,664 downwards.
GCCGGTCAAAACGCTTCCCTGGCCGTGGTACATCATGAGAGGAAGAAAGAGGGACACGGTAATCTTGTTTAAAGTTCTTCTTCCAGCGATCACAGATATACCTTGCCGGGATTTTTTGTATGTCATTTTCTTGAAGCACAACTATAGAATGGGAACACAAGATGCCACTAAATTCAAAACCATTACATAGGCATTGAACCTCCACTTCATCTTCATTGAATAGAACTTCATATATGTACGTCCTCTGTTTCACCCTTTCCTTGACTTGATATGTAGACACTGCACCATCCTTTCTAATTAGGACACATGTGCAATCCACACATTTTTGCAGCTCTTCCTGAAATTTATGAAACATGCTTAACGTATACAGTTTGAACCTATTTAAAGTTTGAGAATAGGTCGAGGGCGTTGCGCCCCCGATGCCTCTAATCATTGGCTTTACCCGATAGAAATCGCGCCCGAGCTCCAGCTATCCTGGCACCGAACGGCGCCATGCCGTCAATCTGCCCTAACCCTAGGGTCAGAAACCTCGGCACGATGACTCACGAGGCAGTTTACAACCGCCGAGTCCATTCCCTCGAAAAGGGAACTAAGAAAACTTCCAGTCCCAGGTTGGGTAATTGGACTCATAATCCACAGGCCACACACACGACCCACGCAGAAAATACAAAAGCACGGTTCCCAAGGCAGCTTGCAAGCTGCCAAGCCGATTCCCAATCCCAGGGAAAAGCGGGAAACCTCCAGCCCCAGGCTGGGTGACTGGACTCGCAGTCCAAGGCCTTACGCTTGGCCCACTCGGAAACCACCTTCCGGAGAAACCCACGACGTGCAGGGAAAAACCCCACCGCACCCACACCGATACACGGTGACTCGATCAAGCGTAACACTTGCCCGGAACACATGGAGTCACCCAGACTCTCAAACCCGTGGGCACATTAATCGAGATAGTACGGTACCACCAGACACCCCAAAGCACAGACACAGAACCCCCGGGGTGTCCAGGACAATCACAAGATCGAAGGTCGACCACTGGGTCACAACTGGGTCGACCGGGGGTCAACACAACGTAATCAGAATGCAACTAGCATAAAAAATAGGGTGGCGGTCCTCCTTGGACTGTCAATCAATAGGTGACCCTCTCAGGACTGCAACCATAAATCTAGCAGTCTACACCTGGACCGCTAAGCTCGACCGACGGTCTGCATCAGACCGCAACTAACCAGAAACATGTGGTCAAAGGTGTGATCACCCATGGGCCGCACCTGAACTTGGCGGTCCTATCGTGGTCGCTATTCGGAGAGTAGCAGCCAGTCGCGAGGCCGCTGTGAAATCTAGGCGGTCACCCTCAGACCGCCAAACACTCGCACGATGAAGACTGCAAACGATCCTGGCTTGACCGCTGCTTAGAAAGTAGCGGTCAGTCCCAAGGCCGGCAAGGGTCCCAGGCGGTCTCCCTCAAATCACCACGCACACCCAGATACTGACTCCCAAGTGGTCCTGGCCAGACCACTTTCTGGAGAGTAGCGGTCAGTCGCGGGGCCGCATGAGACCCAGGCGGTCTCCTCTAGACCGCCAACTCTACCGACACTACGGGGACTATAAAGTGGCCCCCAGTGGACCGCCTCAACCCTGGGCAATTCCTGGTAGGACCATTTTCTTCCCGCAAATTTCAAAATGGTGATTTTCGGCAAAAATCCCATTCCACATCCTGTTTGCACCCACGCGAAGGGGAAACTAGTCCCCAACCTCTCTAACACCGAGAGGACCCATTTATACCCAAAAAATACGGTTAAAACGCTAGATTCGACTCACTCCCCAAAATCAAATATTTTCACACCAGCGTGGAAATAAACCCACTTGGCTCGCCTCGGGCTACCAAATTCACAAAAATGGAAGTACCCGAGTTGGGGATCTATCTCCCTACCTCCACTGAAGATTCCGCGCACCGATGAAGCCGTTCCGCGAAGAAAATATCACGAAACCCTCGCCGATTCACGAACGCACACTCGAGCTTCATCGCGCCACCACGCCTCGATCCTCGACCCGTCATCACCGTCCTCCTAGCCCGCGTCACCCCCGCCTCGCTCCGTCGGCTGTCAGAGAAGAGAGAGCGTGAGAGAAGAGAGAGGGAGAGAGTGAGAAATGAGAGATAGGGAGAGAGTGAGAAAGGGGTGGGTTTAAATAGAAAAATATTGAAATTTCATAAAATATGAAAAATATAGAAAAATTGCCTCTGCGATCCTCGGGAAGAGCACAACGCGTCGGTACTGTCCCGGGGTCGAAGAACGTAACGGTTCACCCTGCACAGAGTTCCGAAGGCTCATCATGAAAAAACAAGCGTAAAGCACAAAACATACTCTGGGACCCACGAAAAGGATCCAAAAATATCCGATAAAATTCTAGGGCATTACAGTCTTGCTGGGCCCAAATTAGTTGCGGTTGTCACTGGACCATTTTTATCTCCTAAACGGACTTCTGAGGACCGTTTGTGTGGTGGGGCGACCCAATGGAGACCGTTCCTTTTTGTGGCCCAGGAACCTTTCTGTTCTAAACGGTCCACCGTGGACCGTCTTCCTTTGGGAAACAGCCCATCCAGGATCGTCCTTGCCTTCTTGCGGCCCACTAAGGACCATTTTCATCCTTTGACGCTGGGGTTTGTCCCTCTAGCCCAGTACCAACGGTTGCGATCCATGATAGACCATTGTGCCTTATTACGACCCATGTATGACCGCAACTCATCTAGAAGCTTGTTTCCCACATGTTTCCTGTGTATGCCTCGATAGAAAAAAAGTACTCCCAGCGCAATGCGACGCTAGTAATCATTATACCCCATGATTTATAGTATATTTTCGGTCATCTACCGAGGGGACTAGACTGGAGCCCTTGGACATCGTCTATGCCCACACTTGCATCTTCAAATTATAAATCTAGTTATTGCGATGAGAATGTCAATAAGTTCGGCCAACAATGTCAGTTTCAATAATGTATTGAGGTGATAGTAAGGAAGGCATGAACGTACCAATTCTTTGAAAATGAAGTCAAGAAGGAATTAAAAAGGACGTTGTGCCATAGAATGATTTCGACAGCATAACGACAACTTTCTTAATTTCATAGTTCATTAATGACTTGAGACGTAATGTTTCAAGTTCCATACAGTCAGAAGACCATCTGAGAATGGAAACAATCAACCATTTGGTCAAATCTTTGGGTTGGTTAATTTTGATAGAACGCGGTTTCAAGGAGACCGCGATATGGAGAACGCGGTCGAGTATCGGTCCGCGACTAGAAGTCTGTCGACCCAAGTAAACTCAATCGATTGGAGAATAAGTCTGTCGACTGAAAACTAGAGTCGGTCAATTGAAAATAGAATATCAGTGGACTGATAACACAACCCACTAGTAGGATGAACGTGGTCATGGGCCAGCCGCGATCTACAAGTCGCAGTTGAGCAATTGGCCAGGATCAGGACAGAGTGCAGAAAATCACGATGTGCTCATCTAGCTTTAAGGCTTTTAGGGTACAACCCGCTCGACGTCCTAGTGGGAATCCCAGACTCACGGAGACTTACGAAAGTCTTGAAATAAGATTATCTAGTCCAACAGAAGAAATATCTGACAGAGAGGTGCTCAAGTTCAAGAGGGTGTTCTTATCAAGTGCAAGTGACTAATAGCAACGTACCGGAGTACGGGCTATGTACAAGTAACGAAGAAAGATCGAAGATGAGAGTGAATGTATCAAAGCATACACCGTCGTGTAACAAAAGAATGGGAATTCCTTTAATACAAACTATAGGGTGTTCTTGTGGAAATAACATATGAAAAATAATCCTTTGAAAACATGATGTAGCATGCAATAGAACATAACAAAATATAACATAGATATCATGCTATAAAATAGGAAATTATGGAGGTTGGACCTGGTACTATTTGGCGTGAACAGTACAAATCATGATTTTACCTCGACCACCTTCTGGAGATCGCAGTTGATCGGGCATCCGCAACTTCAAGTCGCGGCTCCTAGGTCGACCACTATTACTCTGCCGTCAGACAGAGACAACACCAACCTTGCTGGACCCTTTTCTATGGCTAATCAACATGTAACTAGGATAAAACTGAAAGGGAAAGCATGCTAGCATAAGAATAATGTATGGAAAGACGTATAACAAGTAAAAGTTATTATCTTTTCATTAATATTACAGGGACAACATGAATTAGAACCTATTGCATGATCATGGTAAAACTCAAAATACTATGTGCATACAGCATGAAATCGAAAGTGAGGACTTTTAATCCTAACTTCATGTTTAAGTTGATCATGAGACAATCTACCTCTTGGGTTGATCCTAAATCTCGAATTACTCACCGGAAGGAAACCTTTATTCCTACGCGTTCTGCGTGAAACTAGCACCTTTCGCATGCTCTAACTCCTTGGTTGGTTGTTCTCCTAACACGAAAATTGGAGGGACGTTAGAAGATACTAAGGAGAATAAAAAGTTCTAAAGGATGAACTTAAGAAGATGATATTATACCGTCATTCATCGTGATCCAAAACTAGGGTTCACGTAGAATGGTTCTAGATCTTATTTATAGGGAATGCCTAGGGTTAGGACTTTAGTTCAAATTAGGATCCCTATTAGGTGTCAAGTCGATCCTCTAAGAGTCCTGGGTAGGTTTTCTCTATAGATCACATCGATCTATGGTGATTTGGTGGATAGAAATCTGAATTCTTCATTATTTATCTCTTTCCGTTTGCCGAACCTAGTCACAGTTGAGGAGGGACCGCTACCGCTAGATTGCGGTGTCGTGATAGACCGCGACCTACCTGGCTTTCTGAAATTTAAATTTAATTCAAATTCCACTTCTAATTATCTCCTAATTCCCTTGTTAATTAGGGAACCTACCCAATTATGTGTCTGAGGGTTGGGCTTAGGCCAAAAAACTTAGAATCAGGTCTTAGGGTCCATTTAAGTGGGCTTAACTATTTAGTTAATAGCTGGACCTTTTTATCAAAGACTTTAATCCATTAAATCAATTAATTAACCCATTAAGCTCTTAAGCTTAAATAAATTCTTTTAAATTTTTGAAAAATTTACATCATATGACTCAAAATAGATAACTAGACCATGCTAGATGCGTCCGAGGTGAGGAGACGAGCCATGAGTGTGGGAAAGGGAGGTGATGTCCCCATCAGAAATTGCCGACCATTATCGCTCACGATCACCTGGGAGATGCCAAAATGATAAATGATCAACCTCCAAATGAAACTCCAAATTACTACTTCTATAATTTTGGCGGTGGCCTCAGCCTTGATCCAATTGGAGAAATAGTCGATGGCGACGATGACGAACTTCTTCTAAGCCTGTGCCAAGGGAAATGGGCCTAGGATGTCGATTCCCCACTGAGTGAAGAGATAAGACTCGATTATGGTTACGAATTCTGAGGGTGGTTGGCAGACAAGGTGGTCGACTCGCTGGCATCGATCGCATCTCTAAACATAAGTCGAGCAGTTGCGCTGATGAGTGGGCCACCAGTAGGCTTGTCGCAGTAGGATCCTTGCAATCGATCATTTCCCTTGGTGCCCACTGTAAATGCCTTCGTGGACTTCTTCAATCGCTCGGCGAGCTTCTAGAGCATTGAGACACTTGAGGATGGGACCGGCAAAGGACCTTTGGTATAGGGTCTCTTCTAAAAGGATGAAATGTTGAGGTTGATACTTCAGTCTTCGAGCTTCCCGAGGGTCGGCAGCCTCTTGGGAGTCCTGAAGCCAAGATATATACGGGGTCTGCTAGTCACCAAGTGATACTTGCACCATGGTCATGAGCTCGGTTTCTATGCTCGATCACTCTAATTCCTCAAGGATGATTAACCAAGTGCCTTCTAGGTTGATGGAGGAGGCCAAGCGAGAGAGGGTATCCGCTCGGGAATTTTCTTCCCGAGCTATCTGGATCACCTGAAAGCTCTCGAACAGTTGGGCTATTTCCTTCACAAGCTAGAGGTACTTGATCATTTGTGTCTCCCAAGCTTCGTAGTCCCCGTTGATCTGATTGGTGACTAACTAGGAGTCGGTGTGAATTCTGACTCGCTCGGCTCCCAAGCGTCGCACCATCGTGGCCCCAGAGATGAGAGCCTCATATCGGAGACGTTGTTGGATACCGAGAAGCTAGATTTCAAGGCATATTATAGCTCTGCTCCTTCTGGGGATCTGAGGATGATATCGGCACTGCAGCCAACCGAGTTGGAGGATCCATCAATGAATAGGTCCCGAGCGGGACTAGATGTTGACAGGGATGTTTCCTCGGTCGGGACAGTGCTCTCTGCAATGAAGTCTGCGAGGGCCTGCCCCTTGATAGCCGTGTGGGGGTGGTAAGAGATGTCGTAGGTCCCAAGCAGTATGACCCACTTGACAAGGTGACTTGAAGCTTCGGGATGAGCCAAGATCTTCTTCAGGGGCTTGCTAGTCAGCACCGCAATTGAGTGTCCTTGGAAGTAGGGCCGGAGGCAGTTAGCTAAGGTCACCAACTCTAGCATAAGTTTCTCGATTGCGAGGTACCTTCTTTTGGCCTCGAGGAGCACCTTTCTGAAGTAATACATGGACTTCTGTACACCTCTATCGTCTCGGACTAAGACTGAGCTTACCGTTGAGGGAGTCGCTGAGAGATTGAGGTATAGCGTCTCTCCAAACACAGGCTTCGATAACACTAGAGGTGAAGCCAGAAATTCTTTTAGCTTGATGAACACCTTCTGGCACTCACTATCCCAGACAAAGGTGGCAGACGCCAGCTTCGACCCTCTTAGTAATTTTAAGAAGGGTAGCCATCACTCCGTCGCTTGGGATAGGAAACGTGAGTGCATTAATTCTTCCAGTCAGGCACTGAACATCTTTCACACAAGTGGGTGGCCACATGTCCAAGATGGCTTGGACCTTGTCGGGGTTGGCCTCGATCCCTCACTGAGTCACCATGAATTCCAGGAACTTTCTGGACCTAACCCCAAAGGCACACTTAGCCAGATTAAGCTTCATATTATACCTCCTGAGAGTGTTGAAAGTTTCGGCTAGGTCAACGAAATGGTCTTCGACCTTGGGTGTCATGACGAGCATGTCGTCAATATAGGCCTTGACATTTCGCCTGATCTGGTATTCGAAGATGCAATTGATCAACCTCTGATAATTCACTGTGGCATTCTTCAGCCCGAAAGGCATTCGGGTGTAACAGTATGCGCCGAAGTTGGTGACGAAAGTGATTTTCTCGGTATCTTCAGGGTTCATCCGGATCTGATGGTAGCTGGGGTAAGCATCCAGAAAGTTGGGAAGTTCATTACCCGAGGTTGAATCGACCAGTTGGTCAATGCTTAGTAATGGATAACAATCCTTCGGAGTAACTTTGTTGAGGTCGGTGAAGTCGACGCACATCTGCCACTTGCCTGTAGCCTTTGGGACCAGGACGACATTGACGAGCCAAGTCGGGTAAAGGACCGATCGGAATAGCCCAATTTTCTTTCCCTTACTTATCTGCTCTTTAATGGCCGCCTATTTTTCTGGGGCATGCCTTCTTCTCCACTGCTGAAGAGGTTTCACCGATGGGTTGAGGTTGAGTTTATGCATCACTACCTCCTCGGGAATTCTGGGAAGATCCTCATTAGACCATGTGAAGACTTGAATGCAGTCGGAAAGGAAATCTTTGTATTTCTCTTGTACATCGGGCCGTAAATCTACCCCAATTTTCACTTCGAGAGCCGGGTCATCTTTGAGGAAGACTGACAGCAGCTCCCCGTCAGGCTTGCCTGCCATCAGTTTATCCTTGACTCCCTCGACCTCTTTCTTTTTTCCCTCTGGCCTTACGACTTCGACTGAGATCACATAGCACCTTCTAGCTGTTGCCTGGTTACCTCAGACTTTCCTAATACCGTATTTGGTGGGAAACTTTATTTTTTGGTGATATGTGGAGGGCACTATCTTTATTCGGCCGATAATGCCTTGGTCGAAGATGACATTATAGACCGACATCCCTTTAATCACAACGAAGTTTGCCATAAACGTGACGGTCCTAGGAGGGGTACCGAGAGTAACAGGCAGGCTTAGGGCTCCCTCGGGATAAGTTGCCTGGCCATTGAACTCGCAGAGAGGGGTTCGAATCGGGCATAGCTTAGATGGATTTTCACCCATTTTTAAGAAACATTTGTACGCCAAAACATCAGGGGTGCTACCATTGTCCACTAATATCCTATCTACGTTACAATGGTTTATAGTAGCCGAGATTACAGGGGCGTCATCATGCGGGGTGGCTACCCCTTCTAGGTCTTGGTCGGAGAACACCAAGGCCTGCTCGTCGCTTGCCGGCGGGGCTTTAGGGGGCTCGAAAGCCCGGTTGGCTCGCTCGGCATGACGCTTCCTTCCTCGGTTGCTGTCCCCTCCTGAGGCGGATCCCCCTGAAATGACGTTGATGTGGATTCCACGGGGGCGATTGTCGATTTCTTCCGGGGGGACTTCGTGATCCTCTTGTCGCTCGGCCACGTACAAGGAGAGATGCCCTTGGCGGATGAACCTCTCAATCTCATCCTTGAGTTGCAGGCAATCCCCAGTGTGATGGCCGTGGTCGTCATGAAACTGACAGTGCTTTTGGTGACTGCGACGTCGAGGGTCGGCTTTCATTGGCTCGGGTCCATGAAGGAGACCCGAGTCCTTGATTTCTTGATATATTTCTTATACAGGAGTGGACAAAGGAGTGTACCGCTCGAACTTTAGGGGAGGCTCCCTACAGTCTTCGTCTCGATTTCTCCTTTTCCCTGAGCTGGAGGCTTACTCGGACGGCCACTTCTTATCTCCTTCTTGCCCCGAGCTTGTTGGATCTCAGCAAGCGTTGAGGACTTCTTTGCACTCTGTATGATGCAAAGCCAGGGTCACCAAATTGGCGAGAGAGGAGGGAGGGTGGAGTACCAATTCTCCTCGGAGGTTTTCATCTCGGGTGCCTCCGGTCAACGCAGTGATGGCCGAGGCACATCCAGCCTGGGGATGCGTAGGGCTTCTGACTTAAAGCAGTTGATGTAAGTCCATAGCTTTTCCCCCTGTGCCTGTTTGAGCGCTAACAATCCCGCGATTGACCTTGGAGGGCCGCTGCTAGCAAAGCTTTCCTTGAACAATCGCCTGAACTGTTTGAAGTTGAGGATGCTGTCAGGGGCGAGTGCTCAGAACGAAGCTTGAGCACCTTGGACCAAAGTGGTCATGAACGCTCGGCATTTGACGACATCGGACACTCCGTACAGGGTCATTAGGGCGTCGAAGTTGTCGTAATGGTCGGTTGGGTCACCCTGGCCGTCATAGGACTTGAAGGTCGGTAGTGAAACTCTTGGTGAGACTTCGGCCTTCAAGATTTGGTCAGAGAATGGGGGTCCTCATCATCCTGGGTGGAGTTATTTTGTAGGGCGCGAAGGGCGTGCTCCTATTCGGCGAAACGCCGCTCAAAGTCCCACAGGCGGAGGGACAACTTTGACTGTCATGGAGCCAGGAGAATGTTCGTATGTCCCCAGTAGTTACCCCGTGGCTCCTTGGTAGGGGTGTCTGCTTTCGAGTGTTGCTGAAGTAATTTCGAGTGTTGCTGAAGTAACCTAGATTTCTTTCCTCACGGATTGGAGGAAGCTTCCTGCTCTGGAGGCGAAATTTATGAGGGCCCACCTGGCCCCTTGCGGATGAGTCGCTTGCCTTGGAGAGTGAAGCAGTCTCCAGCCGTTTGCCAAGAGGCTTCTGCTTGGGAGGGGGGGGGACTCACCTGAAGAAGCCGTGACCTCTCCTCTCTGGCCACTTGGGTCCTCATCAAATCGACGAGGATATCCAACTTAGCATTAAGGGTCCGGAGGGCATCGGGGTTCTCGGGAGTGGGTTGTCCCCCTATGGCCGACAGAGGTAAGGCATTAGCTTGATTATTGGCGTTGAAAAGGGGGCTCGTGGAGGAGCTGGAGGGCACATGTTCCCCCTCCGCGGTTGTCGGTGCCTTTCCTTTGTTGCTGGCGTTTCTCCTACGGGAACTTTTTCGCACCATATTGGCTCTTTGTATGTTTCCCACAGACGACGTCAGATGAAGAGGCGTGATCTCCCGCTGGATCCTGAGCCGCACGATCCTTGTTGCATCCCCTAGTTCGTGTTTGGTTTCAGTTGGGGGCGTGATAAGTGCTTAATTATCTATTTTCATTCACATCGCACACATCATTCTTGGGCTTTAATGAAGATAATTATGTAATTTTATATGGTAATTTCAGTCTCACACAAAATGGAGAATTATCTAGAATTAATGGGACTTGAGACACTTTTAAAATAGGAGAATTACATAATTAAATGAAATCATTAGAATTTGGTCTAAATTGGGTTTCTCAAAATTTATTTTTGAATAAACAAAGTGAGAGGACAAAGGATAAAGACTATATTCATTGAGCAAACTTATTTGTTTGAGGGGCCTTCACATAATTTTCTTCATTTCCCTTCAACCTTGTGAACAGGATCCCCTCTCTTGCATTATCGCAACAAGGCCAGTGCCTTCCCCCCTCGTGTGAATAGGCTCCCCTGACTACTCTCCTCCGGATCTCGCTAACAGCAGGAACGCATGCAGGGTAGCAGCAGCATTCATGCAAAGATCGCATGGGAAAACGACAAGATCCGAACAACAGAGATGAAGATCGCCTGGGTAGCCGGTGAACAACAAAGCTGAAGATCATATGATCCAACTTGCAGGCTTCAATAGTAGGGCAAGTGAACATAGATAGCCGGTGAGATCCGTGTGCAGGCGATGGTAGGGCGAGATCTAGCTTGCAAACATGTTCTGGCGAACAATAGACATCATGCGCTTGCATGGGAAGCCAGCGAACATGGGGAACCTGTCACGTCCCAAGCTTTTTAATACAGCGGAAGGAATGTCGGGAACGTGAACAGTCGGCATGGTAAGCCTCTCGTAAGCAAGAAAATCAGAGCACAAGATAATCACATAAAAGTAATTGCACATGTATTTAACCAAAATTTCCACTTTATTCCATCATAACAATAAAAAATACTTAATATCCTTAACTTTGACCTTCTTACATCATAGACTCAAGAAAATAGAAAAGTACAATGAGACTCGACTAGACACTTGACAACTAGGTCTTCTCTCGATCCATTTGACCTTCAATCACTCTCGGACCCGCTACTTGCATAATCCGAATCTGATTCATCTGAACTTCCTGAAAAATTGAGAAAGTAGGCATGAGTACACTTGCCCAATAGGTATCTTCACATCAACATGAAGACAATGTTTAAGTGATTGATGTCTTAGCTCTAAACTTCAAGATAAAAATAAGAATGCGATAAACAAGTGATATAAACCAAGATAACCAAGAATACAAAGTCATGAGATAACTGAGCAAGTAGACCAAATCGAGTATATAGCATGAACAAGCAAGATTAAGCATGTAGATATAATTTGACCTTTCATGAACAAGAAAGTACGAGCATGTATCTAGAATGTACTTTTCACAACCTTGTAAAGACTATGTACTAGAAAGTCATTTAACAAGCGTGTAATTCTCGTAATGAGCGTCGTGGTGTTTCACTCGTCTATAAAAAAAGTACTCCCAGCATAATGTGATGCTAGTATTCATCGTACCCCATAATTTTCAACACATTTTCAGCTGTCTACCGAGGGGGCTAGTGCCGAGCCCTTGGGCACTGTCTCTGCCCGCTCTTGCATCTTCAAGTTACAGATCAAGCTACTTCCTTGGGATAACAATAATTTGGGCCAATAAATTCAATTCCAACAATAAGTTCATAATCAAGTAACCAAGGTAGAGAACGTACCAAAGTTGATGTAAGATTCCAAAGAAGAATTATAAGTACATTATGCTACGGTGGTATTCCGATAGCATAACGGTTCATTCATTAAGTTCCATAACTTATCGTTAACTTGTTAAACATAGGTTAAGGCTCCAGGTAATCCTAAGATCATATAGGCATTCAAGAAAACCAACCCCAAGGGTCAAACCTCGGGTTAGACAAAATCAGGAACTAAGCAGTCATTTACTGGACCGTTAGGCAGATGCATGCGGTCAAGTCAAGACCGTTTAAGATGAGTCATAGTTATAACAAGAAAAGCTTGACTCAGAGAGGCATGCAGTCAGGGTCTGACTGTTTGACAAAAGAAGCGGTCATGGGCAGACTGTTAAGTAACCTTTAGCGGTCACCATGAGCACCGTCTGGAACTCAGAAACTAGAAAGCATCAATGGTGTAAGTGCTTTCTAGACAAATTCGATTTTAAGGGTACAACCAGCTCGACGTCCTAGTAGAAATCTCAAGCTCACAGAGACGTACGGAGGCCTCAAAATAAGATCACCTACTCCGGTAGAAGGAATATCTAACGGAGAGGATCACAACTCCAAGATTGTGTGCTTCAGTACAAAGTGTAACTAATGACAACATACCGGGATAAGTGCGTTGTACTTGTTCTGTGCACATATAGAGTCTAAGGTCTGTGCATATATATGTCTGTGCACATGTAGAGTCTGTGCACATATAGGTCTGTGAATATCTAGGGTCTGTGCATATGAAGCATCTAGGTCTGTGCACATGTAGAGACCAGGGTCGATGCACATGTGGATTTAGGTCACCAAGTCTGTGCATCAAGTCCATACGTAAGGCATTTGCATAATCATACATTTCTTTGCTCTGAGCATCTGATTTCTCTAAATTTGTCTAAGTATGCATTCTCATGAAAAAGGTGTTTAATGAAATGTCTTATTTCTTATTGATAGGATTTACTCAAACACTTAATGGACTTAGAGTAGCAGAGACTCAAGTGGATACGTGATCCAAGAATCAAGTTAAAGAGACACGTGATCCAAGGCGGCTTGCTCTCCAAGATTGATCAGCCACGTGATCATGCCCTATCCTCAACATCTGACATGTGGAACTACTCAAGCTACAAACAGAGGTGAAGGAGTGAATGAAGATAGGCAGAGAAGCGATCATTGAGAAGAAGAGATTTGCAAGTAGTGAGGAGTCTCTGAGAGTGTGAGAGTTAGTTGTAGATTGGTGAAGAAGGTTCAAAACAGAGCATCAGAAATGGAGGAGGAGGAAGAGCTACTGCAGTGACGATCTCTAGATCAGATCTAGAATCGTATGCTCATCTTAGAGCTAAATTACTTTTCTTGTTACATCTGTTCATCGTTTTCAGTTCTTTGTGCTTTTCTTTTATCATTATCTTTCAAGTTGTAAGTTAGCGGAGCAAGGTGTGATGCTCAGCGGTGAGGATCTGTTCCTCAGATAGCAAGCTGTGAGGCTCAGTGGATCAAGCTGTTAGTCAGCGATTGTAGGGATTTGTCCCCAAAGTTGTGGATCAATGGTCAAGCTATATGTCAGTAGAAGCCACACTCAGATTTGAGTGTGGGGTGGATGTAGGTCTCAAGGTTGAGACCACCTAAAATCTCTTTGTCTCTTGTGTGATTGTCTGTCTGAGTATTACTCCGATAGATGCATGATGAGGATCATTGTCTGTTAGTTTCCAATTCTGAATGCAACTTCATTCATATGATCTAAGTGCTTCGTCGATCAAATAGTATATCAAAAGACGTGTCAGGAAGGATAGGTCAGGCCTATCTGGAATGTCACCTCTTGCGTGAGGAGATCTTAGATTGAACCTCCGCCAAGTACTATAATTTATTGATTGCGCACTTTCTTCATCTGAGTGACATTTACTAGTGTTTACACTGTGAGCAGATCTCTACTATTTGTTTTAAATCAGTAAGAGTAGGTTTAATTTCTAATTTCACAAAAATTTCTCACTGGAATCCATTCACTCCCCCTCTGGATCTCAGCCATGCATGCTCTAATCCCTTTACCTATAATCAGAGTGGATCACCAATCCCCATCAATTAGTATCAGAGCAGGTTTCTGTGATTTTAGATCCAACGATCCGCAGATCTGATCCTACATCTTTGTTGTATCCACTCTTTCCTTGTCTCTGATTTAAATCTACTTTCATGGGCAATCCTCCAAAGTTTGACGGTTCTAGTTTCTATATTTGGCTTGGTAAATCTAGGGATTATGTGAATATCGTTGATTCAAATCTCTGGGTTCTTATCGCATATGGTCCATATGACATTCCAGATGATGAATCCAAATGGAATGTCATTCATAGACTCAAAAATACAGATAATGTAAAAGCCTTGAAGATGATAAAGAGGGCGATAAATCTTGATGAGTTCCCCAGTTTGTCTATGTGCAGGAATGCAAAGGAGATTCTGGACAAATTGATAGAGATCTATACGCAAGAAGGGAACAAGTGCTTAATGGCCAAGGACCACAACAGTGATCTACAAGAAGAATCTTCTTCTCAAGTAAGTTCTAAATCTGATGAACTTACGTTTAATGACTTGATGAAATTATATGATTGTTTGCTTGATAAGTATAAGAGAGTCAAGTCTGAAAGTAGAAAATTGAAAAAGAGCATGTCATCTAAAATAAACTCTTTGCAATATGAGAATGATCACCTTAAAGCTGAAATAAAGAAAATTGATAATCCATGTAACAAGTGTCTATCTGTGAAGAAGCTGAATGACAGTCTTCAGTCCGACCTAAAATGACAAGAAGAGTTGATTGACTCTCTTAGGGAAGAGAAGGAACAACTATTAAACACAAAGAAAGAACTTGAACAGACTGAAGAAGAGTTAAATGAAAAGCTGAACTCTATGACTAAAGATGATCTAATTTTAGAAAATAAAAAGCTGAAAGAACAAAACTAGATCGGCAAGATAATATTTATCTGAAGTAATACGTGGTAAATGAGACAATGTGTATATTAATCATAAAGTCAATTTTAATGAAATTGATGTTCAATATGAACTCACCTGGAGGAACTCTGAAACCCCACTTTTGTAGGGCCCAAGTCAAGACCTTTTGATCACCGGCTGAGCCTTCCTAACCGGCAGCTATATATTAGAACTGCAAATCAAAAGATATAGAAGCCATGACATTCTGAGTAATTTGTTGCTTACGATTGCGATACCGTGCATGTTTTGACGTTAGAACGTTGGCAGGGATGTGCGTGCCATCGATTGCACCCAATGCATCCTACATTTGTTTGAATGTCTCATCAAAATTCTCAAACAGATGAGGACGTGCAGATTATAAGTTACCTTAAAGTAAGGATAAAACTTGTCATTGTGCCGAACGAACGGATGCACCTTTGTTGTTGTGGTGGGGAGCTGGAGGTATGTTCGTCTAAGCTCAACTATAGCGTTACAAATGTGGTTCACATAATAACTTAGTATCTGCGACGAGTGTTGGAAATGCTCACATATTGCACCCGTCGTGACACCCTGACCCATTGCGTATAAAAACATCGCCAGTTGCTCTGTTACAGTGACAAAGCGACTGTCTTTAATCAATTCCTTACGTATCAGGACATCACGCAAACGAATGAACGTAGCTTGGTTTAGCCTGAACATGCTGTAACATCATTTTTCGTGACCCCTTAATATGTCATGTACCTACACATGTCCTGTGTAGTGAGAAGTATGCATAGGTCTGGGCACACGCACATCGTTATATTCTTCAGTCATCACATCTACTAATTCTTCCACTATAAGATTACTCATGTTTTGTAAAACTATAACCCCCTCGCAGATTAGCTGACGCATTAAATTATTTGCATCTATAATATCCTGTCATACACATGCATGAGATATGATGAATGTTATGTTACGAGAAACAACATGCACTACAATTAAAGAAAATACAGGTAGATGTAGAACGTGTCAAATAGATATGTTTTGTCATAATTCATAGTTCTTTTATTTTTTGAAGGGGGGCGGGTTTCATTTAACTTCAGGTTTGCCCGAGGAGGGGGCGTGAGTCATGATGATCTAGGGAAGAGTGATGATGTTCAGGTAAATATGTTATTTTACATATCCCAGGTTTGCTGTCACCATGGTTGGAGCTAGAGATCTCTCTTCACAGTGGGTCGAATCCAAATAGATGGAGTTTTGAAGTTTGAAGCATCCATTTTACCTAGTAGTGTACTTTTTCTTTTTTGCTGTACAATGCTCCATGAGCCAACATGTCTAGTCATAAAAAAATGTGAAGTTGATGTATTGGCTTATAACTGAACACACGTGTGCATTGGATGCTAGATCATCATACCCATTATTCATTGTATTTGATTGATTAATATGTACTAAACAGTCATTTGTATTGTGCTCCCCTAATCGGGGCAAATTAATTTTCATGCATTGATGCAGGTCATTTGTTATCGTTCCAAGCATTTGCAAATTTCATCGAGTATACAATACACCTGAGTTCACTATGGTTCTGAAGAAAGTTAATGTGGAAAAGCAAGTGATTGGCTCAACTGTGCTTGTTATAATGGATTTTATGACTTTGATCTTAAATTAATTGCGTTTCACTAGGTGGAAACTAAAGACCCATGCCGTTCAGCTAGTAATGATCAAGTCCGATTCTGGTCCGTAGACTCACAATCGTCAGCTTGGGTTTCAAGTTGTGATCGGCCGCCACTGCATTTACAGCCTGTAGTAGAAGGCAATTGTCTCCAACAAAACCGTGTTAAGTTTTTACTTGCTAGATCATTGTAGTCATTTTTTTTCAAAAATAGATAATGTCAAGTCAATTTATTTTAGAGTTATATATCTGCAGAGTATGATTATTGATTGGAGAGCTAAAATGAAAAATAGCATGCTATTTGTTAATGGGCAGAAAGTGACGTATCTTGCATTTAGAGTGTATTAGAATGCATGTTCCATATTTTTAGTATCTTCGGCAACTTGGATTTTATGATTGCAGACTTACGTATTATGGGGAAAACTATGAACTCTTTCTTCTATTAAATTTACACGAAGAACGTATAATTTGAGGTTAAAAAATGCATGAGTAAAGAGTGTTTGCAATAAACCACCGTTTATATTTTTCCGGTAAATTGTATCCCTATTATAAATGTACGTAGGCAGGAGCTGACTGAGAGGCAAGTCATAGCCTTGCATCTATGATGAGATCAAAAGTCAGCCAAGAGATGTCGAAAAAAGTTTGGGCAAGGCATGAAAGCAAAAGTAGCTCCTTGTTATATTAATACGGATCTGATTGGAACAGAAGTTTACCAAGAACATAGTCAACCGTTTGTTTTCGTCCACCAACATCGCTTCCTGCATGTTTGTTTGTCCCCAGTAGAGGGAGAAAAAAATGAGAAATCTCAGTTGTTCATCAATCGTTAAGAAAGCATGAAACAGGGAGTGGGTGATCCGTACTCTGTTTTTGAGCTTCGTCAGACACTCCATCTGCAACGATAGTTTCAGATAACACAAGCATAGAGAAAGGTCTTTCATTTCATTTGGAAGACAAAGGATCCAAAATAAACATGGGATGAAGAGGGTAATCTTTACTTGTTTTTCTCGTACGCTATCAAGACCCCTCTGCAGCGTCTCCTCGAGGGGGATCAGTTCGAATGGGCTCAGCGGCGTTATATCTTCTCCTCTCAGGTGTCTGGGATGTGAGGAACAACACAGAACGGTGTATGATAGGCGGGGGAAAGACGGGCAAAACAGAGAAACCCAGAGGAGAGGAAGAAAAGAAAGAGAGAGATCCGATCAAACCTGAGTTCAATCTGCATGTTGTCGTTCTCCTTCTTGACACGGTCGATCTCGGCGCTCAGGCTCTGAATTGGAAGAATGAATAACACCAAAAAAGTTGATCCTTTTTTTTTGCAAAAATAGAGAATATATTAGAGAGAGACGTTCATACTTCGTGCTTGGCATCCCAGATCCTCTTGCCCGTGTGCTTCTGGTATTCTTCCAGCATACTCGGCAGCCTGTTGAATGAACATTTGATTGAAGGAGACATGATGACAAGGAGATCCGGGGAAGTGCAAGGAAGAAAAAGGATAAGGTCATTCATTCAGAAGGGTACGGACGTGGTGCCCTCGCTGCAGAACTCGACCATCTTGCCGGAGCTGGAGAACATGACGAGGCAGACCTTGGCGTTGCAAAGCACTGAGATCTCCTTGGCCTTCTTGATGATCCCGGTCTTCCGCTTGGAGTAAGTCACCTGCCGGTTGGTTGAGTTCTCTATCCTCTTGATCTCTATCTTTCCCCTCCCCATCCCTCAACCCACAGCACCCCCTGCACCGCCGCCCGCGCCGGACGGGGAGCGGAAGACGGCGAGCGCAGCAAGACCCACCCAGCAAGGGGCGAAAAACAAAGGGGAGAGAGGCGCCTAAATGGGCGGAGGAGGAAAGAGAAGATGGAAGAGTAAAGCCCGGGGGGTTTTCATTCTTGGTAGAGGTGAGGGGAAGCTTTCGCGGGTGTTGACGGCGGGTTCCTCCCGCAGGCGTTCGAATGTGGAAAGTTTGGGCAGCGTAGGCCGTGGAGAACGGAAAGGAGCGCATGGGGCTTTCCCCACTCGTGCAGGCCCGTGCGGCCATGCCTGACCTCCCAGCGCCCCCCCCGCCCACTCCTCTGCTGCCGATGCAAGCCAAGAGGACCAACATGCGCGCACCTCTTCCTCCCTGGATACTTTGGTTTCTGCACGCCTTCTATCCTCTGTGCCGCAGCAAAAACCGCAGTGCCATTCGGGGTCTGCTGATTGGCGCTTGCCTAATCTCGGTGGGAACAACAGGATAGGCGTTACGTTACATCGTATTCGTACCCACCTGTGGAACAACGCCATGCTCCTGACCAATCACTCACACGCATCCACTCAGATGCGTCACACGCATCCACCCAGATGCTTGTGGAGCATGCGTGCTGTGTTCAGACGTGGGGGACGCTTGTGCCGTTTCGCGTGGTGGTTTGAACGCGCTGGGTTCAGAACACGATGCTCGACAGCGTCGATGTTGTTTGATTCGTGCACGAGTTCGTCCGTAAATTGCACGCCCTCGTGCTTACTGGGTACCTTACATGCATTAACATGCAAAATACATTATTAATCTATTTTTTTTACTTGGATATTGGAGTAAGAATTAAAATACGGAGAATGCCACGTCTAAAAGTATAGATGATGGAAAACTCAGTTACTCTTCGTTTAGTAATATGGCTTTTTTTTAGAAACACCAAGACCCCCTTTGAAAATCTTGTAGGATACCTTATTCGATCTTTTTGGTTGAATAAGGTCGAACAGGAGCGCTTGATGTGAGGAGAGGAGGTGACCCGTCCTACGAAGCGACCGACCAACCCTCGACAAACCGGTTATCAAACCGGGCCTAAGTGCATTAATTATATTCACTAATGTAATTAGTGTAACATATCTTTTGTGTGAAATTTTTTAGTGGCTTCCATCCTAAGTTTGTCAGAGTAAATAAAATTAAATTTAACTATATGTGGAGAGGGAGAAATTTATCGCCCAAGAGTTTTTCTTTCTCATAGTTTTAAGTTTGAAGGACCTCCTTCGGTTTGCTGATGACCAGCAGACTGAGTTGCCCCTCCCTTAGGGAGGTGATCATTAGCTATCCCTAGCGAGGGTGACACTGACAGCTCACTGGCCTCCTTTTCAGAGTTGTCAATTTTGGGCTCAGCTTCTGTTCACCCGTGAGGAGGTGGTAGCAACCCCTATGGCATTGACTGCATAGTGGACCTGAAAGTCCATCTCCTGGTCATACCCGAGTCCCCTCGTATTTTTGCGGGAGAACAGAGGTTGCCCCCGGACCTGTGGAGGCTCCAGAGATGGCGGAGATATGCACTGAGCGCAGGGTCCTGGACCCGGGGGATGTGTTGCTTTTTGCACATTTCCCTGATATATTCTGATATATCGCCTATTTGTTGGACTAGCTCTGGTGCATTGTCAGTGAGGACATTCCAACTGAAATCATCCTCAAGAGGGCCCCGTGGGACTAAATCTCCTTTGTAGAAGACGATTGGCCGGTCTTCCCTACTTTTCTTATTTCTTCCCTTGCGCTAGTAAGAGACTATGAAAGTCTCTAGCTGTTCCACGTCGTGCTCTTCCCTCTGAAACCAGAGTGGGACACATTCAAGCGGCAAGGGGATGGCCTGACTAATGAGATTAGCCTCGAAGTCAATGCTTCGCCTTTCCAGTTAAGTCGGGTTAGAGCCGACCTTGAGACTCAACCTGTGCAACCTTAGCAGGTCATGGTTAACAGTGAAGAGTTGACCTTCTTCGCCTTCACAGTCCACCTTTTGCTTTCCTCTGTCTTTTATACCCTCGGGAGTTGCTAAAGTAGGCTCCCTGAAATACAAGGAAGCATCTGCCAGATGGCACTCGTTGGGACGAAATGGAGCTTGGTACACGAAGACAGTATGTTGCTCCCCTCCCTTAGCATACTTGAGAGACTGGTGCAGAGTTGAAAGAACAACTCAATTCTCATGCAGTCATGGCCTTCCCAACAACACCGTATAAGATGTGTCCACGTTGATGATGTAAAACGTCACTTTGGTGATGAAGTCGTCCATGATAAGCTTCACCTCAACCCGACCGAAAGCCTCTTCGGAGTCTTGACTGAACCCCAAAATCTTGATAGCATTCACCTTTTGTATATAAGGTGTTAAGTACAAAGGCTTAAAATTCTTTAAAGGCATGACATTGACGGCCGCTCCAACGTCGACCAGAATTCGATTTACATCGTGCCCATTGATCGTCCCTCGCATATCTAAGGGGTGATTATGACATGGAGAGGATAACAGCATGTCTTTGTCCGTAAATGTAATGTTGGATGCAAATGCACCATATGCTTGGGCCTGCAACTCTGCGACATGGGCCTCATATGCCTCCGGGTCTCGGAGTATTTTGATGAAAGCCTCTCTCAAGTCCTTGCTCCGAGCGATGGCTTCCCAAATGGTCACATTAGTTGGGAACCGTTTCATACGATGGATGATCTTGCAATCTGCCCGAGCACGGGTCTTATCAAATGGCGGGATGATCTCTGCCAAGGTCTTCGGTGGTCAGCGAGGCTTCTCCCGCTTAAAAGGACATTCCTCCTCATTCTAGCCATCCACTTTTTCTTAGAACAATGGTGCCAGAGATTCCTCCGGGGATGGCAAGGGCTCATCAAGTTTGCCCTCATTAGAAGGACCTGCTTAGATTGTGGACTCACCCTTGTTAGAGGGACCTGCTTGCTCTGACGCCTTATCCTGCACTGGCGGCTTGACTGACTCTTCCTCTTCATTAGAGGAGTCAGAGTATGAAGGGGACACCACCCGATTTTCTAACTTCTGGGATGGGGCCCTAACCCTCCGAGGAGTCGAGCATAAAGGGGATTCCCCGAACATGAGTTTTCGGGATAGGGCTCGATTCTTCCCCTCTGAACAATATGACTTGATCGAGAGTCAGAGGACCTTCGCGTCCGCGACCTCGGCCTCTGCCACAGCCTCGGTTGTTTCTCGTCGAACGACGCTAGTATGTTGCCATTGCGGCATTGTGTTTGGGGCCGTCGACCGTGTTGCCTTCTCCAGATGGGGAGTTTATGTTGTCAGGCGACGGAATCGCCACCATATTGCAGGAGAGCTCCTGGAGCATTTCCTCGAGCACCTCGTCGGTGAGTTCCTCGTCCTTGTAAAATAAGGAGAGCTCTTCAGGGATAGGAAACTCTTCACCTTCTTCCAGACAGCGGACCATCTCTTGGAGCCACTGAAAGAGCCGGGGTTTATGCTAAACTTATCCCAAGGAATATATGTCTAAAGTGATGACCCTGGTGGGGCGAGGGCGCGTCTTCTATTCCTCGCTCGGACACAACAAGGACATCTACTACGTCCCGGCCATCCGGCGCCACTTCCTCGACGGCATCCGGTTCGCGCTCGGCGACCTCGCCGCCGACGCCGTGCCCACCGCGCAACTTCCGGTGAAACCCGTGCCGGCGCTCGCGCCGGAATCCGGCCCGACGTTGCAGGACATCGCCGCCAGAAAATTCATCGCCGACGTGCAACCCGCCAAATCCGGGAAATAACACCGGACGCGTCTTTCTTCCGTTTCTCCAAAATCATGAAAAAACTTTTCTCCCTCTTCTGCGGCGTCACCGGCGCGAATCTCGCCTTCCTCACGCTGCGTCTGTGGCTCGGCTCCCGCGCGTTGCTCACCGGCCTTGAAAAATACGCCGGCAAGGTCGTCACGCAGGAACCGCTGCTCGACGCGACCGGACAGCCGGACATCAGTGGCGCGACGCTGGCGGTCGAACACAAGGTGTACGGACTTTCCAACTACAACGCCCTGCCGGACGCGCTCCGCACGAAGTTCGACGCCGAGCCGCTGCTGCCGGCCTTCGCGACGCAAACCTTCTGCGCGATCCTCGGCCCGGCGCTCGTCGTTCTCGGGCTCGCCGTGCTGCTCGGCCTCTTCACCCGGCCGGCGCTGTTTCTCACCGGCGTCCTCTACACCGCGCTCACGCTCGGCCTGATTCTCATCGGCCAGGATCAGGGCGTCGCGCCGCTCGGCGTGCACGTCGCGCTCGTCGCGCTCGCGCTTTGGCGCGCCGAGGACAACCGTTTCGCGATCACCCGCCTCTGATTCCCTTTTCATGGAAATGCTCCAACCCCTTCCGGGCGGCTTCACGCGCCGCCGTTTCATCACCACCGCCGGCACCGCCGCGCTCGCGCTCGCCGCGGGACCGCGACTTTTCGCGATCGGCGAATCGTCGTCCGCCGACCGGCCGCTGCGTATCGCCATCGCCGGTTTCGGCGCGCAGGGCCGCGTGCTCGTCGAGGACACGCTGAACATTCCCGGAATCCGATTCGTCGCGCTCTGCGACATGTGGGACTACGCGCGCCAATACGGCGAACGCCTGCTGAAAGCCGCCGGACACGAGGTGGACACCTACCGCGATTTCGACGAGATGATCGCGAAGGAAAAGGGACTCGACGCCGTGATCGTCGCCACGCCGGACGTGTGGCACGCGCCCCATGCGAACGCCGCGCTGAAGGCCGGCATCCACGTCTATTGCGAAAAGATGATGTCCAACACGGTCGAGGGCGCGCGCTCGATGGTGCGGACCATGAAGGAGACCGGAAAGCTGCTGCAGATCGGACACCAGCGCCGGAGCAACCCGCGCTACCTTTTCACGCGCGACCGCCTCATCCGCGAGGCGCGCATCCCGGGCCGCATCACGGCGGCGCAGGCGCAGTGGAATCGCGCCGTTTCCGACGATCTCGGCTGGCCGAAAAAGGCGGCGATCTCCGCCGAAACGCTCGCGCACTACGGCTACGCGGACATGCACACGTTCCGCAACTGGCGCTGGTTCAAGAAGCACGGCGGCGGTCCGCTCTCCGACCTCGGCGCGCACCAGATCGACATCTTCAACTGGTTCTTCGGCAAACTCCCGGCGACCGTCATCGCGAGTGGCGGCAACGATTTCTACAAAAACCACGAGTGGTTCGACAACGCCATGGTCATCTACGAATTCGCGACACCGGAAGGCACGGCGCGCGCGTTCTATCAGGTGCAGACGACCACCAGCTCCGGCGGCGGCTATTTCGAACAGTTCATGGGCACCGAAGCCACCGTGAAGATTTCCGAAAATCCGGCGTTCTCGACCATCTACCGCGAGGCCGCCGCGCCGTCGTGGGAGGAATGGGTCCGGAAAAACTACATCCGTCCCGACGCCGTCAAAGCCGGGGATGCGTCGGCCGCCCCGACGAAAGTCGATGCGCGCGAAACCGCCGCGCTCGTCACGTACTCCACGCCGGTCGTGCTGAACAAGCCGCCCCATCAGCCGCACTTGGAAAACTTCTTCCTGGCCGTGCGCGGCAAGGCGAAGCTGAACTGCCCGGCGGACGAGGCCTTCCACAGCGAATACGCCGTGTTCAAGGCCATCGAAGCCGTCGAAACCCGCAAACTCGTCACCATCGGAGAGCCCGTCGTCTGATCATGAAAAAACTCCTCCCGCTTCTCGCGGCGACGCTCGCCGTCTCCGCGCTCCACGCCGCCGACAAGGTGCCGCTCGTCACGACGCTGCCCAAACCGCTTTTCGTCGGCACGCCCGTGCCGGTGAAGGTGGACAACCTCGAACCGGCGCGCGCCAAATTCACAAAAATCGACAAATTTAACAGAATCGAATCTAGGTCTGAACCACTACGGATCCATTAAGACACAGGCGCTATATGACAGGACCTAAAAAATCTTCTTGTGGTACTTCAGCCTCAGCTTCTTGATGTTCGTGAGGTTCTTCTTCTTGTGGCTCTTCCACCCCTTGCTGCTCTTGGGGTTCCTTAACATATGGTTGTTGCTCTTGTATACCTTCTTCCTCATTCAGCTATTCTGGTTGAATTTCAAGCTACTGCTGCTGCTGCTTTATCTGCTCAATGAGCTGATCAATGTATTAATCAAGCTAATGCATCATTTGTTCATCAGTCAAAAACTGCTATTCTAAATCATGGTGATCTTGTTCTTGCTGTTCATCTCTTTCCATCTCCTCCCTTTCTTGTACCTGCTAATCAGGTTACTACTCTTCCTGTAGCTCTAGATGGGGCTCTCCTTGGAGCTCTGGATGGGGCTTTACCTGGAGCTCTGGAATAGGTTCTGCCTGGAGCTCTGGAACAGGTTCTTCCAAAACTGGTGTTACTTCCTGTTCAAGCTGCTCTTGCAAGTTTTCATCATGAATCACTTCATCATTGAAATGCTATTCTATTTGCACTACCACTTCCTGTTCTTCTAATAGTGGCTGCTGCTCTAGTTCAGACTCATAATGAATTTCTGGTTCTTCTCCTTCCTACTATTGCTGTTTCTCTTCTTCCACTTGATGAAGTTCTTCTTCCACTGGTCGTTGCTCCTCTTCCACTAGTTGGATATTCTGTTATGCCATTTCTTGCTCAGTTTGGTCTGCTGGCCACTGATCTTGGACTCTAAGCTTCATAAATTTGGTAAGGAAGTCCATATTATACACATTTACTTTAGAGATCTCATTAAATGTTTCATCCTCTAAAGAAATGTTCATCTTCTTGAAGATAGTTGTCAAGTGGGCAGCATATGGTAAGTGTCGTCTAGACTCCTTGCAGCTTCCAATGATCTGAATCATTAACTCTGATAGGCAGATTTTGATTCTCTTAAACATGCAGAAAAATATAAACCTTTGTGACTCAATAAGTATCCCTCTACCTCCACCTTGTGTTGTTATAATTGTAGTGCACATATGATGTAGCAGTCTCTTCAGAGGGGAAAATTTGTTTGCATTGAATTGAGTCAATTTGGTTTGATTTTTATCCTTAGGGTTATAGGGCTTGTCTGTGAGTATGGAGTAGGCCTCATGTTCATTATATTCAAAGTCCCCTTCTACTACTCCATCTTCAGGAATTCTAAGGACCTTATGAAGGAAATGTCTAGTAATCTCAATCTTTGTTCCTTTAGCATGTGTCCAAATCTTAGACTAGTCTGCTTCAAATTTCAGGTTCTTGTAAAACTCCGTAACCAGCCTAGGGTAATAGTATCTGTGATTACCCATAAATTTCTTCCATTTTTGAAATTTAATCAAGTCCAAAAACTCAGGATACTCAGAAAGCATTTTCTGGTCATGGAAATCCACATACCGTGGGAAGATAATCTTAGCTGTCTCAAACACTGACTCTGCTTGCATGGAGGAAACATCAGACTCTTTTTCTTCTTCAGATACCCTGCGAGTCCCCTCTACGGTAAATGTCTTGCACAGCTTGGCTGATTCTTCAGATACCTTTTCCTTTCCTTTTGCAGATTTTTCCTCACGTATTCCAGAAACAGTGCCCTGATCATGCGCAAGCTTTGATCTTCTTTCCTTGGGAGGTACTACAACTACTTTCTGAGATAGGGTGTCCGTTGGTTGCTGCTCCTCTGGAGCCTTCTGCTTCCCCTTATTCTCGGTGGCTGGAGAAGACATAGTGAATGCGAGAAGGATACGGAGGCTAAGAGCACTGGTTTGAGAAGACTGGAGAAGAAGAATAGAGTGAATGGATTTTCGCACAGGGTGAGATAGCAAGGACAACTAGGGTGCATCGATGCGATGGGTTTGGAACGAGATGAAAGTCTTGACCTGGATGAAATGAGTTTCAACGATTAGGTAGATGTTAATATAGGGTAGAGTTTTGACATGAAATTCTACCGACTTTACCAAATTCAAGAGTAATTCCCAGATTACCCTTCTCTTTAAGTTAAAATGTCTTTCTTTACACTTACATGGTTTTCTACTTATGAAGATTATATCTTGATGCATTAATCTTCTAAAATTAATCCCTTGATGCAAAATCAATGAAAATAAAATGTTCTAATCAAAGTACTATGCCTAGTTAGAAAATCATCAATCTTACTTGTCATTTTCATTAGACATATCTGATTTAAATCTATCTTATATTGAAATTAAACCATTACTGCATATAGAAAATGGGTTCGCAAAGAAGGCGAATCCTCAAAAAAATAAATTAGTTTATAAGATATTCTCATCATGAGCACAGAAAATGGGTGTCCATTTAATGACTACTAGCCTTCTAGTTTTTATATATCTAGTTCTTTGCTTATTGTTGATTAGGGAGAAAAAACCAGATTAGATTTTCATTAACAGAAAAAAGGGGTTGTTTATACTTGAGTACACAATAGGTTGTACTCTAGGTACACTATAATCTAATTACTACCCACTAATAATAACTATAACCAAACATGCCTCTAGCACTCCCCCTCAAGCTAGAGCACATATGTCAAATATCCTCAACTTGCTACAGAGAGTAGCAAACCGAGATTCTCCAAGAGTCTTCGTAAACAAATCTGCCAACTGTTCCTATGTAAGAGTAAATAGAGTGTATATCTTCTGGGACATGACATCCCTCACAAAATGACAATACACCTCAACGTGCTTGGTCCGCTCGCCAAAAACAGGCATCTTGGCAATATGAATTGCGGCCTGATTATCACAATGCATTTTCATAGGCTCCGAGTAAGAAACTCCAAAATCAGACATGAGACTTTGTAACTACATCATTTCGCATGTTGTTTGAGCTATAGCCTGATACTTTGCTTCAGCACTAGAGCAAGCCACCACATTTTGTTTTTTACTTTTTCAGCTAACCAAATTTCCAATGATGTAGATTGCCTATCTAGTTTGGGCCCTACATAATCAGCATCTATAAAGGCTTCAATTCTCAAATGACCATTCTTCCTACAATAAGCCTTTCCCTAGAGCAGCCTTAATATAATGCAGAATTTTCAGAGCTGCTTCCCAGTGACATACTTTTGGTGCCTGCATAAACTGACTCGCTACCCCAATAGGCAAGGCAATGTTGGGTCTAGTGATAGTCAAATAATTCAACTTCCCACACAATCTCTGATATCTTGCAACATCACTAAAGTTTGGACTGTTTTCAACATCCAGCTCCTGTTGAGGAACTGTAGGAGTTTCAACTGGCTTACATGCAAGGGGGCCCATCTCTTGAAGAAGATCTAAAGCATATTTCCTTTGAGAGAGAGATGCACCTTTGCATCCATATCCTATCTCAATGCCTAAAAAATAGCGTGGCCTGCCAAGATTCGGCTGCCAAGATTCTTAGTAACGAAGTGTTATTCAAGGTACTGCCAAACTTCCTCCAAACCACCTGTGTCACTACTAGTAAGAAGCATATTATCAACATAAACAATCAAAATAACAACACCAGCAGAGGAGTGACGAACAAAGGCATAATGGTCAGCTTGGCTTCTTTTTAGTCCAATCCTAGATGCAATTTGACTAAATTTATCAAACCAAGCATGAGGACTCTGTTTCAAACCATAAATGGCCTTCTTCAGCTTACACACCAACTCCCCCTGAGCAACATATCCTTGACGTTGCATTCAAATCATGCTCCATATACTCTTCCTCCTGAAGATCACCATACAAAAAAACATTCTATACATCCATTTGAAGCATATGCCAACCTTGAACAATGGCAAGTGAAAAGAGCACCCGTACTGAATTCAACCGAGCCACAGGAGAGAAGGTTTCAAAATAGTTACTCCGTAAGTTTGTGTGAATCCTTTTGCAACAAGTCAATGGTACCATCAGGAGAGTACTTCACAAAGCACCCAACGACAGGCAACAAGAGTCACATGAGCCGGGTGGCGCACAAGGATCCAAGTACCACGAGATATAATAGCATTCATTTCGTCGTCCATAGCAGCTTTCCATTCAGGTTTAGAGTGCCTCTGAAACATGCTTGGGAATAAGAATAGCAAAAATGGACAAGACAAACTGATGAAAAGAGGGAGATAAAGATGTATAGGAGACAAAATTGCCAATAGGGTGTTGGTAAATACTATTACACGACCTCACCCCTTTCAGAACAGCAATGAGAAGATGAAGATCTGAAACAAGTGGAGAAGAGGACTCACCTGAAGAAGAAGGATCCACCGGTGAAGAAGAAGACAGTGGAGGGGCATCCACTGGAGGAGGCGTGCGCCATTGATAAACCTGTCCATAAAAATTATCCGTAGTATGTGGCTCAAAGGATTCATTATTAGTGATAGGAGCCGAGTCAGAAGGAAATAAAACAGGTGGAGTTAGGAACTCTAGAATAGGAACCTTCGGAATAGAGGGGGAGGAGGTCGTACCTCAGAGGAAAGATTATAAAAAGGTACAGACTCAGAGAAAGTAACATCAACAGAAACATAGGATTTCTTGGACCAAGATTCAAAACAACGGTACGAAGAAACGCAAATGGGCCGAAGAAACACAAACGGGCTAAAGATACATAACTGGGCCAAAGCGGGATTAAAATGGGCTTAAGAGGAAGCAAATGGGCCAAAGGCCACCCCTGACCCAGCGGCCACCCCTGAGCTAGTGGCCAGGAGGTGCCTAGTGCCGCCAGTTCACCCCCCTCGCCTTCAGCCGCCGTCTCAAGCAAACCCATCCTCATCTATGAAAACCCTACATCGAACACACGAGAAAGGGGGATCATCTGGAGAATGGCAGCAATCTGAGAAGCAGAAACCAATGGAGAAAAAAGAAGGGAAGAGTGAGAGTGAGGAGAGTAGCTAAGAGAAAGAAGAGTGCCAGTGATCCAGAAGAGGGGTGAAGAGCTCTTTTCCGGCTGTAGAAGGTGCGTTGCCACCATGTAAGGCCCGTTTTAGGCTACAGATCCCCTCCCTTGTCATCTTCCCTCTGTAATGCTTTTCTAAATTTCATCATCATGTATTATTTTTTAAAGATGAGGAAATAAATTGAAATTTTATTTGCCAATTGATCAGTCCATCTTTGTTCTCTCTCTCCTTCTTCTCCGTAATCAGGTAACCACCTGAGCATATGCTGGGTTGGGTAAACTACCCCACGGGGCTACATCTTTGATTGTCTTTATCTGGATGATCTCTGTGCTCGTAGAGTATGTTAATATGCATCGTGATGCTTCCCTTCCCTCTTCCTTCGATGATTTCTCTAGAATCATTCCCCGCCAGCCGTCAGAGATTCACTAGCTCTTACGTGTGATCCCTGAGCGTCCGTGGAACGGGTACATTGAGATTCAATCCCCCTACTTTGTATAGCTTTGTGCTGGAGGTTTATTCAGTTTTTAATTTCTTGTCTATATCCACAAATTCGTTGGGTTTTGGCTCTCACCCATTCCCTTTCTTGGGAATCAGGGGTTGGCATATCCCCAACGTGATCCCTGAATTTCCCTCCACGAGCGAGGGGCACATAGCACTACGATTTTGCCTGTTTATAGTCTGAAATAGAACTTGCTTCAACCGCCATATTACTGAGCTTTGCTCAGTTTGAATGTGAGCTTAGCCCACTTCCCTGCTCACTTGAGCACCTTGGCCCAACATAAACTTCTCCCTAAACAATTGAAGCTCTTCCCAGGCTAGAAACCCTCCCATTACCCTTGTCATTCGCCCGTTCTATACTAACAAATATTGATATGGCAGAAAAACCCCCATTGCCTTGATCTGGCACATGTAGCGCATCGGATTAGGGTTGTCTCCGTTGGTCACCAGGTAAACCCCCCTCTCCTAGCCGCCGTTCCAAGCCCCTCCACTAGCCACCGCCTCATGCCTTGCCCCATCTTCTCTTTTGCGTGCCGGATTGAAAGGCCCTCACCTAGCCGCCAAATTGCCCCCCTTTTCCCCTTTTCTAAAAGCTAACCATTAGTTCATAGTTCCTATAACCTCCCTGGTTGCTGATTGCCTTCCTAGCCGACTTTGATGGCCACTGATTGCTTTCTTAGTCCCCTTGAGCGTGCCAGATCGCTTCTACTTATACTTGGCTGCCAGTTTAATTGGCATTTCCCTTGAGCACGCCAGATCCCCCGTGCAAGCCTTATCCATCGTCTAATCCATCCGTAAATGCGCTAGATCCTCTCCCCATCTTGGCCACCCGTTTAGCTAGTGAAAGGCCCTTTTGACCGCACCGGATCACCTGCCTTCGCTGGCCGCCGCTTCAGCCATTATATGCCGCTAGGTCATGAGCATATCTTCATATATTGGCTGTCAGCCCATACCTCTACCCATATAGAACACTTCTCACTCCCTCTTTGGCTGTTGTTTAAACTTTTATTCCCCCATGTTGTCTGTTGTATCACCCCTCCTACTATCCCCCCAATTGCTAGATTAAACCCAGTCCCAGGAGATGCTCAGGAGCTACAGTAACGGGGAGTTACCCCAACACGACAATTTATGTGTGTACGTTTCTTGGGTTTTCCAGTTATCCCATCGAGTCATGGGGATTCACTATTAACCACAGCGTGATCTCCGATGACCACATTAGGGGAACATCGAATGAACCGCCTTATGGTGAATACTGTCTCATCACCTCTCAGTCCCTTTGGATTCATGGGTTGTCATTTCGATTTGCCCATCTTTTACGGATCTTGTCTCAGCTTGTTGTGGACGGATTTCCTATACAACTCTCCCAACATATTCCAGGGTAGGGGGAGATGGTATTGAAATTCTCTTTGAAAATTGTTTTTTAATATTGCATCATGCTTTCCCAGGTCTTTTCGATCATCCCTGATGTGACACTTCTTTAATTTTCTTATTCTAAATAGAATAAGATTATGATTATCAAAGCAAGAAGCCTCTTAACTCGGATGCAAGCAGCGGTCTTGCTATGACTTACCCAAAGCAACTCACTCTGTCGTCGTACTTGGAGGCCTTCAGGGAAAAACAAAACTCGCTCCACTTGTGAGAACAGTCTACAAGCCTACAACCCTTGGGCTTTCAGGAGTGCTGTAATCTATCCCCATGCACCTGTTTGGTTGAGTGATATGCTCATCTAATTAGTCTTCGGACAGAAAAAAGATAAGCTCATCTTTAATCAAACTCTTTGCTTTGATTAGGTTAGAAGACTAATCCGCGTTAATCAGATCGTGCCGATATAAATGAAGGTGGACCTGGATCCCTGTATTCCGATCAGAGACGTAAAATCTGTGAATTCGTAGTTTATCTAAAAGTTAACAATGAGTCATAGTGTGTGGAAAACACGATAGGGTGAGAAATATCTGAAGTTTATAGTCTCCAAACTCGGAGGTCCTAGAAAGATGACTACCTGCAAAGTCGTCCTCGTAAAATCACGTTTCAAATCTCGACCTCGTCGGTGATGGGCCCTTGTACAAAGCATTAAGAAGAGCAAGCCGGAGTTCTTCTTTCACCGTTGTCACATTGAGTCAGCAGGGGGAAAATAGAGAGAGAGAGAGGGGGAGAACCACATGAGAGAGAAAGGACGTGAGAAGATCTCCGTGTGTATAGATGCCATTCTCCCGTAGCGCCCTGCATGTCTTTTATGGGCAGTGGGAAGGGGCCGTTGCATGCATTGTAGGCGTGTGAAGATCGCATGCGCAACTCGTTCGTGAACGGACGTTTGCGTCCGTTCGTGAACAGATGCATGCTGCTCCCTTCGTAGGCAGCCATGCATTCGTGCTTCGTCCCTTCCCCAATTTATCAACATCTCTCACTTTCTCACGAAGGGTAGCTACTACATTCTCTCTTTATTCTTACTTCTCTTATTTTATCATACATGAAGCGTGTGATCTCACGAGAAAACTCTTAATCATAAGATTAGTGAACTGTTAAGTTATCACCGAAACTAACGGAATACTTTAACATCATATATCTCGTAGTAACTCAGACAATCTCATACACTTGATTTAACACTTCGAATCTCTCAAATAACAAGCAGTGTTAAATCTCAAATGTCATGTACTTACGACTCTATTATCACAAAGTTGATTGTGAGCCATAAAATATGGTGCAATATGCATAAGTCTTACTTGAGTTCTTATGTCAATTCAATTGATTCTCATCATTTTTCTAGATATGTTTCGCTAGACTATATCAACCATAGTTCTAAGGAGCATACTAAAGTAGTGACAGTTTTTTTATTAAAACCCACCTAAGAATGGATAGGAGAGTGCACTCTCTTCCAGAGGAGGAGAATGGACCCACTCCACCATCACAATTCCGGGGGGAAATTTTATTAAAATAAATGAAGAGCTACGAAATACAACAGGGCAAGCCCCTAAGAAAATACGTGAAGAGAAGGCCAAAGGCTAATAAGAAAAAAAATATAAGTGCCAATGAAGTGTGGCACCCATGCGATCCACCAGGAATACAACCTAAAATCGCAGCCTCGTGGTGATAGAAAGAGATGCGGCCCGTGTCACAAGCTAAGGTTAGCCAATATATGCATCTGTACATTGGTTGCCTTCACGAAAAATATGGACCACAGATGCCTGCATTTGATGGAGTTTGCTCTTGAGTTGTTCAACAAATCTCCTTACCCGCCAGGGACAATTGTAGTCTTCTTGCAACATACCAACAAGAAGTTTTGAATCACTTTCAATAATATCAATCTGGAGCCCAAAACAAAAGCATAATCCAAGGTATCAACAAGGGCTCTACATTCAACCACCAGACTGTAAAGAGTACCCACAGTAATGACTGAAAGCAAAGAGGCAGCACCCTTGGAAATTTCTAATAAGACCGCCGCTGCTACTGCTACCCGAGTTGCCTCTAGCTACTTGCACCATCCACATTGAGTTTGAGCTGGGACACAGGGGGACGGTGCCAAGAAACCGCCAGGATTAGCTGAGGAGGAGACCACTGAGGGATAGGGAATCTGATCTCTTGCAGATAAAGGAGAATGGGGCTGCAACCCAGCCGCTGGAATGCATGTAAGGAGATAAGGCGGGCCTGAGTGGCAGATCCTATTGAAAATGGTATCCCCTATGTTGGAAAATCTCGCGGGATATATACAACAAATACATGAAGTCCCGCGATCAATGATACCCAAGAGGGGGGAGGTGAATTGGGTGATTACAACTTTTAGAATTTGCTCATCCTTACCCTTCCCCGATTCTCACCCTTTTTCCTGCTGTTCTCGAGGCTTTAGCCCGCCTTGATTATGGGTGATCTCTATTCATTCTGTATTTGGTTCCTTGTTATCAGGGTCTTAGTGCCTTAACGAGAGAGCTCTAGCCCTCATCTCTCTTCCTTTTTATCCCTCCTTCGTCCAGTGTAGGGTCTGTCATTCCTCCGTATTTAAAGGGCATGATCATTTACCCTCCATTCATTTAAGCAAGAAAACAAAAGATTTTGGATTTCCAAAGTGCTGGTTTTTCACGTAAATATGGAGATTTTTTTTTACAAAATCATTCCTTAAAACATGGTTGAGTGGTTTAGATAGCATAGGTATAGTGGAAAGAGTTTACTTTTGCAGCATCCTAGGCTGACAATGGGCTTCGTGCTAGGGGTCCCGTTCCTTCCTTGAACTTTGAAGGTAACCCTTAGGCACAATTTTTCACACACTTCACGGCAAGCCATGATCAATCTCCTATCGGGCAACACCGTTGCTACTGAGGCCATGTTTGGGTGTGTACGAGAGTCTTTCTCTTCTTTGCTCGGCTAAGTGCAGGGGCAAGGGATTGATGGGTAAGATGACCAATCTTGACATTCCCCCAATACGGGAGCGGTCTCAATAGGGGGGTCCTCAAAAAAAATCAAAAGAAGAGAAAAAAGAAAACCCCCATGAAAAATGCCCCTAATCCTAGTAACCTAGCCTGCTTCTCCTAACAAGAGTTGAGGTTCACGTAAAACGACAAAGGGTAGTGCAGCATCATGGGAGAAAATCATGAGTTAAAAGCACGACAAGAGGGCAAAGTCCCTGCGGATTCTCCAGCCCGGACGTATGCGTGCCAATCAATCAAAAATCTCCAAGTACAATACACCGACTCTTTGAGGGGTGGTGTCTTGGAAGGAATTTAAACCTTGAATGTCTCCCATCTTGCACAAAGCTCATCCCCTAATTTGTCTTCCAAATTTCCTCCTTAGACTTGGTTGTACCCCAAGCATGGCCTTAGTAGGGGCATCGTTCCTTGAAGGTAATTGGTTGTGGTGAACCACCATTACATGCATGCCCTGCCTAAGGGAAACCTTAAAAAGGAGGGTAGGAACGACGATCCTTGGTCAATCGCTTTAGCCTGCCCAGGGGTGCCGTAGGCAGCAATGTTTTTCAAATATTTTTTCTCAAAAAAAATTGAATATTTTTTAAAATTCCAAAAAAAAATCAAATATGTTCTCAAAACTTCCAAAAAAAATCAAATATTTCTAAAAACCCATAAAAGTCATTCATCATTAATTATCTGCATTCATTGCATCTCTCCTCCTATACGGTCCCATTCCAACCGCCCTTCATCTGGAGCGGTCAATCATAGGCCGTTCATCTTCTTCTACACAGTTTGATCCCAGGCTATGAGTGGCTGAATTCTCACCATCCTTTTTCTTGGGTGGTTAATCCCAGACCATTCATCCCTGGGTAGAATAGCCTTTATGTGGCCCCATCTACACCGTATATCTCATGAGCGGCAACTGGTTAACTGTTTATCTCCCTGCTATGCCATTTTGTACTCTCCCGTATCTCTCTTTCACTCCCAGTCGACGTCTCTCTCTCACTCTGAGTCAGCGTCCCTCTCTCACTCTGAGTTGGCGTCTCTCTCTCACCCTAAGTCAGCGTCTCTCTCTCACTCTGAGTCGGCGTCTCTCTCTCACTCTGAGTCGACGTCTCTTTCTCACTCTGATTCAGCGTCCCTCTCTCACTCTGAGTTGGCATCTCTCTCTCACCCTGAGTCGGCGTCTCTCTCTCACTCTGAGTTGGCGTCTCTCTCTCACCCTGAGTTGCCGCCTCTCTCTCACCCTAAGTTGGCGTCTCTCTCTCACTCTGAGTTGGCATCCCTCTCTCACTCTGAGTCGGCATCCCTCTCTCACTCTGAGTCGGCGTCTCACTCTCACTCTGAGTCGGTGTCCCTCTCTCACTCTGAGTCGGTGTCTCTCCCTCACTCCAAGTCGGTGTCCCTCTCTCACTCTGAGTCAGCGCCTCTCCCTCACTCCGAGTCGATGAGTCTCTCTCCTCTCCGCACTAAGGGTCAGTACGTCTCTCCTATGTCTCTCGAGTCAGTCGTAAGTCAGTTAGTTAGCAGTTGCATCTATAATCACACATTTGCATTCATAACAAAAGAAAAATGACTAAAAACCATATCATCTCATCTCATCTCATGTACAAAGTAAGTCAGGGGTACAAAAATCAGGCCGCTCCCTCTGGCCTGTCACTGTCCCCTCCTCCCTCCTACCTCTTCGATGGTGGTTGAGTGGTATACTATAATAATAATATCATACAATTATAGTTAGTGTTGATAACTGTAAATTATGTATCTTTATTTGGTGTTCCAAGATACATAATTATTATATAGTTGTAGAAAAAATCTCAATAAAACATTGACCAGGTGACAGATTTGCTGGCGAAGCATTGGTCGTTTCTATAGTCTATAAGATTCTACCATTTGTTGAATTAAACGAAGGAATACCTTTTATGGCTCTATGATTTTTAAGACATGCAGGGAAATACCCAAAAAACAAGGGTCAGATGACTGTGAACGCTAACTATGAAGCTCATTTTGGCCAACACTTGAAGTTAAGTTAGGGTCACTTGTTGGATATTACTAACACGCAGGACCACCGTATGTTTCCAGGATAAAGGGCAATGAGTTGGAGGTCAACATAATATCCATGTAGTAAGCATCAGCAGAAGGGAGTGTAATCTGACCTGTGCCAAGAACATTGTTCTTGGAGGGATCTTCATATAATGCCCAAGTTTGAAATCCTGCAGAAACCTCAATGCCTGTTTCATACTGATGAAGCCATAAACCTTAAAGCACATGTTAGCAACTGGACGCCCAGGGTACAGATAACCCATTATGTACTCTGTAATGACGTTCAAGCCTGGCGTCTTAACAAACAAAAACCAAACACAAGTTTGCATGTAATCATCAGCAAAGTTTCCTACTTCAAAGATTGTTAGCTGAACTAATGTCACCTAATATATCAATCAATTTTAAGGGTAGATGGATACATAAGAAGTTACCTGGTTTGTCGTTGCTGTGAGGATTCCAATGGGGAGAGTGAAGAAAATGGCCACAGCACATGCCAGTAGCACACCCCACCATGGCAACTGCAGTTGATCGATATAATACTGGCATACAAAAATGGTGAGGGCGACATTCACCACAAGAATGGATATGAACCACCATTCAGGAACCTGTTTATATCTGCTCATAAGCCTCGTGTGCACATCCATTTTCCTGTCTTTGAAGGCTGATTTACTCATCTCCCAGGTCTCTCTGATTACATTGGATCACATTCAGATTTAGGTGAAGCCGATTAGAACCAGAAATTGGTGGACCTTCCGCTAGACATTCTCACCTTGAAAATTTGAACACATTTCCTCTAACTAAACAGTAAAGTGCATGATGTGATGATTAGAAACTAATCAAAATTTAGGTCTGATGGTTATCAGATCCTATGATTTGATCAGGGAGTCTCCACACCAGTCTAACTACCACAGCAGAAAATTATTGGAAGCGTTGGGTGCAACCCCTTAGTTAATAATGGACTCCCTGTTAATTCCAGCATATGGGAACTAAAGAGGAACCAAGTTTTCTCGCCAGCTGATTATGGAAAATACATGTGAGCATGAAAAACCATTAACAAGATGCGTTTTGCATTGCATGCAATCCCATACCGTGGTAGACTACAACAATCTCGCAATGGAAACATGAATTCAACGACAATTGCATAGCTAGCTGATTAATTTCAGCTTTTGCAGCATGACGGCCAAAAGTCCCCTACAAGTTCTTCTACATCAGATTAGACACTTACCTTCCGTGAAATAGCAGGACATGCACGACTGTGGATGTAAGAGATGCAAAGCCGATTCCATAGCTCATAGCAAAGAAGGTGCTGAGATGGAGAGGTCCATTCTTCTCGTATGCCTCGATGTCCAGCTGAAAATTTGAGTCTATGATGCCGGAGATGTTGTACTTTTGACCAGAGGAAGTGAACAGCCCATCAGAGAAAATGGGGAAGGTCTTTGCATTATAGAGGTTGAGCCAGTAAGAAATTGGGGCTATGATGTAAACAAGGAGGACAAATCCCACAGCCACGTTTGCGGTTGCAAACCAAGGGCTAGCAAGCGGGCTGCCGAGGTAGGAGGAGACGGTGGACCAGTCCAAGCCGACGGCGCCGATGCCGAGGCCGTGCAGCCCTGAACCGAGCTGTTGGGCTACAATGGAGCTGGGGAGGAGCCAGCAGATCCATGAGAGTGAGGTTAGCATGTGGAAGACGTATCCAGGGAAGACATAGTATGCAAAGCTGCAAATGAAGGCTATCAAGAAGAACTGGTTCCGGGTCACACCCCCCTTCGGCCTCTTCTCCTCCTCATGCAAAGCCCTGCATCCATTTTGCCAACATCAACAGCACAGATGATAATAACAGCAGCAGCAACAATCCAAGTAATAAAAGCAACCAATATTTTTTTTTTACTGCTTTTTCACTTTTGGTTGGAGTTGCTTAACAGTATTTAGCTTCAATGACATCTGCAATTGTATAGCTTGACTTTGGGCATACCCAAACAAGGGGAGATGTTGTCAAAATTTTCTCAGAATTTCTTCCTTTATTTTAGTCTTGTTTCATCCTCTTTAATTTTCTCATTTATAGTTGCTGAAATGGCCACCACTTCTAGTCATGTTGCTCCTGGGACTACTGATGCCAGTGCTTCTACTTAGGGTAGGGCACCTGGCCCTTTTGTAACCTGGCTAAATGTCAGTTAGCTTGATCGAGGCCTGGAGAAGATTGTAATAGTTGATGAATCCTCTAACTCAGAGATGGACACAACATCCATGTCTCATGTTTTTCCTACTGAGGATGGACTGAGCTTTAATCATGACGACGATGACCATCTAGATTTTTTGAAGGACCGTCATCTAGTACCATTCATCCGCACCTTCAGTGTGGCTGGTAAGAGAGATGTCATGCTAGCCCAGATGGTAGAACAGGCTATGTTACTGGAAAGGGATAGCTTGAAAGGCTCCGCATTTCGAGGTGAAGCCATCTATCTTCCCGGAGAGCAGCATAAGTGGGGTGCCGTCCTGCGAGTGACTGAGCTGGAGCCGGAATAGAAGATGTTGACACGAGCTCCTGAATTCACCCCGGCCAGGTGGGATACTACTGCGGGTCGGGTTAATTGAGAGAAACCCGACTATGGATTATCCCTGGCGCCCATAAAGTGGGGCTACAGAGACGAGCCATTTGTTCTGAACTGCTTGGCCATCCAATTCAAGTTTCAGTTAGCTACCGACTGGTTTGCAGACACTAAAGTGACTGATGCTCATCTTTTCTGCGTGGGCGCAGTAGGATTTATAGAATTTGTACTGAAAGAGTATGCCCCTTTACTTATTAGAGCTGGAGTATACCATAGCGTATATGCATCATGCTTCCGGTACCCCATCTCCAATGGCTTGTGCTGTGGCATGTTTGAAATTTTCTGCCCACAGTTCAACACCTTTTACATAGCAGAAGGTGAAACTTCTTTGGACCTCTGGAGTCTGTCACAGCTCTCAGGTTTGCCGATTGACGGAGAACCTTATGAAGAAGTCTGCCTATATGACTTTGTCAAGGATGAGACTGACGGAGAGGGCTGGTATTTCTTTGGCTTTTCATACCAGTATTTGATGAAAGCATATCGCTCCCTTTGCTTGGCATATTATAGAGGATCATCTAAGGGCTATCATACTTGAGAAAAGAGCAGTAGGATGAAAGTCCAGGTAGGGCATTGGATCCAATATTTCTTTGGCGGCCCTTTGAAGTATAATGAGTTTCCTTCAGTAGCTCCAGTTGCGGGCAAGTAGAGCAAGCCTCCTAAGTTCAAGTCAGAGCTGCTGACTTCTATTCGACGGGTCAGCCAAGGAGGACCGAATCCTGCCAGAGTGGATCCCCTTACACACTGTGCTACCTATCTCACGTTTTGGCTATGCACTTTTGCTCTCCCATAGGGAGATGAAACAGTTATCAGACCGGAGGCAATATACCCAGCATGTGAGATGGCTTGGGGCATGCGGCTTGCTTTATGTCCGGTTGCACTTTGCCTGGTTTACAAATCTCTAGGAGATCTATATAACCATCAGGTCCCTCGGTCCTTCAGAACAGTGGGCCCATTCTATTTCTTTAATGCCTGGGTGTGCAGCTTGTTTCCTGATTTTTCTCCTAGGACTTTGCAGACGACCACATTGTATCCCCGGATGCTGGAATTTGCAAGCGCCGAGCCTGGCCCAGTAACATAGCAGCTCTACTCCATCAAAGGCTGGTTAACAAGGGTTCTAGTGGATTCAACAAGAACTATTCATTTTTGGAACTTGGCAGCACATTCCACTCAACTGGTGAACCGTCAGCATGAATGCAAAAAGGAGGGAGTGGAGATCTTTAGTCATCCCATCTCAGGTGCTAGAGTGACCTGGCCAGTCCTGGAATCTGAGCTAATTCATTGGGTTTTGTCAATCTGCCCTAGTGTTTTAGTGTTTAGAAAAGGCAGTATGGTTCATATGGAACCTTATTACCCATTTACATTTGGACGGAATTTCGGCTACGATCAGCACATTCCTCCTTCAGCTGCTCAGTTTTCGTTAGACATGCCACGCCCCGACGCGGAATATCGGGACGCAATAGTAGAAAGAGTTAAAATATGTTGATTTTCAGACATGTTGTGCTTTGGGTTAGCAATTAAACAACTATAAACATAACACAATAACTAAGGGAAAAAATTAACCAAAATTAACCATTTATTCCAACTAAGGAAACATAAAGATCCAATATCCACCAACTTCGACCAATTACATAATAACACAACTATTCAAATTACAACTACTATCGGTATGGACCAATTCGTAAGCTGTTGTTGTTTCTGGTCCAAGATCTTGACGGGCTTCTCCTCATAAGATAAATCTTCTAGTAGTTGCAAATCTTCATGCTGGATTACGTGCGAGGGGTCGTACACATACTTTCTGAACATCGATACATGGAAGACATTGTGAATGCCGAATAATTGAGGCGGTAATACTAGTCTGTAAGCAACTTCTCCAATTCTTTCCAAGATTTCAAGCAGGCCAACAAACCTTGGGTTAACTTACCTCAGACCTCAAATCTTTTGACTCCTCTTATAGGTGAGACCTTTAGGAACACGTGCTCACTAACTTGGAATTCTAAGTCCCTCCTTTTGTTGTCTGCATAACTTTTCTGTCTGGACTGATCTACTTTCAAATGATCTCTAATGGTTTGAATATTCTTGGATGACTCTGAGATAAGTTCTGAACCGAGCCATTACTTCTCGCCTACCTTTTCCCAGCACAGAGGTGATCTGTAGCTTCTTCCATACAAGGTCTCAAACGGTGCCATCTGAATGCTGGATTGATAGCTATTATTATAAGCAAACTCAATCAGGGGTAAATGCTCTTCTCTGAAGTCAATCATATAAGCCCTCAACATGCTTCAATGATCTAGTTGGCCCTTTCAGTTTGTCCATTAGTCTGAGGATGAAAAGTCGTACTGAAATTCAGACGGGTTCCCAAGGATGCCTGCAATCCTTTTCAAAAATGAGAAGTGAATCTTGGATCTCTATTGGAAATAATGGATACTGGAATTCTGTGTAGCCTCTCAACCTCTTTCATATATAGAGCAGCCAAAATATCCACGGTCCATTTAGACTTAATAGGCAAGAGATGCGTGGACTTAGTCAGATGATCTACAATTACCCAAATGGCATCAAAACCGCCACGGGTCCTTGGTAGGCCCATGATAGAATCCTTGTTGATACTCTCCCACTTCCATTGAGGTATCTCGAGGGGCTTTAACTTTCCAACTAGTCTAAAATATTTGGCCTTAACTTGCTGACAAACTAAGCATCTGCTGATGAACTTGGCCACTTCTCTCTTCATGTTCAGTCACCAAAAGGTTCTCTTCAAATCTTTATACATCTTCGTGTCTCCACGGTGAACAGTGTATTTGGACCGATGAGCTTCTTCTAAAATCTTGCTCTTGACTTCGGCATAATCTTGTATACAAGTTCTCCCACGGAAAAGCAACCTTCCGTCTTTAGCTGAAAATCTGGATGATTACTCAAACTTTCCTTAATCTTAACCAATATTGGATCACTA
This sequence comes from Amorphophallus titanum, assembly GCA_024336825.1. Taxonomy (NCBI): domain Eukaryota; kingdom Viridiplantae; phylum Streptophyta; class Magnoliopsida; order Alismatales; family Araceae; genus Amorphophallus; species Amorphophallus titanum. Next base: position 2,804,255 of record JANBPO010000598.1, on the reverse strand, counting down.
TCTTGAAGTTTCTTGATGTCAAAAAGCAAGTCAGATTGAAGCTTAACACGAGTGATCATAACTTGATCTCATTTCTCTCCCAAGTTAATATCCAGACTAGCTAGTTGCTCTAACATCCTGATCCATTTTTTGAGCATTAAGCTTGACAACAAGGTTATTGGCTTCCGACTCAAAGTATCAACTACCACATTTCTCTTTCCTGGATGGTACTCGATCGAGAAATCAAAGTCCTTCAAGTACGCCAATCACCTTCTCTGCCTCATATTGAGCTCCTTTTGAGAAAATAAATACTTGAGACTCTTATGATCTGTAAAGACAACAAAAGATTCTCCATACAAATAGTGTCTCCATATCTTCAAAGCAAACACAACCGCAGCCAGTTCTAAATCGTGAACATGATAATTTTCTTCATGCTTCCTTAGCTGCCTAGATGAATAAGCAATCACTCTTCCTCGCTGCATCAGCACACAGCCTAAACCAATTCCTAACGCATCCATATACACCTCAAACCCTCCTCCAGAAGGCAAGGCCAGCATAGGGGCAGTGGTCAAACACTCCTTTAGAGTCTAGAAACTCTTCTCACAATCTTCCGACCACTCATAATGATTCTCCTTACGAGTCAGCCTAGTTAAGGGTACTACAATCTTGGAGAAATCATTGATAAATCTTCTATAGTAACCAGCTAGGCTTAAGAAACTTTTGACCTCGGTCACATTCACAGGCCTCTCCCAATTCTTTATCGCCTCAATCTTAGGAGGATCTACTGCAATGCCTTCCTTAGAAATTATATGACCCAGAAATGAGACTTCTTGCAGCCAGAATTCACACTTATTAAACTTGACATATAGCTAATGATCTCTTAATATCTGCAATGATGTCCTCAAGTGCTCCTCATGCTTCTCCTTGCTTTTAGAGTAAATCAAAATATCATCAATAAATACAATGGCCCATTGATTGAGGTAGGGTTAGAACACACTATTCATCAACTGCATGAAAGTTGCAGGAGTATTTGTTAGTCTCCTTGCATTTAGTGAGTCTAGAGGACTATCCAGAGTCCAGTGGCTTAGCGCCACTTGGTTCTTCATGACTTTTGCACAGGGTGAGTGCGTGGTTCTCAGAGTTTCTCCTCGGAGAGTGGTTGCATCAGTGACTCCCCACTAGTCGTAGCATTCCGACACACGTGTTGTCCCACCAGGGAGTGGTGGCAAGGCTACCCGAGAAAGATGACTTTAGGCTGGTTGCCCTGGGCCTCCTACTGTGGCAGCTCGAGTCTGGGCTGCGAGGAAGAACTAGCTAGAGGGCCTGACGTAGCGGAGTCAGTCAATATGTGCACACATGGTCGGGGACTTCGGACACGTGCTGACGAGCATGGCCCCGACTATACCCTTGTCAGCGTTACTTGTATGTGTGTCTCAGTTTCTACCTGGGGCGAGGAAGGAGACACTGCGACGCGGTGTAAGTCATCAAGGGACGCGTCTGGCTGTGCTCCTAGTGGGCCGGTACTCCTTTCACGTGAGTCGTGACTCTCCTGTTTCTGGGTTCTGATTTTTGTCTGCGAGACGTGGCTTCTGAACCGTTCCAGAGTGTTTTCCTGAGGTGGTGGCCAGAGGTGCTTGGTAGGGATTACTGAGGCCTTACCGGGCCAGTGTGGGACTGTACGGTCCCGGTTGGTCATGCCTGTGTGGGCAGGCTTCCGCAGTAGGGTTGTTGTGAGTGTTTCCTCGATAGGTCTAGTGTTAGAGTGGTCTGATTCCTAGTTGTGAGATAGAGATTTTCCCTTTCTATTGCCAGTAGGAGTAGCTGTAGTGTCGAGTTTTGACCGACCACCGGTTCGCTGTTCCTGCTGTAGTTGTTTATCTAGTGTTGCCTTCCTTTCCGCTGTTATTTTTCTCGATTAGGGTTCCACGGGACCCCTACTGAGTCTCTATTTGGAGACTCATCCCTGCTTTTCAAGTGCGGTGGTTCATCCTCGATGTTCGAGGGAGTTGCGTGGAGATCCTTAGCTGGCAGCTCGCCGGATCGAGTGTTCACTTGACATGTGGTACGTTTTACTATTTTAGACTATACTTTCTGTTGGACTAGACTTTGTTATAGTTAGTTACTTATTCCTGTTAATTGTTGAATTATCCTGCTTTATTTCCTATTTCTTTGTACCTCCACACTCCTTTTTAGGCCTTCCGAGCCTCTAGCTCGTGGGCGGCGGGCCAGGATTCAAATGGTATCGGGCTCCTCCCGGTATCCTGATCTTAGGTCGTTACAGTTGGTATCAGAGCGTGGTTGTGGACGTACATAGGAATTCGAGATATTGTAGTGATCAGAGTCCATAAGGTCCAATACAGTCGATAGCTGGCTTAAGATTTTATGTTTATTTTTTGCTTCATTTCTCGCATGAGAGCTTGAGCACGCTGCGTTGGCGTTGTGATTATGGTTGCTATTTCGTCAGAGTGCCAGCGTGGGGTTTGAAGATGGAGGTCGAGAGCTTTCTCCCTCATCAGTTGTGGCCCCGGTTATGCTGCATTAGGTAGAGGTTGCCGACAGGTGTGTTGCTGTGGTGCTACATTCGAGGAATCTGTAGCGAGGTCAGGTGGCTGACGAGGGTTGTTCGTAGTTAAGTGGCCGGAAGCGTGCTCTGAGGGAGCTGTTGTTGGTTTTGGCCTCCCCAGTCTGTGGTTGTCCAGCCCCCGAGATGTCAAGGTCGTGGTTTAAGGTGTCAGAGCGGGTGCACTCGGGTGAGTGGAGGATCTTCTGTTGAGCTGCTGATTATCGAGCTTGATGTTCTCGTCGTGCTCTGTGACGTCAGAAATGACGTGTCGGTCCTGATTATTTTTACAAATTTTGAGGTAGGATTGGGCAGGGCCAGCAAGTTCTCACTCCTGCGCTTCTGTGTGTGTATGGATTGTGTTCGCCCTGGAGTTGGCTTGAGATGTGAAGGCTCTGCAGCGAGTTCGGGACTCGAGGATGGGCGTTGGCGGTTGCCAATTATGGCTCGTGTTGCAGCTCTTGGTATGGCGTGTTATAGTTCGAGGAATTACAGCGGTGGTGCATCGAGGGATGCTGTGATTGTGGTCTGATGTGACACTCGTTGAGTGTGTCGGGGGCACTGACCTGATGTAAGTGACGATTTTCTCGGTGCAGGAAGGTGTTGTTCCTAGCGTGCGCGAGGTTTAAGGTCAGGTCGAGCATGGAGATTTTCTGTTGGTCGGAGGTGTGTTAGTTTCTCCCTTGGTTGGAGAGATTGTGTTTGGCTAAGGTTTGCCGTCTTGCATCGTGTGTCCGGATTGGTTGGCCTTTGTGTGCCATGAAGTCCGTGTGAGACGTGTTCCTTGCCGTCACACACATGCCCATACTCTCCCCGACACACCCTCGGCCGTGCTTTGTCCGGTACGCTCGTTACCCTACTCAGCCGGCACACCTACTAGTTCCCTTTGGCCGACACACGCTTGGCCCGTCTTTGCCCGGTGCGCCCTTGAGCCCTCCTACTCGGCACACCCCTGGACCAGCCAGCCCGGTGTGCCCTTGGCCCTTCCGGCCGATTCACCCAGCCCCCTCTCCTTGACCGGTGCACTCCCCAACCTGGCACAACTTTTCTGTCCCCTGGCCGGTGCACCCTCCAACCCTTCAGCCAGGTGCGCTCCGTAAGCTCTCCTATCTGGCACGCCTACCACCTCTCCTTACCCGGTGCATCCCCAATCTGTCTCAGCCCTGTGTCTCCCGCCCGCTGACTTCTCTGGGTTTTTTGAAGTTTCCTCAAGGGTGTTGTTGCCCCTGGCACGCACCTCAAATTGTTGGGTTCCGCCACTCCTTGTGGGCGTGTTCCCCTTTTACTCCCCTACGCTTCTGGTCCTGGGGAGATGCTGCCGAATTTTCACCAGAATTAACATAATGGCAATAATAATATTAAAAAAATAATGATGCAAAAGGAGATAACAAATAAATAGAAAAAACAATAATGAAGCGGCCCTATCGAAATGACAAAGGAGCCACGGAGATCCCGAATAATTGAACATTCGGATCAATATAATGGGCTGCTGAACATAACCACGAACTTAACCTACATGAATAAAAGAAAACCAAATAGAAGGAAATCCCTTGTATGCATTTCATGAATGAAAGAGAAAAACTCCTCATGTGCATCTCACACAGAGAGAAACCTCCCCTATCAAGCCACAGTTGCGTGCCCCATACAAACCTTACCCGGTACGTCCGATTCAGGCCTTGTCTGACACACTCCCCAGGTCCTTCCATGGCATACCTACCCAGCCTCCCCCGGCACACTCGTGCCTCTTTCTCCGGCACACTCTCTGTGCCTCTACCCGGGACAACCTTATCTCCCTACCCAGTACACTCCCTGCCTTTCGTGTGCGTAGACCTTGGCCAACTGGCCCTTCACACATCCCAATGTGCATAGACCTTGGCCAACTAGCCATTCACACTTTCAATGTGCATAGACCTTGGCCAACTGGCCCTTCACACATTTCAGTGTGCATAGACCTCGGCCAACTGGCCCTTCACACATTCCATAGGTGCACTGACCTTAAACCCTCATGTGTGCATCAACCTTTGATTAGCCTAGGCAGACATTGCACCGACCTCACCCTAGCTAGGCCAAACATTGCACTGGCTTCGCCCACTGGCCCAACAGAACCTGTACCGACCTCATCTCATGTGCACCGACCTTGCCTACGTGTGCATAGACCCTGTCCAGGCATTGCACCGACCTCATCCCCGACCTGCATGGACTTTGCCTGGGCCGTCCACAGACCTAGCCCCCAGCTGCACAAACGCTGAATCTCCCTCGCACAGACGCGATCCCCAGTTGCACAGACCCAATTCCCAGTTGCACAGACTTTACTCCCCACCTACACGGACCTCATCCCTTGGATGCATAACTTCGCACGGACCTCGCATGGACCTACACCGACTCTTATTCAAACCCTGCACAGACCTTGCATGGACCTTGCACGGGCCTTGCCCAGACTTTGCACAGACCTTGCACGGACCTTCCACAGACCTTGCACGGACCTTGCACTGGCCTTGCCCAGACTTTGCACCGACCTCGCATGCACATGCACAGACCTTGCTCCCCACTTGCATGGACCTTATCCCTTGCATGCACAGCCTTGCACAGACTTTGCCCCCGGCTTGTACAGGCCTTGCCCCAACTTGCACTGGCCCAGCCCTCGCTTGCACAGACTTTGCCCCTCGCCTGCACGAGATTTGCACCGACCTCCAGCCCCCACTAGGCACGGACCTTGAACCCCCCCAGCATGCACTGACCTTTTTCCTCCTTCGACCAACCCCTCTGCCCAGTACACCGTAGCCGCTCCCAGTCCGACACAACCCCTCGCCCTTCGTCCGGTACACCGTTAACATCCCAACCCGGTGCACCCTTTAAATCTCCCAGCTCGGCACACCCTCAGCTCGCCCTATACACTAGTGCACTTGAACCCTCCTCCAGAAGCACACCTTAGCTTGCCCTCTGCCCGGCGCACCTGCATTGCCTCCTCGGCATGCCTACCCGGCTCCTATCTAGCACACACACTGCCTGAGTCCTGCCCGGCACACTCCAGACCCCGCCCAGCACACCCCAAGTGTAATAAAAAGAGGCATAATAATAATAATAAAAATAATTGATAAGAAAGATGAAATGATAAAATGACGGTAAAAAAAAGTAACAAGAAAATAATAATGCTAAAAAAAAGAAATGAGATGATGATAATAAAATACATGCAATTATCGGCTTTAAGACGACAGCTTTGTAATTATCGGCACTCAAGCCGACAGCTTGCCAACCATCAGCATCCAAGCCGATAGCTTTCTAATTATCGGCGTCTAAGCCAACAGCTTTGTAATTATTTGCGTCTAAGCTGACAACTTTTCAATCATCGGCGTCTAAGCTGACAGCTTTCTGATTATCGGCGTCTAAGCTGACAGCTTTCCAATTATCGACTTTAAAGCTGACAGCTCTCTCATTATCGCCATCCAAACTGATAGCTTTCTAATCATCGGCGTCTAAGCTGACAGCTTTCCAATCATCAGCATCCAAGCCGACAGCTTTCTAATTATCAGCATCCAAGCCGACAGCTTTCTAATTATTGGCGTCTAAGTCGACAGCTTTTCAATTATCGGCATCCAAGATGACAACTTTCTAATTATCGGCGTCTAAGTCGACAGCTTTCCAATTATCGACATTAAAGCCAATAGCTCTCTCATTATCGGCATCCAAGTCGATAGCTTTCTAATTATTGGCGTCTAAGCCGACAGCTTTCCAATTATCGACATCCAATCTGATAGCTTTCTAATTATCTTCATCCAAGCTGACAGCTTTCCAATTATCGACGTTAAAGCCAACAGCTCTGTCATTATCGGCATCCAAGTCGATAGCTTTCGAATTAGCGATGTCTAAGCTGACAGCTTTCCAATTATAAACATCCAAGCTGACAGCTTTCTAATTATCGGCATCCAAGCTGACAGCTTTCCAATTATCAGCGTTCAAGCCGACAGCTCTCTCATTATCGACATCCAAGCCGGCAGCGCTCTCATTATCGACATCCAAGCCGACAACTTTCTAATTACCGACATCCCAGCTGGTAACTTTCCAATTATCAGCATCCATGCAGACATCTTTCTAATTATCAGCATCCGAGCCAACAGCTTAAAAAAAGGTAAGAAAAAAGAAAGAAGAATGAGAAAAGAAACAAAAATGAATGATGAAGGATAGTGATTAGGTAAGCTACACCCGTAGGCCTCACTCTCTCGCCCCTCCCTCGGGCCACCTGCGAGTGGGGGCATTTGTGGACGGTAAAAAAATGATGAATGATGACCATGCGGCATGTACGTCTAGGTACCTGAGAGCAAGTCGAAGATGAAAAAGTTGAATAAACCCCATACCTCCTCCAACGAAGACAAATACATGTCGGGCGACCTGCTACCCATCAAGGGAGCCGCTCGAGAAGAAGAGATGCCCCCAGCTCCCCAATTGGTCGTGCTAAAGGCCGAATCAGGAAAATACCTAAGTAGTCAGACATGGGTTCGGCACGCATCAAAAATCACTCAAAGTTCTAAACTAGGACTCGAAGGCTTCGGAATGAACACCTCGGAGGTGATGCATTAAGGCTAAAGCAGTACGGGAGGGCAAGCATTTGTCCAAATAGCCGTGGAGCTGGGGCAGAACCCCTCGACACTTAAATCACTGCGGCCCTGTCTCTCTTGACACTTAAACCGGCACGCCCATTGGAGCATCCTAAACTGGCTTGCCCCCCTTTAGGCTGTTGAACCAGCGCGCCCCTCCTCCTACTGAACCGACACGCCCCTCCTTCTCTTGCTAAACTGGCATGCCCCTATAAAGCAATCAAAACAGCGTGCAAAATGCATGGGGTTTAAACCGACGCGCCACCTAGCCGCATCGGTTTAACCCAAAAGCCATCCCATCCAAATTTCAACACCCTATTTCGCATCAGTCTCGCGCGTAGAGTTTAAAGAGCAGGGCATTCAATGCTACGAAGCCAGTCTCCACCTCCATTCGACAATGCAACGACAGCAACAGTGAAGGCAGGTACCAACGGTTGCAATAATAGTAGATCTCCTGGCAAATCCGCAGATATCCTATCCTCAGATGAATGCCAGCATACTCTATGAACCAACAGAAGTCAGCGCACCAGGTCAACTCCCGATGTCACTGCGAATGAGGTAGAGGTGGCGGGAACTTTCCTCCACTGGCCATTCTATAAAATGGCAAACTGAAGACACTACAAAAAAGGAGAGGGGGAGAGAAACATAGTCTGTTCGAATTCCACTCGATTGGAGAAAGAGAATCCTTCTTCTGTGAGCTCTCAGGCATGCTTAGAAAAAAAGAAGCTTCATACACTCGCGTGTGGAGGTAAAGAAAAAGGGAGAGAGTGTGAGAGAAGAGAGGTGAGCCTGGAGGGGAGGAGCTTGTAAAATGAGATACCAAATAGAATAGGACAGATTTCAGAGAGATATTCTGGGGTAAACCGCAAACAAACAGGGCCTAAAGAATTACATTGTGAAGATGTCATCCATAGTTCCAAAGAACTAAAGGCCACTTTAATAACAGGTTACGATGTATTAACTGAGATCGAGTGATTTATTTCTTATTTGATATTTTTTTATTTAACCCAAATCTGATAGAGTCGAAGTGAATTAACTTGTGAGTTAACCGAAATCGAGTGATTTATTTCCTATTACTCCACCCAAATTAAGACCACTTTGATACCGAATTAGATTAAAAGAGGATAAATTATCCCAGATAATTTACCCTTCCTTAACTTAATCCGTTATCGAAATGACCTTAACTGATTTTTTTTTTTCCACGAGCCCATCACCTGGAGGGCGGACAACAGGGGGTGGATCACGGCTACCGGAGGTCTTTTCTTTCACACGTCCTTCAAACGAATTCGGGCACCTCGTCAGGAAGGGCCTGACAGGTTCTTTCCGGATGGCTAGAAACGACGTCTATCATTTTAGATGCTCCATGTACTAGGGGACAGGGTGGCCTGGACAGGCAGACGGACCTCTCCATCATCACCACCCCCGTGACATAGCAAAAAATTAATTAGCGATCAAAAAATGAGGCCACCGGTAATAAGAATCAAAATAACGTGAAACACAGTAGGCACCCAAAACTAGTTATCATATCGAGTTCAAAGTGTCTGTCACAGGCAACAGTTCCCTCCGGCGAAAGTTGTTATTTATGTATCAGTCACAAAAGATGGGCAGCTCATGCAACGACGTCAAGTGGCCTCTGCAACGGAGAAGTGCAGCTTAGAATGCGACCCCGCGAGGAGGCTACTCCCGCATTTGGATTCTTGGCTGCTCGCCACGTAGTTCAAGACCCGAACACTCGACTGGGCAGAGACGCCGGGGACGGAACTGCTCTCGGGCACTTGCAACCTGAAAAAAGACGAGCAATAACCAACTAGGCACACAGAATGAAAGCAGAAAACCGTGGATGTGCGAAGAGGTCGTCACGCAGGCACCGCACTGAGAATATCATCGTCATGAAGAGAACCTCGAGTACTGGGGATGCGCGTTGCTGCTGATGCTTGAGTGGCTGGCGTGCTTCTTCTCACGGGTGTTCGCCCTGGAGGATTTGCTCTTGTGCTTGTGCTTGTGTTGATCCTTCTTCTTCGCCTTTGGGCGTTGATAGTGGTTGTTCTTCACCGTGTGTGACATGGAGGTAGCAGGTGGATCATAGACATCTGGAGCCCACTTCACCCTCAGCTCTGTTTTCGGGGGCGCCCCTTCCTTCTCGCGTCCTCCTTTCAAGGCAGAAAGGAGCTTCGAAGTAGCAGCCTGGACGAGGAAGAGAAGGGGATGAGAAGGGGAGATCTGGATTTTGGCCATATGACAACCAAATATGACTTGACAATATCAGCAGAAAGGAAGCTAACCACTGCCTCGCTGTTCAAGTAAATACCGAAAAAGCACCAAATTTAATCAGAACTCAGCAACATCATGCTGGTTAATTCCATATAACAGATTGACATAGTTGACGAGTGCCAGGAAGAAGAGCAAGAAACAGTAGAAAGACAGAAGAAATCACGATAACGACAAAGAAGACATGAAAAAGGAGGCAGAGACCAATGACGACCACATGCTGCAGGTAATGAATGCTATGCAATTAACATATTTTGTTACGAAGTCAGAAAGCATAAGAAAACAATCACAAGAAAAAAAACTGTTAACAAATTCTCTGTAAGTTGATGTTTTCAGAAGTTGCTTAATGTCTGAAACACATGATCTGTATTCACCTCCAATTAGCTTGCCTCACTGCAGGCTTTGATAAGGTCTGAAGAATGATATTTTTGCAATGAAAACAAAAATATACTACCAATAGGGCATCTAACACTCCTGAACTCTGTGATTCATTTCTGCAATTCATAAACCTCGATTCAACAGGTTTTTTCTGTGATTGGCAACTAGAGCCAAGCAGAATAGCACGGTTACTTCCAAAGTAGGAAAAGCATGGAAAGCAAACCCAAAAAAAATCACTTGTGACTTTGCTGCAGCTTTGATGTTTCAGAGGCAAACAAGGAAGCTGTATCAATAACCTTGCCTAAACCCATCTCAGTTCAGGTATTTATACTCATAATACAAGGTGGAAGAAACATTATCTTCTGAGACCGAATCATATACTGGATTTCCACTTCTCTTGCGCTTGTTGGAATTTCACTGTAAGCTCTGTTTCTGTAATTTACAAGTCTTGAGTCAATGGATAACCCTTCAAGTACATCAAACTCAATGTTGGATAGTGTAGCAGCTTGATTACTTGTGAGACCAAAAAGATGATTAAAAAGAGATGAAGAAAGTTTCATGGATTTCTTGTTCACAATAGTATAAAGTTGCTCATTCTTTGTCACTATGTTATGATAAAACTGTTGAACAAGGAGGGGATAGACCTACTTGTGCAGTGACATGAACTCAATCCAATTTTGCTGACTATATATCAGATCTATCAACCCAGGGAGTATCTTGTGAACATCATCAAAGTCTATAGCCCACAGTCTCATAATCTTTTGGGGTAACATCTGGGAAGACATGGAAGTACGAGGTACCTTATCATGAATGCATTTTTATCGAGATTCCTTCTATTTTCCAGGCTTGATTAGAACCGCTTAAGGGGCTTCATCTTCAAAGGCATTGGGACGAGGTTCATCTAGGGACATTGATGCTCTGCTGGAAGTCGAACGCTGAGTAGAAGGAGGGTGCGTAGCCATCTTCTTCATCTTTGGAGCCATTTGAAGCATCCAGATTTGAGACCTAGAGAGATCCCCTTTCTCTCCTTGAGGAGTAGGTTTGTAGCCGGCTGAAGAAGGGGATTTCCTCAACCAATCAGAGGTTCTCTGGCACCAGAGTATGGGGCTGGAAGGAGTGACCTTCATGCCTGAAAAGGGGGGTCGGCGGCAGTTGCGGTGATGTCTGCCAGGTGCTAGGGTGCACGGGAAGTAGAAGAAGGAGTGGTCTAATGGAGAGAAGGGGTTGCAGTTGGTAAAGGTAGGGAACACCCTTAAAGAAATAAGCCCGGTCAGAGTGGGTTTGAAGGGCCTTTGACCGGCTTTGATGGGGTTCAATGGAAAGGGCAGGAAACTAGGGGGTCGACCCTTTTGTGGGGTGGGGTGACCCATTGGCCATTCTAGCATAACCCAAGTGAAATACAAGACTTGCTAGATGGGGATAAGGGGAGCTACTCATTGGACCATTGAGATGATAGGTTAAGTGCAATGGTGGGAATGGGTCCTAGTGAGAAAATGGTACATCTAATCCAATGATTTGATCAGGACCTTCCAAGAAAAATCTACAAAGGAGATTAGTCATACCTTCATACAGAATTGGAGCTTGCTCCTTATTTCATTCAAGAATAAAGAGGTCGTAGAATGTTCAAGTGGAGGGTGTATGTAAACCAAACTCTGGTAAGATCATGCAGGTTCAATATTCAGGCAATAATAATGGTGATGATTTTTTTTTCACACAAGAATGCGCATGTATGAAGAGAGTAGTGTGGATAGGATTTAGGCTAAGGACTAGTTTTACGAGAATGCATGCCCAAGGGAAGTTGTCATAAAGACTCAACAATATGTGAGTGGAAGATGCAATGTGGTATGGACAAATGAGGTTTGATGAACAAGACCTGATGCATGACACTATTATGATTGAGCAGTACAGAATGCATGGACACAAGCCCACCTATGAGCTCTCTACTCTACATATTCCTAATTCTCTTCTGAGGGAGGTGAATTTTTCTTTGTTGAGAGGTTTTGTGAAAATGACAGCTAGCTGGTTATTTGAATCAACAAATTTCAATTCAAAAACTCCTTTATTTACATGATCTCTTAAGAAATGCTGATGGATGTCTATATGCTTAGATCTAGAATGATGAGTTGGATTCTTTGATAAATCGATGGCACTTTTACCATCACATATGATGGGGACACATTTAAAAAACACATCAAAATCTACTAGCTGGTGTTGGATCCAAAGAACTTGTGCACCACAACTACTGAAGCCACGTACTCGGCTTCGACAGTCGACAATGCCATAGAATTTTATTTCTTGGAGGCCCAAGAGACTGGGGAACCTTTGAGAAACTGGCATGTGCCGCTCGTGCTTTTACGATCAATTAAACGCTCAACATAGTCAGTATCAGTAAATGCCACAAGCTTAAAATCACATCCACGTGGAAACCAAAGTCCTAAATCAACAGTACTGGCAAGATAACGAAAAATTCTTTTCACGACACCTAAATGAGATTCACGAGGACTGGATTGGTATCTAGCACAAAGGTAGATTGCAAAATGTATATCAGGCCTACTTGCTATCAAGTATAAGAGAGAGTCGATCATACCTCTATACAATTTTTGCTCAACCTATTTACCTTTGCAGTCCTTCTCCAGTTTTACGCAAATGGACATTAGTGTGGCACATGGTTTCACACCCTCAAACTCGTACTACTTTAAGAGCTCCAACAAGTATTTCTTTTGGTTTATGAAGATCCCATCCTTCCGTTGTTGAATTTGCAGCCCCAAGAAGGGAGCCTCGCCCATTTGCTCGGTGAGGGATAGATATACTGGGCCCCTTCCCAAAAGCTCAAGGGAGGAAGAAATTCCTCATCATTGCCATCGATTACTTCACCAAATGGGTCAAGACAGAACCATTGGGAAAAATCACGAGCAAGGTAACATGGAAGTTCATCCTACGAAGCATAATCTACCGATTTGGGATCCCAGCGTTCTCACAACCGACAATAGGAGACAGTTTGCGAGCACTATCTTCTAGGAAAAATGCTCGAAATTGGGGATTAAGAACCATAACACATCGGTGGGCCATCCCCAAGCAAACAACTTGGTCAAAAATGCCAACAGAACACTCCTTCAGGGCATCAAGACCCATTTGGGACAGGCAGGTGACTCTTGGATAGATTCCATAGTATGTTATGGGTGCATCAGACGACTATTCAGACCGCCATGGGAGAGACACTGTTTCACCTTACATATGGAGCAGAAGCGGTCATCCCGGTTGAGATATCCAACCCGTCGCTACGAGTCAGCCAGTTTGACGAAGCGAGAAATAACTAGGCGATGCGAGAAAACCTAGACTTGCTCGAGATCTCGTACCCAACTGAGACTCGTGGCTTATCAGCAAAAGCTGGCTTAATATTACAATGCTCACATTAGAGAATGCCACTTCCTCCCCGAAGACCTGGTGCTACTATGCCCAGAGTAGCTATGGGAAAATTAGTCCCAAATTGGGAAGGCCCATATCGGGTAATAGAAGTGCTCATCTAGCCTTTTGGGTTTTGAGGGTACAACTAGCTCGGCGTCCTAGTGAGAATCCCAAGCTCGTGGAGACTTACGGAGGCCTTGAAACATGAATTCTTAGTCCGACAGAAGGAATATCCAACAGAGAGGCGTTCAATGTCCAAGAAGGTTTTCCTGTCATGTGTAAATGACTAATAGCAACGTGCCAGAGTACGGGCTATGTACCAATAATGAAGAAAGACAGAAGGTGAGAGTGAACATATTAAAATAGAGACCAGTGTATAAAAAGTTCAAAAGAAAATCCCTTAAATACAATACTATAAAGTTTTGACGTAAAATTAGCTTAGGATGAAAATAAGCTTTTAAAACATGATAGGCATGGAAACATAATCCACTTTTTGAAACATGCTATAACATAAAGCATAACCATCACGAAATATAGTATAGATAATATTATGCATAGCAGGAAAATCATGACGCAGGATTTGGTTACTATTTTGGGTTAACAGAACACAGATCGCAGTTGATCGAGAACCGCTATATGGAGATAGCAGTTTCTGTAGGACCGTTATCTGTCTATCCTCAGACAGAAGCAAATCTCGACCTTGCAGGGCCTATTTCTATGGTAAATAAAGATGCAACTAACATGAAACTGAAGGGAAAAGCATGCTAACATGTAAACAATACATGGAAAGGGCGGGTGATTAATAAAAATTATTATCTTTTCATTAATTTTATAGGGACAGCATGAACTAAGAAATCCTATTGCGCAGTCATAAGAAAACCAAAAATTCTCCGTGCATGCAACATGAAAACAAGAAAGACTAGAGGGCTTTTAATCCTAACATCATGTTTAAGCCGATCATGAGACAACCTACCTTTGGGGTTGGTCCTAGACTTTAAATTTCTTGCCGGAAGGGAGCTCTCGTTCTTGCGTGTCCTGCATAGAAATAGCAACTTCCGCATGCTCTAACTCCTGGGTTGCTTGTTCTCCTATCATGAAATTTAGAGGGACGTTAGAAGATACTAAGGGGAGCAAATAACTCTAAAGGAAGAACTTGAAATGACGACACTTTACCTTCGCTCCACGCGATCCAAAATTAGGGTTCGCGTTGAATGAACCTGGGGCCTATTTATAGGGAATGGCCTAGGGTTAGATTTTTAGTTCGATTTAGGATCCTAATTAGGTGTCAAGTCAATCTCCTAAGAGTCCTGGGTAGGCTTCCTCTTTAGATAGCACTGAATCATAGCCAATTGGTGGATAGAAATCCAAGTTTTCCATGTTCTATGTCTTTTCGTTTTCGGAAGTAGATAGCAGTATGGTCTTGACGGCGATCTGCAAGTAGCAGTCAGGGAATAGATGGCGACCTAGTTCATCTTTTCGAAATTTAAGTTTGATCTTAACTCCACTTCTAATTATCTCCTATTACCCTATTTTAATTAGGGAACTTATCTCTAACACGTCTCTAGGGTTTGGGCTTGGGCCAAAAGGCTCAAATTTAGGTTTTAAGGCCTCTTTTAAGTGGCCTTACTTATCTAGTGACTAGCTGGGCCTATTTATCAAATGTCTTTACCTATACAGATATTGGCCTGGCGTGTAGTGAGATGTCTGTAAGCAAAAGCTTTCAAAAGCAACTCTCTCGATGCAGGTGGTAATTATGTCAGCAAACCCGTATGATAAAATGGAGAGGTACTGAACACTGGATGCGATTATCTCACTCCAAAAGAAGTCAAAGCTTCGAAAAGGATAATATTACTCATATATGATGCTCTCTCAAATCACGTTGAGTAGTACGTATATCTCATCAGTAATAGACCACCTCCCACCAATTCGGACAGAAGAATACCATAATAGAGAGTAAAAGTAGCATTTCCTTTTAAGGAGATTGCTTTCTTTCACAGTCCTGCTTTTAATGTTAGATCACTTAACAGTTCATCATTCTGCACTTGGCGAGGCAAATTCTCGCGGAGGTTCCTGAGAGCAGCAGCTTCAGAACTAGGCTATAAGATGAGCTGGGCAATGCGACTCGGAAGACATTGCCCACGGGATAATATGCTAGAGCAAAGATGCAGATCCATGGAAGCAATCATCCTATTTCAGTAAGCATTTCCATGCCGTGAATATACTTGGTTTTCCATAACTTGGGAGAGTTATGGGAGATATACTTGGGTTTCAGTACTTCATCTGTGCATCATTTCACAAGCTCTCAAAAAGAGAGGGGGAGAAAGTAGAAGTGTAAAGGACGGTGGAAGATGCTGCCCAACCATGCTAATGGACTCAACCTTAACGGTACGAAGGATCTTTGAGATCATCCAGAACAGAGCTTTTCAAGAGCCATGTTTTCATCTCCACCAGCTGCTTCCAGTGTGGTCCTCACTAGATCTTCTGGGAAGCCCATCTCTACGAGTCTCTGCACCTGTGGTTATCAAAACAGTTCCATCTCAACTTTCAATTTTAAAATGTGGCTGAGATGGAAGGCACGATAGCGGATTCTTCTGATTCTATGATTAAGACACCAATATACCTTCTCCTCAGTCCCGATGTTTATGCACTTTGCAAATGCCTCTGTCCAATAGCGAGCTGTAGAAACGAATGTTGGATAATCACGGAGATACTGCAGAAACAAAATATCAAATAATCAACAAATCAAAATATGCAATGCTCAGATAATGCACTTTTAAATTTAAATGATTAGAGTACAAGAGCACATTTAGGACAATTGTGGATGGGGGGAAGGCTTAGACCTGCTGAGCAACAACAGCATCTTGGGGATCATCAGGTTCAGGTGTTGAAAGTAGCGCTTGCAAAGACAACAATGCTATTTTCAGTGAAAGTGCTGGGCTCCACTGATCTTTCAAAATGTCCAAACAGATTGCTCCACTTTGACTGCTGATATTTGGGTGCCTTGTGAAAGCAATTTGGCAAATTTCAGAAAAGACTGAGCAATTCAGTTGATAGTCTCATATGTGATATAGTTTCAGGTTAAACGGGAACAGCTCATCAAATTAGCAACAACAGCACCTATAGAATTTTCCATGTTCCCCAATACAGTCATCGACATGTATGATTATTTGAGAATGGCTAGTCTGTTATTAGATAGCAGATGACTTTACTGTCATCATTTTCTATACCATCGGATCGGAACAGGTTTGATCTAACAGTCAAAAAAAAATGACGGATCCCATGTGTTGACACTGAACTTATGGGAAAATAAATGCTTGAGAGAAAATATGAAATGTGGGCTCCACTATAATTTTCAACAAAAAAGAAAATCATCCCTTACCGTTTGATCAATGACCATTGCCATCTGATCAACAACTGGAAATTGATCAGACGGTAAGGATTTTGTTGGGAAGCCAGCAACCGCACTGGGTTGTTCATGCCAGCACTGCAACAATTCAACCGCACTGGGCTGCTCACACCAGTGCAGCTCAAATTCCGCACGGAATTCAAGCCACTCTGGTATGAACAGCCCAGCGCAGCATCAAATGCCTGCTGGTGTGAGGGCCCATTAAATGCAGGTTTTACTGTTTTGGGGGAGGTTTTTAGCTTTCAACCATTAGAATTGAATCCAACGGTTCTTAACGATTAGTTAACAGGAATTTTTTCTGTCATCATGTAACAGAAAAGTTTTTCTCATATATGCCCCTATTTATTATCAAGGACCCATTCGTCCTCCCAGGACCAAAAAGAAAAAAGGGAAAACAAAGGTGAAGCACTAATATTCAGTCAAAATGAGCTTATGCCACAGCAACCAAAAACAGCACGTGTCCAAATACAGGAATAACGAGCACATACTGTTACATTATAAACTATTCTCTCACTTTTTAAACATGTATGGTTACATATATGATAGCACAAGGTTGAAAGCCTTCCAGTATTACACATATTATAATTAATTCTTTTTCTTTAAGTGGATTTTCTAATAATCCACACACGTCGATAGCCTGGCTTGTAATAGGTGACGGCAGTCTTCTTTAGGGCTTCGCGATATCCCTCCGAGCCCAGATATCGCTCGATCGCCTTCGCCTCGGCTTCTGCTTCCTTCACCCCGAGATTAGCCAACTTCGCCTCGGTCTCAGCCAGCTTCACCTTAGACTCCCTTCTCGCTCACTCTGCCCCCAGGAGGTGACTCCTGAGCTCTTCCCGCTCGACCCCCCACTGCCTCGAGCTCGTCGCATAGGCCTGGCGCTCCTCCTCCAGGAGTCTGCTATTTAGCTCAGCCATATATCAAGCCCGGGATAGCTGCTCAGATAGTAACCGTACCTTTTCCTGACTTGCTCGATCCTACGATCAGAGTGAGGCCGCTTCCTACCGAAGGACCCCAAGCTCGGAGGATAGTTGTCCGACCCTCCGGTCAGACTCGACGCGAGCCCTGGCCTGGGCTACCTCATAACTCTCCATTTGTGCCAAGTAATCGGCAATCTCAGCCCCTAGTTGGACCTTGAACAATCCTCCCTCCATGACCCTTTCGAGAAGCATTGGAGGGGAGCAGCGTCAGAATTCGTCCCAAATGGATGGAGATGCCAAAGCTCAGCAATGCTTATATAGGGAGGCCTGGATAGCGAATAGCCCCTACTGAAGGATGGGACTCCTCCTTGGAGGAGTTGGTGTTGGGATGTCCCCCTCAGACGTTCCCAGACTCGAGATTGCAGCACTTGGCTCAGTCGGGATCCCCAAACTGACCTCTTCCTCCCTGCACGCTCCAACGGGCTTGGTCGGGGTCCCTTCAGCCGAAGCCGGTGCCTCCAGCGGAGGGACTAGAGGTGTCGAGTAGTAGACGCCCTCAGTTTGAGGCTCCTCAGTCATGTGTGGATCCTTTGTCTTCTTCCACCTACTCTGCTCGGCGGTTAGGGCCTTCATCAAGGCCAGCAGTAGCCGTTCCTTGGGGGCTTTGCGCTTGGACCCCCATCGCTCTAGTTCTCCCTTGAGAAGGACCCTCTTGCTCTTATCTCATGTACAGGAGGGGCCCTTGGGGATCGGAGGGGCATCTTGGGCAGCCACCTCTGCCCGATTGTAGACCTTCGTAGGCATTTGATGATCGTTGCCAGCACTGCGTATAGGCTCTATCGACCAAGGGAAAACTATCAAGAAAAAGTTTGATATACAAGATTAAGCATCCAGAATCTTTACCCTCAGGAGGCAACGCGAGGCATCCATAGAGCTGAATTTTGGCTGAAGGCATTAGCTCTGCGGTCGACCACCGATTACTTTGAAGGATCTTGATCTCCTCCTCAATCTCTGAGGAGAGCGTTGAATGCTTCACTGAGAACACGAGGTGATAATTAGATAGAATAGGAAAATTCCAACTGGAATCTTTGTTGGACCCTACTCAAAAATATTGGGTTTTTCACTCTTTTTGTGAGCAGTCCCAAGTGGAGAGGGTGACACAACTCATCCTTCTCCTGGCCTGAAGGTAAAAGAAACCCTTCCCAGCATGAGTGTGCTCCTTCAGCTCATAAAAAGCGTCACTGCATGAGCAGCAGAGGATGATGAAAGAGAAAATAAAGGTAAAAGAGTTGGAGACCAGCTAGACGGGAGCCAGCTGATAAAAGTCCAGCAGCTTGGCAATCAAAGGGTGGAGAGGAAGATGAAAGCTGCACTTCCGGGCCAAGAGATAGGTACAGAAAAAGCCTGAGCGGGTACCCAGACTAGACTCATGGGGTTTAGTAGGAGAAAAGAAATATTGCCAAGGAAGTTGGAAGTGAATCTCATGCTCCTTCACCTCTGGTTCAATCAGTTCACAATGGAGATGTTAGCTGGGTGCCAGATCCAAACCTCCCGCCCCTTGCTCAATTTCCTGAACTTTGGCTTCTTTATTGTGCTCCGCCATGGAAGATTGGGGAGAAGAAGAAGAGACGCTAGAATCCGATGAATTGACCGCAGGAGGAAGCTAGAGGATCGCCTCTACTGTGATCTCCGCTAGCTCTGTGAAAGCTTTGGCTATCTCTTGCTCTCTCATATTATCCACTCAGTGCATAAATCCCATTATGAACTCACGGAAGTAACAAAGGGAGGAAAAACCCTAAACGAAGGAAACGCAGAGCGCAAGCACATAAGCTATTTATAGGCTCTAAATGACCCTGAGAAGAAGCACTGCGACATTTCAGATTCCAAGGAGGGCACCCTCGAGCTGATGTATAATACATCATCATTACGCTCGAGCCCCCATATGTTAGGGTAGCCGTAATTGCATGTGTGATTGAAGGGGATAAAATGAGTCTGGGGACTCATTATGGTCGTTTGTAGGCCATTGTGGCCATTTCTACAGGCTTGAGAAACAGAAATGACTACGCCGGTCGCGGAGGAGTATAACGGCCCTACCAGTAGCCGTTATTCTCTTAATGCGCCTGGGTGAGTGCGTTAAGTGCACTAGAACAGGAAAAATTGATTTTTTTGTTTTTTGTTTTCTAATTTTTTTGTTTGTTTTGGTTATTGTGAATGTAATACAAGTAATTTCTATGGCTTTATGACTAACCCTTTGACCTACATGTGCAGGGGAAAAGAAGAACGCGGATCACATGGCTACAAGTCCGGGCGGTCTACCTCGCGCTGCCGGAGTACCAAAGGGAGAGACTGGCTGCCATGGGCTTCAGGGAAGTCCTTAGTATTGAGGTAGCAAGAGTAGACATGGCCGTCCTACTTGCTTTGCATGAAAGATGGGACCCGGTCAGTCGAGCGTTTATATTCCCGTGGGGGCATATGATACCAACGCTGGAGGACATGGCCCGGATCAGCGGCTTACGACTGCACAGCAAGGCAGTGACTGGGTGGGCGTATGTTGACTACCGGGAGCTTGCCCAGGAGCTGCTTGGTTTAGATTTGATGAGGCCGGGGCATCCATCGTCCCAATTATTACGGTCGGTGCTGCAAGAGAGCTTGGGACTCCGGAGAGCAGCCATAGCAGTGGGAGAGCTACCAGAGCAGCACATCGACCGGGTGGTCGAATAGGCGCGCCCGAGTGTGGCGACAGAGCCGGGACCGGAGGGAAACAGGGTCTTGAGATGATTCTTGATGCTTTTGTTTGGGAAACTCATGTTCGCGAGCCGAGCTGACGTGATCAGCTGTCGGCTCCTACCCCTGCCAGTAGATCTGAGTAGAGTGAGGAGATATGCATGGGGAGCAGCGGTGCTGGCTTTCTTATTCTACTCGCTCAGCACGACTGACCGGGTGATAATGCTAGGCGGCTTCTTGCCTTTCCTGCATGTAAATGCCTAAATGCTTCTACATGCTTTCCATTTATGCGTTTAATTAACTAAATGCTGACATCTCTAAAAATGCAGTTCTGGGCTTTCATATACCTACCCGGGATTGGCCGAGGAGTCGAGCTATATCCAGGGCGGATTCCCATTGCGAGGCGGTGGAACATAGCCCGAGGCACGGGGTCAATTTAGAGGTTGACTCGGGCGATTCAAGAGGATCTTGACTCGTACCCGCATGCATCGGTAAAAAGCCTGAATTTCCTATATGCTCCTACATGTTTCTATATGCTTCTATATGCTGACAAATGCTGACAAAGCTATGAATGGCCCTTTTAGGTGCGTTGGACACCGTATAGGGATGAGGATCATGCGGGGCAGCCATGGGTGGAGGCTTCCCTGGCCTACCGAGGATAGGACATCTGGCTCCATTGCATCAACGTGATCGAGCCACTTCACTATCACCTGATCATGAGGACGCGGGGAGTGCATCAGCCCACGGTGAGATTCCCACACTGACATGACGAGCGTCTGGGAAAATCTGCCAAAGGGATTGGCAACGATATCGACTAGAGTGGCCGAGCCAAGAAGTATATTCAGGATTGGAAACACAAGGGCAAGGCCGTGACAGAACGGGCTGATAGTGATGAGGCATATCTGAAAGCCTTCACCCGTCGATATGGCAGTCAGGTTTTTCGTGGTACCCGATGACCGGTATGAAATGCTAAACTCAAGACTTCTGTTCTATATGAATGAATGAACCCTATATGCATGACCTTCATTTCTAAATGCAGCTAGACCCACAAGGACGCATTGTCGAGCTTGAGGGACTACTCCACGCCACCGTGCAGTAGCGGGATGAGTACCGAGCAGCTTAGGAGCTTCTGGTGAGCTTTCCTTAGACTTAAAACTAAAATGTTTATGCAAATTGACTGACTTTTTGAAAATGCAGCAGGCCGAGGGAGCCCAGAGGACTAGACCGGATGCACCGTCCTCCTCTACACAGCCAGTCGGGGGACGGGTTGAGCGAGATGCGGATTTTACCTGAGCCGTAGCTCGAGCCGAGGAGGCCGAGGCTACCCTCGTGGAGCGGGTAAGAAACCAAACTTTCCTAGAATGCTTTATGACTTATGCATGTGCCTAAGCTGACCAATATGTAAAATGCAATATGCAGGCGAGAGAATTAGTCACAGCGTTGGCAGAAACGGCAGAGGCACCTCGTCTCTGGGAAGAGATTGACCGGCTCTGGGGGGAAGTGACCCGGTTGAGTGGGGGGACGGTAGACATAGAGCAGTAAACATCATTGGCATTCTTCAAACCTTTAACTTGCATTTCAAATAAATTACACTTTCCACATGAGTTAGATGAGTGAATAATTTCATGGATCTTTTTCTTTAATGTTCTATTTTTATTTTTCATCCTTCTATATTTCTCATCTAGCTCCTCATATGCAAGTTCTCACTATTTGTTTGAAATAAATTCTGTGTCAGAAATTACCTGTTCATTGTCATTTTTCGCCATTAGACACATGTTCTTGACTAGCTCCTCGATGTCTTACTCATCATCAGACGTGGACTTATCCTCATCCTCGTCACTCCATGTAGCCTTCATGACTTTCGGCTTCTTGCCCTTAATCATCTTTCCTTTCTTCTTTTAAAGCTCGGGACATTCTCCTCGCATGTGCCCCGCCTTCTTGCATTCATAGTAAATAATCTCGGCCATCTTGGATGGTTCATTTCACTGCCTTGGATGTCTTTTTCCTTTCTTAAACTTCCCGCCAAACCATCTCCTTTGGCATAACAATTGTCTTACTCTTCTAGTCAACATGGCAAACTCTTCATCATTGGTGGTTCCCATTGACTCCTCTTGGCTCGAGACACTCTTTGGGAGTGCTTTCAACACGATTGGCCTTTTCTTCTTCGCATCCTCTTCCATTCTCTTTATCACATTAATCTCATAGGTCATTAAAGACCCTATGAGTGCGTCCACGGTGAACGTTGACAAATCCATTAAGTCATCTATCACAGTCGCCTTGGTGTCCTAGCTTGGTGATAAAGACCTCAACACCTTTCGAACCAAGTCCTTATCTGTAAACTCTCTCCTGAGTGATTTCAATCCATTTGTAATCTCTATGAGACATGCGAACATCTCGGAGATATTTTTCTCATCCTTAATCCGAAATAGCTCGTAATCACGGATCAGCATATTCGCCTTCGTCTCCTTCACTTCTATGGTACTTTCGTAGATAAGCTTGAGCTTGTCCTACATTTCCTTTGCACTGCTGCACATGGAGACACGAGCATACTCGTTAGGGTGAATAGTGCACTGAATAATATTTAAAGTATTAAAGTTCACAGTGGCTTTCTTAATACTATCATCATCCCACATATCCTCATCAGGGTGTATAACATATGGACCATTCCTAATGACAGTCCATATTTCATGACTTTGAGCACGTAGAGACATGGTCATCATATTCTTCTAATAAGGATAGTTACAAGAGAGGGGAATTTTTGTAGCCCAATTAAGAGCTACCGAATGAGGTCCAGCAAGACCAAACGAGGCCCAACTCATCTAAGTGACAGCCAAAAAGGTCCACTTATTATGAAAGCCCAATAAGTTCACTCAGAATCAAACACCTCCTAGGCGGCCATTAGGCTCGGAGGTCTGAGCGTCGGTCCGATCGGAGGAAGATTCATGCCCGAGCTACGCCCCATATCGGGATAAGGGTTGGCGCCCCATGCCCACTCCGACCAAATTACATCCGAGCTATGCCTATCGCCTGGATAGGAGCTGGCATCCTCCATGCTTGGGTCGACTGACGGGTGCTTATCCATGTTGCCATTAAGAGCCCTTTATGAGCAAGAGTTTATGAGGATAAGGGAGGCTAAGAGTCCTCAAGGCTATAAAGAGCACACGATGAGGATGTAAAAAGCCCACGTCGAGGACGTAACCCCTGCCCAAACTCCTCTGCTTACGGGACTCATGAAGCTGGTGCACTATTTATACCTGAGACTCCCTCCGATGAAAGGTAGGGCATAACACGCTTAAACTCCCTGAGCAGGAACTTCCTCACCACCTTAGTGGAGAGGGATCTCGTACAACCTCTCCCTCCTCCCTTCCTAGCTTCCACCACTGCTCTACTGACTTAGGCATCTGAGGGTTTTCCCCCAGGTAACCACCCCTGGGCCCCCTGATCTGTTTCCCTTCCTTACAGGTCTCAACGCGGTGATCACTTACTCTGGCTCAGGACCAAGCGTGAGATCGACCCTCTTCATCTGGTGTCATCTGTGGGAAACGATCAAAGAGCTAGTATGGTGTGAAAGAGTATGGGGAGGAGGTCCACCGGCGATAAGGGCAAGGCTGTAGGGATGGCGGGAGAGGCCCCCTCTCAGGCCACACAGAATCCCCCCTCCAACGCCAGCACCCCAACCGACGAGCCATCTCCGCCCGCGGCCATGGGGCTACTGCCCGCTGGGAATGCCAACACTTTCCAAACCCTCAACGCCAAACTAAACGTCCTCATGGAGCTCCTGAGGACTCAGGCGGCTAGGGAGGAGAGATTGCGCGTGGGGGGGGGGGGGGGGGGGGGGGGGGGGGGGGCGTTCTGGCCTGTTACTAGAAGCTGGAAGTTGGAGATTAGGGACTGGATATCAAAAATTGGACACTGGGGCTGGGGACTAGAGACTAGAATTGGAACATGATACTGGGACTGGGTACTAGGTACTGGAGCCGGAGCTAGATACTAGGAATCAGATAATGAAACTGGCTATTGAAGTCTAGAAATGGAGCAAAATAGTGGAGACTGAACACTAGAATTGGACACGAGAGCTAGAGTTGGATACATGGGATTGAGTACTGGAACTGGATCTTGGGGACTGGGTACTGGGATCAGATACTGGAGCTAGATGTTGGAAGTAGAATGCTAGAAGCTAGATATTGGAGTCGGATACTGGACCTAGATGTTGGAGGCTCGATAGTGGAAATAGGTACTAGAAATTGGGTATGGGAATCGAATAATGGGAGCTAGATGCTAAAACTGGATATTGGAAACTGAGTGTCAGAACTGGATACAGGAAGCCAGATACTGGGAATCGGAAGCTGGAAGCTAGATACTAGAAACTGGCAGCTAAAAATAGGATACTAGGATCAGAGGCTGGATGCTGGATATTGAAAACCAGAAGTTGGGAGCTGGATACTGGGAGCTAGAAGGTAGAGACTAGAAACTGGAAGCTGGAAACTAGAAGCTGGATATTGGATATTGGAAGCTGAAAATGGGATACTGGGATTGGAGGCTGGATACTTAATCTGGATACTGAAAAGTGGATATTGGAGGCTTGCCCGTATGAGGCATGCTAGCCCGTTGCTGGGGACTGGAGCTAGAGGTTAGAGACTAGATACTGGGAGTTAGATCCTAGGAGCTAGATACTGGCAGCTGGATATAAGAACTAGATGCTAGAATCTGGTCATTAGAACTAGAGGCTGGAAGTGGGGTGCTGGAGCTAGATACTAGAAACTGGGGTACTTGAATTGAATGATGGAGGTTGGGTACTAGAACTAGGTACTGGAAATTGGATACTGAAAGTTGGACATTGGAGCTGGGTATTGGAAATTGGATACTGGAAGCTGGATATTGGAAGCTGGGTACTGAAAATTGGATATTGGAAGCTGGATGTTGGAATCTGGGTACTAGAGGCCTGCCTGAATGAGGCGTGTTGACCTGAATGGCTGGAGATTGGAAGCTGGAGAATAACCCATAAGGGGGTGTTGACCTGAAGGACTGGAAACTGGAAGCTGGAGGCCGACTCGTGAGGGTGTGTTGGCCTGTGTGATTGGGAACTAGAAACTGGAGGCTGACCCTGTGGGTGTGTTAGCCTACGTTATTGGAGAGTGAATGCTAGAGGCCGGCTCGTGAGGGTGTGTTGGCCTATATTGTTGGAGTTGCTGGTTGATCTTGAGGTATGCCAACCAAAGATTGGTTGTTGGCTGACTTATCATCGACATGTTATTAGCCGAGAATGTAGTCGATGTCGGCCTATTGTTGAGGTATGTAGCCAAAAAACTGGAACTGCTTGTCTGACTATTTAGATGTAGTAGCCACGGAATCTGGAGCTGACAGACCGACCACCAAGGATGTTGTAGCTGGGGGACTGGAACTGGAGTTGAAGATGGAGCTGACCTACTGACCTCTAGGGTGTTGTAGCCAAAGACTAGGGCTGGAGCTGGCCAGATGACCACTGGGGAACTGGAACTGGAGTTGGGACTAGAGCTGGCCAGCTGACTGCTTGGGGGTGTTATAGCCGGGGAGTTGGAACTAGAACTGGAGCTGGAACTGGAGCTAGCCGGCTGACCACTGAGGTGTTGTAGTCGGAGAACTAGAACTGGAGTTGAAGCTAGAGTTGGACAACTGACCACTAAGGTGTTGTAGCCAGAGACTGGGACTGGAGCTGGCTGACTGACCACTAAGGTGTTGTAGCTGGAGACTGGAACTGGAGCTGGTTGGCTAACTACTGAGGTATTGTAGTCGGAAGACTAGAATTGGAGTTGGAACTGGAGCTGGCCGACTGACTGCTGAGGTGTTGTAGTCGGAAGACTAGGACTAGTGCTGGAGCTGGAGCTAGCCAGTTGATCATTGAGGTGTTGTAGCTGGAAGACTAGGACTGGTGGTGGAGCTGGAGCTAGCCGGCTGACTATTGAGGTGTTGTAGTAGGAAGACTGGGACTGGTGCTGGAGCTAGCCGGCTAACCGCTTCGGTGTTTTAGCCGAAGGACTGGGACTAGTGCTAGAGCTAGAGCTGGCCAGTTGACCGCTAAGGTGTTGTAGCCAGAGATTGTGACTGGTCGGCTGACAGCTGAGGTGTGTACCCGAATACTGGAACTGGAGCTAGCCGACTGATGGCTGATGTAGTAGCTGGAAGATTAGGACTGGTCGGCTGACCATTGCGATGTGTAGCCGAATACTGGGACTGGAATTGGTGATGACCGACTCTCAGGGGTGTAGTGGCCACCATTGTTGTGGTGTGATGTTGAGCTCGCCATCGACGGGATGTCACGGTTGATGGCTTTTATTAGTGTGGAGTGGAGAGGAAGAGAGTGTTTTTTTAATTCTCCTTACTAGCTCTACTGCCCTTGTAGGTTTTCACCAGAGCTGACCCTATTTTACTCTTTTCAGTGCGTCCTAGCGGGTTTTCACACTGAGGTGTAACCCGATCTTACTTGTGGCGCCCTTGCGGGTTTTCACCTCAGCTGAGTCAGTGACAATTTCTTACCCTCAGTAGTCCCGTGGAGGGAGTTGACTGAGGCCACCAGAGTATCTCTATTTTTAACTCTTTTTTTTTGACCTGGGAACCTTGTGACTGCCGTCCGTAGTGTGCTGCTATCAGGTGACGTGACCTAAAGTTTGTGCTATTGATGGTTGGTAGCCATTGCAGCCATGGTTGTGATTTTGGCTAGATACTGAATAATTAATCTGGGAACTGGCGAGCCTTGGTGGCATACTACTGGAGTCTTGGCTGGGATCTGGGAACTGGTATGCCTTTGTGGCATATTGCTGGAGTCATGACTAGGTTCGTGGTGGTTTAACAATGATGGGTTGATGACTGGGAGTTTTGGGTTGATAGATCCTCATGATAGGTGGATCCAAGGTTGATGTGGTTTAGAGGCCACCCAAGGTGGTATATAGGCTGAGGTTGCTGGAACGAATAACTGGAATGGTGTATGAATCATTGGTGTATATGTGCCAACCTTGGTGGTGTGAGGCCGGAGAAAGTGTGAGCCAACTGGGGCTCTGTATGACTAACTGGGGAGTGTAAGATTGATGAGCTGGAGAGGTGTACTAGTCAGGGACTAGTATAGGCCAACCAAGGAGGGGAGTGGCACAGGGAACTGGCGTAGGCCAAACGTGATGGTATATGGCCGACAGGGAGTTGAAGGGTTTATAAACTAGAGCAGGGCATTAGTCAGGGACTGGTATGGGCCAATTGGCAGGGGATATGCTTGCTGGAGGGTGGGTAGCTTGTTGTCCCGGATGGAAGGGGAGAGAATTTTTTTTGTTCCCTTTACCAGCTCTGTCGCCCTTTCGAGTTTTGCCAGTGTTGGCCCCCTTTTACTTTTTTCGATGTGCCCTTACAGGTTTTCACATCGAGGGGTTAACCAATTTAACCTGGGGTGCCCTTGCGAGTTTTTACCTTAGTTGGGTTGTTGACCTTTTTGCCTCTAGTCATCTCTTAGAGAAAGAGGATGACTGAGTCCGCCGAAGTATCTCTATTTTTAACCCCATTTTTTTATTTATCTATTTTTATTTTTTCTTGTTTACCTGAGAGTCTCTTGGCTATTTGGTGACTGGTGCTAGGTGTCCTTAGCTTGCTGTTGTCGATGGATGTTGTTGGCAGGATCATTACCGTTGACCCATTGTGTTGATGCTGGAGTTACTTGCTGGGGGTTGGCTGGTTGCTAAGCAATATAAAGCTTCCCGTAGACCTTCAGGCTAGCTGATCTGTATAGCTTGCAGATGGAGCTTGGACCGAAGCTTGAATGGGTCGACTTTTGATGATACAAAGGCTGAGGTTCTGGGTTGTGGTGGCGATAGGCCAAGAATTGACGTAGACCGACTGAAGAGGTGTATTGGCCAAAGGTTAGGGATTTAACTGATTGGGATGGTGTATTGGTCAGGGATTGGGGGATGTGTAGGCCAATCATTGTGGTGTTTTGGCCAGAGATCAGGTGTTTGACCGACTGTGGAGGTGTTTAGTCAAGGGTATGTGTAGGTCGACTGTGAATTGAGTACTGATGGTTCTAGGACCCAGGACTGGATGCCAATCTTGGGCATTGATGAAATTGGAACCCGGGGTTGGAGGCCGGTCTCAGGTGCTGATGAAACTGGGACTTGGAGCTGAATGCCTATCTCGGGTAGTGATAAAGTTGGGACCCGAGGTTGGACGCCCATCTTAGGTGTTGATAATGTTGGAACCCGGGGCTGAACGCCCATCTTGGATGTTGATGGAGCTAGATCCCAGGGCTGGTGGCCCATCCTGGTATTGATGGAGCTGGAACCCAAGGCTAGATGCCCGTTTTGGGTGCTGGTGATGCTAGAATACTAGGACCCAGGGCGGAGTGCCCATCCCGGGTGTTGATGTAGTTGGGACCCAGGGCTAGAAGCCCATCTTGGGCGTTGATGAAGTTGGAACCTAGGGTTGGGAGCCCGTTGGGGGTGTTGTTGAGGCTGGAACCCGGGGCTGAGCGCCCATCCTGGGTATTGATGATGCTGGAACTCAGGGCTGAACACCCATCTTGGGTATTGATAAAGCTGGAACCCAGGGCTGAACGCCCATCTTAGGTGTTGCTGGAGCTGAGACCCAGGGCTGAAAGCCCATCTTGGACGCTAAGGTGTCCATGTCCCAGGGTTTGGTGTCTGATAAGTGTCCATTTTCTATGAATAATTCATCGCATGTACACCATTTTATGTGCATGTAATTTCGTAATTATGCATGTTCTATAGTTAACCTCAACTTAGCATTTAAATTAGAGCTTGCACATAAATTGATTAATTTGGTGATATTATTTAATAAATTAAAGTTGAGGGCTATGAACATTAATTCTCCATCGCATAATTATGAGCAATTGAAATTCATGTACACACTATGGTAATTTTTATGGACTGGACACTCATGTCTGCACCCAATCTAAACCGATTCAAGAGAAAAATTCTAGATCTTTTCTTATTTTAAATATTTCTATCTCCTTTTAAAATTTATTTAAATTAAAATATACACAAGGTGCACGGCAGATCCTGGTGAGAGAGGGGGTGGCGTGGGCAAGAAAAAAGAGGAGGAAACATTGGAAGGAGGATGGTGGTGTAGTGCATGGTAGGAAGTATAGATCGACGCGACATCCATTATGTGGCCAAGTGTACGGATTAATCGTAACAATCCACTCTCGTCTACCAGATCATACGACACTCCTACTCCAATGAATACTAGCGTCCCTTACAACAAGGAAGCCAGTGTATTGTCAGCCCTTCCACCAATGCTTTCTAACTGGCCCTATAGGTTGAGTACATATATAAGCGGAGGGTATGCAGAAAGGCGTGACAACCTTAGCAACCATGATGACCAGAAGGCATTTTGATTTAATGTTTCCTTATTTTTAATAAAATATCTAATTTTCAAAAAAAACATGGTTTGATTTTTTACAGTTTTTGGTTTGAATATGACGACTACTTCATTAGAGTCTTTTATGTGTCGGTGAAACAGCTGCGAAAAATGAAGAAAATACCCCTCCTACACGTCGATCGACCTATCTAGAACGTTCCATGTTTCACCGATTCATCAACAACCACATGGTACATGCGCGCCTCAAGTGAATCTACCAGTCTGTGTACTCAAAAAAGTTTCAATGAGATCTTTTGACTCTTGCCAAACACCTTCATATAATTAAGTGTTTCCACGTACACGTCAAACTAGAAGTCGGGAACTTGCCTCACGGTGTCTTAGCCGTCGATTTTTGCTTTGGACACTCCTTTTAAATTTCCATAACAATCCGTCCAATAGTAAAAGAAAACTCTTGAATCATATAAAACTATTTTCGCTTCCACAGACAACATTCCCTTCTCAAGTTAGAAGCGAGGTAGAAGCAGCACCACGATGAAGTGATCAACAACTACGACGTGATTTATAAACGGGTTACTTGTGTGCATGTGGGGCACCTTCCACTCCCCAACACACACAGATCATCTGCGCCTGTCAATCTATCATGCATCACACAGAAACTGCATTAACAGACAAATACGGGAATAAATCAACAACCCACCAGACCATGTACGGGCAGAACGAAATACTGCCGCGCCCTAGGGTGCCCATGCTAATTGTCCTCCCATCAGAAAAATAAAAGAGGCCAAAGCCACAACAAATCCTCAGGCACATAACATCCATGTATCCAATTCACACATCAACGCCATGTGCCAAGAAGACGCAGGCAATTCCCGCTCATCCAAAAACAACAAGACCAAGACGCGGCATCCTTATCTCATCATGGATTTCTCCACGTTCTCTCCCAAGCCGTAGCTTGCATAGCCACATAACTCCCGAAAATTTTGAGGAGTGACGGCATCGCCAACAGGCAAATCGTGTGTTCGTGGGGCACAACAAATTTCTCTCTCAACACTTAATAATAATAATAATATCAAAACCCATAGAGGCAGAGGCCATTTGTCTTCACACATGTAGGGGATACCATACACAACAGCACGCACGAATCCACCGTGAGCTCCGGTGGCAGAGGACCACAGACGACGCATACGGACAACCCAGACCCGGTACGTAGTACACACTTACGCCGTTACGTATATGTCCAATAGTATCGCACTACGCGTTATTCTTAGACTGTTACTACAACATTTACGTATGGACTGTTACCCGGCGGCGTGATCTGCTGCGGCGGTGGCGGCCTCAGGGGAGATGGGGAGCGTCGACGCCCTCCAGGGGGCGGAACCAGGCCTTCTGGTCCAGCACCGAGCTGCTGCTGCCACCATTCCCCGGGGAGGCCACGGCAGAGGCGGCAGGGTCGGGGCGGCGGCCGTCGTTGTCGGCGGGGCCAAAGACGCCGGTGGCGGGGTGGGGGCCCCAATACTTGTCGGCGGACTGCTGCTGGATCACATCGTCGGGGACGAAGGCGGGCCGGACGTGCTCCTCCGGGTTCTTATCGTACACCGAGCCGTGCACTCCCCTCCTGCGTTCACCGGTCATAAAGCTAAAGGTACGGGAAACTGCTTCATATCTATGCAACGCTGCGCATTGCGCCCGATCACTTCAATCGGTATATCGAGAAACGAATCGCAGAAAACGTTAAGATCTCAAAAATATCATAACTTTTTTTCATATAAATCAATGTTAAATGTTTATTTGTAAACATCTCTATTATCTAACCATAATTAACTTTAATTAGACACATAAAAATATAATAATACACGATTTGCGGCCAGCCCTTGCTTCTTCGCTCTCTTTCTTCTCTTTTCCTTCTACTGGCTTGCACTTCTCTTCTTCTGGTGCCCTATGTTTCTAAGATGAGAAAGCACCCTATATTTATACCTAAAATAGGGGCTCCGTAGAAACTCTTTGGATAGGGTGATTTCATTCATTTTGTGTCCTATTAGACCACGTGGCAGGGACAAGAATGTTCCTCTTCCATAGAGCCTTGGATCACGTGCCCAAACATAAGCTCCCTAGGACCACGTGCCAACTTCCAGCCATTCTGGGAAGATGTGCCTCCGTCAGTTCGAGCTCATGTGCTACTCTTTAATCTCTAACGGGAAGCCTCGGATGTGTGTTGGGCTCGTGCCCCCTTTTTCAGAGAATCCACGTGTCAGGTGATAAGATAACATTGTCCACAAGGCTAAATCTCTAGTCAAGACTCTTGCCTTGGATCACGTGCTTGTGAGTTAGACACTTATGCCACGTGACGGACTCCAGCCCTTTCTGGGATCACGTGCCCTAGCCTCAGTACGAGCTCACGTGCTTGCCTTCATCTTGTTAGTAAAAGCAAAAGGTATTTAGTCAAACACCTTATCGTCATAAGTAAATAGTCCATGTGCTCTGACCATGATGAAGTAAACTTAATGCATATGCTCAGACATGAAGACATGTATAGACCTGAATGAATGCACAAGCTGATATGTACAAAGACCTTAGTCTGCACAACACAGAATGTCCATCGAACTTAGTTACTATAGACAAGATGCACATCGACCTCAAATGTACTGCTACGGTGATGTGTATCGACCTTATATAGCCTAAAGTAAAACATGCATCGACCTTGAATGCGTTAGGCTAAAACATGCATTGACCTTAGTGAGCAAGTGAACAGTGATATGCTCTGACATGTCTAACCCAGATGAAAACAAGCATTGACCTTATATATGCAGGTGAATAAATAAGCATCAACCTTATAATGCATGAAAGCAAAACTAGCATCGACCTTACTTTGCTGACAAGCAAAGTAGCATCGACCTCACTTTGCTAGA
Organism: Amorphophallus titanum; assembly: GCA_024336825.1. NCBI lineage: Eukaryota > Viridiplantae > Streptophyta > Magnoliopsida > Alismatales > Araceae > Amorphophallus > Amorphophallus titanum. The sequence goes on along the minus strand of JANBPO010000598.1, from coordinate 2,771,763 downwards.
GAGCAAAGTGGCATGGACCTTACTATGCTAGAGAGCAAGGTAGCGTCGACCTTAGTATGCAAGCTTTCTATACTCACATCGACCTTAGTTGCTGGAGGGCAGAACTAGCGTCAACCTTACCTTTTAAAACTTGATGCTAACATCGACCTTATGAATGCACCGACCAAGCTAGCACCAACCTTAGGTATGGATGAGACGCGGCCAGCACCAACTTTGGGTATGCGCGACAATGCACTCTAGCATTGACCTTAGTGCATGTGACTCTGCTAGCTGCCATCGACCCTGGTAGACTAGCACGGACCTTGACCATGAACAGACTGAAGACTTAGGTAAAATAGCATGGACACAAAGATGATATGCACACATGCTATTCGATGAAATGTCATGCACACAGAAATGACATGCACACAAACTGTTCGATAAAATGACATGCACACAGTAATGACATGCACACAGGCTATTTTATGAAATGACATGCACACATAAATGACATGCACACAAACTTTATGCAGATGCGTTGACCAGTCATACTAATGCATTAACCTGTATGAACAATTATGTGGAAATATGCACAAACCTTATGCATGCAGCATGTGTAATAGAATAAGTTACGCATTGACATGCCTCTTCCTGAACATGATCAAACCATGCTTCACCATATGCAGGATGCACTGACTTATCAATGAAGCCATGTACATAACCGTTCAATGCAACATTAATGGTCAAACAGATGGAACATAACATCACAGCAACTCAGAGCAAGTCCAAACACATATGACATCATGCTTATGATGACATCATTCACATAATGAGTCATAGTGTTTGGCATCATCAAAATCACATGGATACAACAATCTCCCCCTTTTTGATGATGACAACACTATGAGTCACACACGGATAAAATACAAATAAAATTTGACCTATCAATTTATTCTCCCCCTTTGACATCATCAAAAAGAGATCAATAAATTGATGAATACAATGATGTCATGATGCATTTTCCCCCTTTAATCTACAACCCTACTCCTGGTGACAAATGAAGGTGAAAACAGAAGAGTAGGAAGGAAGAATTTAGAAAGTTGGCAGATGCTCCCCCTTTTGACAGTAAAGGGATGGAAACCATAGTAAAAATTGTATCTCAGAAATATGCTGATTAATTCATCAGGTAGACAGACATAGTTCACATTGAAAGCAGTTATATGAAATGGTTTCATATATGGAACTGAATGTGCAATAAGATTGAAAACTGAGCACCCGGCGTGCCAACTTGGTGATGCAGATTTTTATTTATTATCTCTTTTATTTGGAGATGAATTAGAAATAGTGCGTAGGCATGCCAATCACATAAGTGATAATTTATTATGCGCTCGATCTGACTTGGTTAGATGAATGTGGAGTCTGTGTCGGGACCAGAAGTCCGCCAAACCATGAAGGTCATGACGTTAATTACATCCTTCGAAAGGGAGGAAAACCTTTGATTAATTGCCGAGATAGGACGCCACCCAGGGCTTGAGACAATAGGAATGCATGCAAAGCAAGGTTGAAATGATAATGCACAGGATTTGTTTATTTATTTATTCATGCGATGCAAGCACCAAATAAATATATATAATTGTGTGCAATCACATATTCAAATGGAGATATGATAGAATATAAGTTTAATTGATTAATTTTCTTTTATTAGATTCATGATTTATTAAGATCGAGCATGTTAGTCATTTATTGAATAGAGTTATTAAGCCTTTGACAAAAGGCAAAGGGTCAACGTGGGGGAGAACTAAGGTTCACCTGAGCTCACATAAGGTAGACCTAGACAGTAAAGAGGCAGACCTAGACAGGCTAAGACAGACCTTGATAGGAAAATAAGGTGGACCTTGGAAGACTAAGGTGGACTTGGATACGAAAAATAAGCTGGACCTTAGAAGACTAAGGTAGACTTGGATAGGAAAATAAGGTAGACCTGGACGGGCTAAGGCACTGACAGGAAAATAAGGTAGACTTGGACGGGCTAAGGCAGACCCTGACAGGAAAATAAGGTAGACCTAGACATGCAGACCTTGGAAGAATAAGGGCATGACTTCTACATGTGCACAGACTTTACTTAATGCAGAATGTGATTACGCACTGACCTGACACAGTTTGCACCGACCTTATGCCTATTGCTAACACATGTGCACAGACTTACTTAACATATTACAACATGTGCACAGGCCCAAAGCATGCATAGACCTATATGTGCATAGACATATACATATGCGTAGACCTTATGCTCAAGGTATAGGAGGTGCACCGACCTTATCTATGTATAAGGCAAATGTGCACTGACCTTATCTATGTATAAGACAAATGTGCATCGACCTTGTATATGCACAAGGTAAATGTGCACCGACCTTATCTATGCACAAGGCAAATATACATCTACCTTGTACATACACAAGGCAAATGTGCATCGACCTTATGCATGCACAAGGCAAATGCGCATCGACCTTGTATATGAACAAGGCAAATGTGCATCGACCTTGTACATGCACATGTCAAATGTGCATCGACCTTGTATATTGACAAGGCAAATGTACACTGACATTATCTATGCACAAGAAAAATGTGCATCGACCTTGTACATGCACAAGGCAAATGTGCATCGACCTTGTATATGAACAAGGCAAATGTGCACCGACCTTACCTATGCACAAGGCAATTGTGCATCGACCTTGTACATGCACAAGGCAAATGTGCATCGACCTTGTATATGAATAAGGTAAATGTGCACCGACCTTACCTATGCACAAGGCAAATGTGCATCGACCTTGTATATGAACAAGGTAAATGTGCACCAACCTTACCTATGCACAAGGCAAATGTGCATCGACCTTGTATATGAACAAGGTAAATGTGCACTGACCTTACCTATGCACAAGGCAAATGTGCATCGACCTTGTACATGCACATGGCAAATGTGCATCGACCTTGTATATGAATAAGACAATTGTGCACCGACCTTATCTATGTGCAAGGCAAATGTGCATCGACCTTATGCATGCACAAGGCAAATGTGCATCGACCTTGTACATGCACAAGGCAAATGTGCATCGACCATGTACGTGAACAAGGTAAATATGCATCGACCTTATATATGTATAGGAAAAATGTGCGTCGACCTTATATATGTATAAGGTAGATGTGCATCGACCTTATATATGTATAAGGCAAAAGTGCATCAACCTTATATATGTATAAGGCAGATATGCATCAACCTTATATATGTATAAGGCAAATGTGCATTGACCTTATATATGTATAAGGTAAATGTGCATCGACCTTATATGCAAACATGCATCAACCTATGTCAACCTTAGTATGAAGCATGCATCGACCTAGTCGAATCAAGAGGAACGGCGGTGAAGGTGATAGTAGGGTCGGTGCAGCAAAGGGGCTGAGGTCGATGCAGGTTAGGGCAACGGTTAATGTGTCAACGCAAGGCACAAGTAATTCGGTGGCATTGCCACCGATACAAGGCGAGTGGAGGAGGGTGATTCAGTGGCGTCGCCACCGATCAATGGTTCAACCACAGACTTCTACACATAATGCAATCATGATAGAAGTAATAGATGCAAGCAATTGCATTAGGTTAAGCAATATACACCAATCCAACATAAAAACATATGGCATCATCATGCAGACTTAAGATGAGTCATAGAGTCATAGTGTTTGACATCATCAAAACCACTGGGACCCAACTGGAAAGCGTACTAAAGGCCGAGTGAACACTCGACCCGACGAGCTGGCAGCTAAGAACCTCCATGCATCGCCCTCAAACCTCGAGGAAGAACCGCAACACCTGAAAAGAAAGGGTGAGTCTCCTATCACTATCTCAGTAGTGGTCCCGCGGAACCCCAACCGTAAACAATGGCGGCACAGAAAGTAGCAACATCAAGAACAACAGCAATAGTAGGAGTAGCTACCATAACAACTGCGGGAAACACGGTCGTACATGAATTCTATAAAACACGGCAGCCGATGAAACCACGGCTCTATAACTATTACTACCAGAATGGAAATAAACACCTGGATCTCTTAGTCGAGGGACCACCATACCACAAACCACCCTAGTCATGCTACTAGGAAAACACCCCGACACCTCTGTCGTGGAGACCTGTGCTCACACACGAAGGCCCACTTTGGAGCCACACGGTCTGAAAACACGGTCATGACATCACCGTCGTGAACTCTTCGTCGTCTTGGGAAAAACCCTTGATGACGCTCACCAAAAACCCTAAACCTCAGCTTCGGGTAAACACCCGAAAATTGCATACAAAACTACGTCTCACAGATGAGAAACAGAACCTTGAGTCACGACAAGCTCACGTCGCGTGACGGGAGTACCTGCCCACTAGAAGAAAGGCTGGATGCATCCACTGACGTCTTAGTCTAAAGCCTCAGGTGTCTCCCTACGAATTCCTAGGTGGAGACTGAGACACCGTACTGTAACTAGTAACACAGAACAAGGACTAGCTGGGGTCGCGCTCGTTAGCCCGGGTGACGCCCCCAGCCATGTGTACACACAGAGACCATAGACCCTAGGTCAGATCCTCCAGGGGTTCTTCCCCAAAGCCCAGATGCAGGCTGCGCGGAGGGGCCCTACGGTAACCAGCCAAACAACCGTCTTTCTCGGGTCACGCTCTCTACCACTAGTGGGGCCTCACTAAATGTGAATATTGAAAATCACTCACGCACCCATCGCAAGTAATGCAGAGTAACAGGTGGCTCGGAGCCACCCAACTCTAGATAGCCCACTAGACCTACTAAACCCAACGGCCCTTGAGTCACGAGACTCAGGTCAAGACCGTCGTACGTGACGGCACAATGCCGTCAATCTGGCCTAATCCCTAGGTTTAAAATCATGGTGACATGATTTCCAAGGTAGCTCACCAGCCACTGAGTTGATCCCCTATCCAAGGGACACACAGAAAATCTCCCACCCCAGGCTGGTTAACTGGACTCACAGTCCATGGCCACACACATGGCCCACTCAGAAACCACTTTCCCGAGAAACCCACGTCATGCGGAGAAGGCTCTCCGCACTCATGCCGACTCACGGTGACTCAATCTAGCGAGAACACAGAAGCCCAGAACACACGGGGTCACCCAGACCCCGAAGACCCACGGGCACACTAATCGAGGTAACCTGACACCTCTTGATACCCCCAAAATCACGAACACAAGACCCACAGGTGTCCGGGATGTCCACGAGGTCGAAGATCAACCACTAGGTCACAACCGGGTCAACTAGGAGCCAAAATAACATGACCGAAACACAGAAATCATAGAACCCAAGTGGCGGTCATCCCCCTGACCATTACCTCCAAGTGGCGGTCTACCCCGGGACTACAACCCTCGGCTAGCAGTCCACTCTAGACCATAACTCGCTAGGAGCACCTGGACAAGAAGCGGTCATCTCTCAGACCGTAACCCAAGTGGCGGTCATTGGCCTGACTGCCACCATCAAGTGGCGGTTAGTCGCAAGGCTGCTACTCTACGGGGACCTAGACGATGAAATAGCAGCCAGCACCTGGCCGCTAATGCCAGAAGATGGTCCTAATCTTACCGTAACCCCCAGGTGGCGGTCCATCATGTGACCGTAATCTGGAACCGACTTACTGGGCCAAGAAACGGTCCCCATTGGACCACCTTCACAGGTAGTGGTCTCTGAAATGACTGCTACTCGCTCTCGAGCCCAGAAACGATGAATCCATCAGAAAATCCCATTCCACGCTCCGTTCACACCCATGTTGTAACATCCGTAATTTAGTGGATCTTTAGCGGGTCGAGTCTAGAAGTTATTCCGGTGAATTCGTGTGATTTTTACAGGCATGTGTGGAACATGCTGGATTCTATTGTTTTGATGATGACTGACTATGACTCATTAGTGAGTCTTATTTGCATTTGATGATGTCAATGTTTTTATAGTTCAGGTCAAAACCAGCACTGGCATGTGAAGAGATCATGAAGATGAGCAGTAGGGCAAGGCTGAGCATGGCTGAAATAAGTCCAGAGATGGCAATCAACATAGGAACAAATATCATCAAGAAGCCAATTAAGCAAGAAGCAAGTGTCGTCCGAGCAACTGTAGTTCTATCCGAGCAACTATAGCTCTAACCGAGCAACTGTAGTTCTATCCGAGACTTGAAGAGAACCAAGCTAGTAGGTCGATCATTGGAGAGTCGACCCCGAAGCCTAAGCTCGACCCTATGGCAACTACTGGGGCAAAATGGCACACAAAGGTGACAAATGGGCAATAGCAGAGCACTCCGAGCATGAGTAGCTATGGCAAGCACTCGAGCACATGTAGTAGAGCACTCCGAGCATGAGTAGCTGTGACGATCACTCGAGCACATGTTGCAGAGCACTATGAGCCTCCGAGCAACTGTAGCAAGCTCAATTTCCCAAAACTTCGAGCACTCCGAGCATTCCGAGCACTTCTGAGCACTCCCCTCCGAAGCACTTCTGAGCACGATCGAAGATAGATAGATTGAACAGAAGCCCTATTTGTTCAAGTGAAGGAGAGACAGAAAAGAAGAAGGAAGAGAGAAATAGCTGAGAAGAAGAAAAGCACACTCATCAAGGCTTCAGGGTGACAAATGGGTAGTCAATGGTGACAAATAGAAGGTAAGGCCAACAAATAGCTTGCTCGAGGTGTAAAATAGGTAGCCAGGCTGAAAACAAGAAAAATGAAGAAGGACGATGACTAATGAAGAATAAGGGTGACAAATAAGTTGGTATCAGTGACAAATAGGCGTTAAGGGTGACAAATAGCTAGGCAAGGCTGGCAAATAGCTAAGTCCACATTCAACTATCTCGGTCTTCATGACTAAGCTCAGATTCAACCGATCAAGCTCGGGCCTCAGGCAACAAAGCTCTGATTTCATGCAAGTAAGCTCGGTCTTCATACCAAAGCTCAGTCTTCACAACTATGCTCGATCGTCATGTCAAAGCTCAGTCTTCATATCTAAGCTCGGACCTCTCAAAGACAAGCTCAGACTTCCTAAAGACTGAAGCACAGACTTCCTTAGCCAAAGCTCGGACTTCATGAGAATAAAACTTGGACCACTCTAAGACAAGCTCAGACTCCACTATATAAAGTAAGCTCAGACTCCTGTGATAACTAAGCTCGAAATCGGCCTTATGGCAATGATGCTCGGGAGTCGTCTCCACAAGCTCCTCCAGCAAGTTGAGGTCTGGAAAAGGGTCCTGAAAAGTCAATTTTCCTTGTCATCATTGAGTTACCATATCAATCTTTCTGGTCAATAGTTCTGAAAGTTCATAAAAATGGGAAGGGTCACCTTTCAAGGCAACCGTCATTTGCATCTGACCAATCAAAGGTGCTGTCTAGAAGATCTTCCAAGATAGAAAGGATGTCCTTTTACAGATAGCCAATGGGGAGAAGATCCAGGAGATCTCTTGCTCAAAGAACTCCTTTTTATATACCAGCCAATCAAGCTGCTTCCTTATGCCCGATGGATCAAGTCAAGGACAACAGGAAGGACAGTGGTCAAAGCATCTACCTTAAGTTAAACTGGTCATATTGGAGATTTCTTGGAGGGAAATTTTCCATTGGCTCCTCTATATATATTTGATGCTTCTGTTAAAGAAGCTGCTGCTCCCCATGAAGAAAGCCACGCCCCATGAGCATTCAAGAAAATCTGTGAGTAAGAATAGAAGGGAAGGGAAGCAACCCAACACTAATGCCGGCCTAGTACAATGCTGTGAGAGAAAAGTGAAAGGAGAGAAGAAGAAAGGAGTGTAGCCCTCCTTAAGGCGTGGCCAGCTTGCTAGTGCTTCATGACATTGATCTAAAGCCACAATTGTCTTCTTCCTGCCTTGCTTTGTGCTTTCATTTTCACTTTGTAATCAATTTATCAGTGTGTGTGTCCAGTGCTCTGGCTAGAGACAGGAAGTCTCTTTACTGCACTTGCAACATTCGTTTTCTTTCTTGTGTGTGTATGTAGTGGGATCTTCTCCGTGGGACTTGTTCCCGTGTTTGTGTGGTTGGGGTGTGTCCCGTTGTTTTGTTGGGCAACCAGTGTATGCGTGGATTTGTTGGCACCCAAAATATGTTCAATGGCAATCACGCCAGAACAACAAAAGAATGCGGCCCGTCAAAGTGCAAAAGCCGTGATTTAACCTAACAGTTCCCGTAAAATTCGGTAGCATCTCCTCTTAATCTCGGGAGACACAATCCAACAAGCAAGTTAACACACGGGGTGACCAGTGTCAAGCCATGAACTGCTGAGAAGCCCGATGGGACTATCTCAGAGTCCGAGATCAACACCTAATGAATCCTGAGGGCTAGCCTACTAAGGATTCGTGATGATCCGGAGAAAACTAGAGTTATAAAGGGGCAGAATGTAGCCAAGTAAATGGCGTTTTATGTCTCACCTTGTGCAAGGGGCTTCCAGGGGAACATATCGTGATTCGATAGACCCCCTAAAACCTATGGTGAGTAGAGGACGGTGGCATAAGAATCACAGGCAGAGCTGTTCCCCTCCCCGGTGACTAATTCGCTTAGTATTAAGACCGACGAGAAACCCTTCTCATCCTGTGCCAAGGCAAAAGATGGGAATCGTTGAAGCAGGCAGACCTCCCCCCCCTTTTCTTGAGTTAGGATGGGCAATCCCAGCCTGTGGAACCGGGCTCGTGCCTGACTTGGGGATTGGGGGAAGCTCAGTGAACGGAAGAAAATAAAATCTCCAATGACACTCTGTCGAACACCTCAAGGGTGGGATTAACTGAGGTGGATGTGGGATTAACTGACGCCCCTACAACTCATCAGAGGCGGAGTGAAAGGGTGCTCAGTATTCCCCAACTTTAACAAATCCTATTCATCTCTGATTTACCAGCAGATGGGTGCATCCGGCTCGGTTAAACATGACAATGATATCAGCAGTGAAAAACGTAGAGCCCGGGGAAGGGATTTTTAATATTGCCATTTTAGGCATGGCCCTGGGCCATTCTCAAGAGTTGTAGCTTTCCCCAATCAGTCCCAGGGTTTTGAGAAGAATGTATCCCTCAAGGCCCCCCCCTCACAATCGGGACGGGGGCTAATTGATCACCTAAAAAGGAGAAACCAAAATCGGAGAGGAAAGCCGAATGGATTGAAGGACCAGAGCCAACATCATCATCCACATCATAAACATATAGATATAAACATGAGAGAATAGACAACGAATCTCTTATTCATCCCTCTAATTATACAAGGTACAGAATGATAAGAATCAGAAGAGAAAATAAAAGATGAAAGTAGTACAGAGACTCCTCCCGGCCTTGAGACCCACCTTCCTCTCTAGACCTGCTCTCTCTTCCTTACTCTCTACCCGTCTCTGCATTTCTGTGTGGCCCTCCTCATGCGTCTTCGTCATCTCCTTTTGTTAAGGGCCGACAGAGCATTGGTCGCGGGATGGGACCGATGGCCCGCCATCGACTCATCTCCCGCCATCGCTAAGGACGCCGCCGAATCAATGGCACAACAAATGTGCCACCGATTCAATAACCAAGGGGGCCTTGTTTTACTTTATATATAAGAAAAAGTGCTCCACCGATTCATCCTTCTTAAAAGGAAAAGATGTTCCACCGAATCATGACCCTTTTTTTGCCAATTCACCTTTTAGATAAAGTGTACCACCGACTCATTCCATGGCATTTTCGTAGTTTTTTGTCATTTTGCCCCGGGGTTGACCCTGATGGAAACCTGATGTCCGGTGCACCCTTGGGTTTGATGCAGTTGACTCAGAGTACATATTTCATCATTTTTGGGCCCCGATTTATAATTTCTGGTGATTTTGGCGTATGCTAAACTCGTATCGATTTTCTCAGGTTTTGTCCTGATTTGGCCTTCGGCACTGTAATTCGTGCTAACAGACCTTTTTTGAGAACATGTGGAGTTTCTTTGTCGAGTGGGCTATCCCTTGAAGCATTTTTGCCTTGACTGAGCAGCTTTTCGGTCACCTACGGACCATTCCGGTGCAGCGTGTACCCAAATCGGGTAACCTGGGTTTTCTTCTGATTTTAGAATTTGGCTCAGCGATTTGTGCCGACAACTTCATTCTGTAGACACATGGAGCATCTTCATTGGGAGGGCCATCTCTCGAAGCATTTCTGCCCTGATTGGATGTCTTTATGGTCGCTTACGGACCATTTTGACATTCCGCGTGTGCTGAGTAGATTCCCTGAGTTTTTTTACTGATATCACCTTCGGCACTTCAAATCGTGCCCTCGGGCCTGCTTTACACCTATAGGAAGCATTTTTGGTGAGTGGACAATCACTGTGGAGATTTTTACCCCTACAAGGTAGCTTTTCGGCCACTTACCGACCACTTTGGCACTCCAGGCGTCCTGATTGGATCACACGGGTTTTCTGCTAATTTGGCCTTCGCCTCCCTATTTTGAGGAACCATGGACATCTGACCAGAGTTTTATGACCTAATTTCCTGTGTATTCATATAAACTGTGTAATTCTGTAATTATTGTAGATTCTCATGTACTTCCACACCATCCCTTAACCCTTCCGAGTATCCGGACTGGTGGGTGGCGGTTTGAGATTCGGATTATCGGGCCCCTCTCAGTATTCGGATCTCAGGTTGTTACAACACTAGTTCCTGCGCCAGGCCCGGTTCATTGGCCCAATGCATTTCTTTAATGCCTGAGTCTATTCTCTGTTCCCTGAGTATGCTCCACGTGCCATTCAGTCTTGGGGGCTATTCCCGCGTATGCTAGAATTTGCTAATGCGGAGTTGAGCTTGACGTCTTTACAGCTGTTTAATATACGGGGCAGGCTTACAATAGTTCCCCACGACTCGTCAGGTACCGTTCATTTCTGGACTCTGGCTGCCCACTCTAGCCCCCTGGTGGACAACAAAAGGGAGTGCCGAGATGACCAAGTGGAAAAGTACGTCGACCCGATAAGCCAGCAGACGGTGGTCCATCCATTGCTAGAGCCAGAGCTGCACGACTGGGCGTTATCTATTCGCCTGAGTGTACTTATCTTCAGGAAGGGGGACACCCTGTTGCTGGAGCCATACCATCCTTTTTGCTTCAGGCAGAACTTCGGCTATGGCCAGCACATCCTGGTATACAGTGCACAGTTTGCCCTGCCTGTGCGGAGTCTTCAGGGCAGCCTGACTGCTGAGCATGCCTGGACTTGGTGGGACTTCTTCCATTGGGTGGACAGTTCCACATTCAGGGTGTCGATGCCCGGGTGAGTTCCATGAGTAACTGTGGATTATCTAAATGGTGGAATGCCCAGACGGGCTTTTATCGGTTACGCAGAACCAACTGTTGGGACGGCATCGAGCAAAAATTTTTGAGCAAGCAATCGGTGGCCGTGTTGGATATTGACCCGAAGCATCTGCTCTGCTTAAAACATGGCAAAGATAAAGAAGTAGAGGCATATCTAGCCGCACGTAGAGAGGCCCGAGAAGCCAGGCTGTCATCGCATATTAAGATGCCCCCTATTGCCAAGGATGACTTCAAGAAGACTCTTAAATGCTTGTGCCGGATAGGGGCTGATCGTTTGGACCTCATCAACTATCCCCTCCTGATAGAGGAAGAAGGCACCCTTGCCAGAAGCTGGCGCCCAGAGACGGACTCAACATGTCCTTATCGCACATTCGTGAGAAGAGAAGAGCGGAGGCCCGGGAATTACAAGGACACTACATGGCTATATGTTCTTCTCTGAACACACGGGTTGAAGGTGGAGGATCCAACAACTACCATTCTGGATAAGCACCTGTAGGCTTTTTTCATTATGCTGACGGGTGGGGCATGGACCACTTCAACCTTGATTGTCACCTCGCCTTCAAGCAACACGCAGACCTGGCTCATCTTGCAGATCGTTGTATGAAGGTCAGGGACGTTTGTTGGTTGGTTCAGGTGGCGGCCCATCGGGACAAGGAGTCGTCTCTGACTTACTGGCCGCTATTGCTGCGATTATACATCGGCCCCCCTGGTATAATGCTTCTTCATTTCTGCCTTCCATAGTTATGCTCCTTCATGGTGTTGATCGATTTTTCTCTTCTTCTTTTTTTTTTGACAGAGCACCCTTCTGACACCTGACTAGCTCATTAGAGGAATCTTCTTCGGCTAGTGCAGAAACCCATTCACTTTGTAACAGCAGAGCTGGCCCCTACTACCACTCCTCTGCCGAAGGCCAGAAAGCGGTCTCGGGCGAAGTCACTAGTGAAGGAGGCATTGGCGGCTGCCAAGGTGGTGGAATGGTAGACGGCGAAATGGAAGAAGACAGAGGCTACCCCTGCTTCGATAGCCATCCCTCCAGTTCCTCCAACCCCATCGTTTGAAGAGTTTACTGCTGCTCGGGCAGAACCGCGTCGGCTTGCAGGTTAGGTCTTTTAGCTTTTGAGGCTTTTCAAAGCTTGTTTGTATATCAAGGGGGACCCTCTTACAATATATGTATATTTTTTGTTTCAGCTGCCGTGAAGGAATCTGCTTCCATTTCTATTCCTGGTGTGGGTAAGGCCAGGGTTCACGAGGTGGTGTAGCTGGTTGAAGAGGCTGTCTACGAATCAACCCTTGCTGTGGAAGTTGAGGAGGGTACTTTTCATTATTACCTTGGTTGATTTCTTTCACTTCTCATGATCCTCTGGGCCTTATCTAATCAAAACCATCTCTCACCTGGCAGGAGTTGATGTAACAACCACCCAGCCGATGGCAGCTCCTGTGGTTCCCCCGTTTAAGTAAACATATGTGAGAAGGGGGCCAAGGTGTAGCACCCACAGTTGACGTAATTGTGTCAAGTCGAGTATTGTTTAGAATTTCTTAAAGTCGTTTGTTTGGAGTGGATGTAAACTCAGGTTTTTATTGAGTTAATAATTAATTAGATTGGTGGATTTATTTCTATTTATGGTGTGTGTTGATTCTTTAGCCAAATTATCGCATGTCTAGAAATCGACATATTAGTTTAACTCTTTCTACTGCCGGTCCCGATATTCCGCATCGAGACGTGACACTAGTAATTGGTACCACGTCGAGTGGGCATGCAAGACACTAAGAGACAATGCGGACTGAGACTCTAAGGGGCTAGACACGACTCTAAACAACAATGCAAGTGGTGGAATGCGGACTCAAATGCACCCTAGACAAACTTAATGCTCTGATACCACATTTGATGCAGGACGCTATGCGAACTAGGACTCTAAGTGAAGACACGACTAAGGGGACGACTAAATCCACAACGACACAATATATAAAGTAGCGTGACTCGAACACCAATGACTCCCAAGAGAGTAATTACGCCAAATAACAAGTAACTCAAGCTCGCATTCGTCCCCAAGTGAGGGAAGCGTGTCGATCCGCACGGTTGATGAACCGACAGAGTCTAGGGTAGGCAACTCCACACTCGTGACTCGGATGAGTCACGAGATGGTCATGCTCTCTAACCATAGTAGTGATATGTATATGAATGAGCTATGATCCTAACGAACACACAAGCAGCCGCTCAAGAGTGTATACTAGACTAGCAAGCTAACAAAGTAAGGAAGTGGACATGTACCTCCACGCTCGGGGCGTGGGGAAGATGCCCAGTCAAATCACACGACCCCCGGTACAAAAGCTAAAGAAATACAATCCAAACACTGTCCACTCTTCGCAAGGAGGTAAAAGGCTACACAGCGAATCCGGGGCCGTGAGAAGTGGGGTGATGGGCTGCAAGTGGACGACGTGCGAAAACTCCAACACGCTGTGAACCTGTATAGACTGTAACAAGTAGTAAGGACGGCATGTCACGGAGGCCGAGGAAGGTGCAAACATCCCTGACGGCACGCTGTAGTGGAGGACGATCCTCCTGGAAGAAGATGGAAGCCGGCAGCACCGGCTAGAACCTCTGGTGTAGTCACGAGCGGCGGGCAGACTATAGGCTGGTCTGTGCAGACACAGGTGACCAGTGGACGGGGAGGACTAGAACACGGCCTTATGGACGTCCTCTGAATACAAAACTTGGCGGGGACATAGGTGGGGATGTACCAAAGACACCAGTGGAAGGAGAGTCACAGAAGATGACCGTGGTAGCCGGGGCGACGCCAAAAGGAAGCATCTATGCAATCTGGCCTATCTATAGGTAGCAGGACAGATAGGGAAAGAACAGCATGGCATAGGGGCTTCTGGGTGGATTTTAGGGCAGGGTTTTCTCTAGAGGATGGGAGATGTACGTGGGAAGAAGGAGGATGAGTGGCAGGGCCACTCGTAGTGGAAGTTTTAGGCGTGGGGAGTGGTGCACGGTGAGGGTCTGTTCTGCAGAGCAGTGCATGCAGACTGGGTAGCAGAGATGGTGGACAGGATTAGGCGGGGCAAACGGGCTCGGAACGGCGTGAAATTTTTATTGTGGGTTGGATATGATGTGGGGAGAGTGTGTACCAGTTTTTAAGTTATTTGGAGAAGGTTTGTGAGGCGGGAAGGTCTCTGTGGACGGGTTCTGTCCCTGCAGGCCTGCACAAGTGCAGTTTGCGCGGGAAAAAGGTCTCTAAATGGAATTTCGGCCACAGATGGAATTTTGGCGTGAAATTTGGTTTGCGATGAGGAGAGACGTGGGGGAAGGTGCAGTAAAATTTTTAGGTCAAACTGAGATGGAGAAGTGGGTAGACCAACCTAATTGCCACGTTTCTGTCCTACAGGCAGACACACAGGGTGTTCCCGGGGCAGCAAGGTACCAAGTCACCTCCACGCTATAACACGACCACCACGGGGAACTCCAGGCTCTGCTGGATGCCAAGGAGGTCGCCTCCTATCAGCTCCAGTAGCAGGAACTCTGGGGAAGATGCCTTGGGCGTCACACCCAAGGAGAAGAGAAGAAGAGGGGAGGTGGGAGTCACACCCACAAGAGAGAGAGCAAGAGGGGAGGGTGCACCTTCTCAAGGGTTCTCAAAAAAATTCTTCATTAACCTTTTCCAAAAAGAGTACAAGGGTATTTATAGGGGAAGTAAAAATCCCTAATTTAATTCTACAAAGAAATCCTAATAAGAATCCTATTTTAACACAATTCATGTCCTCTCGAGAATCCTAAAGAAGGGGGGGGGGTGTGGAGAGAAAACCCATCCCAACTTTTCCCGATTCAAACCCCCCTCTACGGGTTCAACAGCTAGGCAACTTATCCAGAGGGAGCCCTAAGCCTGCTCATTACTCTTGGTACCCCACCCAAAACTATCACATTTCTGGCAAACTTTGTGGTGATGAAAGGGATGTCAGCCTACAATGCTATCTTCGGCCTAGGTATCATTGGCCAGATAAAGGCAGTACCCTCAACCTGTCACCAAATGAAGAAGTTTCCCAGTAAATACGGTATCGGGAAAGTTTGAGGTAACTAGGCAACAGCCAGAAGGTGGTACATAATCTTGGTCGATGCCATATGGCCGGAAGGGATGAAAAAAGAGGTTGAGGGAGTCAAGGATAAACTGACGGCAGGAATGTTAGGCAGAGAACTACTATCGGTCTTCCTCAAAGATGACCCGACTCTCAAAGTAACGATAGGAGTAGATTTACCACCCGATGTACAAGAGAAATACTAGATCTTCCTTTTTGAGTACATTCATGTCTTCGCATGGTATGATAAGGATCTCCCCGGCATTCCCGAAGAGGTGGTGTTGCACAAACTCAACCTCGATCCATCGGTAAGGCCCTTCTAGCAGTGAAGAAGGAAGCATGCCCCAGAAAAATAGGCGATCATCAAAGAGCAGACTAATAAGGGGAAGAAAATCGGGGTATTTCGTCCGGTCCTTTACCCGATGTGACTCGCAAATGTCATCCTACTACCAAAAGCTTCAGGCAAGTGGCAAATGTACATGGACTTCACCAACCTCAACAAAGCCACTCTGAAAGATTGTTATCTATTACCGAGCATCGACCAGTAAGTCAACTCAACCTCGGGTAATGAACTTCTCAACTTCCTGGATGCGTATTCCGGTTACCACCAGATCCGAATGGACCCTGAAGACACAGAGAAGACCACCTTTGTCACCGACTCCGACATCTGCTGCTACACCCGAATGCCCTTCGGGTTGAAGAATGCTGGAGTCACATACCAAAGGTTGGTCAACCACATCTACAAGGACCAGATTGGGTGGAACGTCGAGGCCTACATTGACGATATGCTCATCAAGATGCCCAAGGCTGAAGACTATTTCACTAACCTGGCCGAGACCTTCAACACCCTCCAGTGGTACAACATGAAGCTCAACCCCGCAAAGTGTGCCTTCGGAGTTAGATCCGGGAAGTTCTTGGGATTCCTAGTAACTTAGTAAGGGAATGAAGCCAACCCCGACAAGGTCTAGGCCATCCTGGATATGCAGCCACCTTCCTGCATCAATGGCGTTCAGCACTTGACCAGGAGAATTACTGTGCTTAACCACTTTCAGTCCCAGGTGGCGGAACGGCAGCTACCCTTCTTTAAACTGCTAAGAGGGCCTAAGCTGGCATATGCCACCTTCGCCTAGGATAGCGAGCACCAAAAGGAGTTCGATGAGCTGAAAGAGTTCCTGGCATCACCTCCAGTGCCGTCAAAGCTAGTTCCTGGGGAGCCACTATACCTGTACCTTTCATCGACTCCCTCCACAATAAGCTCGGTCTTAGTCTGAGACTACAAAGGTGTCCAGAGGCTAGTATACTACATTGGCAAGCTGCTCCTCGAGGCTGAAAGAAGGTATCCCACAACTGAGAAACTCGAGCTAGCATTGGTAACCTCGGCCAAGTGCCTCTGGCCCTACTTCCAAGGACACTCCATCATGGTGCTGATCGACGAGCCCCTGAAGAAGATTTTGCCCCATCCTGAAGTTTCCAATCGCCTCGTCAAATGGGCCATACTCCTCGGGGCCTACCACATCTCTTATCGGCCCTACACAACCATCAAGGGACAAGCCCTCGCGGACTTCATCGTGAAAAGCACCGCCCCAACCAAAGAAGTATCCCTGCCAACAATGGACCCCACCTAGGACCTCTTCGTTTATAGATCCTCTAACTCAGCTGACTGCGGAGCCAGCATTCTCCTCCGATCTCCCGATGGAGCAGAGCTACAGTACGCCCTGAAATTCAATTTCTCAGCGTCCAACAATGTCTCCGAGTATGAGGCTCTTATCTCTGGAGCCAGGATGGCACGACGCCTGGGAGTCGAGAAAGTCAGGATCTATACTAACTCCCAACTGGTTTTTGTTAGTTTAGGTGCGCCGAATTCAGAGGCGGGGTGAATGAATCCTTCTCGAAAAGTCTTGACCAATTAAAAATTTATTTAATTATCAATGATGAAGAGTTAAAACGAACTAATCAGACCCAATGAAAACCTGTTGAGAAATAGTGGCTTAGTAGTTATCTGGGTGAATGACAAGAACAACATGGGAACTCCCCGCCCTTTCGGGTTTTCACCTTAGCCGGTTAAAGCCTTTTTGCCATTGGTTGCTCTTCTAACAGAAACAACCAAGTCCGCTGGGGCATCGGTATTTTTAACCCTATTTTTTTATTTTTTTTGAATCTATAATGCCAAAAGGTAAGGAGAAAGTGGCACTCCCATAGGGACGTGTGTGCCGCATAGGTGGGACAAATGAGTGGATTCGACTGCCCTTGTGGGACGCAATTAGCCAAATCCAAAAGCCGAAGGTTGAATGGGTTGGCAACCCAAAAGGGGTGTGCATAGGCCAAGCCCGGTTGGGACAACAAAGGAGTAGGTTTAACAGTCCGAAAGAATCATGCGGGTTAAACCTGGAGGCCGATAGGCAAGATGGGTTGGTAGCCCGAAAGGGGCATGCATAGGTCAGACCCGAAAGGATGAGAGAATGGATTTGATAGCCGGAGTGTGACATATGAATCAAATCCGTAAGTCGATAGGCAAATAGGGTTGACAATCTTGGTGGGATAGATGAGTCAAGTCTGAAGCCAAGAGGTAACATGGTTTGACAGCCCGAAAAGGGCGCGCATAGGCCAGACCCAATAGGAAGGGAATGGTCGACCTGACATCCCTAGTGGGACATGAGAGTCAAATCCGAAAGCCAATGGGCAAAGGATGGGTGGGTTGGCTGTTCGGAAGGGATGTGCATAGGCCAGGCCCAGTGGGACAAAAGTAGGTGGATTTGACAGCCCTAGTAGGACGTGAGAGTCAAACCCGAAAGCCAATAGGCAAGGGATGGGTTGGCAGCTCGAGAGGGACGTGCATAGGCCAGACCCAAAGGAAAAGAAGGGTGGATTTGACAGCCCTAGTGGGACGTGAGAGTCAAACTCGAAAACCAATAGGCGAGATGGGTTGGCAGCCCGAGAGGGCATACTGAGGCCAATCCCTAGAAAGTAAAACGAGCCGAAAGGCAAGAAGGGTTGGCAGCCTGAGAGAGCATGCTGAGGCTAGACCCGAAAGGGCCAAAGAGGGTGGATTTGACAGTCCTAGTGGGACGTGAGAGTCAAACCTGAGAGCCGATAGGCAAGGGATGGGTCGATAGCCCGAGAGGGCATACTGAGGCCAAACTCGGTGGGACTAGAGGGGCCGATTGGATAGCCCGGAAAGGCATACTACCCACACCCCTGGGAGACCCGAAAGATGAGTGGAGCTGATATGCCGAGAGGCGTATGAGTCAATTCTTGAAAAGAAATGGGTAGACTTGACAGCCCGGAGGGCATAAGAGTCAAATCCATTACAAATGGAGGTGCTGGTTGTCTCGGCGGGGCGGAGTGTAACACCGTCGGGATGCCCCGGTGGGGCTGGGTGTTATAGAAATGACATGGGAGGCATAGCCGTGACATCAATATGATGGGGCCACCCAGAAAGCAGACTGAGAGAGGATTTTTTTCACATTACCAACCTCACCACCCTTTCGGATTTTCGCCGAGACTGGCCCCCTTTAACTTTTTCTGGTGCTCCCTAGCGGGTTTTCACATCGAGGGGTTGCCCATTTTTGCCTGAGGCGCCCTTTCGGGTTTTCACCTCAGCCGGGCCTGTGGCCTTTTTGCCCTCAGCCAACCTTTGAAGATCGACCAAGTCTGCCGGGATATCAATATTTTTAACCCCATTTTTTTTTTTAAGCTAGAACCTTCACTGAGGATAGGTAAGTCCTGCGAGGACTGCTGGGGAAACTCTTGCGGTAGCGCATAATAGAGCTTCATGTGCTTGCCGTTGAGAGGAGGGAAGGGATTATCTTCCTTGTGGTCGACGACCGTATAGGCCCCTCCTTCGTAGACCTTCTGAATGACATAAGGTCCTCACCAATTGGGCTGGAGTTTGCCGCTGGATCTTCCTGCTAGAACCTCCTTTTCCTTGATCATGACGAAGCCGACTTTCTTGAACGCCCGTTCCTTGACCAACTTGTCATAGGCGCGTGTCATGCGGGTTTGATACACCTGTAAGTGCTTGTAGGCTTTGATTCTTTCACCTTTGAGGTTGGAGAGCTCTTCAAACCTTCTTTCTATCTCGGACTGGTCCTGGCCTGGTAGTCCAGCGTGCACAGCAACGCGATAGGATGCTAGCTCGATCTCTACGGGGATTACAGCTTCAGCTCCGTAGACCAAGGAGAATGGGGAACAACCCGTGGGGGTTTTGGTCCGATAGGCCCATAGGGCTTCGTGGACCTTTTCGCCCCAGTCTCGCTTGCGACCACCTACTATCTTGGACAATAATTTGCATAGGGTCTTATTGAAGGCCTCGGTCAACCCGTTGGCTTGGGGATTGTAGTAATTTTGAGACCCCACTCCATGAGAAAAAATATGGATTTGGATGATTATCCATAAGCCGAACCCAGGAGAGCGCACACCACTTTAAGGAAGGGGCATTATCCCGCTCCACCGAGTCATATAAATGGCGTGAACCAGAACGAGGGTATTTTGGTAATTTTGAGACCCCACAAATGAGGGTATTTCTGTAATTTTCCCACAATCAGGGGTGTTTCTATAAGTTTTCCTTTATCAGGGAGATTTCTGCAATTTCCAACTATCTGGGAGCCTTTCAACAAGTTTCCCGCCATCGGGGGCATTTCTGCAACTTTCCCACTATCAGGGGTATTTCTGTAATTTTTTCACTATCGGGAATATTTCTGTAATTTTTCCGTCATGGGGGGGGTATTTCTATAATTTTCCCACTATCGGGGATATTTCTACAATTTCCCACCACTGAAGATATTTTTGTAACTTTTATTTCAGTCTTCGAGCTTCTCAGGGTCGACAGGCTCTTGGGAGTCCCGAAGCCAAGATATATATAGGGTCCAACAGTCACAAGCTCGGTGTCTATGCTTGGTCACTCTAATTCCTCAAGGAGGATCGACCGGGTTGCTTCTGGGCTGATAGTGGAGGCCAAGCGAGAGAGGGCATCTGCTTGGGAAATTTCTTCCCGAGCTATCTGGATCACCTGAAAACTCTCCAATGGTTGGGCTATTTCCTTCACCAGTCGGAGGTACTTGATCATTTGCGTCTCCCGAGCTTTGTAGTCTCCGTTGATCTGGCTGGCGACTAACTGGGAGTCGGTGTGAATTCTAACTCGCTCGGCTCCCAGGCGCCGCGCCATCCTGGCCCCAGAGATGAGAGCCTCATACTCGGAGACGTTGTTGGACGCTGAGAAGTTGAATTTCAGGGCGTATTGCAGCTCTGCTCCTTTCGGGGATCTGAGGAGAATACCGGCACCGCAGCCGGCCGAGTTAGAGGTTCCGTCAACAGATAGGTCCCAAGCGGGGCCAGATGTTGACATGGATGTTTCCTCGTCGGGGCAATGCTCTCTGCAATGAAGTCTGCGAGAGCCTACCCCTTAATGGCCATGCAGGGGTGGTAGGAGATGTCGTAGGCCCCGAGCAGTATGGCCCACTTGACGAGGCGACCTGAAGCTTCGGGGTGAGTCAACATCTTCTTCAGGGGCTCGCTAGTCAGCACCACGATGGCGTGTCCTTGGAAGTAGGGCCGGAGGCGTTTAACCGAGGTCACCAACGCTAGCACGAGTTTCTCAGTTGTGGGGTACCTTCTTTCGGCCTCGTTGAGCACCTTGCTGGTGTAGTATACCAGCCTCTGCACTCCTGTGTCATCTCAGACCAAGACTGAGCTCACTGTTGAAGGAGTTGATGAAAGGTACAGGTACAGTGTTTCACCTAGGATTGGCTTTGACGCCACCGGGGGTGAAGCCAGAAACTCCTTTAGCTCTACAAAAGCCTTCTGACATTCCTCATCCCAGGTGAACGTAGCAAATGCCAATTTGGGCCCCCTCAATAATTTGAAGAAGGGTATGCATCATTCGGCCACTCAGGACAAGAAACATTGAGGGCAGCGATGCGCCATGTCAGGCACTGGACACACGTGGGCGGCTTCATGTTCAGGATGGCCTAAACCTTGTCGGGGTTGGCCTCTATCCCATGTTGTATCACCAGGAAGCCCAGGAGCTTCCCAGATCGAACTCCAAAGGCACATTTCACTGGATTGAGCTTCATGTTGTACCTCAGGAGGGTGTTGAAGGTTTCGGCTAGGTCGGCAAAGTGGTCTTCAGCCCTGGGTGTCTTGATGAGCATGTCGTCGATGTAGGCTTCCACGTTCCGATCGATTTGTCCTTCAAAAATGTGGTTGATTAGCCTCTGGTATGTCGCGCTGGCATTCTTCAACCCGAAAGGTATTCGGGTGTAGCAGTATACGCCGAAGTCGGTGATGAAGGCTGTCTTCTCGATATCTTCGGGATCCATCTGGATCTGATGGTAGCTGGAGTAAGCATCCAAAAAATTGAGCATTTCGTTACCGAAAGTCGAGTCAACTAGTTGGTTGATGCTCGGTAGTGGGTAATAGTCCTTTGGAGTGGCCTTGTTGAGGTCGGTGAAGTCCACGCACATCCGTCATTTGCCAGAAGCTTTAGGTACCAAGACGACATTAGCGAGCCACCTCGGGTAAAAGATCGGTCAAAATAGGCTAGTTTTCTTTCCCTTAACAATCTGCTCTTTGATGATCATCTGCTTCTCAGGGGCATGCTTTCTTCGGCGTTGCTGGACGGGCTTCATCAACGGGTTGAGGTTGAGCTTGTGTACCACCATCTCCCCCGGAATCCCGAGAAGATGCTCATCAGACCATGCGAAGACTTGGATGTACTTTGAAAGAAACTCTCTATATTGCTTTCTCACATTAGGTGGTAGATTGGCTCCTATTTTGACTTTGAGAGCCGGGTCACCTTTGAGGAAGAAAGATAATAATTCGCCACTAGGCCCTGATGCTGTTGGTTCATCCTCGGCTCCCCCGACCTCTATATTTTTCCCTTCTGGCTTTATGGCATCAACCGAGATTACATAGCACCTTCTAGCTATTGCCTGGTTACCCCGGACTTCCCCGATGTAGTATTTAGTGGGAAACTTCAGTTTTTGGTGATAGATGGAGGGCACGGCCTTCATTCGGCTGAGGATACCTCGGCCGAAGATGGCGTTATAGACCGACATCCCCTTGATCACTATGAAGTTAACCATAATCGTGACGGTCTTGGAAGGGGTACCGAGAGTGACCGGCAGGCTTAGAGCTCCCTCGGGATATGTTGCCTGGCCGTTGAACCCGCAGAGGAGGGTTCGAATTGGGTGGAGCTTGGATGGGTTTTCACCCATCTTAAGAAAACACTCGTACGAGAGTACATCAGGGGCACCACTATTGTCAACTAGTATCCTATCTACATTACAATGTCGTAGCTGATATTACTAGGGCGTCATCGTGCGGGGTGATTACCCCTTCCAGGTCCTAGTCAGAGAACACCAAGACCTGCTGCTCGCTTGTCAATGGGGCGTTGGGGGGCTCGGAGGCCCTGCTCGCCTGTTCAGCATGACGCTTCCTTCCTCGGCTACTATCCCTGCCTAATGCTAGGCCGCCGAGATGACGTTGATGTGGACTCTACGGGGTTGATTGTCAATCTCTTCTGGAGCGATGTTGTGATCCTCCCTCTACTCGGACACATATCGAGATAGGTGTCGCTGGCAAACGAGATGCTCGATCTCATCCTTGAGCTGATGACAATCTCTGGTATGGTGTCAATGGTCGTCTTGGAATTGGCAGTGCTTGCGCTGGCTGCGACACTTTGGGTCGGACTTCAGAGGCTTGGGTTGGCGGAGATGGCCCGAGCCCTTGATGTCTTCATATATCTCGTAGACGGGGGAGGATAAAGGTGTGTACCACTCATATTTTCGAGGGGACTCTGATACCACTTGATGTGACATGACCTAAGATGGAGGTGGTGACCCCGATCGCCAAGTGGTATGAGGCGAAGGATGAGCTTGAAGGCTTCCTCAACGCTAGAAAGGCCGCATTCCAGACCGACGTAACCGGACCTTCCGGGGACGTCTTTTGATATACCACTTAAGGAAGGGGGTACCACAATAGGTGTGACACACTAAGGGATTGCAGCAATTAGACCAACCTTTGGACCTAGTAAGGCAAGCAATGCACGGACCGGTAAATTCACTCAAGCGGACTCTCCCGCTAAGCGCACACTCTAGTCCGTAGATGGTCCAGCAATAGTGGAGAGGGTCAGAAGGGGGACCTTGCTGTTCCGAGGCTCAGATAGCTTGTGGTTGAACCCCTAAGGGTCCTGGGATGCCCACTCTCGCGGGCGGCCAGCACGCCGAGGGCGTGGGATGTATTGTCTCTCTCACGACTCACCCACGGTAGTGACTCATATATTAGCAATTTGAGATCGAGCACTCAACTCACCAGCCGATGGGTAACCAGAAATGATACTAATACAAGCAAAAGTAAAACCAGTAGAGGATGGGGCCCGAAGCTCACCTGATTGGTGTGAAGACACCGATCTTGGCCGGAGACGAGGGCGAGCGAGGAAGCGTGGGCTTACCCGCACGCTGCGTCGATGAAGCTTCAACCTGAATAATCAAATTACAATCACTACGCTCCTTGCAAGGGGGTTGGACTAGGGGTGGGGGACTGCAGGCTTACAAGCAAACACTACTTCCTTCAGGGAGGGGCTTTATGCCTGCCAGGCGGGGTGGGGGAACTTAAGATAAGTCAAATTGGCGAACGTTGCTGGTTCTGCACGCTTCTGGAATAGCATGATAGGGAGTCTATGATGGAGCTGCCACGGACTCGACCGACCTCAAATGATGATGGGACTAGCGCCAAAATGTCTTGGGTTGACCCAGGAGGACACTAAAATTTTTGGATAATTTTCTGATGCCGACGGAGGTCGAGGCTGGGTTGGGATCAGAGTGGTCGGACCTAGCTCTGGCGGTCCCAGAACTGCTACTTTTGGAAGAAGTGGCAGTCACGGACACTCCTGGGGTCCGATGAGGGCAGGACCAAAGCCGTTACGATTGTGGATGAGTCCTCTTCAATCAGAGACCAACGGGGTCACTAGAGGAGGTCAGAGTAGACCGCGAGAACCAGAATGGTGGGAAGGGCCAGATCTAACTTAGGGGAAGCTAACCTCCCCACTCCAGGGAGAAAATTTGGAAATCTGTGCTCCAAGATCCAAATGACTCCCTTCTTGTTGGTGCTAATAGAGGGCTTGGAGGAGAAGACCTCAGCCAAAAATAACGTCCAAATCCATCCCGGAGAAGCCATGGTCGCTCCTTCTCTTGGCCTTAGGTTCCTTACTAGAGCAGTTCTACGCAATCAGGGAAGATTGGCTCCTCTAGGCAGCAGGGACCTCGGATGATGGTGAGACCACCTTGCCTGCGAAGCTTCTTCAAAGAGCTTTTCAGAAATATAGGATACTCCACTAGAAGATGCTCGGTGAAGATGTGGCAGCATCTGCAACTCGGACCCTTACTATTGTCTGTGATATGTGCACCGACCTTGTTTCTTAATGTGCACTGACCTCTACTGAAGAAGTTCAAATGTGCACCGACCTCAGATGAAGGATCTCCAAATGTGGATCAACCTTTACTAAAGGAATTTCTATGTGCACCGACCTTGTATCTCAATGTGCACCGACCTCTACTAAAGAAACTCTAATGTGCACCGACCTCAAGAGGAGAAGCTCCAAAATGTGTGTCGACCTTGCCAAAGGCCAAGGAGCACTGACCTCATGAAGAAACTTTCAAATATGTACCGACCCTGTCAAAGGCCAAGCATCATATATGCATCGACCTCGAAAGGGATCCTCAGCAGTTGCTCAGACTCTGCAGAAGACAGGTAGACTTCATACATCATGCCAAGCCAGCTACATCGACCTTATGATGAAGACTCTCAAATGTGCATCGACGCATCTGGGCTCCCTAGGCCATTTTTAGCAGATCTATACCTGTTTCAAAAAAGCATCTAGAGACCAAAAATAGGAACCGCAAATGCCAAAATTCACATCTTTTGAGGTCCAAAAATGTATCTTTGCTTAGTCAACCTTCCTGTCATCATTGGCTTACTATATCAGTCTTTTTGGTCCATGAAAAAGCAAGATACCATTTCTGGGAACAATCACATATCCTGGTACCTACCTTTTTGCCTCCATCTAATCATATGGTCTATCAGTGAGATCCCTTAGGACAAAAGGACGTCCTTGACAGTCCTGCCGATAGAAGAAGAAGATGCTATAGATCCTTCTTGGGAAGCTCCTCTCACATACGTTTCTGGTCAACCAATGTAACATAATGGTGGAAATTTTCTCTGCTGCCTCCCTTGCCAATCAGAAGCTGTCATGACAAAAGGCCCTTGAAGACAAATGATCATTTATGAAGAGCCAATCACATTCTGTTTGGAACCATCTTCTAGGAGGGCTGACTGTGCCTATAAAAAGGGAAGAACCACATGCAAGAAGCTCGCCACTGCAAGAGTTGAAGCTGGGCCCTTCAGGAAGAATCAAAGTGCAAAAGAAAGAGAGGGAGAAAGGAAAGAAAAGAAAGATGAGTGCCTGCTAAGCCCATATGAAAGAAAAGGAGGAAGAGAAGGAAGAAGATTAGCAACCCGTTCAGCCAGCCCTGGTTCCCTTGCACCGTTAATAGTTGTCCTGTCATTCTCAGTGTCATTTTCATCTTGAAGTAGTTGCACCTGCAAGCAGTCACGTTCTTTATCTTTGTTTCTCTTGTTCTCTCTTTGTTTCAAGCAAAACTGTTGTGTGGGACTTGTTCCTGTATGTGTGGTGAGGACCTTGCTCCTCGTGTGGGGCTTGCCCCCGTGTCTTGCTGTTGCGACAGCGTGTGTGTATGGATAACCATCTTTTGGCCAAAGATTGGAAGTCTCTCCTTGTTGGGAGAGGGGTGGACGTAGGCTTGTCTGGGGACAGTCGAATCACCTAAAAATCTTGTGTTATGGTGTGTTGCACTCAATCCATTTCTCCTGCCCCCATTCACAGGTTCTCCTAGCTCTTAGCTCTTTCCATTCCATTGATTAACATGGTGATTTTAGTTCAGATCTGCACTTTGTGAACCCGAATCTATTCACCCCCCTAGATCCTCTCTTAACCATCCAACAATGGTCTCGTCGAATTTTACTTTAAACAGTTCAAAATCAGAGACAAGCACCTTGGATGCTCTCAATTGGGATGTTCCTTCATAAATTAATTCCAACTTATCCCACATTTGTTTGGTAGATCTGCAGGTTGACACTATTGAATACTCATTTGAATGTATTGCACACTGCATCACATTCATGACACTCCAATTCACTATAGACAGCTGAATTTCATCCCTTGTCCATGTGCTTTCATCCTTAGGTAGCTGAAAATGGGTCATGACTGACTACCCCTGAGATTTCATGGCATTAGGCTCGTAGAAAAACATCCATCCTATTTTTCTAGTAAAGATAGTTAGATCCATCAAAGAATGGCAGTTTGTTAATAGAACGTCCTTCAGCTAGATAGCTGCGAACATTGCGATTGTTGGTTCTTCCCTGGTCATTAGACCACATCATGGGTAACTCGCTCTGATACGAATTGATAGAAATGGAGAGATAGATCTAGAAGGGGGGTGGTAGGTGTTGAGATTGAATCAACCGTAGATCCAGGGAAGGGTGAATGGATCTTTTAAATCTTTTTGGCCTAATTCGGAATGAATTCCTCTCTAAAAACTTTGACCAAATTAATATTCAACCTTATGCACTTAAATTAATGCGAAATTAAAAATGTTCATGACTATAGGTTGAAGTCAACCCTAGATTTCTAACGTAGGATATCCTGTGTCCCTAGATTTGATGATGTCTGACTATGACTCATTGATGAGTCTAATATGGATTTGATGATGTCAACATTCAACACATGTCAACAGATACGCCATATAGTCAGTAGAAGAGAAGTGGAATCAGCTGACTTAGAAGCTAGGCCTATTCAGTTGGTGGACAGACAAAGGAAAAGTCAATTGACTGAGTCAAAAATCAATCGACAGATGTGGAAGTCAGTCGAATGATTTTCCATGGTGTCAACAGATTTCTCCCAGGAGCAACTGTAGTGCAAGCAACAACAACAGCAACTACAGTGCAAGCAACAGTTGTAGCAACATCGACTGCAGTTGGGTCGACCCTCTATGGAAAATTGGTTGACCCCCCTAGTTAGTAAGATCTACTCAAGGGCTGAACAGAACTTAGAAGGCAGAGTGTAAGTGAACTAAACAAAGATAATATTCAAGCAAGTCAGCAGAAGAAGCCAACATATGAAGGAATACTTCTCCATGGGTAAAACTCATGAAGCATGGGCTGGGAAGTGTTTTCAGACCAAGCTAACAAAGAAAAGCATCTCAACTGAAGATCTCCAAAGTCAGGCTGAACCAAGTACAAACGGGCCTACTGAAGTCATCTCAAGTCGACAAAACTACAGATGAAGCCTTTCAGTAAGGAACTTGGCCAGAGTGTGTAGAGTGTGTCGACACACCTAAGGAGTGTGTCAACCTACTTTTGTTCACTGGAACAATTAACAAGGCCAACAACATCAGTCTGAGTCGACACAGTGGAGCTATTACGTCGACACAATAGCAACATCCAACAATAAAATAGCAGCATGCAACAACAGCAGCAACAACAACCAACAATAGCAGTCAGCAACTTCAATAGAAGCAAAACCATATGAAGGCTGCATCAACTCAATCAAGCCATGGAGTCAACGCAACTAAAGAAGAAACACTTGACTCTAGAGGAATGGTCATTCAAGCATATATAAAGGATGAGTCGATGCACAGTTCTAGTGCGTCGATGCAGCAGAAGAAGTGGAGAAGATCCAGTGGATGTGTTCTCCAGACCATTAGAAGGGTGAGTCAACACAATTTGCTAATGGCGTCGACGCAATAGAAGCAGCCAGTAGTATCAATAGCAGCAAGCCCATATGAAGGTTGAGTCAACTCTTTGATGTAGTGGAGTCGACGCAAAAGTGCTTTCATGAAGATTGTGTTGATAGAGTCAAAGTGAGTGTGTCGACACATCTTATACCACGGTACTTGCAAATTCAAAGTGGGTCACCGGCTGTGAAATCTAATGATAGGCACACGATCCAAGACACGTGCATTGGGTTCTGAAAATGTCCCAGGATAGAATATTCCTCCCTCACACATGGACCAATGGGATATTGGCTCAAAAATTCACATTATCCAGAAACCATTTATGTCTAATCTATAAATATCACCCAGGTTCCTTGCAAAAGGGCATTGCTGCCAGGGGAGCTGCTATAGCAAAAAGAAAGAGTTGTGTAGAAGATTTTCGTGGAGATAAGAGAAAGAATGAGAGCCTGATCAGAGTGAGAAGAAAAGAGAAAAGAGAAGAGAAGATCGGAGAGTCCCCTTCTAGAGAAGCTAGAATTCCAGATCTAAGATGGAGAAGAGAGAGAGAGTGAGAGCAACAAAAGAAGACTCAGTCTAGATCCGATCAGAGAAAGGCTTGTGGATCAAATCCAAAACCATATTGCTCATTTGAGCTACAGTTTCTTGTTTTTCATCTTTTGTTCTTCTTCATTCACTTTGTTGGTCTTGGGTCTATTTTCGATACCCTGTTGTAGGGATCAGGTTAAGCTGTGTGTCAGCGTGTGTCGTGAGGACTGTGTCCTCGTGTGTGTGTGGAAGCTGTGAATCAGCGGCGAGGACTGTGTCCTCGTGTGTGTGTGGAAGCTGTGAATCAATGGTGATGACCATGTCTTCGTTTCAAGCTGTGGTTCGACGCCTTAGTAGACTCTCGTTAGGGGAGTCTTAAAGGAGTGGTTCGACGCCCTAGCTGGGAAAGTGACTAGTTTAAAAGAAATTATTGTGGGCCTCGCACTGCTGAAAGACATGATTGATGCCTTGGTAGACCAGCTCGCACCAAACGCCCCGCCTATAACTCAGCCCAACAATATAGCAACCGCTTAGACTTGCACCAAACACCACCACACGGATCACATACCATGATCTACACACTTGTTCTTTTCTTCTTCTCGA
The DNA here is from genome assembly GCA_024336825.1 of Amorphophallus titanum. NCBI lineage: Eukaryota > Viridiplantae > Streptophyta > Magnoliopsida > Alismatales > Araceae > Amorphophallus > Amorphophallus titanum. The sequence continues at coordinate 2,742,463 of JANBPO010000598.1, read as the reverse complement.
TTTACAAAGATGCACAAATAAAAAATAGAGCAGATAAAAGATTAGGGTCGTGTAAGAAGATCCCCCATTTGTCATTTTGTGCGTAGTTTGATCCCTTCCGACTTGTGGAAGGATGATATGGTGATTTCAGATGTATCCCCGTTGTTTTAGAGATGATTGGGGTGTGGAACGGCATTTTTCACTAATGTTTCTAGTTCCTGGGTTCGGCCTATTAACGTGGAGCTCCCAGGGGGTGCATTTATTAACGCGCCATATCGTGTGACCGCGTTCATCTAAGAAGATGAACAATAGGGCGGTAAGGTAGTAAGGGACAAGGTCCTTGTGTTGGACGTGATCCTAAAGAACGCAACCGAGGTAGTGGTCGTGATCTTGATTAACGCACTCGAGGTCTTAACTGCGTTCTGTTGTTAACGCGCTCGAGGCTATGGCTGCGTTTATTAACGCGACCTAAGCTTGTGCGGCGTCAATGCGTTGACACGCTGTAAGCGTTGGATGCGTTCGCTTGGCATCACGACGCATCCTATGGACGCATTTATCATCGCGACGCAGGCATGCACCGCGTTCATGTCTTCTATTTTTGGGGTTTTATGTGAGTTGTCTCGGGCTCCGGTGAACTCAGGATTCAATGCCTTGTTGGCATTTGACTCGATAGATGCCTCGGGTGTTCCATAAGAGTCATATCTATGTGTCGAGGGATCTCGGAAGAGTGGTCTCATCCCGAGCAGTGTTCAGTGTTTCCTCCGTGATTATTGGCTTGACTTCGACCCCGTGGTTAGCCTGTTGTACATGGATGTCGTGGACGTCCTATGAGGGCTGTGACCGTGTTATAGGGTGTTCGAATGTGCCATTGCATCGAGTAGTGATTTTATATGATTTCGAGAGTCATTATAGTTTCTGGTCAACCTGGTTGTGACCCAGTGGTTGACACGTGACCTCGTGAGTGTCTCAGTTATCCTATATGGATTGAGACTCTGATTTTAGGTGCTTGGAGGTATCATCTTATCTCGATTTATGTGTCTATCTGATCTGAGGGCTTTGATGTTCCCTCATGTGCCGTGGTTTGTGTTTTATCATATTTTAGCTTAGGGACTAGGTGGATTAACAGTATGTTATCGTGATGTGTGACGATCTTGACCCGAGTCGTGTGACTCAAGGATCATTGTGTGCAGGTCTAGTTGTCTGTCCTGAGTCAGGCGGTTGTTTGGTGTGCTGCCTTGTGTTTTGTAGTGCTTGCGACAGGCGAGTGTTTACCCTGTCTGTGCTTCGATGTTTCTTTCGGAGAGTCTCTGTGTCTAGTGAGCCTCTACTAGTTGTATCCTGATGACACTTGGTGTCGGCCCACCTGGGAGTGATGGCGGGGCGTGTTCCCGAGAGACAGTTTTTAGGCTAGTTTTCGTGGGATCCCCTGCTTCGCAGTAGTGTCCTACTATGGGAGAAAATTAGCTAGAGACCTGGCTCAAGGCATTGGGCTTGTGTGTGCACATGTGGTCAGGGACGTTTGGATGAGCGCCGACGGGCATGACCTTGACTAGTCACTCGTTGCTGTTGTTCCTTGCACTTGGTACAGTGTCTCAGTCACCATGCTCGAGGCGAGTATGAGACGCTTGAGGCACAGTGTAAGACGTCAGTGGACGCATCTGACTTTACTTCTAGTGAGGATGTGCTTTTGTCACGTGACTTGTGATTTTGTGACCGGTTCTTCGTCATGGTTGATGTAGTGCTTCGGATAGCCCTTGTTTGGCTTTACCGTGGCCTGTGTAGCGGACACGACGGTGAGGTCATGTGTGCACCAGTGTTTTGGTTAGTGTGTTGAGGAGCCTACACGTCTGTTGTAGCATGACGTGTTCTAGCAATGTAATCAGGTTTTCTTGAGATTAGTCTGGCAACTCCCTACCTGGCATGTAGGAAGTTGTGCCTTTCCCGATTAGGAGTAGTTTAGAGGGCCGAGGTTTTATCGGTGGCCGTGGTTTCTTCTGTTCGGCTCTTCCTCTTTCACTTTCATGCTGTTACTCCTGCTTACTGCTGTTGCTCTTGTTGTTCTTATTGCGGTTACCGCTTTGGTTTTTTGGTGGGGATCTGCGGGACCCCTACTAAGCCAGTGACACGAGGCTCATCCCTGACTTTTCAAGTGTGGCTGCTCTTCTTCCTCGTGGTCTGGTGGTGCTGTTTGTGGTTCTTAGTGGCCAGCTTTGCCAGTGTCGGGCTTCCCCCGACTTGAGGGTACATTCCCTTTTCTGTTGGACTGTACTTATCTTTAGTTGGATTGGACTCTGTTAGCTGTTGTAGCTAGTTTTAATTTGTTATAGAAAATATAATTTTATTTCTGCTATTTTAGCAATCCTGATCAAATATAGTAATTGTTTACTGCCTTATCTCCGGTCGTGGATATCTTCTGCCCGGGGGCTTCCTTAATGGGTAGCGGGCTGCCGAGTGAGTTCTCGTCCTGACCGGGCAAGGTATGAGTTTATTCGGCCTTTCCGCCATTGACTCGCACGTAGGCGCGAGTGCCGCAGGGGCCGTGGGATCCTCATCGTCATTTTTTGACGTCCACACCTTGCTATACGCAGAGATGCAATGTGCATCTACCTGTGTTACTACTTGCAGAAACATGCATCGACCTTTGTTTCGACAAAGTAAAGATGCATTGACTTGAAGTGATGAAGGACTTATACATGCATCAACCTTTCAAACATAGTATGAAACTATGCACAAATCTTCCACACCTTAGCCTAAAATGTGCGTTGACCTATCACACTTCATGTAGAATGATGCACTGACATAATGAGAAGAAGATGTGAATGTGCATCGACTTTAGTGCTTTATGTCCTAAATATGCATTGACCTTAGTGACTAAGCGCCAATATGTGCATCAACCTTTATTTTGACACTTAGACAAAAATCAAGTTTGTTCAATATGAAGGCTCTTATGCATTTCAGTCCCCACATGATTCATAGATTGTCATTATCAAAACTAGGGTTTCAACAATCTCCCCATTTTTGATGATGACAACTATGAGTCATGTAAACATTCGCACAAGACAAAAGTGATTCAATCATTCACACCATTCAGCCATTCATTTGTAGAAACTAATATTCAGTCAAAATCCAATCATTGTAAATAAGAGTTTCCATTCATTTCACACAATGGTTTTTACAATAAAGACAATGTTTGCAAGCAAGTTTCCATACATCACTCCAAAGGAAATGCCACACTAATAGAAAAATGCACTATTGCAAATTGAATGACACAATGTGCTACATGCACGACGACCATGCAGATTGACTAACATGCAGACTGACTAACATGCAGACTAACACTCTGTGTACAATAAGGAGAGTTGCTGTTTGTCCAAATCTTCAGAAACAACATTCTTCATTAAATCACAAGCAGAACAGTCTTCAATAACAAAGCTGATCTCATCTTCAGATTTATTTCTCTCCACTCATCTTCAGATTCATCTGCTACACATAACAAATACTCATCTTCACATGACTCATCTTCTCTTCTCTCCCCCTTTGTCATTATCAAAAACATCTGAGAGGAAGTCTATCTTCTCCCCCTTTGTCAAGTGGGTGTTCTACTGGAGCTTCCAGGTGACCTCAAGGGTATAACTTCTGGAATATTCTGTGGAATTCGGTCAACTTTGGTACCCAATGCAATAAATTTTACAGTGAATTTCTGATCATTTTGGTGGACTTGAGCCTGGAGTTCTTTAACAATTGAAGTCAAATCAACAAACCAGCTTTGTAGCATGCTGCACATGTTATGAAGCTGAGATGTTTGCTGGTGATGAATCTCAGCCATAGAAGTTGAGGTACTTCCAGACTGTGCAGAGATAACTTCTCTAAAATTTCTTGCCAAGTTGAGGACTTCTTCTTGAATTGAATCTATCTTGGCATACACATTTCCCAGCTGAACAAAGATGTTGTGGGTCTCATCCAATAAACTAGTTAATTGTTGAGACAATGTCTTCTGTTCTTCTTGGATAATCCTCATTTCTTCGCTGAGATTTTGCTGTTCTTTCCTAATCTCAAAGGCATGAACAAGCATCTGAGTTGTTTTTATGTAAGTTTCAGCTTGAGTATGCCTTAACCTACTCAGTATAGATCCAACTTGTTCACTTACATGCAGCAATGTGTCCATGAAACCATGTAGACGTTCATCAGATCTGTATTTGTCCCTTACAAAATTTTCCCAATGACTATTAACAGTCTGCTCAACATGTACAAGTCTGGCATCAATCCTTTCAACTGTCAGGTTTAATTGCATAATGGAGGAGTTTATATTCTTAAATTGTGACATCAAAAGTCTCACTAAGGTGGGATGAATATCAGATACATTAGGAGCTGAGCCTGGTCCTTCTGATGTAGATGCATGAAATTCAGGTGGAGTATGTGGCTCTTCAGGAGATAAGGGTGGCTATATGCCAAAAGCCATCAAGGGTCCATGATATGTGTCTTGTGCCACTGCAGCCTCTTCTTGTTGCTCTACCACTTCTTGTTGCTCTGCCTGCTCTATCACTTCTGGTTGATGCACTTGTTCTGCCTACTGTGGCTATTCTTGTTCTTGGTTTTGCTGCTCTTGCTACCCCGCTAGCTGCTCATCTAGCTCTGGTTACTGTTCAGGTAGTTCTTCATGTTGCTCCTCTTCCTCCTGCAGTTGCTTCTGCTGCTGCTCAAAATGGTAATTGGTTCCCCTATGAGTGGGCATGCATTGTAAAAATGTGCAAGATACTTCATTTTTTGATGAAAAACTAATGCAAGCACCTAGACACGACTCTAAATGGGGAAAAGGGGTAAAATGCAATGACTAAGGCAAAGTGATGCACCTAGACTTAATCAATATCCAGTACGTGGCGGAGATGGGGATCCAAAGATCCTCTAATGCAAGTGGGCTACCTTCCAAATAAGCTTAACCTATCCATCGTGTAACGCCTTTTGATATACCGAATAGAGGAATGATATGCAAACCTAGCACCAGATGACCTTAGACTCAAGACACTTTTTTTTAGCAAAGACTATCCTAGACTCAACTTTCGCTCTGATACCAATTTGATGTGGGACAGACAGCGTACTCGACACCAACTTGATGCGGAACCTGAGACTCTAAGCAAGCTCGCGACTCATACCTAGTGAGGGAAGCGTACGAACGTGCACAGTTGAGAAATCGATAGTAAGCTAGGGTGGTCAACTCTCTTTCATGCTTGGATCGAGTCACAGGATGGGTTTCACTCTCTCTCGCAGCAGTGATTAAAATTATTTAGCGAGCTAGATTAAACTATCACATGCAAGCAGCGGCATATAGAAATATATGAAATAAGTAAAATACCGAGTGAGGGACCGAAAATGATACCTCCGCACTACCGGGCATGGTGAAGGTGACCCCGACCAAGATTCGTACTCCCAATACAAACAATTAACAATAATAGTAATAATTACAGCCAGAGTTTTACTGCCCACTCCACGCAGGGTGGTAAAGGGCTACAATGGGACCCGGGAGTAGCGAACTTAGGTTGACGGGTAGCAAATCGGGAGGGCTATCGGGCCAGAGGCGAGTTGCTGGCCCGACTCGGTATTGTTCTGACTCGCTGGATAGCGTACAATGGCCTCCAAAGGGACGTCGTCCTCCTAGGATCTTATGAAGGCGGCGCTTGACTGGGACGATGACGAGACGTCCCTGGTCGACTCCCATGATGGAACTGGTGTGATGGATTCAGAGGGGGGGGTGAATGAATCCCTCTGTGAAAATTTCACCCAATTTTAAAATTAAGATAAGGCCAAATCAATTTGAACTTCATGAACTGATGCAGGACTTATCTCAACCTGAAGTATGCAATGAAATCATGCCTATCATGCATCTATCGGTGAATAAACACATAATCAAACCACAATGGACACGAAGATTTTTAGGTGGTTCGGTCCTTCAGACCTATGTCCACCCCATGCTCAATTGAGTGTGGCTTCCCTGCTATCTAACAGCTTGCTGCTGATCCACAGCTTTGGGGAAAACACCCTACAGATCGCTGGGCTTTACAGCTTACACCGACCAGAGGAATCCTCCTCTGCAACTGCTGGGGCTTACAGCTTTAGCCATCCACAGGAATCCTCCTCTGCCCGCTGAACTTCACAGCTTGCTGTCTAGAGGAATCCTCCTCTGCTCCACTGAGGAATTACAGCTTAACCTCTACTGACGAACAACTTGAAAGACGATGAAAAGAAAAGAACAACTAACGAAATTCATCAATGAAAAGCTGTCAATAAAACTAACTTGAACTGCTCACGCAGGAGCAGAGTGTCTCGGATCTAATCTGAAGGACACTAAAGATATCAGATCTACAAATAGCATAGCAGCAACTTCTCTTCGAGCTCTCTTGAAATTCTTCTTTCAGATTTGCTCTCACTCTCTTCATGCTACTGGATTGTGCAGGCTTTTTCTTTCTCTATGCTTGAAATCTCTTTTTCATCATCCTTTTCTTCTTGAAGGAGAATCTTCTTATTTATATGTAGCAGCAGATATTAGGGCGTGTGCTCTACACGATTTCCCCCGAAATACCTTAGCCATGTGGCAGCATCCTAGCTTAACTACTTTCCACATGTTACGATCGTGACACCTCCTACAACCTTGGATCACGCGCCATTCTTAAGCTCCACAAAAAATCACCTGTCACAATGTCAGACTTATTATCAGTTCGGGACTGGTATAAAAAGGTGCACAGAGGTAATATAGCTTTGAATAACAAGTGCACAGACTCAATGTATCGTGTAAACATATGTGCATGGAGTTATCTGAGACATACGGTCATGATTGCACAGATTCAAGTTCCACACACTCAACAGATGCACAGACTTGACTTACTTTCACAGTGGAAGTACACCAATTATGCATGTGTGGGAAGCATGAAATGCACTAAGAGTGTATATGCAATGTGCAAGAATTGCACCGACTCACCTACGAAGAAGTGCAAAGACTCTTCATGCAAGGTACAACCCACTTAAAAGAATTTGGTCCTCAAATTCAACTGTACAGATAGGGACATGGAGGGTGCAAGTTACTTATAGTCTAGAATAGCTCTGAAAATCTCCTTCGCATGGATTCTTCAGTTTCCCATGTAACTTCTTGTTCTAAGCATTTGTTCTACTGCACTTTTACCATAGGAATGATCTTGTTCCTCAAGACTCAGACCTCCCGATGAAGAATCTTCATCGGCTTCTGCTCATAGGTGAGGTCCTTTTGAATCAACAAGTCATTATGATCAATGACGTGAAAAGGGTCGTGCACATACTTTTTCAGCATAGAGATATGGAACACATTGTACACTTCTGACAATTATGGAGGCAAAGTAATGCGAAATGCCACCTCGCCAACTCTTTCCAGTACTTCGAATGGACCTATAAATCTCAGTGTAAGCTTACCCTTAACACTAAATCTTCTAATGCCATGACCAGGAGAAACCTTGAGGAAAACATGGTCCCCAATTTGGAACTCCAGGTCTCTTCTTCTATTGTTAGCATATGACTTCTGCCTAGACTGAGCTATCTTGAGTCTAGCCCTGATGAGTTGAACCTTCTCATTTGTATTTCTGACCATATCTGGACCCAGTATTTATCTTTCACCGACTTCTTCCCAGCATATTGGGGATCGGCAACTCCTGCCATAAAGTGCTTCGAACAGAGCCATCTGAATGCCGGCCTGGTAGCTGTTGTTGTAAGCAAACTCGGCCAGGGGCAAGTGGTCATGCCAACTTCTACCAAAGTCAATGACACATGCTCTTAGCATGTCTTCTACAATTTGATTGGTCCTTTCTGTCTAACCATCTATCTACGGATGGAAAGCAGTGCTAAAGTTGAGTTTCGTCCCCAAAGAGTGCTGTAGACCCTTCCAAAAGTGAGAAGTGAAACGCGGGTCTCGGTCAGACACAATAGATATAGGTACACCATGCAATATCACAATCTCCTTGATGTACAATGCAGCTAGGACATTAATCGAACAATGGCTCTTGATAGATAGGAAGTGAGCCGATTTAGTGAGACGGTCAATTATTACCCAGATACCATCATGCCTGCCTTAAGACTTAGGCAAGCCCATGATGAAATCCATACCAACATCTTCCCATTTCCACTTGGGAACGTCAAGGGGATATAATTTTCCAGCCAGGTTTTGGTGTTTCGCCTTTACTTGCTAGCACGTGAGACAACGAGATACCAAATCTACTACCTCCCCCTTCATGTTTGGGCACCAAAAGGTCCTTTTTAAGTCCTTATACATCTTGGTCGCTCCCAAATGAATAGTATACCTAGAGCGGTGAGCTTCTTCTAGAATCTTCTTCTTTAATTCAGGACAGTCTAGTACACATGTACTCTCATGGAACAGTAATCTACCATCAGCTGCTGACTTGAAGTCAGGTCTCTCGCCTAGCTTATCTTTTATTTCTACCAGCATAGGGTCTTCTTATTGTAGTATCTTGATTTCTGAAAGTAGGTCCGGATGCAAACTCATGTGTGCCAGACTAATGCACTTTTCCGCCTTGTTCATGCTTATGTCGAGCTCAGAAAATTTCTCTAATATCTTCCATTCTTGAATCACACAATTAGCCAATATTACTCTTGGTTTTCAACTTAGGGCATCTGCTACGGAATTTCCCTTACCAGGGTAGTATTGTATAGTAAAGTCAAAATCCTTGAGGTATTCAAGCTAACGCCTCTGCCTCATATTAAGTTCCTTATGGGAAAATAGGTACTTGAGGCTTTTATGATCGGAGTACATGGTAAATGGTTCTCCGTAGAGATAGTGGCTCCAGATCTTTAAGGCAAACACTACCGCAGTAAGTTCCAGGTCATGTACTGGGTAGTTTCCTTCGTGTTTCTTTAGTTGCCTAGAAGAGTATGCAATAACTCTTCCTTATTGCATCAATACACATCCGAGGCCAATACCGAAAGCATCGGTATATACTTCGTACCTTTCTCCCTCAATAGGTAAGGCCAAGACTAGAGCAGTAGTCAGGTGGTCCTTTAAAGCTTGAAAACTTCTTTTACATTCATCATTCCATTCATAAGGAACTTCCTTGCGAGTGAGTCTGGTGAGTGGAACAGTAATCTTCGAGAAGTCCTTGATGAAACATCGGTAATAACCAGCTAGACCCAAAAAACTCTGTATTTCTGTTACATTTGTTGGTCGTTCCCAGTTCTTCACGGCTTCGACCTTTGCAGGATCCACTGAAATTTCATCCTTCGAGACTATGTGCCCTAAGAAAGCCACTTCTTCTAGCCAGAACTCGCACTTGCTAAATTTAGCAGGCATCCATCAGTTTTTTGAAAGTAAACTCCTCAGAGTCAGAACTTACCTAAGATGCAGATGGATCGCTTGAATGATCTGGACTGTCGGCCATGAGACAATAATGCCTTCTTCCTTCTTCGTGGATCCTGGCCAGTCCATCTAGAATTTCCTTGGCAGTGTTGTAGCTGTGGACAAAAGGAAATATGGTGACATCTACTGCAACTTTTATTAGATTGAAAGCAGCAAGGTTATCAACATTTCTGGTCCTGTGTTCAGCAGACCAATCAGATGTATCTGATGGCAGCTTGTGTGGACCACGGTATATAAGATTCCATAGCCTTGTATCGATGGAGTTGCCAAAGGCACACATCTTCCCTAGCCACATGGTAAAATCAGAACCATCAAACATAGGCAGAGAAATCATTGAAACTTGTTCAACAGATAAAGCCATTAGATCAAATACACCAGGATCTTTCTCTTCAGATTGTTGGATCTGAGTATGGCAGAGCTTAGCTTTGATACCAATTGTTGGGTCCCTTGGGTGCAATGGATCTAGAAGGGGGTTGAATAGATGCTTTCTAAAACTATGGCCCGATTAAAATCTGAACTAATTAAAACATAACCCACTTTTATAATGCAAATGAGATACTTTAGGCACAATGCACAGCGGATCAAAAGAGAATAGTTCAAATGGAGATCGACGGTAGAAGACAGTGCTCCAACTGCTGAGGTCGACACTCCCAAGAGGTGAGGTTGACACTCCTTCAGAGCAACTTTAGAACTAAGGGAGATCAGTTGCACTAGCCTGTAGGGATCTCACGAGACTCCAACAAGATGAGTGAACAAGCTACCTGTATGTGTCAAGTCAATGCTAGAGTGTGTGTAGACAAAGGTAACTCCCCCGGACCTAAGTAGTCTTCCGAGTGCCTGTGTGCAAGGTTGCAGCAGGTAGTTGAGGAGATACAAGTGTGGCGTGAGGGGCAAGCAGTGTGCATGCAAGACAAACTGTGTGTAGATCAGAAGGCTAGGGTATGCGATGGAAATCAGTTAGAATAGAATACGTTGGAGCTCATGCGAACCTATGAATGAGGGTAGAGGATATGGAGCAAACACACAAATCACAACCCATTGCACAGAGGTTTTTAAGGTGGTTCGGTTGCAACCCCACAACCTACGTCCACCCCTCACCGAACCTGGTGAGGCTTCACCACTCGCTGTAAAGCAGCACCACACGGGGATGACACCCTAGTTTCTACACGCTACAAAGTAGCACCACACGGGGATGACACCCCAGTTTCTACACGCTGCAAAGTAGCACCACACAGGGACGGCACCCCAGTTACATATGCGAACAGAGAACAAAGGAGAAAAAGACAGTAAACTACAAGTGCAGTGGAAAAACTAGAACAAGGAAAGAAACATCAGCTGTGGCTTCAGATAGAGATCTGAAAACTGGTGGCTGCAGCTTCAAATTTAGATCCCAAGATCTTTCTCTTCAAGCTCAGACGACTGCAAGGCTGCTCTTCTCTCAAGGCTGATCTCACTTCTTTCTCTTCTATCTTACAGCACTGGACTGGGTCATCCTTAGTGCTGGGCTGCTTTCAATCCCTTCTTTTTTATCTCACAGATATTCTTCTTGGATGCTCAAAGGCGTGGCTATCTCTTAAGGCAGTAGCAAAACATCAGCTTCTCCAATTGAGGCTTCAAGTCTATATATCGGAGAGCCAGGGAGAGGATTTCCCTCCAAGGAATCTGTAATAGGACCAAATCAAATTTGAAATGCTCTGACCACTGACCTTCTTTCAGCAATCCTTGGTTTGATCCTCCAGTCATAAGGGAGCAACTAGGAGATCTATTTTCTCTCCTAAAATCTTCTCTTGGATGAAGTAGATATTCTGCAGAAGGTTGACTCTGAGCTGACATTGCTTCTCAAATCAGTCCTAGAGTAGGACGGTGGCAGGGAGAGTGGACCTTCTTTGAAGTCTGGTGGCAGAGGGAACAACTTTGTCCAGTGTATAGAAGGATGCAATCCACCTGGCTAGTCCTTTCTTAGGACAGAAATGATAGTCTTTTGGCAGAGAAGACCTTTGCAGATTTGGTTTCTGACATGGTGTTCTCCAAACAGATGTTCTGAGCTATTATAATGAGATGGCAGACCTCTGACCCGGGGACTTCTTCCAGACCTCAAAAGAGGTGTTTTTAGCGATTTGCGTTTGCAATTAATGCCCTCTGGATGACCAGGCGTACTTGACGGAATGAGAAGAGAAGCTTCTAGAGAAGTAGCATGAGACCGACTTTTTGAGATAGTGAGGTCGACGTGGCTTTACCTGGTTGGTGTTGTTTGAAACCCCTTTTGGATACAAAGGGTAGACAAATGATGTGATGAATGAACAACAAAGCGCCCTCGGAGAGAGAAGTGCAGTATGGATGATGTATGCAATGCGACTAACAAAATAAAAACAAAGCAAGACAAGGGAGATGGTAAGGCTTATTGAGAGGCCGTTGACGGGCTTTGGATGAGCTTCTTCAGGATGATGACGATGGAGGCGGATGACGTGCCGGAACGACCCTCCTTGTGCGATTTTTAATTTCTAATCTGATTGCTGGATGGTCTTGAAATTAATATATATTTTAGCCCTTTGAGTCCTCTTTCCAACGGCACCAATTTCACTCCGATCTACCTGTGGATCTGGGTGCAACAATTATTTTCGTGGAGGTGCGCAGATCTATTCCGTGAACATGCCAGCAGAGTAGTCCGCCGGTTAAATCTTGCAAAAATACACCGGCTCAGATTCGGCACCTGTCGACCTCAGGGATCGGAGAGAGATCTCCTGCCAATGTCCCAGCCAACCGTCGTGGCCAAAAGGTGACCAGAAGTAGCTATTCCAAGTGCCGAGTTCGCTTGCTATCCAGCAAGTCTGAACCGAGTTTGAACAGTGCCGAGTCGGACCAGCAGCCCGCCTCCGGCCAGAATTCCCTTCCGACTTGCTGGCCGTCAACCCGAGATCGGTACTCCCGGGTCCCACGTGTAGCCCTTTATCTCCCTACGTGGAGTGGACAGTAAAATGCATTGCTGTAATTATTGATTATTTACTGTACCGGGAGTACGGGTCTTGGCCGGAGTCGTCTTCCCCACGCCCAGAGTGTGGAGGTAAACTAGTCACTCTATTAGTCGCATTGCTCATTTCGTATACGTGTTATTTGTCGCTGCTTGAGTGTTAGGATAATTAGCTAGTTCAATTTTAATCACCGCTGCGAGAGTGAGTGAGTGTGACCCGTCCCGTGACTCGACCCGAGCACGTGGAAAAGTCGAATACCCTTGACTCAATGCCGGTTTCTCAACCACGCAAATCCGCACGTTTTCCTCGCTAGGGACGAGTCGCGAGCTTGCATAGAGTCCCAGGTTTACATCCAAATTGGTACCGAGTTCATCATCTCATCCTGCATCAGGGAGTAAGCTGTTGTCTTTCTTATCTCTCATTTTCCATAAGATTTGATTCCCTTGAAATATTCTTGTACCTGCTGCCTGCTCAATAACTATGAGTATTCTTGAAAAGCCTTGTTGCTCAGTTAACAACAAATTGTTTACTTCCCTGACTTACCTGAAATTTAGAAAGATTCTAATCTATATACCATGATCACAAATCTGAAAACAACTTGAGGAGGGTGAATCCAGCTTGGCCCATAACGAGCCCATTTATCGCAAGCCCACGAAGGCCTAGGCCTGACTAACGCGCATAAAGGCCCGCGACGGCTACAACCTAGGCAGCCTAGCCCACTGTGACTCAACCTCAGATTCGACAGCTCTAAGAAGGTGCGTGATGTCCATCTGAGGACTCTCCGATGACCGACTATTACCCGCCACGATGTCGGCCCCTAACCTATAAGAGGCGAGCACGCCCCATGAACGTCGTAAGACTCACCCCGGAAACGGTCGACGCTGGGATACTCACCCTCCAACGGGAAACTCCCGCCACAATAGCGAGAGGCGTTGCTTCACTACTTGCGCCCTTCCTTGGTAAGGGATAGGCCTCTACCTCTAGGACAACCCCCTATAAAAGAGACCTCGACAGAGAAGAGAAGGACACAGTGGAACTTCTGTCAAGAACCCTACATAGAGAATAGAGCTACTCACCCTGCTACAGCGACAGAGTGGTCCCACTCGCCCACATTTCCTGAGAGAGAAATCCCCTCTCGCATGACCTTACCACCCAGCGAGCACTCACTAAGTGTCCACTAGGAGCGGCGAGCATTCATCTAGAGGACCTTCACGTGTCTCGGACCTACTACGGTGACCTCCATCTCTCCCTCTCTTTCACTCTTCTCTATTCTTCTTGAGCCGTTGCTGACTTAAGCATCAAAGGGTTGCCCCCTGGGGTAACACCTAGGACTCCTTCTGATGCCTATTTGGCTTCTGGTGTTTGCAGGCTTCCACGGGTGCCAGATGACTTCCCCAACAAACAAATAGAGAAGGTGGTACGTGGCATAAGAACCATTTTCCTATCGCTACACAACTTAATTTAAGAATCTTCTGTTATATAGGCTTATGATCATCCAAAATAATTTGCTGGTTCAAGCCTTAATGAATTCATTGAGTTTAGAAATAAATATCTTGAAAACTTTTGTGTTCAAAAGAGCTAACACATTGAGCCCGTGTTCCTCCTAGTCTAGGGAGATGGGGGGACTCCGAGAGGCCCGTGGCCTTTCCTGAGGCTCGGCGAACGAAGGATCTTCGGCGCCAGGAGATCTGCCCCCGGCATCCTCGGTGGCGGCCAGTCCAGGCACTGACCCCACTCGTGCGGGAACTGCCTCGATCGTGTGCCCTCCCGAGGTAACCGGAGTTGGCGATCCCTCCACTGAAGCGGAGGCGTCCTTCCTCCTTCACTCGACGTCAGAGAGGAAGAATCTGCAGTATCTTCATCCGAGTCGTAGCGCTGCCCGGAAGCAAAAACGAGCTCGTCGAGCACCTGCTACTGGGCCTCGATGACCGCTCGACGGAAGCCTAGGGCGAATCCCTTCCGCAGCCCCCGACGGTAACTTGGCTCGTAGTACGAGAAGGCGACCTTCTGGAGAGCTACACGATAGACCTCCGAGCTTCTGTATCGGTCGATCGCCTCCGCCCCGGCTTGCTCCGTTTTGTTCTCAAACTCGTCCACCCTCTACTCGGCCTCGAACAACTTCATCTCGGCCTCGAACAGCTTCGCCTCGGCCTCAATCCGCACCACCTCGGCTTCCCCCCCCTGGCTGTTGAGCTCCTCCCGCTCGGCCCTCCACTGCTCATAACGCTCGACTTGAGCTTGACGCTCCTCTTCCAAGAGTTTGCTCTTCAGGTCGGCTACGTAGCGAGCTTGGGCCAGCTGCTCGGCCAATGTCCGAGCCTCCTCCTGGCTCGACTGAGTCTGTGCCCGAAGCGAGGCTGCCTCCCACCGAAGGACTTCAAGCTCGAAAGTCAGTTGCCCGATCCCCCGATCGGACTCGGCGCGGACCCGAGAGAGGGACCTCTCCTCACTATCCAGCCGTGCGAAGAAATCGACTATCTCGGCCCCCAGCTGGGCCACGATCAAGCCGCCCTCCATCACCTTCTCGAAGAGTAGGGAAGGGGGACTACGTCTGAACTCCTCCCTAACCAATGCAGGTGCCAAGGATCGACACCTTTGGTACAGAGAAGCCCGAACGGAGGAAGCACAGGCCGAAGGGGGGAGAGTTCTTTCTGGAAGAATCGAGGCTGGGGCATCCCCCCCGAGCGTCTCCATTCTTAGGACGGCAGCGCTCGGCTCGGGCTGGGTCGTTGCCTCGCCCCGCGTCCCCTCAGCCTCGGCTGGGACTTCGGAACCGACCGCCCCTGCCTGCTGTCTGGCAGACTCGGCGGCAGTTTTCCCGCCAGCGGCGATCGCCTCTAGCCCGATGGATGGGAGCTCCGGATGGCGGATTTCCTCAGCTGATGGCCCCTCAACCTGGCAGGCGCGCTCCTCGACCGGGCAAGCGATCTCCGCCTTCTTTAACCGCTTCTTCTCAGCGATCAGGACCCAGCAGCCGCTCTTCAGGGTCCTTGCGTTTGGCCCCACGGCGCTCGGGGGCATCACCCCGGGCACTCTGCTTGCCCTTATCTCGGGCAGGGACCCCTGAGGCTCGGGACTCACTCGGAGCAGGCGTCTCCTCCAAGTCGGCGATCTCCTGCTCCAACGGTTGCTCCCCCTCATCGTCCGTCTGCCTCGAATCAGAGCAACAGAAGTCAAACCCTCAGAAGGAGGCCTGCCTGCCCGACCCAGAGGCATAAGGGAGGACCCTAAGGTTCTTACCTTACGGTGGCACCGCACGGGAGGGATAATCCTTAATATTAGTCACAGTCATCAACTCGACGGTCGATTGGCGATTCTCCTGGAGAACCCTGATCTCCTCCTCTAACTCCGAAGAAACCGCCACTTGCTTCAGAGGAAGAGACAGATGGAAGTTGGGCTCCGTCGGGAATTCCCAGTAGACACCGCTTTTGGACGAGCCCACCCATAAAAATTGGGTCTTCCACCCCTTGTGAGAAGAATCTCTAGCAGAGAGAGACACGCAGCTCCTTTCCCTCTTCGCCTGAAGATAGAAGAAGCCCTTGCCTGCATGGGTTTGCTCCTTCAACTCAAAGAAAGAATGGAAAAGGTCCAACGAAGCGCGAAGGCCGCATGAACGACAGAGAAAGATGAAGGAGAAGATAAAAGTATAAGAGTTGGAGTCCAACTGGACAGGAGCCAGTCGGTAAAACTGAAGCAACTGCGTGGCGAAGGGGTGGAGAGGCAGACGAAATCCACACTTCCAAGCCAAGAGAAAAGTGCAGAAGAGGCCCAAACGAGTGTCCAGACTAGACTCATGAGGTTTGGACGGAGAAAAATAGTACTGCCACAGCAGCCCATAACGCCTCTCCATTTTCTTCACTTCAGCCTCGCCCAACTCGGCGCTAGTTTTCGGGCTCCGAGACGTTGCAGGCGAGTTGTACAATTTTCGAGGATCGTGGGGATAATTTTTTCCCATTTTTCTATTTTCTAGATTTTTAAATCTTCAAAAGATTTTTCTATTTAAACCCTCTTAACCCCCTGTCACCCTTATTCTCTCATTCTCTCCCTCTCTCCTCTCGTTTCTCTCCCTCTCCCCACCCATGCTCCAGGCAACCGACGGAGGACGGGGTGGGCGAGGCGGCGGGTCACGTGGGACGGCGAGCGGCGAGGATGAAGCGAGGAACGAGGTGGTGGCGCGGCGGAGTTCATTTGCGGATTTTCGAGTCCGACGTCAGTTCGAGGGGCGATTTCGCATGCAATCGGCATCCTCGGCGCGGAAAATCGTCGTATGAGGTAGGGGGACGGATCTTTGGCCCTTGCATTCTATTTTTCCGCAAATTGTAGGCCGAGACGAGGCCAAGAGTGGGTTTCCTTCCATGTCGGGGAGAAATAGTATGTTTTTGGGGTGAGTGACGGATTCGTTGATTTGATGGTATTTTTATGGTTTGAATGAGTTCTCTGGTAGTTTGGAGAGTGAGGAATGATTCCCCCATGTTTTCCCCCTCACCCGGAGTGAGCGGGGCGTGGTTTAGGACCCCACGGAGGGGGTCTCGTTTGGACGTCGTCGGAATCGGTCGACCAAATGGGCAATTCGGTCGACGAGTTACGCGTTCGCCACGAAAGGGGGCAGTCTGCCCTGGATTGGTCGACCGCCCCAATGGATCAGTCGATCGACCCTGCCCAGCAGACGGTCTGGCCATGGACCGGTCGATCGACCCATTGAGGAGGTTCTGGGTCGGTCGATCGACCCAGTCTCCCTTCGCCCTTTTTGGCCGCTGGTCGACCCGGTTGACATCCATTGGTCGACCTTTTGTCCCGTGGATGTCCCCGACACCCCCGTTAGCCCGAGTTGGGTGTCCGTGGGAGTCGTGTTATCTCGAGTAGCATGCCCATGTGATTTTGAGAGGCTAGGTGACCCTGTGTATTCTGAGCTTCTTTGTTCTGCCAGTTTCGAGTTACTGTGCACCCGAGTACGTGCGGAGGGCCGTTCCCGCACAGTGTTAGTTCCTCGATAAGCGGCTTCCGTGTAGGCCATGAATGTGGCCAGTGACTTGAGTTTCGTGACCCAGCCAAGGGTGCTGGAGGTTTTCTTACTTTTCCCTAAAGAGGGAAGAGCTTCGACGGTAGTAGACCACCTTGTGAATCTTCTTTGTTCATAGTTTTGGTTTCCGACTTAAGGTGATTTAACGGCATGGATAGCAGCCTTGGGATGAGTCACTTGACTCGTTGGCCAATGGTTTAGCCGGTCTGGCTAGCTGCTCCGACTTTCGGTGGCATTGAGTCGCCTTGTGTTCCGAGATATTTACGAGGGGTGTGTGTGTAGCCGACACTACTCCGGCGGTTTCCTCTCTACTGAGAGTTCCCACGTCGAGTGACTTCCCCCCACTAGTCATAGCTTACTTGGGCACGGGGGTGTCGACCCACCTAGGAGTGGTGGAGAGTTAGACCCGGGAGAAACGGTTTAGGCTGGTTGACGTAGGGCCTCCCACTGTGGCGGCTCGAGTCCGGGCCGTGAGAAAAATCAGCTAGAGGGCCTGGCGTAGCACAATCAGTCAATGTGTACACACATGGTTGGGGATTACAGACGCGTGCTGACGAGCACGACCCCGACTAGACCCTTGTCTTGTGTTACTGTGTACAGTGTCTCAGTTTTCGCCTAGCGCGAGTAGGGAGACAATCAAGACTGCGGATTAAGTTGTCAGTGGACGCATCCGGCCTCGCTTCTAGTGGGTAGGTTCTCCCGTCGCGTGAGATGTAACTCTCTTGACTCGAGGTTTTCGTTTCACGACAGCGAGGTTGTGGTTCTCCGATTGACTTCTATGTACTTTTCTTGATGTTGAGGTCGAGGGTTCCCGACGGAGTCGTCGAGCTTTCACCCATAGGTTGAGTAGTATTCACGATAGCTAGATCGTGACTTACCTCTGGATTGCGTGGTCTGGGTTGTGGCCTTCGTCGGCGAGGATGGGCCTGCACGACAGAGGTGTCGTGGTTCCTCTCCCAGTAGCGTAACTGTGGTTTCACTGTTGGTTCGGCGATTCCGACTGCGAGGTCAGGGTTCACTTTCCGTCGCTAGTAGGAGTAACTTAGAGAGTTATGGTTCTACTACCATCTACCGCTATTGTTGTTGTTGTTATTGCTGTTACCGTTGTTGTTACTGCCGTTGTTTCGTGGTGGGGATCTGCGGGATCCCTACTAAGCCAAGGAGCATCGTTGAAAAATAAAGTTGCAGATGGGGAATGTAAAGTAGTCCTTCAAATAAACTAGCAATACTTTGGTACAGTGTCTCAAGGGGAAAAGAGGACAATTAAAAAAAATAAACAAAGCTAAGTTGGATCGGAACACCGTCGTATAATGATTTTTAGACTTGAATGCGTGACCATCCGGTGGGCTACCGTGACAGCCAAACCCTGGGTCCCCCTTGTTGGGGACCTGCTGCTTCCTTCTGTCTAAGTAGTCTATTATGATGGGGAAACCGGGTAGCGCACGTCTAATAGCCGTGATTAACCAGCCCACGGAGACCCCTTCAGCCTCTCAAAGGCCGCCGCTTTTCATCCCTAAATGGGTGTATGAGCGGATAACCAAATGAATGGTCAACGATGAACCGATGGAGAAATGGTCAGCAATCCATGTTGTTAAAAATTTCCTCATTGGTGAAACGCACAAAAGGGTTGCTCAGGCCAGAGCACAGGATGTGACCAAGAAGACTTTTTGGAAAGAGCACACGGCCCGCACGCGTAGCAGCCAGCCCGTCAAAGGCACCAGGGGAATTTTTGGTCGGCACTCCCCGGGCTGCCCCCTGTCAACGACGCGGGGGAACTGATTGGAGACGGCCGGTTGACCCTTTCTACCGCCATGTACTTCCCCACGCATATATCCAAGAAATAAAAAAATGATAGAAAATAGGAAATTTCTCCTACCGCCATGTACTTTCCCACGCATCTACCAAAGAAATCAAGGAAATGATAGAAAATAGGAAAAATCCCCCCCTTTCTCGCTTTCCATCGTCCTAACTGCACGGTATGCAGAAGAAAAGACAGCATTGCGATTTGCGAGGACAGAAGGTAGATAAGGAGGTGGTACCACGAAGAGCCCGCACCCACTAGGTGTTTGGCCTAAGAACAAGAACAGATCTATTGCATCTGGCACACCGTTAGAAATGGGCGGAAAGAACAGGAATAAAAAATGGGATCTCCCCAAACACTACCGAGAACAGAAACGAGCGAAGTCAAGGGATCCGTCTTCCCAAGATTCTCAACAAAGCAAGCATGGACAACCCCCTCTCACCTGAAATCCCCGGAAAGAACTCGCGCGGGTGGCTCCGCGCTCCCGCTGTGTGCTCCTCCCGACACGCAGAGGAGGGACACCCGATCCGCGGCTCTCCGATTCCTCCCCTCACCGAGGCCGAGACTGAGAAGAGGAGGAAGCCGCAACGGCGCCCAATGGATATGGCGACGGCGGCTCACGGCCCCCCTCTCTCTCTCTCTCTAGCTCTCTTCTTCTGCCTGTCTACGATGGTGGTGGTGGCGGAGGAAGTCAGGTTTGGCCTTTTATGGTGACCCGGAGGCCCGCTGGGGGGGACTGTGGACACGTCATCATGTCCAACATGGAAGGCGTGAACCATGAGCCACCGCATCGCCCTCGCAACTCTGTCCCCAACACGCCCCGCCTTCGAGGACATAATTACGGGCGTGCCATTAGGAAGCCCCTCTATCGGAAGGTCCCTCTGGATGGACCCTCGATAAGACCTTACATCTGATTCGGGATATGGTTCGGCATTTCGGATTTCTCGTGTTGAAGAGGGGACAGGGTTAACCGAAGTGGTCCTCCGAATGCGGGGCCCACCGAGGAGGAAGCCGATCACGTGATCTGGACGGCAGATGATTCACATGTGCAAACAGGATCTGACGATTCTGATTGTGCGATTCCTGATACTGAGATTTGGAGGACAGAGTTTGAATAGTAAATAAATACCAATCTATACATCCTTATACACACAGGCGTATTATATCTATATGGGTCTACCTAATCGGTAAATATTTGACGACCTGAACCGTCCCGAGGTGGGCCCGTGGTCGCGAGGCCCCAGAATTTGACCTTTGAATAACAGCGTGCTCGAAGATGAACCTGGACTCATTTCTGGGCACCGACGCGGCGCAATCCGCGGGAGTGGTCATAACTTCGAAGTTTTGTCGAAGCTAGAAAGCGTCCCCATTCAATGTACCCAGTCGGGTGTGAATTAAACGCCTGCACCGGCTACGGTTCTCATGCATGGGGTGCATGGTGTATTGGACCATGAAAGGTTGAAAATTAGCCGAGGGGAAGTGACTAAACTACCCCTTTTCTGCCGGTTCGGCCACCATAAGACTTGTGGTGTTGAGCGTGACGACGCGTCCGGATTCCGAATCCAGCTGGCTGCCGGCAGTGGAAACGGGTCCGTATGCCCAATTATAGAAGGTTACGCCCACTCGCTTATTTTTGGCACGTTTGTTTGCTGAATAATATGTTGGCAATGCATCTCCCCTAGTCCCGGGCGTAAGGGAGATGCAGGGAACACGCCCACATGGAGTGGCGGAACCTGACAATTTGGGGGTGGGCATCCGAAGACGGCAACACCTTTAACAAAATATCAGAAAACCCAAAGAAACCGACGGAGGGATGTTGGGCAAGAGAGGACTCTCGGGCTGGATAAAAGGGGGGCGCGCCGGGGAAGGTCTACGGACTGCACCGGGGAGGAGCCCGAGGGCGTGCCGAAAAAGGGGGGTTATGTGTGCCGCTAAGGGCTAGGGAGGCTACACTGGGGAAGGCCTTGAAGGGCTGAGTGTGCACCGGCCAGGGGTCGTGCCGGTGAAGGGGCTAAGGGGCACAGGGTGTACCGGGCAAGGAGGCAAGGAGGCCGTACCGGTGAGCGGGTGAGCCAGAGGCGTGCCGTTGGAAGCGCATAGAGGGTGCACTGGCGAGGTCAGGCTGGGACTGAGGGTGTACCGACCAAGGGGTCTACCGGGGATGGGCTGGCCAGAAATGTGCCCCGTTGAAGGCGTATGCGATCTGCGTGCCAATGGAGGGTTGCTCAGAGGTGCGCCACCGGAGGGCTGGAGACGCTGGACTGGGCCAGAATATGGTGGAGTGCTTTTGGACGGCCAGAGAAGGCTTGGGCTACATAAGAAGGGAAATCGCCAAGGAAAGAGTGAAGGAAGCCATCAAACACTTCGGGGAACCCAAACAATCGGAGACGGTGAAGAAAATCACAAGAAAGGAAATTTTGTTCATGAAAAGACAAGGGCCCTGACCGGCCATGTATATTTCAAAACACTGGGAGGGAGGATACAGGCGATGGGAAGGAGAAGAAGAAGGAAGGAAAGAAATAAATCGGGGTAGGAGGCGGTCGAGTAGGGGCGACTACTTCTTGCTTCCCTCCAACATCCCACTACATACTCTCTCTCTCTCTCCCTCTCTTACTCTCTTCCTCTCTCTCAGACGGTGGTGGCGGTGCTGGAATGGGGGGAGGCAGGAAACTCTCCTCCTTTTTGCTTCTTCTTCTTCTCTTCGGAGCATCTTCCTCTGTCTCCCTCTCTTCGCTCCTCTCTGTTTTTCTGTCTTGCCTGTGTTTTTTTTTCCCTCTCTCTATCTGTTCACCGGCGCAGAGGGGCTTTTATACCCAGCGGCACAATGCCCTTCGAACATGAGGCGACGAAGGCGGGAAAGTGATGCATTTATGGGCATTTGACTTCCCTTTGTCCTCGTTGACAGGGGGATAGGCAGTGTGGCTCCCTCCTGGGGTGACACCTCAGCACGCTCACTACGCGCCAAGGATCCGTAGGGTGTGGGTGTGAGATTTTCCCTACCGAACGGGTCGTGGAGAAGGCGTGCTGCTGGAGAATTAGATCCTGCCGGTGAGGGGCAGTTAGGGTGTGCCATTGAACAGCACTGGAAGCGTGCCGCTGGAGCGCTTGACAGGGTGCACCACTAAAGGGTTTTCAGGGGCGTGCCGTCGGACAGCACTAGATGAGTGCCGCTGAAGGAGCCTTAATAGCGTGTCATTGAAGACACTTGGTGGAGTGTGCCGCTGAAGGGTAGTTGATGTGTGCTGTTGAAGGGCACTTGATGGTGTGCCGTTGTAGGACAGTTGATGCATGCCGTTGAAGGCTCACTGGGCGTGTCGCCAAAGACCCGCATGGGGGTGCCGGCGAAGGTTCACACGAGCATGCCGCTGAAGGGGGCAGTTAGTGTACCGTTGAAGGCTACACAAAGCGTGCCCTTGAAGGGGCATGTAGTGTGACTAAAGGTGGATTTTGGGCCCGTTTTGGGCCAGATTGACGATCCATTTAGTTCTCTTCGGGGGGCCATGAGTAGTGAGTCTCCCAGTGGTTGGTTTCTCTTTATTGTCGTGATTCCAGAGACGGCTCCACGGCAGTGTGTTATTTGTTCGGAGGGTCCGGATGGGACGTGCTCTCCATGATCTCTTCGGTTGAAAATGTTGTTCCTGTTGGACTAGTAGGGACATATGGACGTGCAATTTTACACATCTACAAGGGTCAATGCAGAAGAGAGGGTATAAGTAGTAGCCACAACAACGATAGTCGGCATAAATAATTGTTTCTTTCTTCCACTGCCACGATAATAGCGGCAGTAGGAGAAGAACAACAGCAAGAGGAAGATGCAGAACTTCCTTACACACGACGACGAGTAGCGTGCAAGATCAATGAAAGAATTTGGGCACTCGATCTAATAGAGACAGTAGCCTTAGAACATTTTGGAGGGGGTTTATTTAGAGGATACAGGACTTAAGTATCTTAATGGGATTTAAACTTCCCTTCATGAGAAGTCGGTCGACCGAACTTCCCAGGAGCCAGGGGCTTGCCAGGTGGGTCGACGCAGCCGCATAGTGCGTCGACCCAACCCATGATCGGTCAACCGAAAGCCTTGATTTGGTTGACTGAAGCCTGTAGCCGCACTCTCTTGTCCTCTTCACTTTCTTCTTTTTATTCTTCTTACTTAAAGGCGTGATCAGAGTCCAAAGGCATATTTAATGCATGCGTGAGGTTTCATTTATGTCCAAGGTGGGTGCAAATCCTAATATGCATGCAGAAGAACACACGTACATGTGCACGAGACTTAGTTGATGTTTACGCTAAATGTAGAAACTTTGCGCGCGCAAGGGATGTGATGTGCTTAGATCTATGATGAATGCATGACATTCTCCCTTTTTTTTTAATTCAGTCTGGGTGGCTTCTTCATCATAGTACGGATCCCACCAATCATTACTTGGGATCAAGTGCCAAGGATGGGTTCCATTAAGGGATCACTGGACCCGATGTGGGTTTAAGTCGAGTTGAGCTAGAATGGAACTCGACTTAGCCTTGAATCTGGATGAATAGAGCTTCTGGGAGAATCGTCAGCTTGAGTTGTCAACCCCTCAAGTCGACTTTAGCGGGTAGTTCATTCAACAGATTCTGATTTGGCCAACGCAACTTGACTTGAACTTGGTTTCAATCGAGTTGGGATTTGCTATGGTTGACTGAAACTTCTGGGTGCCTATGCAACTCGACTTGAAGTAGGTTTAAGTCGAATTGGGACTTGTTCTGGTCACACTGTAGCTTCTGGATGGCTGTGCAACTCAACTTGAAGTAGGGCTAACTTGAGTTGGGGCTTCCTCTGGTCATACTGCAGCTTCTGGATGGCAGTCAAGTCAACTTGCTCTGCTCAGCAAGTCGGCTTGTTCCCTTTGAATGTCTTCTTTTCTGCCTTAAGAGCCTAACTTTCTGAAGTTTCTTTTGAACCTTCTAGGGAATTTTTCTGAGCTAAAACCTTTCTGAGCTTCGAAGATGTTAAGTCTCTGAACTTTCTTGAAGGAACTTTACTGAGTTCTAAAATTTCTAGAATTTTGGGTTTCTAAATATCACGTTTCTGAACTTTATTGAACCTCCCTGAATTGAATGAGCTGTTGCCTCTTGATCTTAATTTCAAAAGTATTGCTCACTCAATTTCAACCCGTTCTTTGTCCAAATTCAGAGATGTAGAGTTAACAAAGTTGACATCATCAGAATCATAGGAAGACTCATTGATGATTCGTTGCTTGACATCATCAGAAAATCGCCAGGGACACAACAGGAGGGAAATCCCTTATTTATGTTCATGAGGGCATCAGCAGAAAAATTTTGGGCGCAATAGGTAGGGGGATGGAATCCTCTCCTTGCTAGGAACCCGACGGTACCACGTGCACCATGGTCCGATGCCATTTTCCTCATTTTCTGTGCATGTTTCCATGTTAGTATAATTTCACCCTATTTTCTAAAAATCACTCCATGGCCATCGTTTTTACATTTTAATGGCATGAATAGGTAGGAAATGAGTTGTATGGCATGGCAGGTTAGCTTATTTCTCGAAACCCCGTCGTTTCGAGCCGACTGGGAGGGGTTTTGGCCCAGGCCAACCTGTTCCCGCCGTCACAGTAGTCTTGCGGCCTCCTAGTGACCGTTCATCCTTGAGCGGCCATCACCGGACTGCTTAACCCCTTTGAGTGGTCAAACTCGGACCGCTTGAGACCGTCATCCCTTTTGAACCATAGGATGGTCTACACTAGAACGGCCCTATTTTGACTATTCAACCCAGTTGAGCAGCCTGCTTATTGACCGCCCATGGCACTCACCACCCTTGTGAGCGGCCGTCCCCTAACCGACCATGTTGTGAGCGGCGCATCCCGTGCCGTTTATCCCTTAGGACCCTTGAGGATGAGCGGCCCTCCCGTAATCACTCATCCCTTGTGTGGTAGTCCTCTTGCCGTTTATACCCTGTAGATTAGTTTTAGTGCAACTCATGAGCGGCCTATCCGCCACCGCGCATCCCTTTAAACCCCATCTGGCATTAGTGGAAGAGTGGCTCACTCCAATCCGTTCAACCCCATGAGCGACCTGATCCTAACCGCCTAAGCCTTTAGACCATGTTGACGTTAGCAATTGTGTGGCCAAGGCCCAACCATTCTAGCCTCAAGTGCGGCCCAGCCCTAACCGCCTGTCCTGATAAGCGGCCAGAATGGAACCGCCCATCCCTGTGGACTCTAGTTTTAGCATGTTCATTTCAATTGTGTATTTCATTATTGCATCTCGTTGTATTTAAAGTAATTTTAGGTTGTGGCACCCAAGTCCACTACATTGGTCTAAGCAGCGCCCAAGTCGCCTGGTCGTCAACCGGTAGTCCAAGATTTACGGAGCGTGAGTAATTTTAAGTCTCCCTGTGCGGAGAAATTCTGAATCAATTTGTTCCCATGTGCGGGAAATTTAATTAAGTGATTTTGTAATAATTAAATCCTCCCTACGTGGAGTGAATTTGTTGTAACCGCTCAAGCTTTGTCGACGCCATGCGGACACGCACGTCCTCACTCGCCTTCATCTCCGGTCAGTGCTAGACTTTCAGTCTAGCTAGGTGCGTGCTCCAATCACTTGCTCATTTAGTATCTTTTCAAATTATTGTGCGACGAAGTGAGAGAGAGCCCTATCCATGCAAAACTTGTCTCCTAAATGCATCGCTGTGGACAGAAAGAGAGAGCTTGTATGCACCTATCCTTACGCCCTAGAACTATCATATTAGGGCATTGTACCTATCAGGAGGTAGTTCCACAACTACTTCGCCTACGGGCATGCAACTCTACCTAGCTGGTCCCTTTACAAAATAAATTGACCCTTTGAGTATTAGCCAACAAATTGGGTCTGCTACTTGCTAATCTTGAATCCCAGGATTGCATCATTTAGGTCCAAAGCTCGTGCATGTCACATTGGTCTAGGAATTCATCAGGTCATCTAGAGCACGCTTCAACACTACAATCACCCATGGATCAGGAGAGCGTAAGTGCCATGCTATCCCAACTCGAACAATATCTCACGGCCCAACTTGAAGCATCTATAGGCCAATTACGAGTAGAGCTAGGTGATAGGATCCGAGCTTTAGAGGATCATGTAAGGAGAGAGGAAAGAAGATTGAATGGTCGCAGAGACCCCGTGGTCAACCATAGAGAAGAGAGAGACCTTGCCTGCCAAGATCAGGCTCCCCGAGGAAGGGAGCAAGATGGTCGTGCGCCTCTGGGGAGAGACCACGACGATGAGGAGATCATCCTACAGAACGTCAAGATAGACGCTCCCAGTTTTGATGGGTCCCTAAATCTCACCACATATCTTGATTGGGAGACCGCGATGGATCAATACTTTGACTGGTATCACCGTATGACCCCTGTTACAAGGGTGAGATTTGTCAAAATGAAGCTCTTAGGTTAAGCCAAGATTTACTGGTGCAATGTTGAGAATCTCCTAGCTAGGAGACGAGATGAGCCCATAAACATGTGGGAAGAAATGAAGGAGAAACTAAGGGAGAAGTATCTGCCACTCTCCTACCATCAATATCTTTTAGACCAATGACAGAAACTCACCCAAGATGGAAAGTCCGTAGACGAATACATCGCCAAATTTGATGAATTCTTCTTTCAGAGTCGAGTCATGGAAGATGCCTCTGTCACCCTCTCACGATTTAGGGCTGGCCTACACGAGAGTATTTAGCAGGAACTATTTTTACGAGAGGTTAACACCCTCGAGCACGCCTACCAGGTTGTTCGAGATGTTGAGCGATTTCAAAGGATGGTCCCACCTCGGGTTTTCACCTACTGCCAGCCTGATCCCCGAAATCCCATGGTCCGCTACCTGGAGAGACATGTCCCCTCCACTTCCTATGTCCCTACTGCTACCCCTCTTCGGGCCGTTGTCCCTGCTGTCCCTTTCATAAGAAACCCCTTACCTACACCTGCTGCTGTGCCCAGACTGGAGTACACTCCGCCAATTGATAGGAGGGATGACAAGGGAAAGGGAGCCATCCCTAGCACCTTCCAACCAGTCCCTGTCTCGGGAGTTCGTTACTTTAGGTGCCATAACCTAGGACATGTCGCCACCAATCGCTCTACTTGAGTCTTGGTCATCACTGACCCCCAACCTGTGGAGCTTCCACCTCAGGAAGAAGAATCCATTGAGAGGTATGAGGCCGATCCTGACCTCATCGCCCAATTTGAGAAAATGGACGCAGGATTTGATGGAACGCATGTCGAGTATATGCAAGTGGGAGATATTACCGAGAGTTCTAGTCAGGGAAGATTAGGTATAATTCGCTGTATCTTAGCACACCCCTAGGAGGACGACTGGCATCGAACCTCCATCTTTCAAACCTACGTCATGGTAAAATCTCAACCGTGTAAGGTGATCTTTGACAACGGGAGCTGTATCAATGTAGTCTCTTCAGACTTTATCTCCCGTCTAAGTCTACCTACACACCTTCATCCTAGGCCATACAACTAGGGCTGTCAATGGGTCGGGCCCAGGCCGAGCTTAGGTCGGCCCAGGCCGGGCTCGACTTATCAAGATTAAGGCCCGAGCCCGGCCCAAGCCTGATATTATTGACGAACAGGAGGAGGGACATATATGAATAGAGACACACACCCAGAGGCGCAGAAACGCAGAGAGCCACCGAAGAAGAAGAGAAGAAGAAGAAGAGAGCAAGAAGCAGGGCTCTCCGACAGCCGTCGAGGGAGAGAGAGTAATAGAGAGAGAGGGATAGAGAGAGTATGTAGCAGGGAGGTGTTGGGAGAGCAGGGAGTAGTCACCCCGGGTCGACCCCAACACTCCCTCCATTCCTTCTTCCTCCCCCATGTTCCATATTCTTTTCTTCTTTCCTGTCTTTAGTTTGGTTTGAATGCACTCTTTGATGTACGTGGCCAGCCATGGTCATTTCTTTTTTTTGTGAATAAAGGTACCCTTTTATTGGTTCTCCATCGCTTCTGTTGGTTTATGCTACTAGGTGTTGATCATCTATACCTTTCTCCCCCCCCTCCGGCTGTTTGATCACTCGTATTGAGCTCTTTCCATCATCATGACCTCCTCGTGGGGCCTCTAGGTTGCACCCCTGTCCGTTTGCCTAAAGGGAGATATCCCTCCTTCGTCCCTTTGAGCACCCGAACCCAACACCCTAGCTCGAATCCTTCCCTACCTATATCTCCCCTGAAGGTCCCCAGGCCAGTGCACCTTAACCTCTTTTGGCCAGCACATCCCAGCAGGGCCCTATCCGGTATAGTCCCCATGGTTCTCACCCGGCACAACCTCCATCTAACCCCTGCTCGGTACAACCTCCTCGCCACCTGTCCAGTGCACCCCTCGCATGCCCTTAGCCGGCACACCCTGGCCGTCCCAGCCCGGCACGCCCTGGTGCCAACCAGTCCGGCACACCTCTCCAGCCTCATTAGGCTCTCTGGCCTGCACACTAGTCACCAGTCCCCCCTTTTTTTGCCTGATGTACCCCTGGGCAGTCTTAGAGGTGTCTTCCACTCGTCGCTTCTTTCAGGTTTTTCGAAGTTTTATTAGAGGTGTTGTTGTCCCCGGCACACACCCCAGATTGTCAAGTTCCGCCACTCCATGTGGGCGCGTTCTATTTATCTCCCTTACCATCCGGGTCAAGGGGGCATGATGCCAAATTTTTGTTAGAAAATAATAACATGTCAAAAAGGAAAGTAACAAACAAATGGGGCAATATCATGTTAAGAAAATAAAGGGAGCAACAAACAAATGAAATGACTAATGATAAAAATGCTCAAGTAAGGGAAAAAATTGTGAACAACACGAAGAGGACCAGACTGAATGATAACTATGAGACTTGAATACTCGTCATGCAATGAAGAAGAATGGGGAAACGATTAAGAGAAAGGAAGAGAAAAACCCACATGTACTGCATAAAATCAAGGAAGAGAAGAACAAGAAAGGGCATAAGAAAATGTAGGAGTGGCCCCTTGCCCAGCATACCCCAGCTCCACCTCACCCCTGTACACCCTGCTAGGCCTAGTCCGGCACGCCTCGGTCATCCCCTTCACTGGCACACCTTTGGCTTGGTCTTCCTCGGTTCGCCCTCACCCTTGGCATCCATCCCGGTACACTCTAGCCCGGCCTTCCCCGACACACTCCACCCCTCATCTTGGCCGGCACACCCTGGCTGCCACCCTCGCCGGCACGACCCACCTCAGCCCCAGCCTGGCACGCCCTAACCATCCTCCCCGGCACACCTCCTTTTGAGCCCAGCCTGGTACACCCTCCAACACCCCTACCCGGCACACCCTTGGCCGGTCCTGTCCGGTACACTGCCTCGCCTACGCAACCCTCACCCGGTGCACTCTCTCAACGCTTCCACGGCACACTAGCCCCATCCTTACCCGGTGCAGCCTCTTACCCTCCTTATGCCTTATCCGGCACACCCCCAGGCCTGCATTAATATCCCCTTTGGCCCGGGCTACTTTGCACAGCCTCAGCCTCGGATTGCACCGACTCGGTCCCCTTTGCACAGACTTGTCCCCTCCACTACACAGACCTTGTCCAGGCTATGCATCGACCTTATCCCAGTCTGCACGGACCCCGTCCTGGTCTGGCACGGATCCAACCCTCAATTGCACCGACTCGATCACTCTCCGCATCGACCTTGTCCGGGCATTGCATCGACCTGATCTTATTTGCACCGACTTAATCCCCCTTTGCGCTGACTTTGTCCAGGCTTTGCACTGACCTCTTTCCAGCCTCGATGGCCCATTTTCTTACACACACCACGAATGTAGATGAAAATAAATACGATGATAATCGTAATCAAAACAAATCAAAAAGGGATATATAAAAGACATGATAAAAGAAATAAATAAATGTGCATATTTAAGCATGTGATAAATAAATGGACTCTTCCCACAAGGGGTGGAAGACTCAGTTCTTCTGGGTGGGAATTTCTTCAGTGGAGGAGTCGTGGAGATGTCTCGTGATGCCCAATTTTCACCCAAACATCCCTCCAAGATAGGATGAGTTCACCCCGGAGGTGGAGAAGCACGCAGCAACCCTGTTGAAGCATCGCCAATCTACGGAGGAGCTGGTGACCCCAGAGAATATCGAGCGGTGCCTTCTCAAGCGATTACGGCCGGCAGGTATGGGCACCAGGAATCAGCTTTCCCTTCGGATGAGGAAGTCGTTCTTCTTTCCTTGACCATGTCTTCCTTTGCGCAGACACCGGGAGGTTGGCTGAGGAGAAGGCGCCTTCGACTGAGGCCGTCATTGAGTCACAAATTCCCGAGGATTCAGCCCGATCCCAAGACAAGGGAAAGGGGATGGCCCGGGACGGGTCTTCCAAGCAACGGGGGTCCAAGCGCAAGGATCCCGTGGAGAAGATGCTGTGGGACGCCATGAAGGCCAAAAAGTGGGCCAAGAAGCCCGGCACCGTCCCTGTGGTCGAAGATGGCTCTGGTTCGGCTCTCCCCTCTGTTGAGCTAGAAGGGGCCGAGCCTATTCAGTCGGCTCTCCCGTCTGCTAGGCAAGAGGGGGCCGAGGAGGCCAGGGCCAAAGCGGGCAGCTCTAGGACCGTCTTCGAGGCTGGAGCACCGAGCGAGGCAGGTGGCGTTTAGGGCGGAGACGTCGGGGCCAAGCTGACGGAGGTCGGGGGGTTGCGGGAAGAGGTGATGCAGCCCCAACAGACCGAGGCGAGAGGGGTGGAGGAAGCAGCGGCTCAATCCAGACCAACCGATGGGGTCCCCGAGGGGGTGTCGCTCGGAGGGGAGCCCCTATTCCGGCTGCTCTGGAGAGGCTGGGCATCCGGGGCCCTCTATACCAGAAGTGTTGCAGCATCGCCACAAAGGTGGTGTGCGGAGGAGACAGGCAGCACTCCCCGGTCGCGGCCCTCAAAATGGTTATGGAGGGTGGCCAAATCTTGGCCCAAATGGGGGCCACCCTAGTTGAAGCTTACGCTCAGTCGGGGTCGGACCGGGCGAACCTCGCCTGGACCCTTGGTACATCCGACAAGAAGATATCCTGGCTCACTGAGGAGCGCGATGGGCTGTTGCGGGAGCTCTTGTCATTTAAAGAGCTGGCGAAGGTGAGTCAGGCAAAGGCCCGGGACTTGACCGAGAAACTAGCTCGGGCACACGAGTCACTCGAGAGGAAGGGCAAGCTTCTGGAGGAGGAGTGCGTGGCCCGTGCCGAGCGAGATGGCCAGTGGGAGGCCGAGCGCGCCGAGCTACTAGACTGAGCTGAGGAAGCCGTGCGCCTTCGGTTGGAGGCCGAGGCTGATCGAGCTGAGGCAGAGAAGCAGATGGCTGAGGTAGATCGGAGGTTGGCCGAGGCAGAACGGGAAAAGGCCGAGCTCACTAGTAGGGTGGGATCGGTCGGGCCGGAGGCACTCCAGCAGTTTAAATGCTCGAAGGCCTACCGGGTCGACCTTAAGGAGGCAACCCTCCCCTACTATGAGTCTGCACTTCGTCGAGGCATCCGCAAGGGGTTCAAGCATGGCTATAACCGGGCCATCTTCTGGGAGGAGGAACAGGTGCCAGGGATGATCATTTTCCCGTCTGGTCAACATTACGACTCGGACCAGGCGACCTCAAAATCTTCTGGCTCGGCATCGGGGGAAGAGGAGGACCAAAGGGACTCATCTTCGTCCGAGGAATCGCCAACTCCAGATGCCTCAGGAGGGCGTGCAACCGAGGTAATTCCCACATCAGTTGGGTCAGTGCCAGGGTCGGCCATCGCCGAGGATACTGGGGGCGGACCGTCTGGGCCTTCAACTTTCGAGCCTCAGAATGGGGCAGAGGCCTGACTTTCTTTTCTCCTTTCTTGTATTTTTTCTTGAAGAAAAACTTTCTCTTTTTGATGTAATGAAAAAACCAAAAATGTAAGGCAGTGGCGTCGTAATCTGGACTTGCCCATTTGTACTTGCCTTTGCCATGGTTTGACCACCGTATCTGTAGTAGTTGGAAAGTACCAATTTTTCTTGTGCATCCCTTGCACGCTAGTTGGGCGGGCGTCTGACATGGTGTCTTTTCGTTTTCTCATGCTTTAAATGCCTGGACACTTCGTGTGTCCTGCTGGGAGGAACTTAGGAGGCTGAGGTGACCGTTTGTAGGGAAATGCCCCTTCAGTGTGTTTTCAAGGGGAGAATCATTTAAGGCAAGTAGCCTCCCTTCGCCTATAAAAGGTCTGAAGGGCGTCTCTTCCTCTCCTCTGAAAATCAGGGATGAGCCTCCTATCACTGGCTTAGTAGGGGTCCCACGGAACCCCAACCGAAAACAACGGCGGTTGTAAAAAGTAGCAACTACAGCCAGAATAACAGTAACAGCAGGAACAATAAACTCAGTGGTGGGTAGAACCTCGGCTCTACAACTACTCCTATAGTATCGAAAAATATGCCCCGATCTCATAGTCGGGGGACCACCAGAACATGAACCACCAGACTACGACCGCCCTAGTCACGCTACTAGGAAAATGACATGACGCCACTGTCATGGAGGCCTGTCCTCACAGACAAGGGCCCACCGAAATCACGCGGTTAGGAAACGCAGTCACGACCTCGCCGTCGTGAACTCTACACCATCTAGGGAGAAGTCCTTAGTGACGCTCACTGAAAACCCTAGACCTCAACTCCGGGAGAACACCCAAAAACTACACACAAAAATCTCATCTCGAGGATGAGAAGCGAAATCTTGAATCAGGACAACTCACGTCCCGTGATGGGAGTACCTGCCCACTAGAAGTAAGGCCGGATGCGTCCATTGATGACTTAGTCCACAGCCTTATGTGTTTCTCTACGACGCCCCAGACAGAGACCGAGACACCGTATAGTAACTAGGAACACAAACTAAGGACTAACTGGAGTCGTGCTCATTAGCACGGGTCCGACGCCCCCAGCCACGTATGCACACACAGACCATGTGCCCTAGGTCAGGCCCTCTAGCTGGTTCTTCCCTCGAAGCCCGGACTCAGGCTGCGCATGGGGGCCCTACGGTAACCAGCCTAAAAATCATCTCACTTAGGTCACACTCTACACCACTCCCAAGTGGGTCCGCACACACGTGCGTAGGAAAGCTACGACTAGTGGGGGCTTACAAAACGTGAACACTGAAAACCATACACGCACCCATCACAAGCAAGGTGAGTAACTGGTGGCTCATAGCCACCAGACTCTGGACAACCTACTAGACCTAATAACCCAACGCTCCTTGAGTCACGAGACTCTGGTCAAGACCTTTGAACGTGACGACACAGCGCCATCAATCTGGCCTAATCCCTAGGTCTAAAACCACGGTAACACGGAGCCTCCGAACACCCACAAACATGAACACAACCCCACGGGGTGTCCGGGACACTCACAGGGTCATTGGTCGATCATTGGATCTCAACCGGACCGACCGGAGATCAACACAACGCAAAACGGACACGGTGAGCATGAAAAACCACCTAGCGGTCCTCTCTAGACTGCTAGGGAGCCTGGCGGTCTCCTCCAGACCGTGAGGCCCGGCCTAGCAGTCCAGCCAGGATCGCAAGGGTCGAAGATAAACCAAACCCCAAGCGGTCACTCTCGGACCACCAAGTAGAGTGGCGGTCCTCTGCCTGACCGCTAGGCGTAGCCTAGTGGTTAGTCGCAAGGCCGCTACCCCACTGACCTCAAACGATCAAAACACAGAAAAATGGTCATGTCCTGACTGCTAAGCGATGCCTGGCGATCTTCACCAGACCGCTAGGCCCTCTTGGCGGTCCATCGCGCGACCGCAAGGCTCGAACCGATATAAGGGAACCCTAGCAGTCTCCACATGACCGCCTCATACCCTAGCAGTCCCTGGAAGGACCGCTAGGTCGTCCCAAGCGTGAAATCGGTGAATACCACAGAAAACCCCATTCTACGCCCCGTTCACACCCTTGTGAAGAGAAAAATAAGGGAAAACTAGTCCCTGTTCACAAATTAAGCACATTGACCCTTTTGTTAAGTCATCTAAGAATGGTCAATGAATTTGAGATGACGAATGTGTAAGGTTTTGGACTTTGGTACCATGCTAAATTAATGTAAAAAAAAAATTGCGCCCTACTGGGAGTCGCTTCTTTATAAACCAACGCCTCTTCTCATAATCGCTATTAAAAAAAGGAAAATAAATAAACGACAAGCTCAGAGTCACTATTTTCTCTTACTGCGCCCTCGCATTAGGTCGCTAATTCTCATAAGAATCCTTTTGCTAAGTCCTTTGTCATCATTTGCTTGCTCATATTTCGTGTGACCATTTTTTAAATTCCAGTTTACATCTGCTTGCATACGTGTCGCATTTTCCTTTATGCTTTGATCTTTGCCTTAGTTGATTAAAGGCTTGGCCCCTTGACCCTCTGTCAAGGTCAAAAGGACGTCCCCTTGCTTATTGAGCAAGGGGCCAAGCCGGACAAATGAATTAATCTATTTGCTTAAATTTGGAAGACAGGAATAGGCAAAGATGCAAATACACAAGGGCAATCAAAAGGAGCAACTCAAGTAACATCAAAATCTGGAGATCAAAGGGAGTCTAGGAGATACTACCTCATCTCCACGCGTGATCGACATCCCGACGAAGCACCGCTTGAGAAGAAGGCTAGGACCCAAGATCCGGGCCCGAGCACGAGCGCTCTGACAGAAGACTTATACCTCATCCATGTGGGAGAAGATCCGGGCAGAACACTAAGGATCGGCGTGAACTTATCCGAGCACGACAGGCACGCCTATGTGAGGTTTCTCACTGCCAACCAGGATGTGTTCGCTTGGTACGAGAATGAGCTTCCCAGAATCCCACCAGAGGTTATCACACACCAACTAAGGTTGGAACCCACTTGCCGCCCGGTCCAGCAGCGTCGAAGGCGTTGCAACCCCGAGCGACAGGCTATCATCAGGGAACAGGTGAACGAAAAGCTACGCTCCAGGCTACTCAGGCCTACTCAATACCGAGACTGGGTAGCCAATATAGTCCTGGTCCCCAAGAGTAATAGAAAGTGGTGAATGTGCATCGACTGCACCAACCTCAACAAAGTTACACCCAAGGATAGCTTCCCTATGCCACAGATCGACCAACTAGTCGACGCGATGACCGGGCATGAAATGTAGAGCTTCTTAGATGCTTACGCCGGGTATCAGCAGATCAGCATGCACGAGCTTGACCAGGATAAGACCGCATTTGTCACCGATCACGGCCTCTACTGCTACACTCGAATGTCATTCGAGCTGAAGAATGCGAGGGCAACCTACCAACTCCTTGTCAACCACATGTTCGACTCACAGATCGATCGCAACATGGAGGTATACATCGATGACATGCTCGTCAAGAGCCTCCAAGCCGCGGAGCATTTGTGTGACCTGGCGGAAACCTTCACCACGCTCAGAAGGTATAACATGAAGCTAAACCCAGCTAAGTGCGTGTTCGGAGTACGGTCAGGGAAGTTCTTAGGCTTCCTCGTTACCCACCGGGGAATCGAGGCCAACCTTGACCAGATCAGGGCGGTGCTAGAGATGCAAGGGCTAGGCTGAGTAAGGGACGTACAGTGCCTCACTGGTCGCGTCGCCACCTTGGCTCGATTCCTATCCCGGGCCGTCGAACGATGCCGCCCTTTTTTTCGGCTAATCAAGCAAGCGAATCAAGCACCGGAGAAGAAAAGGCACATCGACTGGGACCAGGAGTGCGAGCAGGCATTCAAAGAGTTAAAATAGTACCTGACATCCCCTCCCGTCGTCGCCAAGTCGCAAAAAGGAGAAGAGTTGCTCCTGTATCTATCCGTGACACCGAGCACAATGAGTGCCGTCCTCACACGGAAAGAGGTAGGGGTTGTGAGGCCCGTTTACTACGTCAGTCGAGCACTACAAGGACCGAAATTCCAGTACTCGCAAACTGAAAAGTTCACCCTTGCACTCATTAGGGCCGCTCGCAAGCTGCGACCATATTTCCTGGCTCACCCAATCGTCGTCCTCACCGACCAGCCATTACGACAAATCCTCCAGAACCCTGACGCCTCAGGAAGGCTAATCAAATGGGCTATCGAGCTAGGAGAATTCGACATCAACTTTCACTTGAGGACCGGGATCAAGGCTCAGGCTCTCATCAACTTCGTAGCTGAGTGCACTATACCCGCTGAAGACTCACCCGAGTAGCCCTCCGGGCCCACATGGGAATTATATGTTGACAGATCGTCCTGCGCCGCGGGGGAGTGGAGTGGGGTTGGTCCTACTCTCACCGGAAGGGCTTGAGCTTCAGTACATATTGCGATTCATTTTCCCGACCATGAACAACGTAGCCGAGTATGAGGCACTCCTCTCAAGGCTGCGTATGGCAAAACACTTCGGGGCGACCAGCGTACGGGCGTACAACAACTCCATGCTCATCACTAAACAGGTAAAGGGAGAGTTCGAGGCACGAGAGCCATCCATGATTAAGTATTTGGAGCATGCTAGGGCCGCGGCAAAAAAATTCTCCCATTTTGAGGTGGTTCACATCCCACGGGAAGACAACGCCCGAGCAGACACACTATCTCGCCTAGCGTCAGCCACCATGGTCTCCAACTCAAGATCGGTCCTGATAGAAGAATTATCGGCACCAAGCATAGACGAGCCAGTACCCCAGGTAAATGCCATCGATTATGAGCCCTCCTGGATGGATCCCCTCTTGGATTTTCTCCTTCAGTAACAGCTCCCGAGTGACCGCGTCGAGGCTCGATGTACGCGAGCAAGAGCAGCCCACTTCACCGTGGTGAATGATAGATTGTATCGCCGCTCCCTCTCAGCCCCACTATTGAAGTGCTTGTTCCCTACGGAAGCCAACCAGGCCATCCGGGGAGACACCGAAGGTGCGCTTCATCGGATTCATCTTCAACTCATACTACCGGAGCCTCTCGAAGATGACCCTGAGGTCATTGAGATGATCTTCTCTCTTCTTAGTCTTGACGACTAGATCATCAATGTAACATTCGACTTTGTTGTATAGCAATTCATCAAAAATTTTAGTCATTGCTCATTGGTACAAGACGCCAGTGTTCTTGAGGCCAAAGGGCATCCTTTTGTAATGGAATATCCACTTGGGTGACCGGAAGGCCGTGTGAATTCGGTCGTGCTCCGCTATCTAAATCTGGTTGTAGCCGGATGACCCATCCATAAAGGATAGCGCCTTGTGGCCAATAGTTGAATCAATCATCACCTCGGTGATGGGCACCGGGAAATCATCCTTTGGGCATGCCTTGTTCAGGTCACGGAAGCCCACGCAAATCCTGATCTGTCCATTCTTCTTCTTCACCGATACAATATTGGGCAACCAAGTGGTGTATTGGTTCTAAAATATGAAGTTGACGTCAATGTGCTTGTCAACTTCCTTATAGATTTGGCTGATCAATTCTGGCCTCATCCACCGGGGAGGCTATTTCACTGGCTCGATCTTGCGATTGATGGCCAAAATGTGCTGAGCCACAGTGGGGCTAAGGCCGGGCATCCCTTTGCAATCCTGGGCGAAGCAATCCTGAAATTCTTGCAGCAGCTTCATATATTGCTCCCTCTCCTGGGGAGATAGGAGGGCGCTTAGAAAGGTCACCCTGAGATCGCTCTCTGTGCCAAGGTTGACTTTGATGAGTTCATCAACGGTGGCCTAACCACCATCTTCAATTTCCAGCGGCGTCGGGAGTAAGTCCATGAAGTCTTGATCATTCTTCTGCCTCGAGGACATCATATGCTTTGTCTTGCTTTGCCTCGCTGGGAGGTGGAACACTACCCCTAAGGATAGAGGGCTCTTTAGTCCCTTACCCTTGTAGGACATTGTCGAAGTTTGCGACGACCTTCGTTCGATGTGTTCCCAACGTCTATGAGGGGTGTCCTCGCACGGCCCTTCACCTGCTAGTGGCGGTGACTGCGAGGTGCCTTCTGGTGTGGAGAGATGGGGAAGTTCTCCAGGTGCCTCCTCATAGTCATCGTAGGTAGCTTCTACAGGGGCCAAGGTGATTGTTTGCCATGCTTGGGACTGCTCCACCGCTGGCGGCCAGGGTTGTTCATTCTCCTTTGCACCTTCAAAAGTCTGGTGCTAGACCAACGCCATGTAGATTCCCCTTCCGTAGATGCCTATCACATGGGAGCACAGTAGAGCCACCTCAAAGTCTCCCATTCGGAGTTCATCCTTCTCAATTAGGTCTTGAGCGATGTCCTTGAAGACATAACAATCTTCAATGGGGTGACCCAGTACCCGATGATAGGGGCAGAATAGAGGGTTGTCGCTTCTTTGGACGTCTTGCGGCCTTTTGGACTCTAGGAGGGAGACCTTGCCGTAGCGGCAAGCCCATTCGAAGATCCATCGAGTCTTGTTCCTCGGGAAGGAGTAGGGCTTCTGCATCCTTTCCCGTAGTATGGGGGCTTGATTCGCTGGCTGACTAGTCGAGGGAGTAGCGACTTCCTTGTCTTCTCTGCTCGGGCGCCTAGGAGCTCTGAAGCTGGTGCTCGAGGATTGGCTTTCACATGTGTCCTGTCAGGAAGCGATGCTCTCGATCAGACTGGACAAAAGTGAAGTCGTTTTGGCCAGTTGTACCTTCAATATCTCAATCTCTTGCTACTGCTGGTAGCAAAGGGCGAGCATGATGAGGTCATATTGAGAAAGATCCACAGTGCGACCCGCACTGCTACTTCCTACTTCGGTGTCAAGCCGAGGTGGAGGTGCCTCATCATCGTGGCCACTTAGGATTGGCCCCTAAGGAGAGAATGGGTGTCACGCCCCGAGCGCGGAAGATTACCCAGAGGTTACGTGACAAGTCTATATCTATCATGTCAATCAGAGCGTAGTGCATTCAACACAAAGACAGAGCACACAATATAGCAATAAACCCAATCCTTTATTTATTCAAAATCATCCTTAATTACATTCTTCAACTAGTTTGACTCAAATAAGAAAGAAGATTACAAATTGACTCAAGAACTATAAAGATAGACAAAACTATGAAACTCTCGACACTTGGAAGGTTCTATGACTTCACTCTTGCTCTTCCCCATCCGTGTTTGTTACTTCCTCATCGGACTTACCTGAAAAAGAGGGAAAAAACTATATGAGCGAGAGCTCAGTAGGTACTAGATCTCAAATACTAGCATTGCTTTAAGTAAATTACCCATTATCCAATCATGTTATATTGAAAATGGGAATAATGATACTAGGATTGTTCTGACAGTCATTCCACTCCGGTGGGATTGACTAACCGCCGTGTATCCATTTTTTGATGATTTATAACCTTCAATTCTTGTAATGGTTGGAAATCTCCGTTGGATACTACTTCCATCAAACTAGGACCTCCATTATGAGACCTCCGTCAGTCCCCGCCAGCCTGGGATTCCCATTAGGATGTCGAACAGGTTGTACCTCAAATCATGCACCTGTTGACTCGATCGAATCGCGTGTTCATCTCTGTTCTGAGTCACAGCCCACTATGGGCCGTCTAAGTCCATAAGCGGCCATAAGAGGACCGTTTGACTCACGGAGCAGCTCACAGGAGACCATGTAGTATTGGCTAAGTGCCAAGTCATTACTGGTCGATTATCCTTGGTTTTTTTCTTCGACCTGGCCATGTTAAGCCGACCTAAAAGTCTCTAGACTAGCCTAAGAGCCATGGGCTGAACCCTAGTTTGGTTCCACCATGCCTCAGGCGGCCTAGGAGCCCATTGGGTAGTCTTCTCTATCCTAGTTGGCCCATTTATTAAACGGTCGAGAGTGGCCCGTTTAAGTTGCTGAGCGAACTATCGATGGACCGTTTAGTTATGGAGCGGCCCAATATCAATTGTGTACCTTTCGTCGTGGGCTTTAATCCTCGTTGTCCTGAACGACTGGTAATGGACCCCCTGTATTTGATAAGCTGCCCAAGCCTAACCATTCCATCTTCTGCACAGCCCATAACGGACCGTTTACCCTTGGTACCGAGCTGAGTCTTCCTTTGGCCCAGTTCATCTACCCCAGCCTAGTATAGACCGTGTATACCTTGAGCGGCCCTAGTCTGACCACGCAAATTCTGGAACTCGATTTTCATGCTTTATTGTGTGCTTCGATGGCTGAGTCATGGCCGGCTTGTGCTACTAAAACCCTGGATTATTCTTGTTATTCCAAGATAGCTTGATCAATATTTAGACATAACGTGGGATCTTGGATCCATCAAATCAATATCAACGTATCATAAGGGCCCAGTCTGGTCCTGAGAGGAGCGCCCAAAAAGTACTAGTGCCTCGGGGAGTTATAATGACATGGTGAGACATTGCACCGAGTGCATGACTAGCGTGATGTCTACGACATTTCATCCACATGATTCATTTCATTCTTCTTCTCTATGTGATTAGTTATTGAATTCCTGCATGGAATTATCTACATGACGTACCTATTACATGCTTGATCGGCCAGTCCCTAGATATGCTATGTTTCTATTCTTTAATTCTGAGTAATTCATTGCCGTTGTTCCTTTTATTTCATCGCATGACATTAATGTAATTTGTTAATTACTTAAACATTGTCTGCTATTACCTACTAAGCGTTTGCTCACTCGGTTATTTTCCCCCCTTTCCGGTAGCTCCGGCGATGACTCTCAAACTGATAGGGATGGACAGGAGTGAAGTCCTTGGAGCGAGCTAGCTAGAAAGCCTTGTAGAAATGTCCTTAAATAGTTCAAGTCAAGATTGTCATCATGTTATAGTCACTTCAGAGTTGTATTTGTAATTAAGTTGTAATGTAATGATGTCAGTGAATTTTGAGAACTTCTTTGGCACTTCTAGTTGTTGGTGGATGTTGAAACACATTAGGTTCAATTAATTGGAATAAATGGTTATTTTGGGAATTACTCTTCTCGTTGCCATGGCATTGTGTTGGAGTCATATAATTGCTAACCCAAAGCACATAATGTCTGGAAATCAACATATTTTATCTCTTTCTACTGCTACGTCTTGATATTCCATGTTGGGGCATGACATGAAGGCTTAGAAGATGTAGAGGCCTCAGGTGGTGAAAGGATAGCGGCGATGATTGGCTCAGGTGAAGGTGAAGGCGAAAGCGGAGCTTGCTCAGGCTCAGGTGACAAGAAAGATGGAGGAGAGGGTGGAGACGGTAGAGGCAATGGAGATGCAGGCGATGGTGGTGATGTGGGCAATAGGGATAATGTTGGTGGTGGAGATGGTGGAGAGGATGAAGGCGAAGCTAAAGGCCGTGGGGCCCAATGTCAGCGTATTGATACGACACGTCGAGTGGCCTTGGGAGTGGAAGTAGTGGAAGTGGCAGCGGAAGTGGAGGAAGCACTAGCCTGAGCAGAGGCTTGGGTTTATGGAGGTGATGAAGACAGGGTAGGAGGTGGTGAAGGTAATGGTGTAGGTGGAGATGGAGATGGCAATGAGGTAGACAACAGAGTGGGTGTAGCACCACATGAGAGATCATAGGGGTGCCTCTGGTCTTGTCCAGTGAGTGTTTTGAGAGTGCTCGTTAGGTGGTAAGAGTGTTCAGATAATAGTCGGAGTGTAGCGAAGGTTTTCTCTCTTAGTAGTAAGGTGGTTTCGTTTGTCTCTTGTAGGAGTTGAGTAGGTTTTTCTTGGTGGAGTTCACCGTGTACTTTGTCTATCCGTCGAAGTTCTATTTATAGGGGGTTGTTTTGGAGGGGGGAAGTCCAACCCTTAGTAGGGAAGGATGTCAATTGTGGAGTAACGTTCTCCGCGATCGTGAGGGGAGTTTTCTATTGAGGGATTAATATCCTGGAGTCGGTCGGCTCCCTGATGAGTCTTACGACGGTTGTGGGGCGTACTCGTCTTTAGTGGGTTTGAGTTCGATGTCGTGTGGAGTAACGGTCGGTCGTCGGAGAGTTTTTCGGTGACTATTGCGTCTGGGTCAATGCCTCTCGCTTTGATGAATCCAAAGGTCGTTCGTCCTGGGTCGTTTGTTGTGGACAACGGTTGTTGAGGCTTGTTGTAGACTGCGGGCCTGGCGGAAATGGGTCTCTTACGGGCCGAGTCGATTTTACCCTCTTCACTGGCCCCCTGTTGTCAGATGTCGAGCACTTTTTTGGGAACTGAGAGTCGAGTTCGAGAAGGTGTGTTGAAGGGCAGTTCCGAGGGTGATCTCCTCATGTGGCTTGGATCAGTGACCCCGCCCATGTGCTTGGCGTGCACGGCGTCTTTGGCAGGCGACGCCTCTGTAATTTGTCGGTTAGCAGGGCCTTTGACTTGTGGGGGTATCATTTCCCTGGGGTTGCGCGACAGTTGGAGGCTAGCGAGGTTGCGCAGGAGAGGCTGGAGACCCAGGGCGCTGAGCTCCGAGCTCGTTAGGCGGCGCAAGAGGCTGAATGCACCGAGTTCCAGGAACAACTTAAGTTGCGGGAGCGAGTCTTCGCCGAGGCCGAGCGCGATCGGGACGCCTTCCGCATTCAGGTTCGAGTAGTGGAGGAGACTCTCCAGGAGACATCCAAACGGGTTGAAGCAGTTGAGGCTCGATCGCTTTAGCTGGGGGCTTTGGCTGACGTCGCCGAACTCCGGGCTCGGGAAGGGGAGTCGCGGGTCGAAGACCTGCGTGCATTGCTGCACGTCGTCGGCCTGGAGGCAGTGGACTGCCATCGCTCGTCTTCGGCTTATCGAGATGAGCTGAACGCAGCGACCATTGAGGTTTTACGGCCCAGCCCGGGATTGTGGCTTTCAGGAGGGCTGGGCGGCTGCTCTTCAGATTGTGGCCACCAATCGGGGCGTCCCAGTGCCGTCCCTCGTTCCCTCACTGACACCGTTCGAGGGCCGTGACGAGGAGGAGGAGCCGAGCACTGGGGATCAGGCTGTTGGGGCCGAGGCGGCGATAGAGAAGGAGTTGGTTGATCTTCTCAGATGATGCCCCACCTTCCGCAGGCGTGCCAGGGGTCCAAGACTGCGGGCTGGACGACGCTGCTGTTGTCGGGGGAAGCTCTTGAGAAAGTGCTTGCAATCTCTTCTTTTACTTTCAGCTTCCTGTGTACTGAATTCTTCTTTTTTTGTTCTGTCGAGGTATGTCTGAACAGTTGGCCCTTGTCCTATACGATTTTCCTTGTATTTTGGCGTGGGCTCATGATGCGTTTGGCCTCCGGTGCTTATGCGTCGCTGGTGGTCAGCTTTGTACGTTTTCCTTCAGCACTGTTGCTCTTTGTTTCTAGGGGAGTATGAGTGTTCGCCCTTTGGGAGCGCGAACGCTACCATCGTTTTCGAAGGATCAGGGGTGCTCGCTTCTTGAAAGCTCAAAAGCTACCATCATTTTGAGGGGAGCGGGAGCACTCGCCTCTAGGAAGTTTGGAAGCTACCTTCATTTCTGAGGGGAGCAAGAATGCTCGCCTCTAGGGAGCTTGGAAACTACCTTCATTTCTCCAGGGAGCAGGAGCGCTCGCCTCTAGGGAGCTTGAAAGCTACCTTCATTTCTCTAGGGAGTGGGAGCGCTCACCTCTAGGAAGTTTGGAAGCTACCTTCATTTCCGAGACGAGCAGGAGTGCTCGCCTCTAGGGAGCTTGGAAGCTATCTTCATTTTCGAGGAGAGCGGGAGCGCTCGCCTCTAGGAACCTTGGAAGCTACCTTCATTTTTGAGGTGAGCAGGAGTGCTCTCCTTTAGGGAGCTTGGAAGCTACTTTCATTTTTGAGGGAGCATGAGTGCTCGCCTCTTGGGAGCTTAGAAGCCACCATCGTTTCCGAGGGAGTATGAGTGCTCGTCTCTTGGGAGCTCGGAAGCTACCATCATTTTCGAGGGGAGCAGGAGTGCTCGCCTCGCATGTCCCTTTCGGACTGTTAAACCTACTCCTTTGCTGTCCCAACTGGGCTTTGCATGTGCACGCCCTTCTCGGGTTGCCAGCCTGTTCAATTTATCAGTTTTTGGGTTTGACTAATCGCGTCCCACTAGGGCTGTCAAATCAACCCACTTGTCCCACCCATACGGCACACATGTCCCTCCGGGAGTGCCAAACCCTCTCTGCCTTTTGGCACCATAGGTCTTCGAAAAAAAAAAATGGGGCTAAAAATATTGGTGTCTCTGCAGACTTGGTTGTTTCTGTTAGGGGAGCAATCAAGGGCAAAAAGGATTTAACCCGGCTAAGGTGAAAATCCGAAAGGACGCCTTAGGCAAAAATGGGTTTCCCTCAGTGTGAAAACCCGTAAGGGTGCACTGGAAAAAGCTAAAGGGGGCCAGTACTGGTGAAAATCCGAAAGGGCGGTAGGGCTGGTAAAGTGATAAAAAAAAAGATGAAGCATACATGCAAGAGGATAGAAGCAAGATTGCAAAGTTTTGTCCTTTATTCATCGACACTATCCATGGAGCCCGAGACAAGTCCTCGGGAGTAACTCAAAAAAAAAAGAGACACGAAGGCGCCCTATGTACAAAAAGGTGTCGAAGCTCGTCAAGCCCCGGACTCGACCCTCGACAACTTTGCAAGGCGAGCCTCCCTCTGCGAAACCTCCTCCTGGATCTCCTCCAGCTGACGACGGGATGTCTCTAACACGGTTTGCACACTCTGGCGCTCCACCTTGGCCTCCCGAAGCTCCCTCCGCAGCTCCTCTATTTGGAGGAAGGCCCTCTGACTACACTCCTCATCGCTCTGAAGTCGAAGGCTCACTTCAACTTGGGTCGCACGAAGCCCGCGGAGCTCCTCCTCCTCCCGCTGGATCTGCAGTCGGGCCTTCTGTCTCCGCTCCTGGACGACATGGAGATGGGCGAACTCACCCCACAACGCGGTCAGCCTCGTCGCCCATGTATCTCGAGGAAGACCCAACATGTGATAGCTCCTGGTGAATGCCTCCAAGCTACCCCTCAAAGCCTCTACAGCAGGCAAAGGGTCGACATGAATCAACTGATCGAGGCTCTGCAGAA
The DNA here is from genome assembly GCA_024336825.1 of Amorphophallus titanum. Taxonomy (NCBI): domain Eukaryota; kingdom Viridiplantae; phylum Streptophyta; class Magnoliopsida; order Alismatales; family Araceae; genus Amorphophallus; species Amorphophallus titanum. The sequence goes on along the minus strand of JANBPO010000598.1, from coordinate 2,697,486 downwards.
GCTGCTCAGCCATGGTGGCATTCAATGCCACCCCAAGCGCGGGAATGTCCGGCCACTCAACCCTGAGTGCAGGAAAGTCCACGAGCGCCGCTGCCGCTCCTTCTGCTGATCCTGAATTAAAAAAAAAAGGAGCACAAACTCGTGAGTGTATCACCACGATAAAATCACCTTGGTAAAGGTCCAAAAGTGCAGATCGCAATGGCTTTTACCTGAGCCAGTCAGGTCCGCCAGGTCAGCCCTGCGAGAAGACCCCTCCTCCGGGACTGTAGAAGAGCTATCCACAAGTGTTGGCCCCTTTTCTGTGGGCGGTACCGGTGTGGCCGATCTCTCTGCAAGCGAGACAAGGCATGGAAAGTCTCAGCACTCCATCGACACCATTAATCCAAATAAGCCTTTTACAGTGTAAAGATATACCAGTCTCTACAAGCAGCTCCTCCTCAGTCTCAGTAGTGTCGACCCCTATCGTGGGCTCCATGGTAGGAAAGCAGTTGAAAGAAGGCACCAACATATAAAATGGTGATCGATACCACAAAGGAAAGGAGTTTTGTCTGATGGATGACATAAGTTCCTAATTCGACAACAACATACCAAGAGTTGCTGGCTCAGTAGAGGCCGCGGCCTGGTCAACGGTGCCCCGCTCCTCTGAAGGCGCCTGGGATGAGCCGGCCGCCATGTCAACCTCGTTCGGCTGGGGGGGGATGTCTCTCCTCTGGGTGATCATCAACTGTTTAAGGCAGAGGCGTCATACAATGTCGACATGCGGAAATATATATGGCAGAAGGAATGTACGAAATATTTTTGTGCATACCTGAAGTCGGCACCCCACTGGACTTTGCAACATCGGCCGTGCCTGTCGATAGCCCCATGGCTAGGGAGGATGCTCTCCTAACAGGGATTCCAACCCTGGTGATCGGAGCCCTCACATCCTCGTCATAGGCTGTCAAGTCAGTAGAAGACCCTGTCTCCATGAGCCTAGAAAGCTCGTCCAAGGAGGAAGCCGTCTGGGCGGTTGCATAATGAGCAATAAAATAAGTCAGAGGGCTCATAGCTTCATGTGTGAAGAAAATCTAGCCCTAAATTACTTGGGCTAGTCCTGATCTCTCCTTCTTCGGAAGAACTCGAGGAAGAGGAAGAAGAGCCCCCGCTGGAGGAGGTGTTGGAAGACCATGTACCCGACGAAGTATCAGAGCTTCCCCCGCTGGAGGAGTCTGAACAACCCCTTGCCTATTGAGCAAGGGGCCAAGCCGAACAGATGAAGTAATCTGTTTGTTTAAGTGTGAACTACAGGTACAAGGCAAAGAAGAAGAAACAAAAAAAGCAACAAAAGTACACAAGAGCTCAAACTCAGGTAATATCAAAATCTCATGTATATATATATAAATATCTGAGTACAAAAAGATACAGATGAAGAAGTACAAGTCTCTCTCTAGCTCTCGCCTCCACCCTCCTCTCTCCTACTCTCTGCCTCACCCTCATCCTGGTGACGAGTCCGTGGGGGGGGGGGGCATGGACCCCCGGGAAGCCGCTGGAGCTCGAGCCTGCCCCTCTGCCTCGTTCCTCTGTCGGGTCGAGGAACTGGCCAAGTAAGAAGTGCTAGAAAAGGCGCTCGAGTGCCCTGCAGCTCGCGCCCGCTCTCTGCCCCTCTGGAGGTGCTCCTCTGTCACTCGAAGTCACTCCTGTATGACACCCAGCTGCATCCTCAGGTCCGCAAGCTCGCGCTCGCATGCTAGCTGCTCCGCCGTCTGCTCCGCCCTCTCTCGGGTGCGCTCCCTCCGCTCCATCTCGAGGAGGACTCTCAACTCGGTCGCCTCTCTCGGCAGCTCCTCCTGTCGCCCCAACGCTTGCTCGAGCTCGGCAACCCACTGATCACTGATGGTAATCGTAGCTCGAAGCTCCTCAGTCTATAAAATATATAATAAAAAGAAGGAAAACATAAGTTTTTACGAGCACATAATGATATGCTCAAGGGCACTTTATGAGTTTGGTTTGCAAGCTTACCCGTGCTGCGAGGTCGCGCTCCGCTTCCTCCGCCCGAGCAACTGCTCCTGCTAACTACTCCTCTAGTACAGTGACCTCTGCACTCGGCCCCTCGAGCTGGAAGCCCCTCCTGCACCTCCTGCCACCGCTCCCTGCTGGGCACGCTGCATACATTAAGATTGTCAGTAGCTAATCATCAATAATTCATAAAAATCATTTGCATATAGATAAGTTGCACTCACCAAGGTTTTGAGGTCAGCCTGTGTGGTTGCCAACTGGGCCTCCAGGCTGTGAAGATGGACCTTCATGTCCATCGCTGCTATATCCCTTGCATCCTGCATTCATCACACATATTAGTTGTATAATAAACAGATATCATTTATAAAAAAAAGGGAAAAAAGTGCATTCATACATACCCCTAAGACCCTCATCTAGGGACGGCCCGCGTAGACCTCCCAGTAGTGTCTGAAGTACTCAGAGCTATCTACCGCCTGCGAGGTGACCCGTGTCCCGCTGCGCTGCCAGTCAGCATACTGGTCTGCAAACTAAATCCTCTAGTCAATCGCCTTCGTACGTCCGCGGGTCTTCCTACCAATCCCACGGGGCTCTCCAACCTCGACTCACTCCTAGTGCAGGCCGAGGGTCCTCATCACCAACCTAAGCCGTAACGGCTCGATGTCATTCAGGCAATGAACCCAAAGCTCATGCCCGAAGCAAGGTCAGCCCGCTCCCAAGGCTGACCCTCATCGGTCATCCCCTCATAGGGCCTCCAAACCACCTGCATTCATCATTCATATGCATATCATTTCATAAAGCAGGAAATAAACTAAGCAAAATGCATCATATTTAGCATACATACCAGTGAGGCAGGGTAGTCACGGAACTCCCGTCGAAGAACACGCAACTCGTAAGCGAGTGGTGCTCTAGTCACCAGAGGTAACCACCGTCGTGTTAACGGGAATGACTCCTCATCTCCAGGTCGAGGATCGACATGGCCCATCGGCATGTATAGGTGGCTCAACACCTGTATCCATCAATTGCATTAGTAAACATTCATATGCATAATCATGTTCATAAGCATTTAAATAAGCAAAATTACATGCATACCTGAAGGAAAGGTGAAAAGTCACTAACAGTAGTCTCTCGACCTGTCCCCATGGACAGATTGGCCATCAGGTGCACCAGCAGGGTGGCTCCCAACGCGTACCTCCCAACGCTCTCTAGGTCCTCAAGGATGCCCAAGAATCTGTAGTTGATGATATCCCCCTTTGTACCCAGCATCAGCCTCCCAAGCAACAAGAATAGAAACCTCCTCAAGTCTCGGTCCACTCGCACCCTCTGAGCTGGGTCCTGGCAGTAGGTAGCCCGGGATTTCCTAATCAACCTCTGTACAAACTGTTTCAAGGACTCCCCCGGTCTTTGCCTAAAGTCCCCTAATCCCATAGCTATGGTCAGGTCTGTACGGTAGATGGTCCTACACTCCTTAGGGTTCTCAACTATCATCTCTATCCCTAACAGTCTCCGGGCCAACTCCTGGTAATAGTCAGGGTCACGCCCGTCGGTGCTCGTCCAAATGCCCCTAACTACGTGTGCACACACAAGTTCAATGCCTTGGTTCAGGCTTCTAGCTAGTTTTCTCCCCCAGTAGGACGCTACTGCAAGGCAAGGGAGCCTACAAAAACTAGCCTAAAAATTGTTTGTCGGGAACTCACCCCGTCACCACTCCCAGGTGGGCCGACACATAGAAAAGTGTCATCAGTTTACGACTAGTGGAGGCTCACAAGACACAGAGACTCCGAAACATCAGTGCTGAAGTACGGACATGCTAACCATGCACTGTCGGACATACCACGAAACACCAGGCACAAAGCACAGGGCAGCACACCAAACTGCCACCAGACTCAGGACAACAACTAGACCTGCTGACACAACGATCCTTGAATCTCACGACTCGGGGTCAAGATCGTCGTACAAAAGTGGTAACATGCCGCCAATCAGCCTAATCCCTAATCCAAAGTCACGGTAAAACACTGATAAAGAAACATCATTGGATCACCAGATCCACACATCCGCATAACACAAATCACGGAGACTTAAAGGATCACAAAGACCCTCAAAGCACTTGGACACGTAAATCGAGATAAAATAACACCTCAAGGCATCTAAAACCATGTCTCGATCTTATACAAGAACTCCGAGACATTCACGAGGTCACATGTCAACCACTGGATCTTACCAGGTTGACCAGAAACCAATGACGACTCTGAAGCAATACGGAATACTAATCGACATAAACGCACTCCTGGCTACCTTATAATATGGTCACAGCCCTCATAGGATATCAATGACATCCACAGGACAATAGGCAAATTACAAGGTCAAGTCAAGACAATTGAAAGCCAAAACATCGGGACACATAGCACTCTGGGGATAAGCGGTCGATCGTTGGACCGCTAGGTAAGCCAAGCGGTCAGCCAAAGGGCCGCTAACCACACACAGAGAACACAGACACTTGGCGGTCATAGAATGAGCTGCTAGGTGACTGTAGCGGTCAAATACTAGGCCACTAGACCCAGTCAACCGTCGAACCGACTTAACCAGTCAAACCACCAAAAATGGTCTATTATAGGATCGTTTCACGAGCTTAGCGGTCTATAAATGGGCCGCTAAGGACACAATTCGAATCGACTTAAAACATTGACCGAAGTCAAACGGAGCTTAGTGCTCTATAAAAGGGCCGCTAAAGACTCCAAACGGTCGGAGCTAGACCACTAGCCCGAACCGACCTAAAACTGTTGACTAAAGTCCAACGATGCTTAGCGGTCTACTAATGGGCCGCTAAAGCAAGCCATACGGTCTATCGTAAGACCGCGTAGCCAAACCGACATGCCACTAAAGTCTAACGGTCTACTAATGGGCCGCTGGACAGAGCTTAACGGTCCAACAATGGACCGCGAGCTAAGGAAAATGGTCTATCGCATGACCGCGAAGACCTGAACCGACATAACATCAAACGATCGCATACTGGACCGCTTGAGAACACAAACGGTCACTGGAAGGACCGCTAAGGCGATACGGCGGGAAAAATAAGGGATCAACTGGAACTCGACCTTTCCACGCCCCATTCGCTCTAAAACGAAGGGGAAACAACCCTAACGGCGAAATAAGCCTTCCACACTCCGGAAGGGATCAATTAGACGCAAAAATGACAAGAAATGGGCGATTCCACTGAATTGACCTTAATTGAGTCACATGGGTTCCCGGGCTCCTACCGGTCCCAAATGACAACCAATCGCGATAAAATTGGCGGAAATGGAACGCTAACATGCCAGGGGTTCCAATGATACTAATTTGGCAGGGAACCGTCGCCGGGAAAGGCGAACTCGCCGCACACCCCCCGAAGCATGATTTCACCCAAATGCGACAAAACCCCCTTATACTCGCACTGTTCGGCTCCAAATCGGGAGGGAACGCGGAAGAGAAGCAGGTGATCCATCTCCCTACCTCCACCGAAGTTCTCGCGAGCCGAAGCGACTAAACCGTGCCGAAAACGTCACACGAACCAAACCACGTCGGCTTTGAATCCACCGAGGGATCGCGTCAACGCCACGCTCTATCCTCCACTCCAGCAAGCTCCACTATCACTCCACAGCACTCCTGCCTCGCCCATCTCGCCACGGTTGCGCGCCCCGCGGAGAGAGGAGAAGAGAGGAGAGAGAACAAGAGGGAGAGAGTGAGAAATGCGAGGGAGGAGAGAGGAAGGAGAAAAGAATAAAAAGAAAAGAAATTAGAAATTTTCCTAATTTTTAAAATTCTGATTTTTCTCTCAAAAATTCACTAATTCAGACCCTTGAGAATGTGGAACATTAGTTGGGTCTTCCTGAGAAGTAGTAGGTGGTGACCGGTGAAATTCTCGGGATCCTCTGCCTTATTTTCTAATGAACAATAAGGGAAAGTAACATCTCATGATGTTCTGGAGAGAACATCTCCACTATACACAAGAGGCTTGTGGGGAACCTTATGAGCATGCAACATCTTCTTTCTTGCCTCCCAAACTGCTCCCTTGGAGTCATGTCACAGCAAGGCTCTAATTCTTCTTTAGGAGAGTCATCCTCCAAACACCCTTGCTTCTTGTAAGGAAGCCTTACCAGGGGCCAGCAAGAACCCGATGGAGGGCAGTAGGAAACGAGGGGCTCTCGATGTATACATGAGGGGTTACCTTCATGGCTGGTGAGATGTGCTTGTGAAGGTCCACCATTTCTACACTGTCAATGGGGTGACCAAATCTGATTTCTGAGGGGTGCATATGGCTTTCTCCTGATAATGCTCTGGCACTATCCTCTAGGAAGTAATGGATAAGTTACATCTAAGGGGTGGTCTATGGATCTCCATAATTCCTCTGAAGAGGAGTCTAGTGGGCCATGAAACGACCGTTCCCCATTTCTGAGGGGCACATCTAGTTTCCTCTTGAAGAGGAGTGCTCAGACACTGTCCTCTAGGAAGTACCGAGAAAGCTACACCTAAGGGGTGGTCTGTGGATCGTCGTGATTCCTCAGAAGAGGAGTCTAGTGATCCATGAAATGACCATTCCCCATTTCTGATGTACGCATCTGGCTTCCTCCTAAAAAGGAGTGCTCGGGTGACATCCTATAGAAAGTGCCACAAAGGGCACACCTGTGGAGTATTTAGTGGCCCACTGTCGTACTCGTGACCAGTGAGACCATGAAATGATCGGCTCCATTTTGGAGGAGAGTTAGTCTCTCCTTAATAGGAGAAGACGCCTTGCCTCTTGGAGGCTACATAATGCCACCCTTGGTATTTTAGAGAGGAGCGCACATCCATCTTATGGAGAGGAGAGGATTATTGCTCGCCTCTTGGAAGTACAAAGCTACCAATGTCCCTGTGAATACTGGAGATGGGATGAAATGGTGAAAAGTTGTAGCCCGATCCACTTTTTATTGGTGAAATGCCTTGACATTTATAGAGTTCCAGATGTGGGGAATCTCTCGGCCTTCCAAGGATGACAATTTATATGCTCCTTTGTTAAGCACTTCTGCAATCAGATATGAGTCTTCCTAGTTTGGAGCTAATTTTTCCGTAGCCATCCTAAGGTCGGTGACATTGGTGTGATGTAGCATGAGATCCAGAGGGAAAAAGAGGCGCTCCTTGACCCGAGCATTGTAATACTGTGCTAGTCGCTACTAATAGGCAGCTAGTCAGGTCCAAGTGCGATGCATGTCTTCTGTTAGCAAGTCTAGGTTTTCTTGTAGTGCTTGGTTGTTCTGTGCTTCATTGAATTCGTTGACTCAGAGAGTTAGATTAGAAATCTTAACCGGTATTACTACTTCTGCACCATATGCTAAGTGGAATGGGGTTTCATTAATGGCTTTTCGAGTAGTGGTGTGATTGTGCCCATAGGATACTTGGGATGGTGTCCACCCATGATTCGCCGGCTTGCTGTAAGTGAGTGTTAATGCCATTAAGGAGAGTCCAATTCGTGTTCTCTACTAGACCATTGGCCTGGAGATCACCTACTAAGGTGTAGTTATTCTAGATCCCTAGCTCCAAGCACTTCTCTCGAAAGATAGCACTGTCGAATTGTCTCTATTGTCAGTCATGAGGATAGGTAGGATTCCAAATCAGCATATGATGTTGCGCAGGATGAACTTCCATGATGTCTTACCAGTGATCAAGAGGTTCTGCCTCAACCCATTTAGTGAAGTAGTTAATGGCAACAATAAGAAACTTTTTCCTCCCCTAAGCTTCTGGAAAGGGGCCTAGTATATCTACCCCCAATCGAGTAAATAGGCGAGACTCCATCAGGGTATAAACTTGCATTGCGGGCTAGTGATGCAAGTGCACATACCTTTGGCACTTGGGGCAACCCTGTATGTATGCAAGAAAATCTTGTTGTAGGGTGGGCCACTAATATCCTTGTCTGACCAGGCTTTTGGCGAGAGCTCATCATCTGATATGGCTACTGCACAGTCCCTCATGGACTTCACGAATGGCTTGCTTGGCCTCGGTATGGAACAAGCACTTCAAGAGTGGCGATGACAGTGAATGCTAGAAGAGGTGTTCATTGACAAGCATAAAATGTGTTGTTTGGGCTCTTACTTGGCTAGCCTCTGAGTAGTCCTCAGGCAAGTGTTGATGAAGAAGATAGTCGAGGATGGGGTCTATCCATGGTGGCTCATAGTCAATGGCATTCACTTGAAGCTTGGGTTCCTTGACACTCAGTTATTGCAGCTCTTCAATCTGCACCGACCGAGAGCTAATGGTGGTTGTGGATGAGGCCAGGTGAGAAAGAGCAGCTTCTCAGACCTTCTCTGCCGTTGGGATGTGTACTACCTCAAAGTGAGTGAGGCTTGAGGAAGTCTCCTTGGACTTCTAGAGGTACTTCATTATGGCGGGCTTTCAAGTCTCAAACTCTCTGCGAACTTGGCTGGCGACCAACAAGGAATCATTGTATGCACAGAGGTGACAGGCTCCGAGGTGCTCTGCCATATGGATACTAGATAGCAATGCTTCCTACTCGGCTAGATTGTTTGTGGCCAGAAAATTAAAGCATTGGGCATACTAAAGCTCTACTCCGTCCGGCGATAAGAGGACCAAGCCTACACCAATTCTGCTCGCACATGAAGATCAATCCATGTATAGCTCCCAAGTAGGTCCAGCAGAGAGCGCGACCCCTTCCTCATCGGGAAGCATGCATTCGGTGACAATGTCTACCAAAGCCTGAGCCTTGATAGCAATCCTTGAGTGAAATCTGATGTCGAATTCTCCCAACTCTATAGCCCATTTTACCAGTCTCTTTGAGACATTAGGGTTCTGGAGGATTTGATGTAGTGGCTGGTTGGTTAAAACCATAATGTCGTGGGAGAGGAAATACGGCCACAATTTCGTATGGCTATGACAAGGGAGAGTGCAAATTTCTCGGCTCATGAATACCAAAACTCTAGTCCTTGAAGAACCTTGCTCACATAATAGATGGGTTTCATGCTTCTTTCATCAGCGAGCACCGTGCTGAGTGTGCTCAGTGTCACAAGCAGGTGGAGGAGCATTTGTTCTATAGTGAGTGGTTTGGAGAGGGTAGGTGGTAAGGAGAGATACTTCTTGAGGTCCTCAAAGGCCTACTCACACTCTTTGTCCCAGTACACGTGTCCTCTCTTCTTTCACAATTTGTTGGTGATGTGAGACAGCAGGGAAGGGCCAGGGTGACTGATTTGATGCACCAAGGACCTACGGAATCAAGCACAACAACTCGAACACGAACCTGAAATTGGCGGGCATACTCAAGCGGCGCAACCCAACCTAAAGTGACTCAGGGATGCCAAGTCGAGGACGTTGAAAAGGTCCCTCGCTGGTAACGGTCCATCAGGGCTTAGGACAACCTCCCCCGGGTATGAAGGCCCAATTCAATTGGAAAACCTCATACTGAGTGGGCACAGGTATCGCTCCTCTCACTTTCCACAGTGGCCACTTGACGGAGGTGGAATCTCGGGGCCGGGCACTCTCTCCCTTTGATGATGGAGCAAACGTAGAATATAAGATGAATAAAGTAATTTAGGGTAAGGGTCGAGTGCTTACTTGGCTAGTTTGAAGAAACTGACCCCCGATTGGAGACGTGGACGAGCGGGAAGTGTGGGCTCGCTACCCGCACGCTGCGTCGGGGAAGCTTGACCTATGAAAAATCGATTACAGAACTATGCCACTTGTAGGAGGGTTGTCTTAGGGGGAAATGAATTATTACAACCAAATTATACCTCCATGTAGGGAGGGGCTTTCAGCTGGCCAGGCGAGGAGCGGGGAGTGGGCCAGAAGCAGGTTCTGTCCGAACTGAACTCGCAGGACAGCGATCTGATACCAGGGGTGCCACGGACTACTCCGAGCACTGACGAAGGTGGGGTTAGTGCTGGACTGCCCGAGGATGTTTCTGGACCTTGCTGTAGGCTTCGCGGACCGTTCGGGGGCTGATTGAGGTCGCAGTAGGTAAGGAACCATGAACTGGTCCAGTTCAGGCCTGTCAGGTTCTGACGGATAGCAAGTCAATGCTGAGGGTACCATGAGCTTCTCCATTCATTCCAGGAGGTGGGGCCAGTGTAGAAATGACCGTGGATGGACCTGGATTAAGCCGCAGGCTCTATGGATGGTCTATGGTCTGATCAAGGTCGCTGCAGGTTGAGCTTCACAGATAGATCTAGCTCGGCCCAGTCTGGTGAGCAGGACTGCACTGGGATGTTAGGATCGTCACAGACTCCATCGAGCATTTCTGGAGGTGGGGTTGGTGTCGACGTGACCTTGGACGAGTTTGATTCACGTGGTTGAAGACAGGGATCCCAGAAGATGTTGGTGGCATCCGCAAAGATAAAAATCGTGGGGAAGGGTCCAACCTAGACATAGGGTGAACAGCCTGTGTACTCTGGGAAGACGGTCGATCAAGGGTGCTCCGGTGGCCAAATGGTGCCCTTCTTCCTTGAGGTGAAATAAGGCTCATAGGGGAATGCCTCAACCAAAGGCCACGATCATAATCCCAGAGGAGAGGGCGTGGGGGCCTCTGCAAGTCGGCTCTGGTAGTCCACCAGAGGCAGATTGCGCAGCTTGATGGGAATCGCTCCACCGGGTAGCTCCGACGTCGGATGGAGGTGAGAGAGCTCTCGTTGTGATGCTGGCTCGGAGAGGGATCCATAAGTATTGGGCTGGCCACCAGAAGCTTCTAAGAAATAATGGGGGCAGCACTGCAACAGGGCTGTTGGTTCTATTGCTATTGCTGGGCTGTGTAGCAATGGGAGATAGGGAAGGATAAGGGAGGGATGAGAGGGAGGACGGGGTGAGAAGGGGTTGGGACTTTCCCTTGTTGGGAGGGGAGGTGGGGAGGGTCACCACCTAGCTGGGGAAGGGTGCAGGAACTACCACTTGAGGTCATTGAACAGGCGATCAATGCCACCTTCCAACTACAACAATCGGAAGGTGCCTGGATTGAGATCCGGGCAAAGAAGAGTCGCCGACCTCATCCTGTAAACTCATTGGCTCGACGGTATCCCCACGGGGATCCGTCAGCGTCAGTTCCAGTGCCTCCTCCTCCTACTCCCCTGGAGGCGGCCATCTCTAAGAAACAGTAGAGGAACGGAAGGAAGAATCTCAAGAGGCGGCTCAAGAAACATGCCGAACAAGCGACCGCCCTGCAATCCCCAGCAGAACTGATGCCCATCTAGAGGTTGCAGCGGCTCATCGACAATTTAGAGGAATACATTCCTCTTCGCCCTACCGGGCCTATCCCACTCGATAGCTACATCCCGTGGGAAGAAATGCAGAAATGAGCTCACCTCTGAGACTGGGTCGAGGAAATGATCCAAAAGGTCAAAGAAGGTGAAGCTATTCACATCCCAGAAGAGCTCTCTTTGTTCTATAAAGACAAAGAGATCATGGTGGAACAGCTGGAACAGATGCTTTGCAGCTGTACTTGCAACATGGTGGCTATCTCACCTCCAGATAACATCAATGCCTCCTAGCGAGGCGAACCGGTAGCAGCCAGAACCCGGCAAAGGATTACAACTCCACTCGGACTACAACCAGTCCCAGAATACATCGGCCGTGATCGAGGTCACGGTCATGGACGTGGTAGAGGTCACATAAGAGGCACTGAGCCGTCTCTTTGCCCGTCTCCCTTCGACCCCGAATGGGTCATCCTCCTCCGAGGAGAAAAACCTACCTCGATCCCGCCTGTGGAGATCCGGGGGCAACCCAGCATCTTCGACCCGATTGGCACCGAGGAGATTGACGCCAACATTCCAGTTCCAGCACCAGTTCTGACCTGTCCTATAGAGCAAGCAGGGCCGTCTGGTAAGGATGGGCCAGCCCTTCAGCCTCCCTCGAAAGAGCCGTCATTGGCCTCCCTCTTCCAAGAGTCTGCGGGTGGCCAGAGTCAGCCCAATCCCAGTAACAAAGGTAAGGTGGTGCAACTCCCTGACGAGGAGCGGCGCGACAGCTCACAGCAGACCCAGCCTGACATACTACCATCACTGGAGGATGCTCGAGCTCGGGTTGACCGAAAGGTTCTCCACCAGATGAAGTGCTTTCCTGCCAGCATCAAGGTCTGGGAAGCCATCGCTTGGAGCAAAGATTTAAGGGAAACCCTTTTCAAGATACTCCAAGAGCCGGAAGTCTATAAAGCACACGCAGCAGAAATAAAAGCTACCACGTACAAGTCTTTCATGGCCACTGTCACCTTCACGGAGAAAGACTTTCTGCTCTCTCCTCCGTGCCATAATCGACCTCTCTATATGAAGGGGAAAATCAATGGGCATGAAGTAAACCAGATCCTGGTAGATGTCGGCGCGGCTGTCAACATCATGCCTCTCAAAATATTCAAGACTCTATATCTGACCCCCTACCTCCAGAAGGTCTAGGTAGTCAAGATATCCGGCTTCAATCAGAATACCAAGGAGGTCCTCGGCTGGGTGGATGTTGACTTGGTACTTGATGATTTTGCCTCAAAGGTGACCTTCTACATCATCGACTCTAGCACATCCTACAAAGTGTTGCTGGGCAGGCTCTGGCTCCACGAAAACTGGGTCGTCCCCTCAACCCTTCATCAATCTATCAAGTATATCAAGGATGGGGAACAACGTGCAGTCTTCGCAGACCTGTCTCCATACGCTCCAGCAGAATGCAACATGTCCGATGTGGCTCTCTACTTCAAGGGAACCGATCCTTTCCCCGTGATTAAGAGCAAGAGCAACGGCTGGCTCTCAGAAGGAGAAGAGGACGACCTCTTCTCCATTGACGAGGAGAAGGCCGAGCTTTATCGGCTACGCCTTAGCGCCGAGTCAACCACAGAATGCCCTGAGAGGCCCAAAGTCGATTTCGAGGCTAATCTTATTAGCCGAGCGATCGACAAGAGCATATGCCTACCACCAGACTGCATTCAGCTCATGTGTGCCTTAGAAGAGCACAGGGTCGAACAATACACGATGTTTATCGTCACTTACAGACTGCAACACCGGTCCAGGAAAAGGGCTAGAATGGACAAGTCCATCATTTTCCACAAAGGAGACATGGTCCCTCCAACCCCTTCAGAAGATGACTTCGGCTGGTCCAGGTGAGCCGACAACGCCCCTGAAGCCATCCAAATTCTGGATGACCTGTCGCCTTGCATCCGGGAGATGTGCCTCAAGCAGCACATTCCCCAGTGGCAGAGCTCCGCACAAACCAGTGCACCCACGGGCACCGCTCGGCTCATCCTTCACCCGCGCTACTCGTGGGTGGGGGGCATTTGTGGAGGTGCAAAATCGCACGCCCATATGTCCCTGCCAGCCCAACATCAATAATAGTTTCAACCGAAGAGACCCCGGAGGATACGTCTTGCCCGGACCCTCCGAACGGATAACATGCTACCGTGCAGCCGTCTCCAGAATCACGGCAGTGAAGAGAAGCCAACCCCTAGGGAAGCTCACTGCCCATGGGCCCTCGAAGAGAATCAAATGGATCGTTAGTCGGGTCTGGAATAAGCCATGAAATCCACTTCAACAGACTCACAAAAGTGCCTTCAACGGCACGCCCCAACGTACCCCTCAACGGCATGCTCCTGTGCCCTTCAGCAGCACGCCCAATCCCCTTCAAGAACAACCTAGCGTAGCCTTCAACGGTGCACCCCAAATGGCTTCCAATGGCATACCTCAAAGGGCCCTCCAGCGGCACACTCCAAGTGCCTTTAACGGCACACCACCATGTGTCTTCCAACGGCACACCACCATGTGCCCTTCAACGGCACACCACTTCATGTGCCCCTTCAATGGCACACGTCAGGCCCTGCAACGGCATCTACAATGACACGTTGTGAAGGCTTCTTTAGTGGCACAGCGCAAAGCCCATTCAACGTCACAGCTGCCTGGGCCCCCTTCAGCGGCACAGCCCCATCCTTCAGCGGCACGGCCTCCCCATGCTCGTCCGACACGGAAGATCTCATGCCACCCTATGGGGATCCTTGGCGCGTAGCAGGTACAGCTGAGCTGTCACCCCAAAAGGAAGCCACGCTGGCTACCACCCTACGGGAGGTCAAATCCCATTTAATGTGGGGTTTCTCGCCACTCGACCGCCAGCCACAGGTGAACGGGATATGAGAACTCTTCCTCTTCACTGGTGAACACGACTACACATAGAAAACACAACACACACAGACAAAAAGGGCTGCACACCCATAGCAACAGAGAGAGAGAGACGCAGGCAAGCCAGGAAGAGAAGAGAGGAAGAAGAAGGAGAGCTCCTCCAGCTCCCCCTCTCCGACGACCACAAAAGAAAGCATAAGAGAGAGAGAGAGAGGGAGCTAGAGGGAGAGATGTAGCACACGGGGTGGGGAAGAGCAGGGGCTCCGTTGCCTCTGTCTAACCCCAACCCCTTTCTTCCCTTTTCCTCCGTTCTTGCTTCCTTCTCTCCTCTTTACTGTAACCCCCATTTCGTATTTTGCAGGAATAAAGACCTTGGTCCTTTTGTTGCCTTGGCTATCTCCTTTCACCGGATTCGTGTTTGTGTTTGGTGATCTCCCTGTTCCCGGCAACGTCTTTGTTCTCGTCTCCCCTTCGATGGCCCTCCCGCACCTTGGGTGAGGGCTCCTCTGTCTCCACCCTGTCGAGTCTCACCACCCTTCTCGAAGATCCAGTCCCCAACCCTATTTTCTCACTAAGATTCCCTCCAGCTGGGCCAAGATCAGAAAACCCTCATGGCTTTCTTCCCCGTCGTTCCACTTCATTCCCTTCTAGCCAACATCCGGCCTTCATGCCTCTGGGTAAGCCTTCGCCGGCACGCCCCCCCCTCAGCGGTGCATCATTGACCCATCTCCCCTTAATGGCACGCCATCATTGGCTAAACCTCCTTACCCGGCACACTGGTGTCACCTTCCTTGCCCGGTACACCTTATAGCCCTTTAGCCTCTTCGCCGGCACGGCCCTTGGCCAACATGCCCTCCATGCTAGAAGCCCTTCACTGGCACAGCCCCTTGCCGGTGCAGCCCGACTCCCCCCCAGTCAGCCCTTCAGCGGTACACCCTTTGGGTCCCTTGGCCGGCACACCTGTCCCTGCCCCTTAGCCCAGTATCCATGGCCAGTCGTGCAGCCCTCCCTTCACTACTCCCTTCACATTTTTCGAGGTCCGTTCCAGGTGCGGCCGTCTTCGGATGCCCACCTCTAGTTGTTGGGTTCCACTACTCCATGTGGGCGCCTTCCCCGCTTCTCCCTTATGCCCGGGTCAAGGGGAGATGCTGCCGAAATTTTGTCAAAAATAGGAGAATAAAGATTATGTGACATGGACTGAGGGAAATTAACCAACAAATGGCACAGTAATTGGCAAATTATTTTAATTAAGATAAATGAACCATGGGCATCACGAGAATTTAAACTGGGCAACAATTAAACATCTCGAATTAAAAAAGGGAGCAAGCTATACAAGGCTGGACTAAAATTAAACAAGGGGGGGAGAAAGAAAAGAAAGGCCTGAAAATCATTGGGGGAAGTGGGCCCTGAAGCTGTGGATTGCAGTGACTGTGCTATCATCCTCACAAAGAACCTAGTGGCAAGTTCTATATTGTTGGAAAGATCGTCAAGTCGGCTTTGCAACAGAGGTGGTCCCACGTCCATCTGAGCTCCGAGCTGCCTCGAAAAGCCATTCTCCCCAAGCTGTGCAGGACTACTCCGACAGGGAACCAGAGCCCAAGTTCTAGCACTACCACGACTATTCCTAAGAAGCTATGGGCGTGAAACTTGGCTGCGGGCTTCTAGTTCAAGTCCTCTGCCATCTCCAACAAACAGAGTTAATTTTGGACCTCAGCATCAAAAGTTCCAAATTTTCTCTCTAAGGTGCGCCAGGTCAGTTTTCCAGAGCCTTCACCGACACACCCCCACTGTTCTACCCTTCACGATCAGCCCCGACATCTGCTAATGACACCGTTTGTCCCGACTCGAAGAAGACTTGTCCACGGACACAGCGGTTCTAGTCCCGCATCATTCAGACACCGGGAGCATTTGTGGAGACCTGACCTTCCAAAAGTAATGATTTAGAAGCTGTCAGACTCAAAAGCTAGCAGTCCTGTTCACGACCCTGCCTTAGCTGTTGTCATCATCAAGAAATTCTCCAATAATTTTGACATCCTCTTGGGCAAACCCAGGAGGTTTTGGCACTGGTTTAATCAACAAAGGAGTTTGGGAGAGCCCATAGCGGAGCCGACATCGACTGCCTATCTCGCAGTTCCAGAGGGCTGGCAGAACCGATGGTCTTCGTCCACTTCGGCTTCTAGCATAGTTTATCCCCATCCCGCCTGGCCGATTGACCACCCCTCCCTGTGTGGAGGTACATTTTGGTTGTAAAATAAATCCTCACCCCTAGTCCAACTCCCTTTCAAGGGGCGTAGTGCATGTTAATTAAAATTTCAGGTTGAAGCTTCATCGGCATGGCGTGCGGGTAAGCCCACGCTTCCTCACCCGCCCTCGTCTCCAGCTGGGATCAGCATCTTCATGCCGGTCAGGTGACTTCTAGCCCCTCTCCTTGCTGGTTTGACCTTGCTTGGATTAGTACTGCTTCTAAGTTGCCCATCGGTGGCAAGGTGAGTGCCCGGTCCTGAATTGTCACCAAATTGAGTGCCACTGCGGGGTGAGTTGTGAGAGAGACCCTTCATCCCATGCCCTTGGCGTGCTGGTCACCGGTCAAATTGGGCATCCTAGATGATTAGGGGTTCAACCTCAACCTAGCCGAGCCCCAGAATAGTGAGGTTCCATCCTAGTCCCTCCTCTCCATCGTTGAGTTGCCTACGGGCCCGAGTGTACGCTTAGCGGGTGAGTCCGCTCAGGTGAAGTTGTCGGTCCGTGAGTTGTGTTGCTTGCTAGGTCCAAAGGATTTTCAGTAGAGTGGCTGCCACCCCCAAGGTGGTGTCACATCACACGAAGTCTTTCACCAAAAAATGTATTTAGGCGTGGGGATGACGCTAGCACAAAGGAAATGGTTTATGCACCAATGTCGACGTAAGATACAAGACGGTGGTGGGTGTAAATGTCAGCTCAGGTACGAAGCCTATTGCCGAAAGATATATATTCACAGGGGCGGGGATAGCGCCAGCATAAACGAGATGGTCTATGCACCTATGTGAACATAAGGTCCAACACCGTGATGGGCGTAAACGTCAGCCTGGGCACAAAGCCACTTGCCAAAAGATGTATGTTCGTAGGTGCGGGGATAGCGCCAGTGCAATGGAGATGGTCCATGCACTAATGTGAACATAAGGTGCAACATGGTGATGGGTGTAAAGCCTAGGTTCAACGCCTCTTGCTGAAAGATGTATATTCGCAGATCCGAGGATAACGCCAGCTCAAAGGAGAGGGTTTATGCACCGATGTGGATGTAAGGTCCAACGTGGTGATGTGTGTAAATGGTAGCCCAGTGGGACTATGTGGGGTTCTCAAGGAACCTTGGGATTGGTGTATGTTGGGGAGGCTTCTGCAATCGCAGGCTGACGGCTGTGGAATTGGTTTGAGCTGGGTTTGGGTATTTTGGAGTGCTCGACTAGGGCGGAGTGTCACTAGACCAAGTTACATTTTGGTCATTCTTCGAACACTGGCAAGGTTGCAAGATATAGCTTTAGGTGTTTCCCATTGAGAGGGGAGAGTTTAACTATCCCCTTATGGTCTATGGGAACGTAGGTGTTGACATCCATTTTTTGCCTTTGACTTGAGTCATTTTCTTACCCTTATTTATAATGCCTCAATTTGTCCATCACTCAATAGGCCAATTTTAGATATTTCTTTGGGCCTATTTTATGGGTATTTTCTCCCTGGTTGATCACGGACTCGGTTCAAAGGCTGCTACTTATAAGGGATCGAAGTCACCAGAAGTAAAGACTCCCGCTGCCTCGTGCATATCCAGGGAAACCAAAGCGACGGATCCCGAAAGTCGCGCCTTCTCAGAGTTACCTAAAGGGTGCTGATTTGTATCCCCAGAGGATCTCGTAACCATCCAAAAGGCGGAAAGACACATGCAAGAGATTTTGTCAAAACTTCGCTAAGGAAAGGAAGGCTTTCTATCTCGAAGACGAAGCGTTACAAAAAGAAGACTGCCCCCAGGCAGAAATAGAAGAAAGTAAAAAAGGGAAAACAAGCAAATGTGGGCGTCCTTCTAAGGATCCACCCCAGATACATTCTCACGTGCCCCGGGCACACTGGGCTCACGTGCGTTGGCGGCACCAGTAGGAGGAGAGTCCCCGTCCAGCTCCATTACCTGGGCCTATGTCACCGAGGTGTCCGCAAGAGCACGCTCCCCTATGCCCGACACCGAGGACGGCACCCCAGCTTCAGCTCCAGCAGGCTTCTCCTCGTCCCCAGAAGCCTCCGGGCCATAGGGCAGCGAAGGGGGAGGGAGGACCGGGCACTCACACCCCAGGCTTGCCGCGGTAGCCTTCACAGCGGCATTCCAACCCTCCTGGAAGCCTCAATCGTGAGCTGGCCCATAGAACTCCAGAGCCACCTCCGTCAGCTCCTCCCGGTAGGCCGAAGAAGAACGGAAGCTTTCCACCGCTTCCTCACCGGCAGTCGACAGCGAGGAGCGTAGCTTGGTCAACTCGGCCTCAATCTCCCGAGCCCGAGTCTCTGCGGCCTAGGCCTGCTCCCCCAGCCTTGCCGCTCATTCCTCGACAGCGCCTGCTCGCCCCTCGGCCACATCCGCCCGGCCGCGAAAGGCATCTCGATTGCGTTCCATGCCGGTGAAGGCCAGACCTTGCTGGAGGAACTGCTTGCGGAGCTCATTCCGAGCCGACTCGGACTCCTTCAGGCCTTTCTCCAGCTCTGCTTGAGAAGCCCGACTGGACTCCAGCTTTCGAGCGAGACCCCAAAAATGGTGCCTCCACAACCCGAAGGTTCTCGCGACCAGACAGAGACCCTTGGCAACTGTCGCTGTCAATTCATCCTCGACCTCGGGGCCCAACTCGCCCAAGGGATTATGCCAGCCGGCGCACCTTCCCATAAGGTCGATGGCGACACAAATCTCAGCCAACTCGGATGACTACTCTCGAGGTAGTGATGGCAAGCTGCATTGCGGAGATGCCTCCGCGTCGACAGCAGGAGCCTTACCATTGTCGCGCCCTCGCGCCGAAGGGATCGATGCAGGGGGAGCCACCACTGATCCCCCAGTCGCCGGTGGCGGCGGAGCCTCGAAAGGAGGCCGCCCAGACACTGGCGGAGGCAGAGCACGACGCCGAGCAGGGGGGGAAGTCCTCGCTCACTTCCTCGATCGGCGGCGAGCATCCATGGCCGCTGGCTCATCATCAGTCAAGGCTACACGACCACCGCCAGCCATGTCAGAGCCCTCGCCAATGGCACCAACGACTTCTTCAACGAGGTCCCTCGGAGGACTGAGACCTCCACTCGCCACAGAACTGCCCCCGCCCGTAGTAGACACGGCCGGCGAATGCACCAAGGGAATTCTGGTAGGGACTGAATGCTACAACCTTCCCAGAGCAAACACCACCTCGGCTGGGGGGGCGACGACAGACACCTGGCCGATTCCCAGAACCACGTGATCCACGGGGTGAGGGACGTTCCGCAACAATCTAACAATCTCGGAGGTCCCGCCTCGAGGCTCGCGTGCCCTTGAAGACAAAAAAGGAATTTGGTTAAGCATCTTCCACAAATAGAGCGACCTATTGAAGGGACAAAACTCGTACCCTGCGGCAACGGGGGACATAGCTCCAGCTCCCAGAGTAGCATCGAAGTCAGAACCAAGTCTGCGTCAGCCAAAGGATGCCGTTCGATGGCTTTCAACTTCTGCCGATCCTCAGCCCGAAGGGAAGGCTTACTATCTCGCCAAGTGGGGGGGAAACCTCCACGCATCCATCTTTTGGAGGCCTCCCAGTCCTGTGACTTGACAAGGTACACATACTTCTTTGCCCAACCTTTGCGATTGTACACAACGGAGGAAACTCGGATGAGGTACTGGTGGGAGCGAGACTTGAAATAGGCAAAGTACGTATCAGATGGGCAACTCTGGAGAAGGTAGAAATGTCAGAACAGATCTATAGTCGGTTCCACCGATGCCCTACGACACGAATAAACAAACCCACACAGGATGGAGTATGAATTTGGGGTTATCCCCCCCGCACTTGAAAACCAGGGGTGAGCCTCCTATCACTGGCTCAGTAGGGATCCCGCGGAACCCTAACCGAGAAACAACGGCGACAAGAAAAGCAGGAACTACGAAAGTAGGAAAGTAACTATGGTGGCTGGTAAAATCTCGGCTCTACAACTACTCCTACTGTACCAAAAACACGACCTGGTCTCCCGTCGGGGGACAACAAAGTCACGCACCTAACATCCGAATTCCACGATCGGGGGACCACCAGACACGCACCACCCTAGCCACGCTACTAGGAAAATGCCATGATGCCTCAATCGTAGAAACTTGCCCTCACAGAAGGGCCCAAGCTGAAACCACGCGGTCAGGAACACAGTCACAACCTCGCAGTCGTGAACTCAATGCTGTCTCGGGAAAAGACCTCGGTGATGCTCACCGAAAACCCCAGACACGATAACTTACGTCACGTGATGGGAGTACCACCCACTAGAAGAATGACCGGATGTGTCCCCTGATGTCGTACACCGCGTCACAAGTGTCTAGCTACAATACCTTGGGCGCGAGACTCAGACACACTCAGTAACCAGTACCACGAAACAAGAGCTGAGGTCACGCTCGTCAGCGTGGGTCTGAAACCCTTAGCCTCGTGTGCACACTCAGACCATACGCCTTAGGCCTATCCTCTAGCTGGTATTTCCCCTAAGCTCAGACTCGGCTGTATGTGGGGGCCCTACGATAACCAGCCTACTCATCATTTCTCTCAGGTACGTCACACCAGTGCCCCCGGTGGGCCGACACACGCATGCTATGGAAGCTACGACTAGTGGACGGGTCACAGATGTGAACACAGAAAATCACGCACGCACCCATCGCGAGTAACACAAGGGAAGAAGTGGCTCACAGCCACTTGACTCTGGATAGCCCACTAGACCTATTAAACTCAACGGTCTTTGAGTCATAAGACTTGGGTCAAGACCGTCGCACACGACAGCACTGAGCCATCAATCTGGCCTAATCCCTAGGTCTAAAATCACGGTGACACGCGAAAAATCCCCAGTCCCAGGCTGGTCAACTGGACTCGCAGTCCAAGGCCATACACATGGCCCGCACGAATACTCGGAGCACGCGCATGGGGTTACCCGGACCCCAAAACTCACGAGCACGCCAATTAACACAACGTGGCACCTCCGAACACCCCCAAAACACAAACATAGGTCTCACGGTGTTTGGGATATTCATGAGGCCGAAGGTCAACCACTGGGTCACAACCGGGTCGACCGGAGACCAACACAACACGTAAAAATGTGGTAACCACGGATCGAAGCAAACGGGACTGCAAACCACCCGGTGTAGCCTAGACTCTGGCGGTCCAACCATGGAGCACCACAGACTCTGGCGGTCCAACCTTGGAGCGCCACAGGCTCTGGCGGTCCAACTCTGGTCCGCCATAGGACTCTAGCGGTCCAACCTCGGAGCACTAGAAGAGAAGGTCACACTGGCTCTGGTACACCTGCCTCAGGCCGCCACAGCACTCTCGCACCCGTATGTATGGTCGCTAAAGGCACAAGACCCCAATGGTCAGAAGTCAACAGTCAACTCACCCCTCTAGCGGTCGAACCATGGAGCGTTACACGCTCTGGCGATTTATCGTGTGGCTGCCAGGCCGACGGATGCCCTGCCGACAAAACAGTACCCTGTGACACACTCTCCTTGGGCCGCCACAGCCTCTGGCGTGCCTACCTTAGGCCGCCAGTGAGTGTGGTGGTCTTTGGAAGGACCGCTACACTCGCTCGAGAATGGGATGGCGTGAACATTCCCAAAAACTCGTTCCACGCCCCGATCATCCACGGATGAAGGGAAAAATAAGTGGGAAGCTCCCCCGACACCCCTAGCATGCATCTATGCCCTCGAATCGGTCCGAAACGTGACAAAACGACCGATCGGCACACAAGCCCTAAAACATGGATTTTTCCCAAAATGCCCTGATTAGCCCGCTCGGCTCACCACGGCCTACGAAACTCGTGGGAATGGAAGTACAAGGGTTAAGGATCCATCCCCCTACCTTTACCGAAGAAACGACGCACCGTGGACGCCGATCCACGAAAAAAATGCCTTGAAACCCTCGTCGGTTCACGAGCACGTCCCCGAGCTTCCACATGCCACCGGCCCTCGATCCTCGACCCGTCCTCACCGTCCTCGCCCCCGCGTCGCCTCCACCTCGCCCCCGCCTCGCTCCGTCGATCGTCAGAGAAGAGAGGGGAGAAAGAGAGGTGAGAGAGTGAGAAAGAGAGAATGGGGGGAGAGAGTGGGTTAAGGGGGTTAATATATAGCTACGCTCAGGACTACTCAGGCCCACCCAGTACCCGGACTGGGTGGCCAATGTCGTCCTGGTCCCCAAGAGCAATGGAAAGTGACGGATGTGTGTCGACTATACTGGTCTCAACAAAGCCACACCTAAGGACAGCTTCCCCATGTCGCGAATTGACCAGCTAGTGGATGCAACGAACGGACACGAGATGCTAAGCTTCTTAGTTGCCTACTCTGGGTATCACCAGATCAACATGCACAAGCCCGACCAGGACAAAACGGCGTTCGTCACCAACCACGGCTTGTACTACTACACGCGGATGCCGTTCGGACTAAAGAACGTAGGAGCGACTTACCAGCGACGTGTCAACCACATGTTTGACTTCAGATTGGCCACAACATGGAGGTGTATATCGACGGCATGCTCGTCAAGAGCCTCCAGGCCACCGAACACTTGCCCGACCTGGCGGAGACCTTCGCCACGCTCAGAAGGTACCACATGAAGCTTAACCCAGCCAAATGTGCATTCGGAGTACGGTCAAGGAAGTTCCTCGGCTTCCTCATCACCCACCAAGGGATCGAAGCCAACCCTGACCAAATTTGAGCGGTGTTGGAGATGCAGTGACCAGGGCGCGTAAGGGACGTGCAATGCCTCACCGGACGTGTCGCGGCGCTGACCCGTTTCCTATCCTGGGTGGCTGAGCGATGTTTTCCCTTCTTCCGCCTAATCAAGCAAGCCAACCAGGCACTGGAGAAGAAAGGACGGATCATTTGGGACCAGGAGTGTGAGCAAGCGTTCGAGGAATTGAAGCGCTATCTGGCGTCACCTCCAGTCCTCGCCAAGCCCCGGAAGGGGGAGGAGTTATTCCTATACCTCTCGGTGACGCCGAGCACGATGAGTGCCATGCTCACGCGAGAGGAAACGAGAATAATGAGACCCATCTACTACATCAACCGAGCACTACAGAGCCCAGAGTTTCGGTACTCGCAGACTGAGAAGTTCGGCCTCGCCCTCGTTATGGTTGCTCGCAAGCTGCGGCCATACTTCCTGGCTCACCCCATCGCCGTCCTCACTGACCAACCCCTACGACAAGTCCTCCAGAACCCAGATGCCTCGAGTAGATTAGTCAAATGGGCTATTGAGCTGGGAGAGTTCGATGTTAAGTATTGTCCGAGGACAGCCATCAAGACTCAAGCCCTCACCGATTTCATCGCCGAGTGCACTCTGCCTACCGAGGACTCGCCAGAGCAGCCCTCCAGGCCCACCTGGGAGCTGTACATCGATGGATCATCCTGCGCTGTGGGGAGCAGGGCTGGACTGGTCCTCCTCTCACTAGAAGGGCTCGAGCTGCAGTACGCCCTACGCTTCAACTTCCCGACCATGAACAACGTAGCATATGAAGCACTCCTCTCGGGGCTGCGTATGGCCAGGCACCTGGGGGTGACCAGTGTGCGAGCATATACTGATTCCATGCTCATTGCCAATCAGGTAAAAGGGGAGTTCGAAGCACGCGAGCCCACTATGATCAGATACCGAGAGCAAGCCAGGGCTGCAGCAAGGGAGTTCTCCCACTTTGAGGTGGTTCACATCCCGTGAGAGGAAAACGCCCGAGCAGACGCTTTGTCGTGCCTAGCATCAGCCACCGTGATCTCCAACTCAAGACCCATCCTGATAGAGGAATTATCGATGCCAAGCATAGATGAGTCAACGCTTCAGGTAAACGCCATCGACTGTGAGCCCTCTTGGATGGATCCCCTTTTGGATTTCCTTCTTCGGCAGCAACTCTCGAGCGACCGCATCGAAGCGCGACGAACGCGAGCAAGAGTGGGTCATTTCACAATAGTAAATGATAGACTGTACCACCGTTCCCTATCAACACCACTGTTGAAATGCTTGTTCCCCACGGAGGCCAGCCAGGCCATTCAGGAGATCCACGAAAGACTTTGTGAAAGCCACCTAGGGGGGCGAGCACTCACGAGGACATTGATCCGCCAATGATACTGGTGGCCCACTCTGCAGCGAGACTATCTCGACTACGTCCGAAGGTGCCCCCAGTGCCAGAGGTTTTCTCACCTGCACCACCAACCGGTCACGTCGCTCCACGCACTATCGGAACCCCATCCGTTCGCTCACTGGGGGGTTGACATATTAGGCCCCTTACCGGAGGCTCAAGGGAGGAAGAAATTCCTCATAGTCACTATCGATTACTTCACCAAATGGGTCAAAGCCGAGCCATTGGGGAAAATCACGAGCGAGGTAGCTTGGAAGTTCGTACTACAGAGCATCATCTGTCACTTTGGAATCCCCAGGGTTCTCACAACTGACACAGTATGGAGACGGGCCGTTTCAACCGTCAAAGGCCACGGGGCGCGCCGATGAACCCCGCGTCATTTCAACTTGCTGATCAAGGGTGCGCCATTTTAACCCCGCCGTTTAAGGCTTCGTTCGAGCGTCCGGAGATGAAATTAAGTGCCTTTTCAAGCTGTCGTCATCAAAGGAGATCAGTCCAGACGAAGCCCATCCGTCGGTCCCGTCACGTTCGTGTCTCACTCACAGCACCCACGTCTGGAGGGTATTTGTTGACACTCAAAATATGATGACCGGTGATCAAGTCGCAAAGGCAAATGACACAGCTTACGGGAGCACGGGAGCTGAAGAAAGGCAGACCATTGAAGCCTCTCAAGCTACCAGAGTTTCGAGCCACCTGGAATGAATGCCGAGAGCCTCACCTCAGGAGAACCAATATGACTCCACTACCAACCAGCAGTGCGACCAAGCCTGTCCAATGATCTAGTGTCGACTCTGTCACGCCGCTACCCCACGTCGCCGCCCGACCAAGGATGGTGATTTACCCGACGGTTTCTCACCCCAATGAAGATTCTCCTGAGGAAAAAGAGCGCCATCGGCCCTCCACAACTGGAAGCTGGAAGCCCTAGCTGCAGAAGGACCCAAACATCTAATGTGGGTTCGGCTTCTTGTGAAGGTGGGTCCATCAGAGGTCAAATGACCGCCGGTCTAGGCGGAATATCATCCTGGATAGGAGCTCTGAGCATGAGTCAAATCGAGCCAGAAGCACAAGTCACGGTGCCGAAGGTCGTGTCAGCAGAAGACCCGCGTGCTTGAACCAAACACACACGGAGCCCGGACCAAGGCCGTATGGCAAACCGAGAGCTTCGTCAACACCCCGCCAAGCTCTTTTAGGAGCCGTGGCATCAAGAATCGTGAACGGTGACTTCCAGAATTGTTTCCGGACTCATCAACTGGAGTTCGACGAGCGAATGAAGCGAAAACGGCGCCATAATCTATCGGTCGCCCTTGAAACGGCACCACAACCCATCGGCCTCCCTTGAAATGGTGCCCTCCTTTTCGGCGCGCAAAAATCCAACAGGGGGGTGTTCCTGGTGCCGTCTCCCCGGCGCGCCCTTTATGGCACCGGGGAACTGGCTTCTATAAAAAGGAGAGAGGCAATCAAAAAAAAAAAGGAGCTCGAGACGACCAAACAGAGTGAGAGGTGTGAGGGTTCTTGGGGAGAAAGCATCTTTGCTTGGGAATTTCCCGGCGACCGCCACTCTGCTCTGTTTGAAGCCCCCGGCACCGGAGAAGGGAACCCCTCATTTCTTCGCCTGTCTAGGTGGGTCGTCGTAGCTTCTGGCCGATCTCCCTCCGTTTGTTTCATTTTTTCCTCTTCCCTCCTTCCGTCGTAATGTAAACAAGAGAGGAGGGGAAGGCGATGATATGAGCATACCTCCCCCCCTTTTTCACCATCTCTGTGACTTTCCATCTCCTTCTTCTGTAACTTCTTCTCCCTATCAATGTAAATGGTGGCCGAGCGACAATGCCAGCGTCTGTAGATGCAATCAGTACCTCCTTTCCCTGTGGTTGGAATGAATGGGATGCTCGAGAGCATCAATTGATAAAACTTACGATGCTACCTATCCCCCTTCACTATCCCCCGCTTCCCCTCCAACTAAGTCTTCTTTGGCTACGAACGTTGATACGGCGCCGTGCAACCGTGCCGGCGTCGTGGAGGGTGATGTGCGCACACGTACATCTCTCCACTGGCCTGTGTGAAGAATGAACGGATGTGGTTATGCCCGACGTCGTGGTCATCCTCCCTCGTCATTTTCGTTCTCTCTTTATTTTCGTCCGCAATCATTTCACTGTGCGAATGGGTTTCACGTTTGGCTTCCCCGGCGCCAAATATGCCCCTGCAACTCTGTGGGCTACAGCAACTACTTCCCTCTCCCCGGGGTTACTCTTCCGCTCAAACGTTGAAGGTTTTCACCACCGGAGGCGTATATACACGTGCATTCCTCCGGTCGATTTTGGGCCCATCCTCCTATCCCCTTCCTGTTCTCGACCATGAACAGGAGGAGATGAGGCCGCCCCTATACTCCTCATCATTATCCTCTAAGCATCGCCTGATGAATGCTTCGTTAACCTGTTAACATCTACATGCGTGCATATATGCGTACCTATAGACATTAACATTAGTCTGCTAACCGTGTACGTTTTCCTATTGCGCCGTATTACCATCTCATTAGGGAGATTTGGTGACCCGGGGAGGGGAACATTCTCCAATTTCTTATCCTAACCGCTCGACCTATGGGAAATTATCTATTAGTGATGATTTTATTTTAATTGGTCTTTAGATCAACCTATTCACCCCCTCCCCCTCTAGATTGATCTTCGGTCTCACAACAAGAGTAATGAGCTCTGAGACAGACTGGTGGAGTAGATGGTCGAAGCTTTAACATCGATCGCACCTCTGCACGTAGGTCGAATAGTCACGCTGACGGGTAGGCCACCAGTAGCCTCACCGAAGTAGGATCCTGGCAAGTGATCTTCCTCCCTGGTGCACGTCGCAGATGCCTTCGTGAACTTCTTGAATTGCTTGGCCGGCTTCGTCAATGCTAAGGCACTTAAGGAGGAGACCGGAGAAAGACCTTCGGTACAAAGCGTCGTCTAAGATGACGAAGTGCCAAGCTTGGTACTTCAATCTCTGAGCTTCGTGAGGGTCAGAAGGCGCCTAGGAGTCTCGGAGCCAGGAGACGTAAGGGGTCCACCAGTCGCTCGGGGTAGTCGGGTCAACGATCATGAGCTCGGCATCGATGCTTGATCATTCTAGCTCTTCGAGAAAGACTGAATGGGTACCTTCTGGGCTGAGGGAGGAGGCCAGGTGAGAGAGGGCATCCGCTCGGGAGTTTTTCTCCCAAGCTATTCGGACTACCTCGAAACTCTCAAATTGTTGGGCTAATGCTCAGATCGTTTGAAGGTGCTTAACCATAGGTGCTTCCCGAGTTTCGTAGTCACCATTGACCTGGCTGGCGACCAGCTGGGAGTCAATGTGAATCCTTACTCTCTGGGCCCCTAGTCGTCGTGCCATCCTGGCCCCCGAAATGAGGGCTTTATACTCAGAGGCATTATTGGATGCCTGGAAGTTGAACTTCAAGACATATTGTAGTTTCGCTCCTTCGGGTGACTTGAGGAGGACACCAGCACCACTTCTGGCTGAGTTGGATGACCCATCTACGAACAAGTCCCAGATGGGTCCTTGTGCAGACGGTGACTCTTCCTCAATCAGGATGGTGCTCTCTACGATGAAGTCCGCGAGGGCCTATCCCTTGATGGCTGCACGGGGGCGATAGGAGATGTCGTAGGCCCCAAGCATGATGCCCCATTTGACGAGACACCCCAAGGCTTCGGGATGAGAGAGGATCTTCTTCAAGGGTTTACCGGTCAACATGACAATAGAGTGACTTGGAAGTAAGGTTGGCGACGCTTGGCTGAGGCAACTAATGCTAGAATGAGTTTCTCGATTGCAGGGTACCTTCTTTCGGCCTCATTGAGCACCTTGCTGGTGTAGTAGACCGGCCTCTCGACTCCCGCCTCATTTCGAACTCAGACCAAACTTACAGTGGAGGGAGTCGCTGAGAGATATAATTGCAATGCTTCACCCGGGACCAGCTTCGATAGTACCGGGGGCGAGGCCAGGAACTCCTTGAGATCTTCAAAGGCCTTCTAACATTCCTCGTTCCAGGAGAATGTGGCAGATGCCATTTTAGGTCCCCTCTTGAAGAAGGGTAGGCATCATTCGGCCGCTCGAGATAGGAAATGGTTGAGTGCGGTGATGCATCCGGTAAGGCGCTGGGCATCCTTGACGTAGGTGGGCGGCCACATGTCCAGGATGGCCTGAGCCTTGTTAGTTTTTGCCTCGATCCCGCGTTGAGTTACCAGGAAACCAAGAAATTTTCCCGATCTGACTCCGAAGGTGCATTTGGCGGGGTTGAGGTTCATGTTGCACGTGAGGAGGGTGCCGAAGGTCTCGGCTAGGTCAACAAGATGGTCATCAGCCTCTGGTGTTTTGACAGGCATGTCGTTGATGTAGGCCTCGACATTTTGATCGAGTTGTCCTTCGAAGATTTGGTTGACCAACCGCTGATATGTCGCCTCGGCGTTCTTTATCCTGAAAGGCATCCGGGTATAGGAGTGCACACTGAAGTCGGTGATGAAAGCAGTCTTCTCAATGTCCCCTGGATCCATCCTAATCTGATGGTAGCCTGAGTAAGTGTAACACCCCAAAGCTTTATCGAATCTTTATTAGGTTGTTCGGATCCTTTTGGGTGAGTTCCGATTTACTTTTGTAGCTCCCAAGTTGAGTTTTACTTTCTGTGTGAGTTTTCCTCCAGTATAATCTACGGAACCCTATGGTGAGTTTATTTCTCAGTTTCTCCACTCGTGGACGATACAGTTGCGATGTACTCTTCACGAGGATCATTTTGACTATTTTTACATATTTTTTTGAATTTATATATTTGTGATGCGAAAATCAAGATTTTTAGAAATTATGGAAAATCCCTAATTTCCCTTTATAAACCCTCAACCCCCTCTCTCCCCTCTCATTTTCACCCTCCCTTTCTCTCTCTCATTTCTCCTCCGGAGACACAAATGATCAAGTACCCCCAATTGGTGAAGGAAATAGCCCAACTATTCGAGAGCTTTCAAGTAATTTGAATAGCTCGAGAAGAAAATTTCTGAGCGGATGCCCTCTCTCGCTTGGCCTCCTCCATCAGCCCAGAGAGCGCCCACTCGGTCTCCTTGAGGAATTACAATGACCGAGCATAGAAACTGAGCTCATGACCATTGTGTAAATATCGCCTGGCGACTGGTGGACCCCGTATATTTCTTGGCTCTGGGACTTCGAAGAGCCTATCAACCCTCGGGAAGCTCGGAGACTGCAGTATCAAGCTTGACATTTCATCCTTTTAGACGAGACCCTATACGGAAGATCCTTTGCTGGTCCCCTCCTTAAGTGTCTCAATGCTCTAGAAGCTCACCGAAAAATTGGAGAAGTCCACGAAGGCATTTGCGACGTGCACCAAGAGGGACGGTCGGTTGCAAGGATCCTGCTGCGACATGGCTACTAGTGGCCCACTCTCCAGCGTGACTGCTCAACTTACATTTTGAGATGCGATCGATGCCAGCGATTTGGCTACCTAGTCCACCAGCCGACCTCGAAACTCATGACCCTAACGTAGCCCTATCCCTTCGCTCGGTGGGGAATTGACATCCTAGCCCATTTCTCATGGCACGGGCTCAGAAGAAGTTCATCATCGTCACCATCGACTATTTTTTCAAGTGAATCAAGGCTGAAGCCACCGCCAGAATTACAGAAGCAAGAATCTGGTGTTTCATTTGGAGGTCCATCATTTGTCGTTTTGGCATCCCCTGAGTGATCGTGAGCGATAACGGTCAGTAATTTGAGTCCGCTTATTTTAAGAATAAGTGTGCCGACCTACACATTCACAATCACTTCACTTCGGTAGCCCACCCCCAGGCTAACGAACTGGTCAAAAGTGCCAATAAAACTATCCTTAAAGACATCAAGACCAGGCTAGGGCAGGCCAAGAGTAATTGGCTTGAGGAATTGCCTAGCGTACTGTGGTCGTATCAAACTACTCTAAGAGCTGCTACCAGTGAAACTTTTTTCCAACTGGTGTATAGCACAGAGGCCGTGATTCCCTTGGAGATCGGCAGCCCTTCCCTTCGAGTTATCAACTTCTATCCCAAGCCAAATGAGTAGAAGTTGCTAGAAAACTTGGACCTGGTAGATGAAGTATGTGAAATCGAAAGGATCCGAGCTACGGAATATCAACGGTGCATGACTCCGTACTACAACACTAGAGTTCGATACAGATAATTCCAACTGTGAGATTTCATTCTAAGAAAGGCCAAAGCCTCTCGACCACTGGAGTGGGAAAATTGGCCCCTAATTGGGAAGGCCCCTACCGAGTGATTGAGACACTCGGAAAAGGAGCGTACTGGTTATCTACCATAGATGGAATACTCATCCCTCAGACTTGGAACGCGACAACATTGCGAAAGTTCTATTTCTGAGCACCTTCCATACATGTAAGAATCAAATTATGACAATACCTTTCATTTTTATTGCATTAACATCTCTGTACATCAGATAGGCCAAAGCCAGTGCAATATGAATAAGAAAAAATAAAAATTGATACAACACGAACTGATAACTCGATGCGGATGAGGTCGGTAGCTCCAAACCGAGCCACTGACTCCACCTAATGTGAAAACTGGCTTGGGTAATAGGATAGCTTACTTTGTTTGCTCGGGAAGTTTAGAAGAGATGGTATTAGTAGAAAAAAAAGGAAGGTATGCTCGGACGCCAGCTTCATAGAAAATAAGAGAAGGCCTCCTCTGCCAACTCTTTAGAAAATAGAGCATAACGAATCCATCAAGAATTAATGGCGTGGACATGAAGCAGTAGAAAATAGAAAGCAAGCACCCTCTAAGTGGTGCGAGCAAGGATGAGAAAAAGAAAAAACTGGTAGCCTCCAAAGAGTGAGGGCAAAAAGAAGCAGGACTAAAGGAAAAGAAGAAGAACAGAAGAGGGAGAAAGGTTTGAACACTCCCATGGAGGGAGTGGGGGGGGAGCGAGGATGAAAGAGAGGTAAGGACATGGTGTTGGATATTTTTCTCTCTCAACCATCCCCTCTCCTGGGTGTGGCAGTTGTCCATAAGTCAGAAGGGAGCTCGTCGTCAGGCGTCCTCCCTTCTTGTACACCGTCTGCCCCATCATCCTCCATTCTTCTACGTCAAAGCAACATGGACGCCCTAACAACTGCCAAAGTCTTCATCTTCAGAGTTGCCCTCCATGCTTCACCAAAGATCACAAAGAAGGAGACAATCACTTCACAAGAAAGGGAGGAAGAAGCAGAGATTGCAAGAGAAGCCTTAAGAGGCGTGAAGAGGAGGAGGCGCCTTTCGGGACCTTTTTTTGGCCGAAGGGGTAGATTTCTACCTTAAATGATCCTCCCCTCGAAAAGACGCAAGAGGCAAACATCCTTCCCTAGGAGCAGTTATGCTACCTCCCTCACGAAACTCTCCCGTGGGAATACATGAAATGACAAGTCATTCAGAGTGTGGAAATATAGAAAGGTGCCAGTTCAGCACCAGTGACTTGGACGATCGACACGCAACCTGATTTTTCAGTAAAAAATCATACATGGTCTTTGATTTACTGGCACTTGGAGTTATGTTAAATCTCACCCAGTCAAAGGTGATAAGGAGCAGTCAATGGCACCTTGAACACTAATACCACTATATGGAAAGAAAATCATTGCCTAGTAAAATTCCAGATAGAAGTTGCAATAAAAAAATGAAAAAAAGAGAGAGGAAAGGAAAAGGAAACAACAAGGCAAGTACAATATTTCCTAATCTTTGGAAATAGGAGAGTGAGAGGTCGACATTCTGCCTTGAAGCTCGGCAGGTGGAGGACCCTCGACGCTTGGCGATTTGTCCCCGGTTACTTTGGTGATGGCCGACCCAGGCACTGACCCCACTCGTGTGGTAACTGCCTCGACCACGTGCTCTCCCGAGGCAGCCGGAGTTGGCGATCTCTCCTCCATAGAAGCAAAAGTATTTTCGCACCCCCCTTCACCGCTCAATGTTGATGAAGGAGAATCCAAGCCGTCCTCATCTGAGTCATAGCATTTCTCGAGGTTGAAGAAATGTTCGACGAGGACCTGCGCCTAAGCCAGATTGGCTGCCCGCCTGAAGCCCTAGGCGAAACCCTTCCGCAGCCCCCGCCGGTAGCCCAGCTAATGTGAGACGACCTAGGGATGCAATGGGATTGACCGAATGCACCATGGACCTAGGTTTGCAAGCACATACACAAGGGAATGGACTTAATTTTGGCGGAGACACTCCCACTGCACCCACCCGTTCCCGAAGGTGACTCGGGATGGTGGTGAGGGTCCAAGGTGGGACCTTGATGTTCTAAGGGGTGGCACGGCTTAGGGCTGACCCCTGAAAGGGCTAGGTTTCCCACAATTCGTGGGCGGACAGTACGCTGAGGGCATGGGCTATGCGGCGGCTCACTCAACTCTCTCCACGGTGGGGAATCACAAGCAAGTAAACTGGGGTTTGGCACTCACTCACTGCCTGAAGACTGTAAGATATGATACTAAATAAGCAAATGGAATGACCAGGAGAGGGGACTGAGCGCTTACTCAATCGGTTTGAAGAAACCAATTCCAACCAGAGACGATGGGCGAGCGGGGAAGCATGGGAATGCAACCCGCACGCTGCGCCGATGCCACTTGACCTGCGATAAAGAGGTACACCACTACACCTCACACAGGCAGGTAACCGTAGGGTGGAAAAATTAATGTTACAACCAACCAATACCTCCATGTAGGGAGGGGCGCTCAGCCGGCCAGGCGGGGAGGGGACTCGGTGGTGGGGTGGAGATGGTCAGACTTCTGCCTGCACTCTCCCTGGCGCAGGTGGACTATTCTGGTACCAACAAATTATCGGAGATGATGCTCCCTATCCAGATGTCTGATGAAGGTGAGATTGGTGTCGTTGGAAAGCTGCTCGACTTGTGGAACATTGGGAAGGAGAACTGCCTCGATCAGAATGCAGACTAGATGGGGACGTCGATTCCTATAGGACTGCGTAGATTACTTTCTGCAGACTAGAGGGCTCTTGATCGGGACAGTACTCTCGACTGGGACATCAGATCGAGATGGGACTAGGTTTGATGGAAACAGGGTCGACTCTAGTTGGCCTCCACCAAGAATTTTTACGAAACTCGATCCGAAGACTCGGCGATAGCTCTGAGCGCCAACGGGGTAGAACTGAGTGCAGGAACAGGAAACTAGAACTGACTCACCAGGGCTGTATCTTATCGGTCCGATGCTGGATCGGGTTGGGACTAGACTTGTCGCAAAGAGGGACACCTCAGGAATGATCCAGAGCTGGTTTGGTCATGATCTGAGGCGAGGAGCATCGATACCATCTATTCTTGCAAGGTTGTGCAGTCTAGGTCACATATAGGATAGGGGAGCCTTGTCGGGGTTGGTCCTCGTAGCCTCGTCGCCAGATGGAGCC
This sequence comes from Amorphophallus titanum, assembly GCA_024336825.1. Taxonomy (NCBI): domain Eukaryota; kingdom Viridiplantae; phylum Streptophyta; class Magnoliopsida; order Alismatales; family Araceae; genus Amorphophallus; species Amorphophallus titanum. The sequence goes on along the minus strand of JANBPO010000598.1, from coordinate 2,663,678 downwards.
AAAACTACTGCTGTTGTAAAGAGGAGAGCCAGATGTCGAACTGCACCAATGGGGCGGAGTTGGGGATGCCGGATGGGGTGGTGGCAGCTTCTGTAATCTGATTGGTTCAGGGCTCTCAGAGCAGGGGCGAGCAGACTGCTCCCTCCTGGGAATACAGTCATCCCGGGGTGCTCTGGTGGTCGAATGAGGCCCCTCTTCTTGTAGGTGAAAGAGGACTCTCAGGGGAATACCCTAACTGAAAGCCATGGCCAGACTCTTGAGGAAGAAGGTAGGAGGGCTTTTGCTACTCGTCTCTGTCACCTGCCGGAGTTGATCTGCGCAGCCTGGCAAAAATGGGCCTCTCGCCCAGCTCCGACCTCGGATGAGGGTGCACGATCACTTGATGGAAAGCTAGCTTAGAGAAGAATCCTCTAATGTAGGCCTTGAAACCTGGAGATCCTTTGGGGAGCTGTGGACATCACTGCAACTTTCTGGCAGTTCTGTTGCTGCTGTCACTAGGTGTCAGTGGAGAAAAGGGGTGGGGAATGGGGAGAGGAGAGGGGGAAAACAGGGTGAAATGGGGATGGGGTGACCCCTTCCTGGAGTCACATAGAATCGAATAATTTTAAGAGAGCTTTCCAACGGCACTAGTTTTGCATCGATCCGACATCGGGACTGATCACAGCAGCTGATCTCGTCAGATCGCGCACTGTAAAATAGAAGCTGCAGCCCGTGGGCAACAAGCTTCCCACTAGGTGACCGGAGCCGCCTGGCCCCCACCCGACATTCCAGTCTGACCGTCTTCCAAGAAAGTGCCTTTCCAAAAGCCACCATCATAGTGGTACCACTCCGGACCCACTTGGACTTGTCGACTAGCAAGTGGGCCCCACTGCCAACAGCTTGCATCGTCCGAACCGCCCCGACGGGGTGATCAAAGTGCTGCCTGTCAACCCAAGATCGGTCCTCCCGGGCCTACATTGTAGCCCTTTACCTCCCTGCGTGGAGTGGGTGATAATTCACCATTGTAATTATTGTAATATTTTGTTACCAGGAGTTACCGTACTTGGCCGGGATCGCCTACCCCACGTCCGGAGCGTGGAGGTATCGTGTCCACTCCTCTCTCGGCATTTTGGCTTTACTCGTATATTTTCTTTTGCCGCTGCATGTGATAGGTTAATCTAGCTAATATATTTTTTTATCACCGCTGCAAGAGTGAGTGAGTGACTCGTCCTGTGACTCGATCCGAGCACGGAAGAGCCGACTACCCGACTCATTATTGGTTTCTCAACCGCGCATGGTCCCACGCATCCCTTGCTAGGGGACGCCCGCGAGCTAGAGTCCTAGGGCACGTGTCCGTCTCGCATCATCTACAGTGTCCCCTACCTGCTACATCACCAGCTCAAGAAGCTTCCTCTGGAGTATGCCAAGCCGCCGAAGCTGGAGAAATTCGACGGTCAGGGATCTCCGCACGAACACTTGGCCTACTACATTATGGCCATGGGCGAGCTCGCGTTGGATTAGTCTTACCTCCTCCGCTATTTCACCCCCTCACTTACGGGAACGGCCTTCCAATGGTATTCCCGCCTAAAACCCAACTTAGTCATTGATTGGGCGGATCTCCAAAAGAAGTTCCTCGACCGTTTCTAAATGACCGAGTGAAAGATCTCCTTAGCCGAGCTCTGCTCTCTCTGACAGAAGAAAGGCGAGAGCGCCCTCGACTTCATCAAGAAATGGCGAGACCTCAACATGAGGTGTGTCAATCCGCCAGTCCAGGAGGATGCCATCACTATCTATCGCTGAGGCTTGGCGACCGAGGTCAGTGAAAAGCTTCTCGGCACTAACGTCAAGGGCTTTGATCAACTCAATTCGACAGTCATCGAAATAGAAATGTTCCTCGCCGGTAACCTGAGCTACACCTCAGCGAAGGGTAAACAAGCGCAGGAATGCCAGTCTGGCAAGGAGGTGAACATCGTCGAATTCACCCCCGCCACGAAGGCCAGCAAGGGAGCTAGGACAAGTAGTTTCGACAAAAGGCCAGCTGATAAGTCGGCTGCTCTCTCCTTCTCAGAGCATATGAAGACTCCCTTCTCTTTCAAGAGGGAGCATACAAAGATGCTCTTTGAACTCTGTATGGCCCAAAAATCATCGAACTACCCAAAGTCCACAAGCCAGATGAAGCCCTAAAAATCGACGATCCCAACTACTACTTATACCACCGCATGCTGGGTTACCCCCTTAAAGATTGCTATGTCTTCAAGACCCAGGTACAGAAGATGATCTGAGACGGCCTTATTCAAATGAAGAGTGGTCTCACCAATCCTCTGCAACTGCACGCGTGGTCCAGGCCAGCTAAGGCAGCGTGAGTGGTACACCATCTGGTCAATGTGATCAACATGATGACCACATTCTCTCTCTCTCTGATGATGAATCAGAGGAGCCCGATACTAGTCGAAGAGAGCGATCGATCTGATACCCAGGGTGGCAGCCCTGGCACGATCGGAGACCTCTCTCCTTCCCAGGGAGAGAACCCGGTGTCTTTTCAACATCCTCATTGAGAGGGGGCAAATCTTGCCCCGTGATCCATCAGTGGACTACACCCAGTGGGACTTCAGACACCCCCAGTACTGTCTCTTCCATGCACGAATCTGCCATGCGATCGAGTCTTGTGTGGAAGTCCAGTACCTCATCTAGGAACAGATCCAATGGGAGTAGATCGATGCTGAGGGGAATTCTATGACACTTGTTCGGCTGCGACAAGCTGTCGAAGAAACTCTGAGTATCGCTAGAAACATGCCAGAGCAGCCTGATCCTCCCCAGGAAAATGTAATGGGGGCATCCCTTGCCCCTCCACATTTTTTTCAAGGCTTGGATTGCTCGTCGGCATGTGCCATTGTGTTCGTCATCACACAGGAGGAACCCCGAACTCCAAAACAGAGTATCAGAAGACACTAAGGAAGTGGAAAACCAAAATAACGAAGAGAAAATAGAACTGACAGAAACAACCCAAAACCAATATAGCTCACGCAGGAGCAGAACTGTTCTGGATCTGATCCAAGAACAGATGAACATAGATCTTCAAGTAGGCTCGACTCCACTAGCTTCTCTGGCTCTCCTAGCTCTCCTTTTCTCTTTTCCTTTTCTCTGCTCACTCACTAGCTCGCCTTCCTCTTTCAGGTATTCTCTCTTCTTCTTCTCCTTGACGGCCGCTTCTCTTCTTCTCTTCTGTATTCTCTATCTCTTGATTTTGATCACAGGAGAGGGTTTTATAGAGCTTCAGGCTTGGGTCCCATGAGCTCACGCTTTAGGCGTGTGGAGGTAACACTCCTGCCAAGAGATTTCGAGAAGATCTCAGCCACGTGTCAGAATCTGGTTAAAAGAAGGTCCACGTGGCAAATCCTTTCTGGGACGATCCACCTTGGATCACGTGCCCAATAATCTGGTTCTTTAGATTCCATGTGAGACTGTTGCCTTTATGCCACCCAGATGTTTGATCCTTGTTGCTTTAATGAATAAGGCCTCTTCATACTTAAATCCATGTAATCAAAATAGAAAGCATTTAATCAAACACTTTTTAGTTAGTTGCATTTCAAATGTGTACAGACTCATACCACATATTATAACATGTGCACATACTTAATGTGTTATGCAACTCAATGTGCTCTGACCTCATAGAACACTAATGCAAGTGTGCTTAGACCTCATAGAAGACTAAAGCAAATGTGCTCAGACCTCATAGAAGACTAAAGCAAATGTGCTTAGACCTCATAGAAGACTTGCATCGACCATGTAGCAAATGTGCATAGACCTTAAGTTGCTAACTATCAAAATGTGCTCAGGGAAAAAGAGCGTCGACCTTAGTATGCGCAAAGCAGAATGTGCTTTGACCTTGGTTATGTGTGAACAGTAACTAGCGTTGACCTTAGTGAGATCAAGGTGGATGTGCTTCGACCTTGAATATGCATGAACAGTAACTAGCGTCGACCTTAGTGAGATCAAGGTAGATGTGCTCCAACCTTGAATATCCATGAGCAGTAACTAGCATCGACCTTAGTGAGATCAAGGTAAATGTGCTCTGACCATGAATATGCATGAGCAGTAACTAGCGTCGACCTTAGTGAGATCAAGGTGGATGTGCTCTGACCTTGAATATGCATGAACAGTAACTATCGTCGACCTTAGTGAGATCAAGGTGGATGTGCTCCGACCTTGAATATGCATGAGCAGTAACTAGCATCGACCTTATGAGTAGAGTAGATAGAATGAGCATCAACCTGATGAAGTTCTATGCATCATGAAAATGCATCAATCTGAAAATGCACATATCATGCAAATGATTATGATGACATCATTAAATCCAATGCACAAAAATCAATGCACAACAATCAATCCTCATTAATGCACAGAGCAATGACCAAATGCATAATCAAATGCATATTGCATCATCATTCCATTTCCATGCAAACACATGATGACTTATAGTATTTTCTATCATCAAAACCATAGTCACAAGATGACTTATAGTGTTTGCTATCATCAAAATCACAGGGACACAACAAAGAGGAGTACTCTCACTCGGCTCTGCCACGTGGTGGTGAGGATCTCAAACTTCAAACTTCATGTTTTCTTGTCTCGACTGGTCGAGCCTCCTACTAACGACTTGCCCTTTGATAAGCAGAACCAAGGCATGGTGGAGGCGAAGGGCGACCAGCTGATCGGGAGGTCATCGAGCTGGAGGAGACGACCGCTGCGAGTTTGCTTCAAGCTCCAGTGGGTCCTTCCTCTGCCTGAGATAAGGGCAAAAAGGTCACTCAGGATGAGGCCTCCGGGTGCCGAGGGTCCAAATGGAAGGATGCCAGGGAGCTGCTGCTTCTGGCTTCGATGAAGGCGTTGACTGTCGAGAAGATGCAGTTGAAGAAGGCGAGGACTTCCCGCCCAATCGAGGAGCCTATTGCCACGGGTATCCATCACCCGAGCCTTCTTCCTGTCGAGCCAGAGGTGCCCACAACAATCAAGGGGGCTTCCTCTGATCTGGCGAAAGCGTAGGGGGAGGGGCTCGGCTCAGAGGTCCCAGTCGGGGATGTCGAGATGCATGGTGAGGAGGAGGATGCTGAGTGATGCGGGATAGAGACGATGAGGGCTCGAGGCCACCTGGAACTCTAAGCAAGCTCGCGTACGTCCCTAGCGAGGGAAGCGTCGGACCTGCACGGTTGTGGATTCTTCACCGTTTTTGATGTCGTTTCTTCCAGCTTCGAGATAATTCAATTATCTCCAACTTTTGTGTTATTATCTCGACCTAAAAATATCTAATTACCCTAATTTCGAGTTAGGACTTTAGGTGCTCTATAAATAGACCCAAGAGGCCAGGCTTGAAAGGGGAGGAGATTTTCGGTCAATGGCGAAGCTCTGCCAAACTATCGAGCGATCCTAGCATAGGGAGGGAGGCCTTCCACGTCCACATAGGCCTCCGGTTCAAGGGAGTAATATTTCTTTCTTTTGTGTCTTTCTTCCACGAGTCCCACTGTCCGTTCTTCGTCGCATGTGTCATTCTCCCCCTTTTCACCCACAATTCCTCATTCGCATTGTCATTTTTACACACCTACCTATATTTTGGTTCCCCTAGGGGTTTAAAAACCTCCAGGTGAACCCCCATTCATGTTAATTAGGTTATTTTCTTTCATTTCTAGCATATACTACACTACATGGGTCTAATCAGGGTGTATTTTTGTTGGCTACACGTTGTTTTGCAGGTCAGCAGTCATCTAGCATGAGGCCCACTCTTTCTGGCCGATCGAAAAGAGTGGAGGTTGAAGTCCTACGCCTTGGAAGGTGGTGGAGTAGAGCGGTCAATCACCGTCCGTCCAAGAAGTTGAGCGGCTATCTCGTTGCTGTTCATCTTCGTCCTGCGGCTGTCTTCGAACTGTTCTACTACCATCGTTCTTCATCCCGTGTTCTATTCTAGCGCTGGTAGATGGTCTGTGGTGAGGCCGTACATCTGACAAGTGGCCCTTCATCAGTCGCTCATCATCCCCAGTGCTGGATAAAGGTGAGTGTCTCTCCCCTTTCTCAAGGCGTGGCACGTTCATCGTGTCCGGGGTCTTGGGTGGCGATCACACAGGTTTTGTCTCTACTCCCTCCCTTTCGACTTCGTTTATTTCTCACGCTTTCTTAGTAGAGAGGGATAAGGGGATTTCGTTCAACTGTCGGTACCAGGGAAAAGTCATTTTTTTGATCAACAGCCATCAGCAAAGCCAAGGAGGCGGTTACTCGGGTGACACGGGCCCGCCGAAGGAGAGCTACAGAGCAGGAACCTACCATTGTTCCTCTGCCTGTGGTGTCATTTGAATAATTTGAGACTTCTCGTGTACAGATGCCTGTGACGGAGGGTATATTCTTCCTTCTTCTGCGACCCATTTCTACCCTGGCTGCACAGGCTAATAATTATTCTTTGCAATTGCTGCCACTCCTGCTGCAGCGGTTGTGCAGGAGGCTGCAGCCTCTGCGACAGCTGGAGACCGAGGAGAGGGAGTGTCCGTAGCTCCTATCAAGGGGGATCTACCTTCTCCGACGCCCAGCCATGAGATGGAAGGTAATCTATGGTTCATTCAGAGGCTTCCCACAGCCCATTATGTCTCCAGCTTACATGAACATTCTTCATTTGAGCTTCAGTTGATGTCTGAGTGTGCGCCTTTGCCACCTACTGTTAGGGCCGCTGAAGAAACTTTTGTTGCGGACAAGACTATTCTAGGGAGCGAGCCTACTCCCAGAAATCATTCAACTGACATTTCTGTCACACAAATTACTGGGCAAGTCTCTATTGAGGGAGATGTCCCTACGGCAGGTCATGAGACTAGGGAAGCACCCGTTCCGAGGGGGGAGTGTGAGGCACCAGCAGAGAGCTCTTCCACATCAGAGCGGGTTGACTATGGCAGTGACTCTAGTGATGAGGAGTTTCCTCCCGTGGAGACGAAAACCAAAGACACCAGGGCGTCCTCTGCCTATGAGAGTGATTACACCACTTTCAGCCCTCCCCGATTGGCGTGGAGTAGCTTTGGGCCACCTGGTCCCTTTATGGGGGAAGGGGCTGGGTTGACGGAGATGGTGGTCTCGACTGTGTAAGATGCTAAATGTAATCTAATTGATCTCCCTGCCCCTTTAACTAGCAAATGAACATGCATAAATATGCAATGTAAACAATGAAACAAGGGGTGATGAAGAAAAGGAATGAACTGTGATCGCCACCGAAGGAATAGCAATAGGAAATAGATGCTATGATGAATAGAAACCTACTGCATAGCTTGGAAAAAGAAGAAGAAAAGTGTGGCCGAAGGTGACCGTTACAACGTGATCGCGTGCGAGCAGTGGGACGCGGGGAACTTGTGGGATCAGACCTCCTCTCCTTCCAGCTGGCTAGAGGAAGAGGGCCTCACATCCTATTGTTGGTCTCCTACAAAACAAAGTCATGAAAACAAAAGAACACCCATTAGATCATGAAAGTGTAGTACGTGTCCCGAAGTGCCTCAGGGCAGAAGGGTCCTGTTGCTTGGGCTCCTAAGGTCGAACCCCCGGCCCCCTTAAGTAAGGGCTAGATGAGTTGTAGGGCTCAACCCCTCGCTGGAAAGGAGACCCCTGCCACTGGGAGGACTCAAACACGGACTTGAACTGCTCAATCTCTAGTGCAACCTGGTAAGCATACTCCAGGGTGGTCACATTGTGACAAAACAACTCGCATTGATTGCTAAGCCATAGACCTCGCTGGAAACGAGAAAGGGCCATGGCACTCTCCTGATGGACCCCACATCTCAAGAGATACTCATCAAACTCCCTAATGTACTCAGACACAAACCTAGTCCCCTGCGTAAGACTCTGTCATCAATCAATGAGGTGCTGTCGATAAGAGTCAGGGAGATACTTTTCCCTCAACTTCATCTTCGTCTCCTCCGACATCTCAATCGGCTCCTGATGTCATTGCATGAGCAAGCTCTCAACATTCATCCAGTAGGTTTGAGCCTGCCCTAATAACTTCATTTTGGCGAAGCGGACTCACCGGTGGTCGGACATATCATACCACTCGAAATAGTGATCCATGCTAGTCTCCCAATCAAGATAATCCTTGGGTTCTAAAGACCCATCAAAGCTGGGGGCGTCTGCCCATACGTTTCGAAGAATGTGGTCATCATCATCATGGTCACAGAACTGCCTTGGCTCATGCTCATAGTCATGCTCAGGCCTCAGAGCACGTCGGGGGATAGTTGCTCTCCCATACCCATCAAACTCATCCTCTGACATGACATCATCTAATTCCAGGGCTTTAAGTCTCTGACCCTCAGCCCTTCCAGACCTAGGGGCCGTGGGCTGCTACAACGGGTCAGGATGGTCACCCGCTGGCCCATGGTTCCCACCTAGTGGTGCCCTCTCAAGGGTGGCGACATGCCCAACTAGACCTTAGACAGACTAGTCGGACACATCCATCCTATCCTCCATGGCTTTCAACCTACCCTCAACATGCCTAGATGCTCTTGTGTGTGCAGATCTAACTCACCTATCCTATCCATGAGGGTCTGCATAATCTTGACCAGGGAAGGGTCCTCAGGGGCTTGGGTGCAGGGTTTAGCCATGGGCAGGTGGTAAATACTCGGTTCCCTTATGGGTAGGTATACACAATGCAAAACGCAGATGGGAGGACAGAATGCAAAATGTAGAATGCTAGTAGCTCATGCGACTACCCTAGATAGCTAACCTTACGCTATGATACCAAAATTGATGCAGGATGATGCGGGGGCAAAGGGGAATGGACAATGCAACTCAATGACAAGGTGATGCAAGACTCGGGATAGACTCCCTAGCCTGAAACAAAATGTAGTCAGCAAGACGCACTTTAAGGAATAGTCAGATGGTTGACTCTCATGAGAATCCTCAAGGCTAAAAATGCCTCTAACAAGAAGTGCGGCCCACGGTCATCCTTGGCGAGGGAAACATGCGGATCCAAGCAGTTGAAGAACTGCCTACGTCAAGGGGTAGTCTAGCTTCTGCTCATAGCTCAGCTGGAGCCTACGGGATTGGGGTTCTCTCACTCTCACAATGGTGACTAACATGACTGGGCTAGGATCCTATTCACACGTAATAGTAGCAAATAAAAGTATATACATAATAAGCAAGTACCACAACAAGGAAAGAGCATGTACCTCCATGCTTAGTGCATGGGGAGAACCCTGACCGACCCTTACAGTCCTGGTACAATAGAAAATAAGATAGCGTATAGAGTTCAGATCGCTACCCACTCCACGCAGGGAGGTAATAGGCTACAAATACACTCCAGGACTAAAAGGACAGGTTGACGGGCCACTCTCGGGGAAGCCTTGGACTGCGACATGGTTGTTGGCTGGTGCATGTGTAGATTTGCTCAGGCTGGCCTTGTCGTGGATGGCTGGGCAGATCCGCGTCGACGTTGGGTATGGAGTGGTGCGCACTTTGTAGGCCCTGAACCTAAGGGCCACGTGCATGGGCAGACACGAACAGAAGGCAAGCAGGTGGTGGGCAGGGTGGACTGCCATGGGTAGGGGCGACGTGGGTGAGTGACAATGCTGACAGTGGCCAGGTGCTAGGCGGCGACCTGGTGCGGGCAGTAGGCCGCCAGAGGGATAGGCCAGTGTGAGGGGGAGGCCTGGCTAGCATCTCTCTTAGGTGGGTGAGGAGTAGGTGCAAGCGATGGAGTGGTGTCCCAATGCGCAGCTGAACCCATAGTGGTGTGGACGGCCTGAGCATGGCTGGGCGTGAACTATAGGAGGTGGGGCGAGGTCAGGGAGATGGCGTGCTCAGGAAAGATTACCTAAACACTAAATCCCCCCCCAACTTGGGCCGCCCCCTCTCATCTCCTTCCTCCACAACCAGCGCGCCCCCCCTAACCGTAGCTAGCCCACCAACATCCCACACCCCTGTCTCCCTCTCCACCCTACAACCCACGCCCCATCCCCCTCTAGGTACATCCACGGCGGCCCCGGCCTCCCGCGGCCACATCCCCGTCGTCGACGTTGAGGTTTCCCTTGTTCTGCTGCGCCCAGATTGGTAGCAGAATCATCGGCAGACCTTGCAGCATCCACACCTCTACCTACTGCATGAATCAGCCCGAGCCCCCTTCTGTGGGATCGTTCTACTCCGAGTCCTCTTCGCTACAGCGGTGGTTTTGTCACGTTTTGTCAACGGCATCAACCGCTACAGACATTTCCGTGCAACTGCACCCGGACTATGCTTGTTTCTAAGTGCCCCTTGGCCGACTTCTCCTGTGTGGATCAGCCAGAGCCCCCTTCATGATAGTTCTTCCCATTCAAGTTGCTTTCGACCCTGAGGTGGTCCCGTCCATTTTCGTCATCAGCACAGCCCGGGGCGTCCATTCTCCCTCAGTCGCGCCAGACCCGAGGTCCTCTGTTCACCTAGAACAGACTGTTGCCAAGTTGGCCCTGACACTCCCTCCTCCTCTCATTTTCAGGTCGAGAAGTCTTATACAAAGTTTCGGCTTTCGATGATACGAAACCAACGCCAGTGGTTTTGTCTTGTTCCGACGTCGGCACTGGAAGTTACACCATGACCATCGGCAACCTATCCTGCTGTTCGCCCAGGACCCCGACGCTAACCATTCTGACGACCACGTCCACCGAGGTGATCAGACGGCCGCCATCTTTTGAGGGTTCTCAGAGATCCCTGTCTGCTACGTCCACGACTTGGTCCCGTTGTGTTTGGAGTTTTTCAGCGAGCGTACCTGCCGACGCACCATGACTGCGCTATCCAGTCCTGCGAGGCAGAACCGCGCAGGCTAACGGCAGCGACCTCCTCCACCTTCCAGCGACATCGGCTCGACGTCGGACTTGCTGGCATCCTTCGACATCCCCCAAGCTTCATCCCTACGTTGGCAGCACCGCGATTGGACGTCAGAGCGCGTCGTACGATTGCTGTTAGAGTTCCCCTCCCCTCGTTCCCCCCTCCTGCGCGAGGGTAGTGCGTGTATTTGATTGCCCCCACCCCCGTGATCCCCCTCCCTGCGTGGAGCGTATTAATTGTAATAGCAGGGACTTCGCCAAGCCTCCTCGATGCAGCGTGACTGTCGAGTGCGCACGCTCCCTGGCTCGCCATCGTCTTCGATCGGAGCCGGTCCTTCGGATGGGCTAGGTACGTGCGGCTGCCTCTCCACTCTGCTCGTCTAGTATTAGCTCCAACTGCAGCGCCCGTGTGAGGAGTGCCCGGTCTATAATTCCACTATTCGTGAGTTCTTGCTGCCGGTGAGCAAGTGCACATCTGAACCGATCCCCTCGGTATCGGTCCGCTTGATTGAATCCGGCGCCTGTGACTTGTGCCCCGGGTGGTTCACCCCCCCCTCCTCGCTACTCGGACCGTGTCCAACCCTCTTGCGAGTTATAGCTCACCGACCCATCACTACGAGCCCTGAGTGGAGTTTACAATGCGCGCGAGTGTTAGCTTTGTCGCTAGGCGACCTGTGCTTGTTGATTGCTGGCTTAGGGTCCCGTGTCTCGACCGGGTTCGTCCCGCGTCACTCCGCTTTCTAGGAGGAAGAAGAGACCTGATCTGTGCCTAGCGCAGAGTCAAGGAACCAGTCGGAGGAGCTGCGCCAGTCCCCTTTGCAGGAGGAAACTTCACCCCGACGATCGATCTTTGATAGGCTGGTATTCCCAAATAGGCCGTCAAGGAGGATGGAGAAGAGGAACAGGAATTGGAGAGTTTTCACCTATAGCATGGCAGGAGTCTTTGGTTAGTATGGGCTTCTACCCACCGACCCCGAAGAGGTGGCCAGACTTGCCGCCAGACCCGGTCCTCTCACCAGAAGAGGAAGAGCAACAGGCAAAATAGCACAGGCAGGCATTGAAGAGATCTCCCACAAAGAACCTTCTATGGCCCTGGCTGCCAATGTTATCACCACCAGAGGCACTAGTGGCGAGCCCTCCACATCATCTGAGGATGCGCCAACTGAAGGAGTAGGGGGCATTCCTAGTCTCCCCACGAATGACCCCGCAATGCTGTACATGATGCAACAATACCAGCTAGAGATTGAGCTGCTGAAGAGACAACTGAACGAGAGGAATGTACAACCCTCGACGTCTGGGCAGACTGAAGTTTTGCTAAGGTCGTAGACTACTTGAGTCTATCCAGGTTGGACCGACCCCCACTCTTCAGCTCAAAAATTTCTTCTCCGACTCTGATTGTGGTCCCGTCAGTTGTCAATTGAATCACATTCATCCACGGCCACGTCACCACCAATTTCACCTCCATCGGAGTTCAGTAGTGCCCGGGGTAGCTTCGGCATCAGTACCCATTGATTCTACATCAATTAGAGCTCAGTCAGACCAGCTGTGTACTCCGAGCTACAGCGACCGCCATCGTCCACCAAGTAGTGCTGAACTCATGCGGTCTGTTCCATGGTCAGTCCCGGTCATCTCAGCGCTGATCCCGCCTCCGGCAACCTTCAGATGAGCCCGTGGCTATCCCGACACCGACACCCTGTCCTGCAGTCCCAGGGCGGGCAGAATAAAGCAACTTGTGAAGACGATAGAGCCGCACCTCGGCTCGACCTCCGGATGACTACCAGCTCCTACGGTCGACTTCTACCTCACCCCTAGTCAACTCAACATCAGTCCTGTCTTCCTGCAGAATCGGGAGATGCCTGCAGCTGCTCTACATCCACTCTCTATCCCGACTGGTCACATCGGACAGATTCGGGTGCATCGACTTTTCCCCTCCCCCCGCTTGGCTGACTGAAGGCCCCTCCCTGTGTGGAGGTAGTTTTTTGGTCATAAACAACTTAACCCCCACCCCAAGAACCCCCTCCTGCGTGAGGTGTAGTGTTGTAACTATTTTATTTTCAGGTCAAGCGCCACTGACGCGACGTGCGGGTGCATACCCACACTTCCCCGCTCGCCCTCATCTTCGATCGGGATCGGTGTCTTCACACCGATCAGGTGAGCGACTGGTCCATCCCTTGTTGGTCTATATTTTGCTAATTTAGTATTATCTTTCATGCCCATCGGACGGTAAGGGAGTGCCCAGACTCATAATTCTCTTTTGTGTGCCCACCACGGAGAGTGAGTGAGAGCCACCCAACCCCACGCCCTGGCGTGCCGGCCTCCCACGAAGTTGGGACTCCCAGCCCCTTAGGGGGTCTACCCAAGCTAGGCCACGTCCCAGAACGATTGGGTCCCACCCTGGATCTTCACCACCATCCCCCGGTTTCCATCGGGAGATAGTGTGCACCATGCGAGTGAGCCGCTAGCATAAGTCCGCTGATTGCCTTCGTATGCTTGCGAGCCTAAGTCCTAAGTTCATCAATTCATCCATTATCATCATAGGGCCGTGCCACATCAGGGGAAGTCCATGAACGCCCGGTGCATCACTTGTCGGGTTATGCTGGCTATGAGCTCTATTATGCAAACTCACCAGATTAAGGGGCGGCTTTTGCTCCTAGATCAGCGTCATTGGCTGGATGCTTGGGCCGTCTTCATCAAGGTCCTGCAGCTTCGTCCTCCTCACCTCATCCGCTGGTTTCCTCCCCCCTCGGGATGGCTAAAGCTTGATGTTGATGGAGCCTTCAAGAGCAGTCTAGGGATAGTAGGGGGTGGTGGTGCGCTTCGTGATGCTTGTGGGGAGATCGTGTTTGCCTTTTCGGTTGCTTATCTGTAGGTTGCCTCCAGTCTTGAAGCTGAAGCTCTCGCTCTCCAGGATGGGCTATTATTTTGTTTTGACAGGGGCTTTCGTGATTTCGTGATCGAGATGGACTCTCTTATTATTGCGCAGGTCGCCAATAGGCGTTTCCTTTGCCCTTGGCGGCTGCACCTTATTATGTATAATGTGGACACCCTTGCTCAGTCTCTGCTTGTTACCATTTCCCACGTGTTTAGGGAAGCCAACCAAGTGGTGGACTTGTTGGCAGGCATTGATTGCTTTTCGTCATCCCCTTATTTTTGGTCTTCTTGGGCCGAGCTCTCCACTTTTGTTAAAGGGCCCTATCGTCTTGATAAGATAGGGTGCCCCTCTTTTAGGCCCTAGCCTCATTTTGTACCCCTCCCCTGACGAGATAGGTGCGATGGATTCAAAGGGGGGGTGAATGAATCCCTCTCTAAAAACTTGACCGATTTAAAATCTAAGGCTATAACTAGACACTGATGCGGAATTAAATCTAGTTACTCTCTACAGCACACGAAAAAATAATGGAACATTGAAGCAAACAATTAGACTGCTTAGGTGAAAGGCCCTGAGCAATTCTAAGCCAATAACAGATCTAACTACGACAACTTCAGAGCTCTAGAACTACACAACGAATCTGACACTTAGGAGCGCGCCTAGCATGCATCTATCGGATCAGGCAATGAAATCAAACCACAACACAGGAGTTTTTAAGGTGGTTCGGTCAACCAGACCTACGTCCACCCCACATGACTGGAGTACCCCTCACTAGAAGAATAGCCAGCCGCGTCCCCTGACGTCTTACGCTGCGCCTACAAGTGGCTCGTCTGCCTGTCGTCCAAAAGCACGACCGAGACCAAGACACTGTCAGAATCAGAATAGTACTACAGTCACAAGTAACTAGACAGGGTAACGCCCATTTGCATCAGTCCAATCCCCTGAACACGTGTACACACACTGGCTCATTGCCCAGAGCCAGGCCTCTAGATAGTTTTCTCCCCTAGCGGACGCTACTGCAAAGCAAGGGAGCCCACGGAAACTAGCTTATAAACCATGTATCGGCAACTACCTCACCACCACTCCCAGGTGGGCTGACACGTCAAAATGAGTCGTCAGGCTACAACTAGCGGAGGTTCACGAGACACAGACTCTAAAACGTGAGTGCCGGAGTACAGACAGGCAAGAAGCACTATCGTACGTACTACGAAGCACCAATGGCAGCACAGGAAACTACCGACAGACTCAGGACAAGGAAACTAGACCTGAAACTACAACGATACTTGAGTCTCACGACTCGGAGTCAAGATTATCGTACGAAGTGGAACAAGCCACTAATCGGTCTAATCCTAAGCTAGAGAAAATGACTCACCGCAAGAAATGACTCACAGAGACCTGAGGGAACATCGAGAAACTTCAGCACACCTGAATACGTAGAACGAGGTAAGATGATACCTCACGGCATCCAGAACCATGTCTCGAACTGGACAGAACTGTCGAGACACACACGAGGTCACCTATCAACCACTGGGTCACACCGGGTTGACCAGAACCAGACAATGACATTAAAAGTAGTACAGGAGACTGCCCACGGCAAGAACTCTCCTGGCCACCTTATATCATGGTCATAGCCCTCATAGGACATCAAGAGAGATCCACAGGATAATGGGCAAACTATAAGGTCAAGCCAAGATATACGGAAACCAAAATAATAGGAAACTACACTCTGGGCATAAGCAGTCAAAGAAGAACCACTACGCAACCAGAGACCAAGACACTGGTAGGCCTAGATTGGGTTGGGTTGTTAGGAAAACTATCGCAGTTAAGGAATAGACCGCACGCAGTCGACCTTGAACCAACCTATCTAGCGAACCACCGACATGCAGACACCACCCTAGGACACGTACCTAAGACAGATAGACACGAGACAGGCCATCACGACCAACGGATGAGATGACGGACAAGACTCACTGGACGATCAGAAGAAGGCTACTCGGTGAAATGAACGGTCCAGAGGGAAGCCGTTTAAAGAGGGTGAACGATCTAGAACGGACCATTCAAGGGAGATAAACGGTTGGGGGCCAACCGCTCAAAATAACTGACCCCTAGACACTAAAAAGGGATGGACGGTTAGGGCTGAACTGCCCAAAGGCTAGAGCAGTTAAGGGCTAGCTGCTCAAGCCAACCGACCTACAACAATGTCGGTTAGAACAGTTTGGACCAAACCGCCTGTCTGAACTGACACTAAACTGCTGACCACTGGTCAATTGGGATAAGCGGGCAGGACCTGGCCACTCAACCCAACGGGAAAGCTGAACGGCTAAGGACTAGCCGCTCACGGAGGGATGGGCGGACCAGTCCTGGCCGCTCAAGCCCCAGAGCGTTCTATCGACTGACCACTCAACCTAAAATCGAGACACGATAAACGGTCCGAAACTAGCCGCCCATGCCCCTTGAGCGGTTGCCGTTGAACTGTGAAGGCGTTACGGTGAGCAAAACATAGGGTTAGTCCGATCGTGGCCTTTTCACGCCCCGTTTGTGACGAAATGAAGGGGATACAACCACAATCACCCTGACAATCACATAGACTCCGACCAGAGTCAAAATGACACACGGATCGCAAGAAACGGGTGATTCTAACAAAATCACCCAAATGGGGTTAACAGGGTTCCCGACTTCCTATCGGCCCCGATAGACCACCATTCGACACGAAATTAGCGACTATAGAACACCAACGTTCCAGGGAGTCCATTGACACTAACCAATCATAGAACCGTCGCCATTTTTTGGCGAAGCCTATGAACTCTGAAAAATAACAACGAGCCTAAACTCACTCATTCTCACATCGTAGAGCGTGAAATCACGAGAGAAGGTACAGAAAAGGTAGGTGATCCATCTCCTTACCTCCACCAAAGAAACTGTGCATCGAAGCGACTAATCCATGCCGAAAACCACCTGGAACACGAACGACGCCTTCTCAGAATCCACCGAGGGATCACGCCACGCCACGCTCAAATCGATACTCTATCCTGCAATCTGATCACTCCATCGCGTCCTCGAAATTTTCTTTTTATTGCAAAGGAGGGGAAGATACAAGTGAAACCCTCAAGTAAGGTGCATTACAAGAATAAGACTTCTACGAACGTCGAAAGATATCCTCAAAATCCAAAAGGCCTACATATAGGGCAGGTCCTAGTTTATGAAGGCGAGCCTCCTCCTCCTGGAGCCGGACGGATTCATCTTGAAGAGATGCCACATGCCCCTCCAACAGAGCTACCTCCTCAGCAACTTGTGACCGGGCCGTCTTCACCTGCGGTAGTTCGGCTCGGAGGGCATTTAGTTCTGTCTCCAGCTCGTCCATCCGACTGCACACGAATTGCTCCCGGGTTGACAAAGCCTCCAGCCTGCCCTGGTGCTCCTGAAGAGCGGAATTCATCTCTCCCAGCCTAGACCGGTAGTCCACTCGTTGCAATTTAAGGGCCACCAGCCTGCCAATCATAACACGCGCCAAGAAGTCCCGGCGATGTACAGATTTTAACAACAGCAAGACACGCTGGGTCCAGGTCTCCAAAGGGCAACCCAGCGCCTATAACCCAGTCGTGAAGCTGTTGGCCACCTCCTTCAACTACAGATAAGTCAGCTCCAGCTGAGATTCCACCACTTGACGCAGCATCTCCATATTTTGCCACATGAAATTCTCTGATGAGGTGAAGCCAAGGGAAGCAGTTGGGGCTACTTCAAAGGTTACCTCACTGTTAATATCTGCCCATAGTCTGACATCTGGTCTGGAGGAAGAGGACGGAAGGGCTGTCGAGAGAGACATCTGGATTTCTTCAACAATTTCCTCCGAGGCTGCTATCTTCTCCACCACCATCTCTTCATGAATCGCGGCCTGAATAGCCAGGGAAGGGGAGCTAACTCTTGCTGGAACTGTTTCTTCAGGAATTGTCGGCAGAGGGCTTATGTCTTTAGCACTCTCCTCCTGGGTCACTACCTTCTCTGCTGCTGAGTCTGTAGGGGTTGCTATCGGACCAGTTGATGGCAAGGGACTGGCTTCTTCAGTGACTGCTTCCTGCAATGCTTCCTCTTCTACTGCTGGGCCTCCGGAAGCCATTTCTATGATAGTTGTTACAGGTGGACCAGCTGTTTCCATACACTCTTCCTCGATGGCCACCTCTTCCATTGTTAAGTCCACAGGGGTCATGGCCAGAGAAACCACCAGAGAGGGCAAAGGCTCTGTTTCTGTTGCTTGTACTGTGGGGACTGCAGGGTCAGGTGCAATAGTCATCACTACAGCTGGGACAAATGCAGAACCCCTAGCCGGGTCTTTCTCAGCTCTCAACTCTGAAGCCCCGATTAGAGCAGAACTCTCTCCTAAGGCCCCCAGCTCCAATAATGCTATATCAGTGGAAGACTACACCCTCACTGGCACAGGTCGAAACACACCAGTCATTCCTACAGAAGTTGCCGGCAGAGGAGATAGCGTAGCCAAAGTTTCAGAAGAAATAGCCTCAGAGGCTGGAATTAATGCTTGATCAGCGCCAACAGATTCCTGAAACAGAATTAAGTCAGCACCAAGCAAAGGATAAGTAGGAAAATCTATAAAGCTATGAAGAGGCGAAGCTCACTCTTATAGTGAAATCTACATCCTCGAAGGACTGTAGAGGGGAGGAAAGCTCTGCAGTTGAAGCAATAAAAGGAGGGGTTATCTCCGCCTCCATGTCAAGGTCAGCAAACTCTTCTTGCAGTTCCTCCTGGGGAGACAGCACCGGCAGCCTGGGGGGTTCAAATGGTGGAAGGCCCTTGGTCGGCATGGGAGACGCTGCTGCTGATTCGGGAGCCTCCTCCTCACTTTCGCTGAAGCCCGAATCATCCTCCCCTCCATCAGAAATAGTGGCGGAGCTACTAGAAGATATCTCCACGCTTGCTATGGGTTGGCTAATCGCCCCTATGGCATGTCGAGATGCCGACCTGGTGATCATCTGCCATAGGGGGATGGCGCTCTTCTTTGACCAAGTTTTATTCCCCTCCCGCGGCCGGGAAGTGCCTACTATTGCTGTTGCAACCTCAGCCTCATCTCCAACTGCCACTGCAATACAAATGCACATGTCAAGAATGGCAGAAGAACAGTCAATGGACAGAAGAGAGTTGAAGAAAAGCACACTTACTCTCTGCCTCATTGGCCGGGGTAGGTGAAGGCGATCAGACATCTTCAAAAGGAATAATGGAGGATTCCGGGCCTACACCATCTACTGCACCTATGGCTTCCCCCGTAGTTACGGCAGCAACAGTTTGTTCTTGAACTGCCACTAAGGGAGTGTTATGCCGAGATGAGAATAAAGGTATCATGAAGACAATAGAAAAATAAAAGAAGAAAAGGAGGAAGGGAAGAAGAAAAGAAGAAAAGAAAGGCCTTAAAAGGATGAAGAGGAGTGGGGGCCTCCAAGTGCCTTCCCCGGTGCACCCCCCTAAACCTTCAATGGCACGCTCATAAACTCTTCCACGGCATGCCCTTAAACCCTTTTGCCAGCACACTCTCCCTTACCCTTCGCCGACACACCCCTTGAGCGGTGCACCCCCTTTATTCTTGTGCTAAGCCCTTTACCGGTACAGCTGCCCTCTCTTTCACTAGCACACCTTCTAGTCCACCCTTTGACAGTACATCCCCTCCGTCGGTACACCTTCTTCCTTGGTGCACCCTTCCAATCCTTCACCGGCACGCCCATGGCCTTCCCTGGTGCACCTATCCCCTCTCAACTTCAACCCCGTGCAGACCATGCATGGATTTCATCAAGCCTTGCATAACCCCTGGCCCCATGTGCACGGAGCCTGCACAGACCTTGTTCCCCCTCTACATATACATGCACTGACGTTAGCTCACATGCATGGACCTACACAGACCTTGTTCCCCCTTGCATACATGCATGGACTTTGGTCCCCACACACACGGTCCTTGCATGGACTCAACCCCATACACTGACGTGGACCTTGTTCCAAACCTGCATACATACATGGACTTACCCCAACCATGCATGGACTCAACCCCGTGCATGTGCACGGACCCTGCACTGACCTTAGCTCATGTTCACTGACCTTGCCAGCATGTACACTAACCTTGTCCTTGGCATATTCCATAGGTGCATTGACCCTATCCCATGTACACTGACTTGGCCTGCATGTGCACTAACCTTGCCAGCATATGCACTGACCTTGCCAGCATGTGTATTGACCTTGTCCTTGGCATATTCCATAGGTACACTGACTTGGTCTGCACGTGCACTGACCTTGCCAGCATGTGCACCAACCTCACCCCCATGTACACTAACCTTCTTTCAGCCCCTGGCCCCATATGTACGGACTTGCTTGCACACATGCACGGACCCTGCTCGTACGTCCACCGACCTTACACAAGCCCTGCATGGACCTTGCATTGACCTTAACCCCAAACATGCATGGACTTTGCCCAGCATTGCATGGACTTAACCCCAAACATGCATGGACTTCGCCCAGCATTGCATGGACTTAACCCCTAACATGCATTGGCTTTGCCCAGCATTGCATGGACTTAACCCCGAACATGCATGGACTTTACCCGGCATCGCATAGACTTAACCTCATGCATACGCACGAACCATGCACCGACCTTACCTCATATGCACTGACCCTAGTCTGCATGTGCACTGACCTTAGCCCCCATGCACTGACCTTAGTTTGCATGTGCACTGACCTTAGCCCCTGTGCACTGACCTTAGTTTGCATATGCACTGACCTTAGTCTGTACGTGCACTGACTTCATCCCATGTACACTGACTCGGCCCGCATGTGCACTAACCCTACATTGACCTTGCCCTCTGCATATTCCTTGACTACACTGACTTTCCCTACTTGTGCACTGACTTCGCCAGCATGTACACCGACCTTGTCCTCAGGAAATTCCATAGGTGCACTGACTTGGCCCGCATGTGCACCGACCTGGCTACCGTGTGCGTCGACCTTACCCGTCCCCCATGTGCACTAACCTTCCTTCAGCCCTTTTGCCCAAAACCTGCATCCGTGGATATGCACGGACTTCATCCCACAACTTGAACACCCTGCACGGACTTGCCTAGTCCTGTACAGACCCCATTCTTACCTGGCACGCATCTGCGTGGACTTGACCCTCATGTGCATGGACTTAACCTGCATCTGCATGGACTTAGCCCGGATCTGCATGGACTTAACATGCATGTGCATGGACTCGGCCCAGATCTGCGTGGACTTCATCAGAACATGCACGGACTTTGTTCTTCAACCCTGTGCAGAACATGCACAGACTTTGTTCTTCAACCCCGTGTAGAGCATGCACGGACTTTGTTCTCCAACCCTGTGCATGACATGCACAGACTTTGTTCTTCAACCCCATGCAGAACATGCATGGACATTGTTATTCAACCCCGTGCATGACATGCACGGACTTTGTTCTTCAACCCCATGGAGAGCATGCACGGACTTTGTTCTTCAACCCCATGCATAACATGCACGGACTTCGTTCTTCAACCCTGTGCACAATGTGCATGGACATTGTTTCTCAACCCCAAAACTTGCATGGACTTCGTCCAAACATGCATGGACTTTGCTCGCACATACGCATGGACCTTGCCCAAAACCTGCATGGACTTCGTCCCTTAACCCGAGTGCTCATGAAACCCCCTTTTTGGACAAATTGTGTTCAAGTTGAGGCCGACTCGAAAGTTGGTGATGTCGACTCCATTAGAGTGGAATTGTAATATTTGTTTGACATGATTGTGATGTCCATTAAGGGTTTGTTCCTTCAAAATAAGATAGTTGAGTGTTGAACACATTGGTTAGTATTCTTCAATGGCTATCAAAAAGACACATACACACGAGATTTGTCATCATTAAAATATGGCAACCAAAATCAACAAGGAGATCCAACAAGCCAGGCCCGGGCCTTAACAGTATCACTGGTTAGATGGTGATCCATATGTAAATTGCCAAGATATTTGCTAATATTAGTTGTATTGGTCTTAGGCTCAAATATAGCAATGAAATCTAGCTGATGTTGTTTAATCAAAAACTTTAGTCTGTTAACAGAGGGAGTATTTGCAATCCCCCTAATATTCTATATGAGATCTTTCATGAGAAGAAGAGGAAGAATTCAGAGAGGGACTGCGTCGCAGCATGGACCTAGTCCAGCAACGATTTCCTTGATCAATCTTGTCATTGAGGCCTACAAAATTCTTCTGAAAGTTGACAAAATTGTCATTCAAAGGATGGCATTGAGTCTGCAGAATAGGTGCTATAGGCAGCCTACTAGAATTCTCCACCTTTTCCCCTTCACGAGAGCTAGACTGTGTGATGACCTTTGATATAGGAATGGAATCCTTCTGGATAGTTGAATTAGAGTGTGGGGCCCCACCATCAGGCAAGGCTCCAATCAAGTAAATAACCTTCTTCGTAGCCTAGCTGTGCATTTCTAAAGAACCACTGATGTGAAACCACCATGGGGGTGATAGTCACAAGACCGATTAACCCTCGGACTTAGCAAGCAATTATTAGACGGACCGGTGTTTTCAATCGAGCGGACTCACTCAGGTAGCGCACACTAGTGCCCGTAGGCAACTCGGCAATGGTGTGAAGGATCCGAGGTGGGACCTTGCTGCTCCGAGGGTTGGCTAGCCTAAGATTGAACCCCTAAGGGCCCTGGGATGCCCACTCTCTTGGGCGGCCAGCACACCGAGGGTGTGGGATGTAGTGTCTCGCTCACAACTCACCCGCGATGGTCACTCGATTGATAAGCAATTCAAGATCAGGCACTCAACTTACCATCCGCCGGCACTAGCGACAATACTAAACAGCAATGGAAAGACCATCAAGGGGGGGTAACCGAGGCTCACCTGATTGGTGTGAGGACGTCGATCTCGGCCGGAGACGATGACGAGCGGGGAGGCGTGGGTATGCACCCGCACGCCGCGCTGGTGTACCTTCGGATGGTGACCTACTAATACATGCACTACACCTCTTGCAAGGGGGTTGGACTAGGGGTGGGGAGTAGAATTACAACCAAAGTGTACCTCCACACAGGGAGGGGCGATCAGTTGGCCAGGCGGGGAGGGGAGAATTGAACTAGAAACTAATTGGACGAAGCTCATCGGTTCTGTCCACCCTCTGGAACAGAGGACAGACAGGTGATGTTGGCGCTGCTGCGGTCGCTCCTGAACTCCGTTGTCGACAAAGCCGGAGGAAAAACCTCCTGGGTTGGCCCAGGATGATGTCTGAATTTTGGGAGAAGTTTTGGACACCGGCGGCAGTCGGGGTAGGGTCGTGAGCAGGGCCTCTGTCTTCTGGCTCTGACCATGTCTGCACCACAGCAACAAGAAGGTGAGACCACCACGGGTGCTCCTGAGCTCCGATTCAGGTGAGGTTGGAACTGTTGGATTCGTGGACAGCTCCTCTTAGAACGGAGACCCACGGCAATGTCAACGGAGGTTAGAGTCGCCAGCGAAGTCTCGAATAGTGACCAGGTGTCTTCTCAGTCCCAGGGGGGACAGAACAGTGCAACTAGGGGAGAAAAATGAGAAATCACTGCTCCGGATGCCGAACGAGGTGCCGCTTCTTGGTAATGGAAGAGGACTTGTCGTAGAAGCTCTCAGCCAAGTGGCGCCTCAAGAAACACAGGAATGAGTCCGTGGGAGCTTCTGGAAGTGGCTTCAGGTTGCAGACCAGACCTATCCTACGCAGTTGGAGAAGAATGGCTCTCTCCGACAATCACGAACTCAGAAAGGGTCGAGACCACTGCCGTTGAGAAGAAGACAGGAAGACTCTTCCGACGGTACCAGTTAGGCCTCCAGGGATGCCGGGATGAAGTCGGGGCTGATTCTTCAAGATGCTGGTACTCTGCTGCCTGCGAACTAGGAAGTGTAGGTTGGAGATGGGAGGTGGGAGATGAAGTAAATGGGAGGGGAAAGGGGGTGGATATAAGAGTCTCAAGAGTCACCTCTTGGACTTCACCGGTGGGAGGATCATTGTTGATCGGCTCCGCATTGACAGGGGTGGCACGCTCCTCGGTGGGAACTGCTTCTACTTGTGTGAATGCCCGAGGTCTGGCAGAAGTGCCAATGTGGCCAACTGGATGGCGACAGAGGCGGATGACGAGGCCTCCTGAGGTGAGATATAGGTAGGTTCAGATCATCAGTCTGAATCTCAGGTTGGTGTCCGACGGTAAAACACGTGAACACCCTGGCTGCGTCGATGAGGAGCCAGACCGTCCTCCTTTTCTCGGAGCACCTCTTGGGGCGACTAGGTGTCCCCAGCCTATCAAAGATCGAGGTACGCTATGGAGGAGTCTCCATCATGGCGTCTGCCTGAGGAGAGCTTGGGGCTGGATGTTGGTGGGGCCCGGAGCGAGCCCGTCTCTGTTTCCACCTATCTGTGCGAGAGGCGATGAAGGGTTGGGTGCCGCCAGATGGCGCGGCTGCGGGGTCAGTTGAACCTTGCTTGGCGCGATGCCTTAGTGCCCAAAAGGGGTTGCTGAGGCTTGCTTTCCGAACAGCTTGAGCTTCCTCCAGGGTGACCCAGATCCTTCTCAAGTCTGACTGCTGGTCTTCCTCATCCTTGTTCCTCCGACGGGACTTGGGAGCTTGAGTGCCAAACCAGTGCTAGTGCTTTTGGGCCGTTGTCGGAGCGTCCGCCCGCTTAAGTTCCGCCTTATGTTCCCACGTTCGACGCAGGAGGCTAAAGCGGTTGGTGATGGAGACCGTAGGGATGATCCGTTCCGGAGGAATAATGGGTTCACCCCCATCTAGGTGAATTCGTAAGTCTCTGACAAGAATGGTCTTGCCAGAGTTGCTGGTGGTAGCAATGGGTCGCTTGCCTTTACGGCTACAATGGTGCTTCTTCTGGGGAGCGAAAGACGACTCCGCTCCAAGGTGGTAGGATGAGAAAACCTAGCCTGCGGGTGCTGGTGGCACAGGGCCATTCATCGAGAATACTGGGGTAGACCCCCAAGACTCAAAGTCTATAGTGACGACCGGTGATTGGGTGGCTCAAGTGTAGGCTTTCGCCCGAGCTGACAGTAGTGTTGCAGATGCTCGCCGCGACGTGTCTGCGCCCAAAGTTGTCACTGCAAGGGGTACCGGGATGCCGGTGACCTAAGGCCTTGAGCCTGAACTGGGAGCTGGCAGGACCGGAAGGTGCGAGCGAGGGTGCTCAGTCCGTACCGAGATCACTGTGTCCCATAAAGTTAGACCCATGCTGGGGATCGGCGTTGTCGGATTGTGGGATGAATGCCCCTAAGGTAGAGCTAAGAGATCCGAGGCCTGATGATGACCACTCGTAACAGACGCCTTTCACGGGAAACCCCAGAGTTGTACATCTGGTCTGGATGCTAGGACACCTCGTGCCAGGGGTTGGAGACCGGGCGAGGTGATTGCGCTTCTGCAGTTTGGGTCGGGAGGCTAGAATGGGGTGCTGGAGTGCCCTGCCCCTGGGCTAGGAGGCCCATGTGGGGAGCTGGCTTGGTGGGAGCATGGGATTGACGGCCCGAGTAGAGTACTGAGGAGCTAAACACCATAGGGTGGAGACCTACATTGGGAGTCGGCTTGGCTGGGGCTCGGGGCTGGAGGGCCAAGCAAACTGCAAGATTGGAGACCGGAACCTGGGACGCAAGGCTTGCGTCGAAAGTCGGTCGAGACTGGGCCCGGGGACTAATGCTTGCCCGAGCTGGGACTGGTCCGGAACCCCTATGGGCACTGGTGGCAGGAGAGCCGAGCCTGACACTCGGCCTGGTTGTCGGGACTTGTAGCTGGCATGGTGCCCTGGTGGCACCAGAGGAAACAGGAGCTGGAGGTGGCGGTGGGGCAGCCACAGGGACCACACCCAAGAAGTAGGGTGATCCGACGACTGGGGCGAAGCTGTCGAAAGTGATCGGCACTGCCAAATAGCCCACCCGTGCATGGGTGGCGATGGCGATGGGACCGTAGGTGACAGCCTCCAGAGTTGCTGGAGTCCTGGATGAGCAGAGGCGATGGCCGGGTGCGATCGTCGAACGCGGTTTGGCAACTGGGAGACGAACTGGAAGCTGCTGGGAAGTACGAACAGGTGCTCTTCTGCTACCCCCTCCTGCAAGGATAGGAAAAGGGCACCCAGACTTCAGGGCTAGCACGGACTTTCGCATCAGCAAAAAGAAGGATGGCGGGAGACGTCCCACCAGACGTGCCATCCTTTTTGTTCCGCCCCGGGGGGGGGGGGGTTACAGGGGCCGGTGTGTGCGGTGACCGGAGTGGAGAGGAGTCTAATATTAGCAAGTGTGACTCATAGTGTTGCCATCATCAAAAAGGGGGAGATTGTTGTGTACTTATGTTTTGATGATAGCAACTGTGTTTTGATGATAGCAATATTATGAGTCACCACTTGAGTTTTCTTGGTTGAATGATTGAATGATTGCACTTAGGTTTGCTTGATTGAATGACTGAATGATTGCATTTGGCATCCTGATGATATTTTGAATGATAGCATCACATCTGGTTCATCTCTGTGCAACTCCATACCAAGTTGTGTTAGCGCGTATATTACACTCCATGGAAATAATGTCTATGCATGCATGCATTGGTTAAGTCAGTACACATTAGTGGTCAAGTCATTGTCTAAGGCTAAGGTCGTGCATTTATGTCAGTCTGGCTGCACAGTAAACTCGGTGCATGTTATTGTTCTTGTACATCTTGGTATGTGCATCTTTCCGTGCATGCTGCCTTAGCGAATGCTAGTTGATGGAATGCTCAGCTCGCATATCTAAGCCTGTGCAAGGTCGGTGTAGTCCTTGTATTGGGCTGGCATCATCTCGATGCAGTCTTTGTATTGCATGCTAGATAGGTCGGTGCAAGATTGAGCTGTGAAGTTTAGAGTTGGTGCATCAAGTGTTATGGCACACATTCGAGTCGGTGCAACTCTCGCACCGTGTGCATAGAGTCAGTGCATATAAATTTAGCACGTTGGTGCATGAGGGGTGTATGTGTTTTGAGTTCGTACAAGCTTAGGCACACGCTATTATGTCTGTGCATTCCTCATCTTTTGCAAGCTTAATATTGGTGCATCATTACTCATAGCATTTTCAGTCTGTGCAGAGCCTGTACTTAGCATACACAGCATTAGTGCATTCCTTGCCTTGCACACACGTAGTCTGTGCATTTCTTAACTCTGCACTCAGGTTATGTCTGTGCATGCTCTCTTGAATAACACCTACTGAGCTCGTGCATACTAGCTTGTATGCCTTATTAAGTCTGTGCATTTGACTGCTGTGTGAACAAGTTAGTCCGTGCATCTGCGATTAAGTGTCTAAGCACATTCCTGGTTCTTTGCATAACTAAGTCTGTGTACTCTATTGTTGAGGTCTGTGCAGATTTTCATACGGATGAGCTTCGAAGTCGATGCATGATTCATACAAGGTCTGTGCAACTACTGAAGCAAAAGATTGAGCACATTGCTACCCACAAGACCAAAGTTGAAGCATCCCTTCTCAGCATAGTGATTGAGATTAGTGCACATATGATGGGAAGTGCGAGTAAGTCGATGCAATGCCTTCGCCAGCCCGAGCAGGTCGATGCAATGTCTGATTCCAAAAGAACAAGCTCGGTGCAACGTGTGACCTCAAAAGAAGCAAATCAGTGCAAACTTTCTTAGGACGGCAAACTAAGTTGGTGCATGCATTTATGGGACTTAAGCATGCAAATGATCAACTGAGGACAGCCATGGTTCAAGCATCTTCTGTGCAAGAGCACGTGGGAATAGTAGAGCAAATAACTAGCACGTAATCCAAGGTAGATCATTATTGGACGAAGCTGCATCATTATTGGAAGAAGCGCCCATGTGGATAGCTAAGCGGTGAGATTCTGATATGTGACTGAGAGCTTCCTGAAGCTTCTTGGCGGGAACGAGCCATCCACACGCCCAGCACGTGACCTCGTGGGTCCGAAACTGGAGAAATACTTAAGACCTTCCTTATGCGAACAAGATAAGTATTCCGGTGAAAAAGAGAAGAATTGGAATCATCTGAGAGTATAAGAAGAGCAGAAGAGAAAGAAAAAGAGAGAGCAGTAGAGAAGAAAAGAGAGGAAGAAAGAAAGTGAGAGCTCGAGGAGAGGAAATTGCAACTTTCACTGAAGATCTGTTTCTACTAGACTGTGGATCAAATCAAGGCCAGTTAGCTCCTGCGAGATCCGTGTTTGATTTGCAAAGTCTTGCAGCTTTCCGGTGCTGTTAATTTTGATCTTTTATTTTCCTTTTATCTTTGTTTCAAGCTATTAGTCAGCGGATCAAGTTGTGACACTCAGCAGTTGTAGAGGAGGATTCCTCTGGTCGACTAAGCTGTATTGCCCAGTGGGTCAAGCTATTAGTCAGCAGTCGGCTAAGCTGTAAGGCCCAGTGCAAGCTGTTAGTCAGCGGTATGTAGGCAAGCTATGTTGCCCAGCGATTTTCAAGCTGTTTGGCAGTGAAATCCACACTCAGGTTTGAGTGTGGGGTGGACGTAGGTCTGGAGGACCGAATCACCTTAAAATCCTTTCTGCACTATGGTTGGATTGCATTGTTTGATTCAGTGGTACCCAGTATTCACTTCCACCACCACCTATGGCCGATCCCCGAGTCCCTAGTCTTGATGAGTCATCGGTGGTCGACATGTTTTGAGCTCTTATGGGAAAAATAGATGGGTTGAGTACACAAGTAGATGAGTTGAGTATGTGAGTGGATAGAATGGAAGGGTTGAGTACGCGGGTGGATGGCCTAGGCACACGCTTGGAAGAGAGGATGAAGACCTTAAGGGATAGGGCCAAAGAGTTTGACGAGTCTATTCATGGTCTGTTAGGGAGAGTCGCCGACCTAGAGAGACCCCCAGTTGGAGCGCACCCCACACCGACAAATGGTCAACAGGAGCCGATTCAGCCACCTGCTGCTCCTAGGACTCAAGGGGTAGATGATAGGAGGCGCTGAATCCCCGAGGTGGTTGCCTATGAGTCTGATAATGGGAATGGGGGATATGGTCATGACCGTCGTGTTCCACGACAGAACCGTGATGATGATGAGGATGAGTGGACCCTCAGGACCGTTCGTGCGGATCCTCCCACGTTTGATGGATCCATGGCTATGGAACCGAAGGTCTACTTAGATTGGGAGGCCAGCATGGATCGGTACTTCGATGGGTTCGACATGACGTACCGCCAAAGAGTCTGATTCACGACCATGAAGCTGATAGGACAGGCACAGACCTACTGGAAGAATGTAGAGAGCCTGTTGTTTCAGCGTATGGAGCCCCAGGTTGATACATGGGGTGAGATGAAGGTCAAGCTTCGACAAAAGTACCTTCCTGCCACATACCGTTAGTGACTCATCAATAGGTGGCAGAATCTCAGCCAAGGAGATAGGTTCGTCTCCGAGTACATCGCTAAATTTGATGAGTATTTTTTGAGATGTGGTGTCACAGAGGAGAGCTCCATGCCTATTTCTCGCTTCCGACGTGGTTTACGACCGTACTATCAGTATGAGCTTTTTCGCCTTGATAGCAAGACCTTGAAGGAGGCATATCAGGTTGCTCTAGAGTTGGAGCAGTTTGAGACTGAGTTTGAGCCTGCCCAACGATTGGGACCCTTTCCTCATCGTGGAGTTGAGCCTCGTACCTCGTCGGGCCCATATCAGAGGGCTCCCATGGCTCGGCCCCCGGCGCCCACCCATCAGGAACTACCCACTCCAAGGCCTCGCCCCCTCCCACCGAGGGACGCTCCACCTCAACACTAGCCACCTGCACCCATTGCCCTACCCCCGACACCCACACCTTCTACTCATCCATTGTTGCCTGCACCCCCTGTCTGGGAGGATAAGGGCAAGGGGCCACTTATTGGGGAAACTAATGGGTCATGACAGCAGTGTTATCACTGCCATGGGTTTGGCCACATTGCTAGCAAATTTCCCACCTGTACATCACTAGTCATCGGGGACCCGAGAGCCGAGGAAACCTCAAACGCCGGGCTTGTAGCTGTCAGCTATGAGGTCGAGCAGGATTTGGCTGATGAGTTCTTTCATGAGGAGGGCAATGTCCAGGGGGATCCTCCGGACCTCCAAGATGCCCAGGAGCCAGCATACCAGTTGCACTTATGGGTGGTCTGGGCCACCATTGCATTTTGTATGAGTCTAGAGTCATGTGTGAGTTTGTATTTTGTTATTTGTTCAGTTTGTCAGCATTTGTCGAGTGCATAGTGAGTCTACATACGTCGAGTCTAGTCGGTCTCATGTAAGCTCATGGTGTCAGTCCCTTTCGAGTGTAAGGCGAGTCGGATCATGCGTACGTTGTGGACTTGCTAGTGAATTGTGGAATCATCTTCACTTCAGTGTATCGGATCTAGTCACCTTTAGGGACCCAGCGGTGATTCCTAGTTAGTCATTGAGCCTTCTCCTTCCTTTGAGAGTGACCCCACCCTGGAGAGTCGACCCTTAGCCTCATTCCCACAGCAGCGTGAGCATATAGAACATATACGGGATGTGCAGGTGATGATTACTAGGTGTGAAGCATACCCGTGTTATCTGGTACAGTGACGGATCCACAGGAGCCACACGAGCAGCTGCACCCCTGTGGACGCACTTTATCTTTCTTTCATTTATTTATCTTTTTTTACGTTGTTGTGTTGGGAATGGAGTTTTCCCGGATTTATTAAGTGCGTGGGCGTGCCAGTCACCTAGGTGACGATTTATTCGGACTCCACGGAGCCCATAGTGCGCTCGTTCTGACTTCATCAGACGATTGTGTAGTTCGTGTCTGGACCCAATCCCGCCATACCATAAAGGTCATGACGTCATTTACATCCCCCATACGAGGGAACACCTTTGATTAATTGCCGAAATTAGGGGCTCCACTTCCTAGAGGGACGCTGATTATATTAAACATACAATTGTGTTAATGAATGAGCGGCTGTCCTGACAGACGTTATTTGAAATAGCGCCTGCCAGGCAGTACGCTATTTGTTTTCTGTTCGTGCTTCCTGGGTTTTCCAACCTCACCATGGGGCATCGCTTAGCACTCTCACTTCATTCCGTGGATGAGGTCCCTATTTTGATTTGATCGTATACCCCTTAACTCTCCAAGGTGATTAAGCCCTCCGTTGGACATTCCATTCCTTCGAACTAGCGATTTCATCTTAGAGACCTCCGGAAGTCTCCACTAGTCTTAGATTCCCTCAAGACAGTCGAGCAGGTTGTACCCTAAAAATCTATTACACCGTGTCATAGTCATGTCCATCTAAAGAAACATGACAAACTAGTCCTCATTTATGCTATTTTCTGGCATTTTTTAGAATTATCACTTTATGGTAATCTGCGCCAAGTGTAGCAGACACCATTTATGAATAGCGCCCTGGTAAGTGGACGCTTTTCATTTCGTGCGTTTATCTACTTCTAGAATGAGCGCCCACTCATATGGACGCCAATTCTTATAAGCAGCTCCCATAGAGGATGCCATTTACCCAGTTTCATGAATATGTCTCGAATTTCTGGATAAGTCATCTCTACTTGATTCTGCCCTTAAATTTCAAATTCCATAAATCTACCTTATCATCCTACAATGGTCTATTTCTTTGGAATTCTATTGGCTACTAAAACCATAGTGAATGTCAAATCACACAATCAATGCCTGTGCATATAGGGCCTGATCTGGTCTTGAGAGGAGCACCCGAAAGTTCTTGTACCCATGGGAGTTAAATGATCGCGGTGTGGCATTGCACCAAAGTGCATGACTATATTGATTATGACGTTCCACAATCTCTCTCTCGTGCTTGACTTGACTTGCGAGACTTGCGTGGCCCAGTATGGGCAAGTACTCGAATAAATAAGTAGCCACTATCTCGTGACATGACTTGATATTATATGCTTGGTCCCCTTGATAAATTTTACTTGATACACATGATTCTTGCTAGTTCATTCTTGAAAATTATTGTCATTTCACTCTCGTTATTTACTTGCATTATCCTCATGCATGAACATGCCATAATTGCATAAAGTATTAATCACTTCAAGCTAGTCTGGGTCTAGAGATATAATTCCTACTGAGCGTTCGCTCATCAAGTGTTTTCCAATATTTTTTAGGTAACTCGGACTCTGATTCGCAACCAGATGGGGATGACCAAGAGTGATGAGCATAGAACCTTCAAGCATCGTGCCAAGTCCCGCCGTGTCATGTCTTTCCTTTGGTGTCATTGTCAGACGATATCTTTTTATTTAATTGAGTCGTGATGTAAGAGGCTTATGTACTCAAGATACTTTTTCTTTAAAGTCTTCCGTTGTTAGTAACGTTTGATCATTGGATATTGGTACCAGTTAAGGATATTGTTGACATCATGGTTATGTGATTTAGTATCAATGGTATCGGATTGATTATTAGTGATGTCTTTATTTATTGCGCACTCTGTCGTTGTCGAAATTCTCAATGCTCTGATTGACATGAATGATGTAAACTCATCGCGCTCTCCGAATTCTTTCCGCACTCGAGGCGTGACAGCCGTGCTCAAACCGGGCATCCGATTTACATTCTGTCAGCTCCTACAAGTCACTTTACCTCCCAAGTCGTGTTAGAAGGATTGGCACACCGATCAGGTCAATATTTTACATTTTGAACTCCCGAACCTAACTTCTTTAATTTTAAACTAAGTGTATTTGCAGAATGCACTTCTGAGCGATGGGCTCCAACCGGGTATCCGATTTGGATTCTGTCAGCTCTCATAAGTCACTTTTACCTCCCAGATTGTGTTGGAATGATCGACACGCCAATCAGACTGATATTTTAGATTTTGGACCCCCGAACCTAACTTCTTTGGTTTTAAACTGAAGAATGCACCTCTGAGCGCCTGCCTCAAACTGGATATCCAATTTAGATTCTGTCAGCTCTTACAAGTCACTTTTACCTCCCTAGTCATGTTGGAATGATCAGTATGTCAATCAGACTGATATTTTAGATTTTGGACCCCCAACTCAAACTTCTTTGATTTTAAACTAAGTGCATTTGAAGAATGCACTTCTGAGCGTCGGGCTCAAATCGAATATCCGATTTGGATTCCGTCAGCTCTCATAAGTCACTTCTACCTCCCAAGTCGTGTTGGAACGATCGGCACGCCGATCAGGCCAGTATTTTACATTTTGAACTTCCAAACACTTAATTATCTGAATTCTTATCTCCCATGACATTCACATAGTAGGCAATGTGCTCCCTGGGAGACCCTTGCCCGTTGAATTTCTCAAACTTCGGTGATTTGGGGATGTCGGTCGATAGTTTCTTGGCAGCGTAGTGAGCTGGGTAAGGCACTCGATACACGTCAAATGGTGTGTGATAGCCATCGCCCCTCTCTGCCAACTTCATATCTATCATCTGTTCAAGCATCAGCCGACTAACTGTCGTCGGGTCACCCGGGCTCAGATAGAAGTGGGCCGGTTGAGCCAACGGTGTCGTCAGCACTGTCGCTTGTGGAGCAACAGTAGACCCTTGGAAGGGCAAGGTCGGCGGTGAGGCCGGTGTTGCATGGTGTGTATGTTGCAGGGGGATGCCCCCAGTGTAGCCGGGCATTGGTTGATGTACTGTCACCTATGGAGACGCCTCCGAGGCCTGACTGTTGCCCCGAGGGGTTTTGGGTAAGGCTTCAGTCTGCCCAGATGTTGAAGGCTGAGCACTTCTTTCAGCAAGTTGCTTCTTCAACAGTTCAATCTCTCGTTGATACTGTTGCATCATGTGTAACATAGCGGGGTCACTCACGGGGAGGCCAGGAGTACCCCCCCTTTCTTCGACTGGCATCTCCTCAGATGATGTGGACGCTCTACCGCTAGTGCCTCCGGTAGTAATAACATTGGCAGCCAAGGCCATGGAGGGCTCTTCAAGGGCAGCCTCTTCAGCGTGAACTTGTGCCATCTCGCTCGCAGCTCTCCCTCTTCTGGTGAGAGGGCCTGATCTTGCGACAAGCCTAGCCACTTCTTTGGGTTCGGTAGGTAGGGCTCCATACTACTCGAACACTCCTGCCATGTTGCAGGTGTAGACCCTTAGGTCGTTGCCTCTTCTTGCCGTCTTCCTTGACGGCCTACCCGAAAAAACCAGTCTGTCAAAGACCGACCTCTGGGGCCTTGCTTCCTCCCGCACAGGGGATTGATGTCACTCCTTCGAGTGGTTCCTCAACTCTGCACTGGGTACAGACCGGGCTTCTTCTTCCTCAAAAGCGGAGGCTACTACCCCCAGTAATCTTTGGCGACCCAAAGGAGTACTTCTTGGGCCACGCAGATAGTTTCTCATGGCTTGCTCCACTCCCTCCCAGTCTTGATCAGGGGGAGAAGCTAGTGCTAGCATGCCGACAATGGCATCAGGGATGTAAACTAACGGCCTTGTGCGGGCGGCTTGATGACGGCGCCTCTGGTGTTGGCGGCTGGTGACTTCCGACAGTACCAGTGTTGCAAGTGCTGATTGGTAAATGGCGGTCGCTATCTTGACCCTCTCTTCTTGTCGTGCCCTTGGAGGGTAGAAGGTACTGGGTCCTGCTTGGGCAGGTGGGGAAATCTGGGCTCCCTTGAGGATCCAGACTTGCTTGGATTTAGCCGGCTTGGGGGCTGGCGTATTCTTCGGCACTTTGGCCGGGATAGCAGGTATCATTCTACCTTTCATCTTTTCCAGTGCTTTGTAGGAATTTCGCACTGGTACAGTGGGCACGATCCACTCCAGGATCATCTCAGATCGTTGTCCATTGAGATGGAGTCGCATGCTCCTGACAATTACTGATTTACCGGAGTGGGAGATCCCGCCTTTGGGTGTGGCGGCATCACGGCTCCCCCGGAGCCTCCTCTGGTGGGATGCCGATCCTTGACGGGATGGCCCGGCAGTCTGGTGCATATGGTGTACATTGCAGCTCAGCGTCCCTGTCAGGACAGTCTTGGCAATTTCGGCCGACGACCGGCCAATAGAAACTTCGTCGACTCCTTTGGGGGGAGCATTGACCTCGGGCATGTCGGACGCTTCCACATCCAGCAAGTTCACAAAGGCCACACCAAGAAAATTGGGGAAGCCTACTATGGGAGGGAAGCTCCCGAAGCAGAGGGGAACGGCCAGGTAGCCATCCCTGACGTGGCTCTCAATGGCTCGGGGACCAAAGGTGACTGCCATTCTTGACGTTGAAGTGTGATTTTCTTGCATTTGTAAAAATAGAGCAATTAGTATTACAAGAAAGGGGCCGCATGGCCCTTAATTCTGGCAAAGAGATGAAGGGTGGATTGGTCCCACCAGGCATGCCAGACTTGTGGATGCACTTTTTATTTAATCTATTGTTTATTCATTTATTGGTTTATTAACTGTGTGGGTGTGCCAGTCACAAAGTGATAGTTTATTTGGGGCTCCGAAGAGCCACGAGTGTGTTGGATATCAGAAGTGCTCTGATACCAAGTGATGTATATCAGAATAGATCTGATACCAACGGTTGTGGATCCAGAAGGGGGGATGAATGGATCGCAAAACAGTAATGCACCAGTAATGCATGTACACTAAACACAATGACTGGCTCACTGTGATGCTCTCACTGTGTTGCTATCATCAAAATAAAATAGCACATGCTTGTGCCTAAGGAGCATAACATTTTATGATGATGGCAATCACAAACATTGAAACATGTTTGAATGCAGACCTACACGAAGTATGCTCTATCAGAAACATTGAAACATTGTATGTAGCAAACTCATTGACTATATAAGAAAACATCATTGACTCATAGTGTTTGCTAACATCAAAACACAGGGACACAACACTCCCTGCTCCCCCCTTTAATCGACGTCGGAGAGGGAGAATCTATGGCACCCTCGTCCAAGTCATAGTGCTGTCCAGAAGGAAAAACAAGCTCGTCAAGTACCTGCTACTAGGTCATGATGACCGGTCGATGGAAGCCTTGGGTGAACCCCTTTCGCAGCCCCCGTCGGTAGCTTGGCTCATAATATGAGAAGGCAACCTTCTGGAGAGCTGTGTGGTAGCCCTCTGAGCTCCTATATCGATCCTCTGCCTCTGCCCCAACCTACTCCACTTTCTTCTCGAGCTCAGCCACCCTCTGCTCGACTCCAAGCGACTTCATCTTGGCCTCAGACAGCTTCGACTCGACCTCGACCCACGCAACCTCGGCCTCCCCATGCACTCGCTCGGCCTCTCGAGCCTGGCTACTGAGCTCCTCCCTCTCGGCCTTCCACTACTCGTAATGCTCGACTTGAGCCTGGCACTCTTCCTCCAAGGGCTTGCTCTTCAGGTCATCCATATAACGAGCTTGGGCCAGCTGCTCAGTCAGTATCTGAGCCTCCTCCTGGCTCGATTGAGCCTGTGCCCAAAATGAGATTGCCTCTTGTCGAAGGACTTCGAGCTCGGAAGATAGTTGCACGATCCTATGATCAGACTCAGCGTGAGCCCTGGAGAGGGTCCTCTCTTCGCTTTCCAGCCGTCTAAAGTAATCGAATATCTCGTCCCCCAACTGGGCCATGATCAATCCACCCTCCATCACCTTCTCGAAGAGTAGGGAGGGGGGGCTGCACCTGAACTCCTCCCAAACTAGAGGAGGCGCCAAGGATCGGCACCTCTAGTACAGGGAAACTCGGATGGTCGGGATGCCAACCAAAGGGGCGAGAGTCCTCTTGGGGTGAGCCACTGCCAAGGCATCCCCTCCGAGCGTCCCCACTCTCGAGACGGCTCCACTCAGGCAAGCCCGGCCAGAGCGTCCCCTCCTAGTGTCCCCATTCTCGGGACAGCTTCACTCGGCTCACGCTGGGTCGATGCCTCGCCCTGCGCCCCCTCGCCCCCGGCCAGGATTCTGGGACTAACCACCTCTACTTGCTGCCTGGCAGGCTCTACGGCATCCTCCCCACTAGCAGCTGCAACCTCTGGCCCGATGGATGGGAGGTCTGGGCGGCGGACCTCCTCGATTGAGGCCCCCTCAATCGGGCAGGCCTGCTCCTCTACCGAAATGGTAGCCCCCACCTTCTTCGATCACTTCTTCTCCGTGAGCAGAGCCTTCATCGAGGACAACAACAATGGCTCGCCAAGTTCCTTACGTTTGGACCCGCGGTGCTTGGGGATGTCATCTCGAGCCATCTACTTTCACTTGTCTTGGGCACGGGAAGGACCCTCGGAGGTTTGGGGCTCACTCAGAATGGGCGTCTCCACCAAGTCGGCGGTCCCCTGCTCCAATGGCTGTTCCCCCTCATCAGTCGTCCACCTCGAATCTCATCAGTAAAAGTCAAATCCTCAGAAAAAGGCCCACCTGCACAACCCAGAAGCATGATGTAGGGCACTAAGGTCCTTACCTTGCTTGGACAACGTCTGATAAGGATATTCCTCGATGTTCACTGTCGTCATCAGCGCGGCGGTCGATTGGCGCTTCTCCTGGAGAATCCTGATCTCCTCCTCCAGCTCTGGGGAAATCGCCACTTGCTTCGGAGGGATAGATGGGTGGAAGTTGGGCTTCGTCGAGAAACCCCAAGAGATGCCACCCTTCGACGAGCCCACCGAGAAGAATTGGGTCTTCCACCCTTTGTGAGAAGAATCTCTGGCGGAAAGCGTCACACAACTCCTTCCCCTCTTCGCCTGAAGATTGAAGAAGCCCTTGCCAGCATGGGCGTTGGCACGCCCCGAACAAGGCGGAATTATCAAGGCGTAAACAGTTATACAAGCGGGTTGATCAAGAGACTCAGATGATGAGTATGAACAACAAATGGACTAAAGCACATCTTTATTTCATAATCTTGTTAGTATTGGTGATCCACTCAGAATGAGATCTAGAGGGCCTCCAAGAGAGAACCAAGCCATCCTCCACCACCCACTCCACTCCCCCACACACCAGGTGCGCCCCCCTAACCCCCACTACCCCTCCAACAACCACTACCAGCAACCCCTTTCTTCCTTGGCCATCCCTCCACTTCTTACTATTCCACACCCATCAAGAGCCTCCATTGCCCTACTTAGTTCGTAGGCAGTAGAAGGAGCCCAGTTTGCAGAAGTTGCTGTAGAGTCATTCGGGATCATCTGGGGACTCACCATACATCAACGGAAAGCTCGTCGAGATAGCTTTGCAGCTGTAGTGGTCTCGCCGGCATCCGACATCCTTGCTGTCCGGAAGACTCGATCTCCCTTGACCGTGCAGACCAGGACCAGCTGCCAACCTGAGATGACTTCCTAGAACTCCCACGGTCACATCCCACAACTTCTGAAGGCGCCGCTTGACCGAGGGCTTATACAACAAGTCTGCATCCATCAGCAAAAGGCGGCGTCCAGTTCGGCATCCGGAGGAGTGTCTTCCAATTTTCTCCCCCCAGGTGTGCAGAATAGGTCACTCTGGACCTGTCCTGACCCCCCCTCACTCAATGGGCTCCTCCTCTCTGCCCTGACATTGTCTGGAGGTCCCCCTGGTTGCTGGTCGAAGGATACTCGTCCACGATCGCACTCGTCTTGGTCCTGCAACGTTTGGACTTCGGGAGCAATCGTGGCGGCTTCGTCAATCTGCTATTGCTCCCTAGGATCAGTCCAAACCAGAGAGCAGGAAACCTGATCCAGAGTCTACCCCGACCGGTGACGACGTCAGAACCATCTGCAGAAATTTACAAGCGTACCTGGGACTATCAGCAATGACTCGACACCAGCCACGATGACTTCTGAGCCCGGTGGAGTGCGTGGCGGCGTCTACAGCGACTCACTATCTTGCAGTTCCAGACCTGGACAGAACTGGAGAATTGCCCTCCCGACGTGAGTTTAGCTAACCTCCCCTCCCCGCCTGGTCGGCTTAGCGCCCCTCCCTGTGCGGAGGTAGTGTTTGGTTGTAATCTTAATTTCCCCTCCCCTAGTCCAACCCCCCTGTGTGGGGAGTAGTTCATGTACTATTGAACAGGGGAAGCGACATCGGCGCAGTGTGCGGGGAACCCACACTTCCCCGCTCACCCACGTCTCTGACTCGGGATCGGTGTCTTCACGCTGATCAGGTATACGCTGAACCCTCCCTAGATATTTGTGTTCAATTAGTATCATTTCTAAGTTCAGTCGGCGAGAAAGAGAGTGCCCGATCCCGTGACTTCCCGCTCACGAGTGGCCACCGCGGATTGAGTGAGGAGAGAACCCGTGCCCTCAAGGCACGACGTCCGCCCCGCTGATGTGGGTGCTCCAATCCTAGGGAGGGAAACACATTAGGCTAAGCCATCACCCCAACCAGCAGGGTTTAGACCCTCAAGCCCACCCTACCATCACTTAGTCACCACGGGAAAGGATTGTACTGCGATATCGGTCTGCCAACATCGATTCCGTCAATGTGAAAGTATGCTTGCAAGTCTAGGTCCGAGACTCACTCGGTCGGTACCTTTGCATCCATAGTCTGTGTCACATCACACAGGGTACTGGCCCCCCCTTTTTTTTGTTTCCTATCCTGTTGTCATCACAAGAGGTGCTTGATTGATTTGGTTCTCTTTTAAGGGGCAGTTGAGGTGCAAGGTTTGACCTACCAGATTGTCCGGCAGCCGTGGAATGTTCCTCACTCGGTGGATCACGTGGCACCAGGGGCTGGCCAAGTGTCCGTCATCGCCCCCCAGACCGAAGTACCCGATCCCGGTCGGCGTTCCTCTAGTGGGCTCACCGATAGCATCTGTGGAGAGTGGGGGCCCTAGCCCTCGGAGGGGCTTCCCTGAAGGAGTCCCTGGTTCAGTTGGTGAAGGGGCCGATATGGCTGGTGGCAGCCATGTCGTCCTGACCGACGATGACTTAGTGGCACTGGACACCCGACGTCGATCGTGGAAAAGGGTGAGGACTTCCCCTTGGGCTCGGAGTCGTGCCCCGCCACCCCCTTCATCTGCGCCATTGTCTTCTGGGATCCCGCCACCACCGTTCGCCCAGGGGTCGGTGGCCGCAGCTTCTGCGTCAGTTCCCGTGGCACAGGGGCAGGACACGGGTAAGGCCCCGGTGCTGGAGGGCACCGATGCCTCTTCTCTGCTGGTGTCTCCTCAGCACAGCCCCGCTTCTCCTCCTAGGGACCTGGCCTCTGGGTTGGTTGGGATCGCGTCGATCGTCGATCTCATGGGCAGGACTGGACACTGGCTCGAACTCTCCAGTAGTTAGTTCCACCAGATTAGTGTCGCTTTGATCTGATCATCCCTTGTGTTTGATTCGGAGTTTTCCGGAAGATTCTAATCGCTCGTTGGTGAGAGAACGGGTGTCGTTTACCTTAACGCCCACTTTTCAGTCCGCTCCACTTCATTTTCGCTTCATCTCCATGTTTCATTTCGCTTTCGCTTCACCTCCGCTCGCTCCCCTACAAAGAGGACGTTAAGAAGGGGCATCTATTGACACCTTTTTTTTGCCTTTGAGTTGAGTCATTCTTCTTACCATTATTTTGTTGCCTCAAGTTGTCCATTACTCATTGGGCCATTTTCAGGCATGTCTTTGGGCTAATTTTGTGAGTGTTTCCTCCCTTGCTAGGTTTGCCCACGAATTCACACTTATTGGGCCTTGATTTCACTTGGTCTCTTGGATAAAAGGGCTTATTTACCCCATTTTATTAATTTCCACCACTTAGCCTAACCGCGGTCTAGAGATAGACCATTTGGTATGTTGGGCGGCCATATTTAAGATTGTTTTGGATATTTACCCTATTTTTTGATTTTTCATCGACAACCCAATGCACGGTCCTCCATTAGGCCGTTTAAAAAGGTTGGACGGTCCATCATTAGACCGTTTAATGGCCAGAGTCTTAAGCAGGTTGATTCTTCAAATAAATATCTATTTATCTCATTTTATTGAATTTTCACCAACAATCTATGATAGTCTAGCAATGGGCCGTGTGACTCTTGAACGGTCTATCGGTGGACCATTTATATCCTGAGTGTCCTGCGCTGAGTCAGCTGGTTTGTTGTTTAGGGATGAAGGGTTTATTTATCTTATTTTTTTATTTATCATTGACACCTTCTATGCGGTCTAGCATTAGACCATGTATATTGGTGGGCGGCCCATCGGTCAATTCAGGGTCGAGATCCTTTGCCTGGTTGACTTTTCTCTCTCCACCCGTGGTTAAACCTCTTGATTGTTTTACCTTTTTCTCCATGGATTCTCAGTCAAATGTGATGCCGTTTGATCCTGGTGGAAGCTGGGAGTATTATCTTCATAGTATCCTAAAGAATCTCGGCCTAATTCGCACTAAAAATCCCTTAATTTTGACTAGACTTTCAGGGGTCTATAAATAGAGCCCTTAGTCCAAGGTCGCGAGGGGGGAGATCCAGTGTTCGCGATGAAGTGCTGCCGAATTCTTGAGTGAACCACAGTCAGGGAGGAAGGCTCTCTACGTCCATTTGAGCCTTCGATTCAAGGGAGTAGTCATTTGTTGGTGTCTTTTGAGTCTTAGTTAGTCATTCTTTCACCATTTCATGATCATTTCCTTGCCCCTTTTCATTCCATGTTTTTCATTGACACTCTCATTCTTTCACCCTTCCTATTGCTTTTCACACCCCATAGGGGTTAAAAAACCCAACCCCCAAGTATCCCACCATTCAATTTATGAGTTTAGTCCTTTCATTTGTTCTATAGATATTGCACATCTGTGGGCTAATTTGGGTTGTGTTTTCTTGTCCATTGCTTTATTTTGCAGGTCAATAGAAGTCTAAGCACGAGGCCGATCCCCTCTAGCCGGCCAGAAGGGGTAGAGGATCAAGTTTTGCATCTCGGGGTCTGGAGGTTCTACGTGGTCTACCTCAGTCCGTTTGCAGACGTGAGCGATCTTCCACAGACCGTTCAAACTCTATCAGCGGCCTACCACCAACCGTGTAAGTATCAGTCAGGCGTTCTTCCTGCATTTCTCTGTAGTGCTGTACGCGGCCTGTCGAGCAGCCATCTACCTCTTTCCGCGGTCTCTATAGGACCATTTATGTCCTGTTCTAGCACTGCATCCATTGGCGAGTGCCTCATCTGTCTCCCCTTTTCCAAGGTACATGGCACTCTTATTCTGCACCTAGTGTCTTTGTGGCGATCACGGTTTTCCTTTGCACTATCTCCTTAGCCCTTAGTTTTTTTTATTATTCCATATCTTGGTTTGCAAAGGAGTGAAGGAAAGGAAAATATATCTACAACTAGGCCAATAAAAACTATGCTCAACCACCTCTATGGTCTTGTTCCAGTCGAAGTGGCCAGCAAGACCTCCCACATGCATCTCCCACATGAGAAAGTCACGAACAGAAGTCCGTGGGATGCACAACTTGTCACCCCGGAATTGGTGACCCTCCTGTAACACGAACTCGCTATAATCGCGCGAGGGACCAGACTGAAGGGCTGCATAAATAGGACCGAAATCTGGACAATCAACATAAGCATCCTTCAGCCTCTCTAGACCTACCACCTCCACACTCATGGTGGTCAACATCATCACCCGAGTCCCACGCCCTCCAGCCTTCCCAACCCCTTCCCCACTGCATCCCACGCACCCCCACCCTCCAGGCTCGTCCAAGGAGCCATCGTGAGCCCTAATCGTCATCCACGCCATCGGCTAGCAAGAAATCTCTATTCTTCTACCTGCGGACCCAGGACAGATCCTAAGGCCCGGCTTGCAGACTCCATCTTGACTCCATAAGGCATGAATCAGCTTGTAACCTCTTCTGTGGAGTTGTTTTGCTTCAAGTCGTCGTTGCTCCAGAAGTGGTCCTGCCCCGTTCTGACCTCGACACTGATTGCATCGCCCATTTTCGTGCGGCTGCGCTAGATTCAAGTCAGAACCTGAGGTCCATTTGGTAGGGGCCGCCCCAACTTCTACGGCGCAATTCAGCCTGGACTCTCTTCTGAGAGTTTGTTCTTCTCTGAGCCCTCGACGTTCCAGAGGTAGTCTCGTCCCATTCCGACATCAGCACAGTTCGTGGTGCTTGTTCTCCATCAACTGCACAAAGCTAGTGCGACCCAGTACGCCCAGGCTTTGCAATCAACTCGCAGATCATGTCACGCCTTCCTTGCCAGTTTTCAGGCAAATCTTTCTTCTGTGGAGTTGTACCTCACAATGTCTTGGAACCATCCTTGGTGCTTTCGTCACGTTCTGCATTTGGTGCTGCTCGTGCCACCCTGCGCAACTCGACTATGTCTGAGTGCTCATCCAGAATCTAGAGCCTCACCACCAAGTTGACCACGCCTCAGTCGGTGATCGGATGGATCTCATCTTTTGAGGGTACGTATAATGTCCTGTCAGCCACGCACCCCCATAGGTCTTGCTTTGATCTGAGTTTTGTGGAGAGCGCACTGGCCGTTACGAGCAGACTGCGCAGGTCTGTCCTGCAAGGTAGATTCGTGCAGGTCATTGTCTGTGACCTACCCCACCTTCCTGGGACTTTAGAACAGCGCCAAATTTTCAGGAGTGCATCTGCACTTCCCAGGCCTCATTT
Organism: Amorphophallus titanum; assembly: GCA_024336825.1. Lineage (NCBI taxonomy): Eukaryota > Viridiplantae > Streptophyta > Magnoliopsida > Alismatales > Araceae > Amorphophallus > Amorphophallus titanum. The sequence continues at coordinate 2,620,601 of JANBPO010000598.1, read as the reverse complement.
GAGCACTGACGGCGTCCCCTTCTGATCTCTGTGCACTGCGTACCGTTCAGGACAAGTCGGCTCTGTCCAGCAGGACAGACATATAGTCGCAGGCCCAACTCCCGTTCCCCTGCTCCCCCCCTCCTGCGTGAGGGTAATTTTGTATTGATCAATCCCATCCCCGTGATCCCCTCCCTGCGTAGAGCGTAGTGACGTAAGGCTATATCCACAGGTTCGCACCGGATGCCACGTCGCCATTCTTATGCTCGCGCTCGTTCCTCATCATGAGGAGGCGGTAGTTACCTTGAAGATGATTGAGGAGCTGGTGAATGCCGGCCCCTCGGTGGCCTTGCCATCCTTTGAGGGCGAGTCCAGGCAGTTGGCGTTTGTGCCCCCACCCATGGTTGAGGGCATGATGGGTGGACTACCGCAGCTACTGGCAAAACTTCCTCTCCTGCCTGTGCCAACTGTGCTATCGGCTTGCACGGTGGGGCTAGTGGAGTCCTCCAGTGTGGGACCGTCTGGTGTGTAATTGAGTAGTTGGTGATTTTATGGGGGATTTCGTTGCTTTACCCACCCATGCTGAGCTTTCACTGGTGTTGATTGCAAGTACCTCTTTCTCTCTAGAGGAGGGAGAGCTTCCCCGTGACACGGCCACGGTAGCAGGGGATGAGCCCGCTGCTATGGCATCCACTGGAGGCGACGCGGAGCTCGTCGATATTGAGGGAGTTTCTGAAGAGAACGCCCCTATTGGTGAGCTTCTTGTCCAGCATCCTCGGCTAGGGAGTTGTCTTTATTTGAAACTGGAGTTTATTAATAGCCTGACTTAGCTTCTTGGTGTGCAGGCGCCTCTGATTTGCCCACGCTTGGGGGTTCTTCAGAGATTTCATCTGGATCTTTGAGTAGTGGCAGTGAGGCGATGGAGACCGATGATAGCTCGAGCTCGGGCTCTTCTTCCTCTGAGGCCTCTTCTGCCAGGGATGCCGAGATGGAGGTGGCGCTGGAAGGTATATAGAATTCCTTCCCCCACCCTATTAGCTCTAGTTTAGAGTTTATAGTAGGGTGTTGATACCATTGTGTCATGACCAGGACTGGAATCTGAGGGAGAGCGCATGCCGGCTCCTATCGAGGATGACCAGGGAGACCCTCCCGTGCCCTCGATGGTTGCCGGGGATGACCGAAAGGTGGAAGCGCCTCTGTCCTCCCCGACTCCAGTGCGGGATGCCGCCGATGTGGAGGAGAGGTACCCTCACCGACCCCTAGCAGAGATGCCGCAAGCGTGGCGGGAGCCATGCGGGGTGAGGATCAAAACCTTTCTCAAGTTTTTCACCTTGTCTTGTCACGGGGAAGTCCCTGGTGTTACTGACTCCCCTTTGTGTTTGGTGGGATTATGCAGGTCTTCCTGGTGTACTGGCTGAGATGGACCACTCTTCACTGGACCTGGGGGTCGAGTGGCCTACGTCCACTTGCCCGCCAGAGCCACTACTGGACGCGAGCATGGGTGTGGCCTTGCTTCAGCGAGCCCGAGGCTACCTAGGAGGCGACCCCTTGCCTTCTCCGAAGGATCTTAGACAGCGGTTGAGGGACTGCACCCAGGGCTACCACGGCCTCGACTTCTCACACGAGCTCTAGATGTCTGGCTTGGTCGGCATCTGGGCAGAGTACCTGTGACTCCTAGCGGCTCAAGAGCAGAGGGCGCAGCGACTGGTGGCCATCCGAGAGGCGTAGGAGCAGTGTGCTCAGCTTGCGTCAGCGACGACCGAGCAGAGGGGACTTGCTGACGCGGCCATGTCTCTTGCTAAGGACCGCGCCATGCAGCTGAGCCAGGTGAAGAGCAGAGCTGAGGCCTTGCAGAAGGCCATGGAGAAGCAGCGGCGAGCCGTGGAGCTCGCTGAGGTCGAGTGGCAGACTATCGAGACCAGGGTCGAGGGTAATGTTCAGCTTGCGTCGACCTTAGAGGTGGAGCTGGCGGCTGCGGAGTCTCGTCGGGCAGCACTGGAGGGGAGTGAGCCTGGGCTCTGATTGTATCATCCCTTTTTTTCTTTTTGTCGTCCGGACTACATGTCTTTTGTCACCCCAAGGGAATGTCTTGGGCTCCTTTTTATAGAGTATGAATGACAAACTCCAGATTTTGATGTTGTTATTTGCTGGGTTGTGTCACTTCTTATTCTTTGGAGTAGTGCTGAGTGCAGGGACTGGCGACCACTTACTGTTAGTATTGCTTCATTTTCTCCACCAAGTACTGGTGTAGGGGGTAGGAGACTGGGCTTACTCAGTTTCAGGGTATTGACACAGAGGACTGGGAAAGGGCAGAGGTGTGATTGGATTTTGGATGCTAGGGGCTGAGTGCTGGGTACTGGGAAATAGGAGAAAAGACCAAGTGCTGGGGGTTAGTCCCTTGACAAAAGAAGGGGAAGACCCATGTCATGTAAGGTCAACGTAGGCCCGTTGGGACTTGGGGGCCCACGGGATTAAGGCTAGGAATTGATTCTGGCATGTTTCAGTTATAGGCTGATGCTTGGTATTGACTGTCTTTATGTCATTAGCTGGCAATGTAGTTCACATTGGCTTGAAAAACTGGAGCTGGGTTGGCCAAATGGCCCCGGGAGGCATCACAGCCGAAAGCTAGGATTGGGAACTAGAGCTTAGAACTGGGTCTGGGCTCGGACTGGCATTTGAATTGGGGTTGCACCAAGAGAATGGGGATTGACTAGAGCTGGCCGGGTGACCTGCGACAAGGTTGTAGTTGAAATGCTGAGACTGGATGCTGGCACTGGGTCTGGGTAACTGGTCCTCTGATGCACTGTAGCTGGACTGTTGGACTGGCAACTGGCACTGGAACCGAGCGACTGGCCCACAGGAGCATTGTAGATGCGACGTTGGAGCTAGAAACTGGTGTTGGAACTGAGCGGCTAGCCTGTGGAGGCGTTGCAGCCATGGTGCTGGAGCTGACAACCGGTGCTAGAACTGAGCGGTTGGCCTGTGGAGGCATTATAGCAGCGGTGCCAGAGCTGGTCGACCAACCATGGAGGCAGGTAGCCGAGCGTTCGATTCTGGAGTTGATGTAGGTCGACCCTCGGGAGCGTAGTGGCCATTGTTGTTGTGGGGTAGTGCTGAGGTCGCCGTCGACAGAATGTCATGGTCGACGACCTTCGTCTGGGAGGAGTAGAGAGGAAGAGAGTTTTTTTTATTTTCTCCTTACCAGCTCTAACGCCCTTGCGAGTTTTCACCAGAGCTGGCCCCCTTTAGCTTTTTTCAGTATGTCCTCGCGGGTTTTCGCACCGAGGGGTAACCCGATTTTGCCTGAGGTGCCCTTTCGGATTTTCACCTCAGCTGGGTTGATGGTAATTTTTGCCCCCTGTCGCCTCCTTGTGGAGGGGGGAAACGACTGGGTCCGTCGGGATATCTCTATTTTTAACCCCATTTTGATATTTTTTTTATTTTCATTCTGGGGATCGTTGTCCATAGCATGGTGCTGTTAAGGGACGTGTTCGAAAATCGAGAAATGTAAGCAATCAGGCATGGGTTTACCCTGATCCGGGGCTTTTGCGAGTTATGGGACTGGGGGACCGAGGAGAACATCGCCATGGCCAAATATAACTGGAGGTACTGGGCTATGGAATATGGAAGTGTGTAAAGATGGAGATCTGAGGTATATTGAGACTGGGTTTTGCTGGACTAATGGCTGGAATGTTGCATGGAGACCGAACTCAAGTGGAGACTGGAAAAGGTGACATGAGGGATGACTGGGAGGTGTTGGGCTACTGGTTTGGAGACGTGGATTGATCGGTGATTGGCGCGAGAGAATCCCGCGGCCTATTGGGAAGTAGGTGAAGACCACCCTGACTAGTGGGGGAAGAGAAGTTTTCCCGTTATCGGCTCCAGCGCCCTTTCGGATTTTCACCGGAGCCAACCCCCTTTAGCTTTTTCCGATCCGCCCTTGCGGGTTTTCACGTCGAGGGGTTTCCCAATTTTACTTGAGACGTCCCTTTCGGGGTTTCACCTCAGCCGAGTTGTTTCACCTCTATTTTTAGCCACATTTTGTTGTTTTTTTTTTTTGTTTTCTTTTCCTTACCTGAGAGCCCCACGCCTTTTTATATACCTACTAGATGGGAGACACACACACAGGTAGCAAATGCACAAACTAGATCTGAGCTGCAGATATGTTATGAGTGATCCTATGCATACATCTAACCAGATAATGAATCAAAGAAGCAATCATTAAGAAAAAGCAAGCACATAGGAGACTCAGGAGATTTTTAGGTGGTTCGGCTTTCACCTACATCCACTCCACACTCAAACCAAAGTGTGGATTACTGCTCATTTACAACTTCAATCCGCTGATCCATAGCTTTAGGGACTAAATCCCTACAGACTATTGATTCACAGCTTCAGGGAACAAATCTTAGACCGCTGAGCCTCACAGCTTGCTGTCTGAGAATTCAACCTCGCCCGCTGACACACAGCTTAATAGAATTCAGAAAATAAAGGAATGAAAGAAATAAGGAAACAATGTAGCTCAATTAGGAGCAGATTGACTCTGGATTTGATCCAGGAGTCAATTACAAAGACTGATTCACACCAGCTCTCTTCTCCCTTACACTTATGATACTCTACTTTTCTTGATCTTCACCATAGGCTCTCCTTTCAAACTTCATAGTTGCTCACTCTCTCTAAATTTTGCTTAGCCTCTGTGGCTCTCACTTGCTTTCGTGATTCTCCTCTAAGTGATGCTCCTCTCAATTATTGGAAATTTGGGTGATCTGCCTACTTTTATAGGCCGCAGGCGATGGGCGCGTAGAAACCATATTTCCCGCCCAAACTTTCATGCAAATTTGATCCTCAACTTTCCACGTGCCATAATCATAGCGCTTTCGCTTTCCACGTGGCAGAATCACTAGATCTGAGCCTTACCTTGAATCGCATGCCATTAACCTGGTCATTTAAGTTCAACGTGAGTTAACTTCGTAGGCTATCAGTATACTTCATCAGGTGCTCGATCATATGACTGACCTAGCAGTACAAGAAACAGGAGTATTAGCTATTTGATGAAATGCACTAACTTCATGCTTCAAGCATCATATGTGCATGCCAACAATAGACACATTTGATCAATTTACAAGACGTAAGTGTGCACAATGCTTAATGCGTATAGATTTGATGACTCATGCATAGCATAAATGAAAGACATATCAAACTAGTGCTGACCTTAGTGTGGAACAAGTATCAATTTTAATATAACTTTCTGACAGATGCACTGACCTTAACACACAAAGTATGCGACCAATATCGACCTTGACATATAGAACACACCAGCTAACAACGACTCCAATGCATGAGACAACATCTATTAGCATCGAACTTTAAGGCAGGATATGGAACTAGCACCGACCTTAGGTAGATATGTTATGCAACTAGCACCGACCTGGGATAAGCACAGACTGGCATGTGCACAGACCTTCCAAGCGGTCAATACAGATGTGTACTGACCTTAGTATAGGCACAAGGCAAATGTGCACCGACCTTGTATAGATGCAAGGAAAAAGTGCACAGACTTTATATGCTTGCTATAAACTCTGCACCGACCTTATGCTCATTTCTATAAAAACATGTATCGACCATATATGTAGTTATGAAAGATGTGCACAAACTTCATAAGCGTTCTTCCAAAGTTTGCACTGACTTGATATGCATGCAGAGTAAATATGCACTGACCTATACTTACAAAGTACCAAACATGCACTGACCTCTATGCGCGAAGAACAGAAACTTGCACTGACCTTTATATACACGATGTAGAAGATGCATCAACCGTTACTTCAAAATCTACTTCGACCTTTTGTGCATTTCTACAAAACATGCATCGAGCTTGTATAGACACAAGGCAGATGTGCACAGACCTTCTATATGCCTAATTCAAATGTGCATCGACCTTGTTATGCGAATGACAAAACCTGCACTAACCTCGTATGCGAAGAGCAGGACATGCACCGATCACGTGTGCGTACACACACGATGTGCACATACCTTATGTGCATGCATACAGAAAATGTTGTGTCTCCTCTAACTTGAGTGTCTTTCATGTCTTGTTTTAATGATTGGCAACAATAATTTGACCATTGGAAACAGTAGTTTGACCAATTGCTGACTTTGGCAACATCTCCTTTTTGGTCAGAATTAGGTCAATGCTTATCCATGTCTACTGCACTTAAGGTCCATGCTCATTTCAGGCCACTGCATAACAGGTTGCATACATAAACTCTTCATCGAACAGATTGTGTGCACACCAAAGTCCGTGCATATCATGTCCGTGCAAGACCAAGGTCGATGCACGTCCAGTCTGTGCAGTACCAGAGTCGATGCACATGGTGCTGATACAAACTTAAGGTCCTCCCATCCCCTTGCATTGCAACCCCCCCTTCTTGCTTCTTTACCCCTCACAAGGTAGCAGCTTCAGCTCCCAGTTCATAGGCAGACAGTAGGGTCGTGGAAACTGCAACTTCTCTGGCACTTCTCCAACTCTTCTAGTGGCAAGCCATATACCACTGGAAAGTTCATCCAGATAGCTTTCCAAGGGTGGTGGTTTTGTCTTCGTTCGAGTTCCGAGCTATCCGTGAGAGTGATTCTCCCCCGACTGCGCAAGAGTTCTCAGACAGCGAACCAGAGCCTTAGCAAAACTTTCACCACGACCACTCCTTGGTGGATCTGGACGTACAACATGGCTGAGAGTAACTTCTACCAGTCCTCCATCATCCACAAGAAACGGAACGAGATTCGGACCCCGGCATCAGAAGTTGTGAATTTTCTCCTGATATTGCACCAAGTTGGTTCCTCTATTCCTGAATGGACCCACCTCCACCTTTCTAGCCAGCACGATCATCCCCGACATCTTCTGAGGTTGCCGTCAGTCTCATCTGAAAGAAGACTCATCCATGGTCATTTCGGTGCCATCCCCGCCTCCATCTAGTTTGGGACAGCCCATGGCGCCTCCATCTTCCAGTAGCAACATTCTGAGAGCAATCAATACCAGTGCTATCTGGTCCTGTTCCAAGACCTGCACCTGCTAGCAGCTGGATCAAGGTTGTTCCAAAAAATTCAGGCATCTTCCTGGGCCAGACAGGAGTGTTTTGGCTCTGGTTTCGGTCCATTTGGAATTCGGGAGCGTCCGAGGCAGCATACACTTCAACCGGCGGTCCTGTGATTCCAGAACCTGGCAGCACTGACAAGGAGTCTGACGCTTCAAGATTATAGCCCATCCCCTCCCCTCGCTTGGCCGGCTGAAGGCCCCTCCGTGCGTGGAGGTAGCTTTGGATGTAATCATTTAACCCCCACGATCCCCCTCCTACATGAGGTGTAGTGCTATAATTCTCATTCATTTTCAGGTCAAGCGCCATCGCCGTGGCGTGCGGGTGCGTACCCACGCCTCCCCGCTCACCCACGTCTCCGAATGGGATCGGTCTTCTCACACCGATCAGGTGAGTGACTGAATCCCCTTGGCTGGTTGCATGCTTTACTCATTTAGTATCGCCTTGAATGCCCGTTAGACGGTGAGCCGAGAGCCCGGACTTGCACACTACTTCAAGTGTGCCCACCGCGGAAAGTGAGTGAGTGCCACCCCAAAACCCACGCCCCCGGCGTGCCGGCCCCCACTCTAGTTGGGAATCCCAGACCCTTAGGGGTCAGCCTAAGCTAGCATTGGCCCTTAGAACGATTGGGTTCTGCCTTGGACCCTCGCCATCATCGCCCGGTCACCTTCGGGGGATCGTGTGCACCGTGAGAGCAAGCCGTACGTGTGTGTCCGTGATTTTCTTTATGTGCTTGCTGATCTAGGTCCTAGGGTTGTCATTGCATCCAAAAACATCATAGGGCTGTGCCACATCAAAATCATTTAGGGACTTCTACCTCAAGGAATTCGTGATGGTTCACGTACTTCAACAATAACATCACGCATCGTGGCCATTCTTCCAAGGGCAGCCCATCATTTGCAATGCTTTCATCAACTTTTTCGCTATGGCCTTCAAGCCCTGGCATGTGAGTGTTGGGTCAACGAATACCATCAACCGTAGCACTGCCAGATTCTACTGGACTAGGCAGTCGAAAGTGGTGTGGCCTATTGAAGGTATAGTTTGGAGGTTGAATTTGACGTTAGTATCCACCGCCACCCAGATCTTAGCGTCAACCATTGCTGAAGATGATGGAAGGGCTAGAATTGGGTAGCTCGGCCCCCGACCGCAAGAGCAGGCTCTTGCACAACCATTGCTAGAGAAGAGGGTAGAGCCTCGATGGTGCTACCCGGTGCCTCAACCACAAGAGCAGGCTCTCGCTGTCACACCCCGATGTGGAAACTCAGAATGTAATAGTTATAATCACTCATGACAATCAGAGTAGTGACATAATTAAATAAACATAAAATTTACAAGAAAAATAATTTACTCAATAAATTGTCAACTTTATTATTCCAAATCCTCCAATGTTAAAACCAACCTCTTACCTATGACTCAGAATAAATAAATAAAATAAAAACAACAAGAAAACCAATTACAACTCTTCATTGACTGAACCTAACTACACATCTTGACCAATCCTACACTAAGATAGCCAACAAGCATGACTTCTACTGGCTCGCTCCAAGATCTTTATGCATGCCCATCCCCATCAGTTTGAGTATCCTCGTCTGAGCTACCTAAAAAAGGGGGCGAAATCATGCGGCTTCAGCACCTGCAACGCGATGCCGCGCGCCGCGGCGGCTTCCTTGAAGCGCTGGTCCACCACCTCGCGCTTGCGGCGTATCCGGTCGCGGCCGAGCAGCCCGATCCGGTCGCCGATCGCCTCGAAGGAGAGGTTCTCGGCGTGATAGAGCCAGAGCACGTCGGCCTCGGCCACCGGCAGGGCCTTGATCACCGGCAGACCAAATCGCGCCCGGATCTCGGCCGTGCGCGCGACGCTTTCGGCGCCATGCAGCTGCAGGAAGTCCGGCGCCACAGTCTTCACCAGTTCCGCGATGGCTTCATCACCCATGTCGGTAATCAGGGCCACGCTTTTCAGCCGGCCACGCATGCGTTCGGCCAGAAGCCGGGCCTGCCCCAGCACGACAAAGCGTGGCGACTTGGGGTGGAAGACCAGACCGCCATAGACGGCGCCTGCGCTCACCGTCGCATCGACGGCGTCGGGCGTGGTCAGGCCGGGCGGCGTCACCTGCAGGTCGGACTCGCCCGGCTTGGAGACCGTGACGCCCAGGGTGCCCATGCTGGCGGCCTTGTGGCCGAGGGCGTCGAAGATCTGGCGGCAGAAGGCGGCGACCGAGGTCTTGCCGTTGGTGCCGGTGACGGCGACGACCGTGCGCGGCTGCTCGCCGTAGAAGGCGCCGGCGGCCAGGGCGTAGGCGCGGCGCACGTCCCAGGCGGCGGCCACGGGCACGGGCAGTTCCGGATGCTTCTCGCCGGCCAGGATGGCGGCGGCCCCGGCGTCGACCGCCGGGCGCATGAAGGTGCGGCCGTCGATCTTGGCCCCCGGCAGGGCGGCGAACAGGTAGCCCGGCTTCACCCGACGGCTGTCGGCCGTGACCCCGGAGATCACCGGGTCGACGTCGAGGTCGGCGCGCAGCAACTCGGAGAGGCGGGCGTTCATTGGCTGCTCTCGTTGGGGGCGACAAAGGGGGTCATGGCCGCCGTTTGCGGCGCGGGTTTGACGCCGACGAAGGGCGCGATGCGCTCGATCACATGGCCGGCGGTCGGCGCCGCGTTCCAGCCGCCGGTGATGAAGCCGAAGCTGTCGGGCGTGCGCTGGGGCGAGTCCAGGGTGATCTGCACCATGTAGCGGTCGGCGTTCAGCGGGCCCGTGGCGGGGAACACCGCGACGAAGGACGAGACGTTGTTCTTGCCGTAGTGGCCGTGCTCCGGCTTTTGCGCCGAGCCGGTCTTGCCGCCGACGAACAGCCCCGGCACCTCGGCCTTGTGGCCCGAGCCCTTGGGGTCGGTGACGTTCAGGCGCATCAGCTGCAGGATCTTGGCCGAGGTCGCCTCGGAGATCACGCGGCGGCCCTGGGGCTCGGTTCCGGCCGCCACCTTCTTGATGGTGAGCGGGCTGTAGACGCCGCCGTCGAGCAGCGAGCGATAGCCGGTCGCCAGGGCCAGCGGGCTGACGGCGATGCCCTGGCCGAAGGCGATCTGGGCCAGGGTCTGGTCGCTGAACTGGTGCGGCAGGATCGGCCGGGCGCTGTCGGTCAGCTCGCTGGGGGCCGCGGCGAACAGGCCGAACCGCTTGAAGTAGTCCTGCATCCGCTCCGGCCCGGCGAGCAGGGCCATTTTGGCCGCGCCGATGTTGGAGGAGTGGGTGAACACCTGCCAGAGCTGAAGCGACGTGTCGCCCTTGTCGTAGTCGTGCACCAGCCGGCCGCCGAGCTCGATCGGGTGCGACACGTCGAAGGTGGAGTTGAGCGTGACCACGCCGGAGTCGAGGCCAGCCGCCAGGGTGAAGGCCTTGAACACCGAGCCCAGCTCGTAGACCGAGCCGGCGCCCCGGTCGACCATCTGGTCCGGGGTCGACTTGCCGGCCTGATTCAGGTCGAAGTCGGGCTGGCTGGAGAAGCCGAGGATTTCGCCGGTCCGCACATTGACCACGATGCCGATGCCGCCCAGGGCGTGGAACTTGGCCACCGCCTTGCTCAGCTCGTCGTCGAGGGCGGCCTGGACGCGCAGGTCCATGGCCAGGGCCACCGGCTCGCGGCCGGCGTTGTCCTTGATGGTGCTGTCGAGCGCCAGCTCGGCGCCCGACAGGCCCGTACCGCTCTTGTCGGAGAAGCCGACCAGGTGCGCCGCCGTGGAGCCCAGGGGATAGACGCGCTTCTGCTCCTCCTCGAAGGACACGCCGGGCAGGCCGAGGTCCTCGAGCTTGGCCTTCTGGTCGGGGGTCAGGCCGCCGATCAGGTATTCGCGGCGATCCGACTTCAGCGCCTTGCTCAGCCGCTGGGCCTGCAGGCCCGGCAGCACGCGGGTCAGCACCCGGGCTGCGACGGGCAGCCGGCGCCGCGCTCGCGGGGCTCTCCGTCCGTGGCGACCTCGGGCAGCCGATCAGCCGGCTCTCCGGGGGCAACCAGCAGAAGGTGCTCCTGGCGCGCGCCTTCCTGCAGGAGCCGTCCCTGGTCCTGCTCGACGAGCCGACCAAGGGCATCGACGTCGGCACCAAGGCGGACATCCACTCCCTCGTCCGACGGTTCGTGCGCGAGCGCCGCGCGGCGGTCGTCGTCGTGTCGACCGAGGAGGAGGAGATCCTCGCGCTCTGCGACCGGGTCGCGATCGTGCGCGGCGGCGTCTGCGACGGGACCCTGCTCGACGTCGCCGATCAGACGGTCGCCAGCTTGCGCCAGGCCGCACTCCCCGCGGCCGAAACGGCGTCGATCGCGTGACCGGGAGCGCGGCGGTGAGAGCGGCGATCCGGATCGGGCCGCCGGCCGACACCGCCGACCTGGGTCGAGCGATCTCCCTGCTCGGAGCGCGCTGCGACACCGCCCGACTGGCCGGGCGCACCCGAACCCCTCGCACCGGCCATCACGTCCTGATCGCGACGGACGAGGGCGGCGAACCGCTCGGGATGATCGTCGGGGTCGAGACGGCGGGCATCGAGCTCTTCGTCTACGAGCTGCAGCTCGCCGACCTTCCCACCACCGCGGACGACGAGCTGCACGACGCCGGCGAGGTGGGGGTCGCGCTGTGCACGGCCCTCGCCGACGCCGCGCGGGAGTCCGGCTGCGAGGCGATGTGGGTTCTCGCCGATCCGTGCAACGAGGCGGCCGCGCGCATCTTCCGGGCGTCGGGGGCACACGGCGACTGCATCTCGCTGATGCTGGAGTGGCAGCTGCGCTAGTCGCGCACGACCCTCAGTCGCAACCAGCCGGCGAAGTCCTCGACCTGCTCGTCCACGGCCGCGCGGGTCGCCGCGTCGAACGGCTCGTCCTCATGGATGCGGTGCACGACGAGCGCGCCCGCATCGCGATCCGCTCGCGCATCCAGCTTTCCGATCAGGCGGTCGCCCTGGAGGATCGGCAGCGCGAAGGCCCCCCACTTCCTCGTCGTCGCCGGCTTGTAGACCTCGAGCGTGTAGTCGAAGCCGAACAGGCGCTGGATGCGCGGCTGGTCCGAGAACAGGCGATCGAACGGCGACAGGATGGTGGTGCGGCCCTCGAAGCTGCCGTCGACGTCGTCGTCCAGCAGTCTCGGATCGACGCGCCACCGTCCCGGCACGTCCTCGACGGTGACCGGCTCGCCGATGACCGTGTTCGTGTGCAGCTCGGTGGGCACGAGCGCCCGCGATTCGCGTGCGATTCCGAGGGCACCGAGCAGCCGTTCGCTGCGGCTGAGCGTCGCCTCCTCGCGCGGCACCTCCTCGACGGCGGGGAACACGTGCTCGGCGAGGTCCCAGACCCGAAGCCGGCCGGCCCGCCCCACCACCGCAAGGCGACCCGTCATGTGGAGCAGTTCCAGCATCTGGGTCACGTTCCGATTCGCGTTCCAGCCGGTGGACATCCACGGCACCACCGACTCGTCGGGGATGTCTCGCGAGGTCAGCGGGCCGACATCCGCGATGCGCTCGAGGATGCCGTTGGCGAAGTCCGCGTTCGCTTCGAGCCAATTCCCGCCGCCCGCGCGATAGGGGTAGTCCTTCATCCCCGCGAGGAAGAGCGGCAGGTCCGCCATCGGACGCAGGAACCAGGCGCGCTCGAACAGCACGCCGGTCGCGAGAGCGTGATCGAGTTCGGAGGGACGGAAGCTCGAGCCGAGTCGACTCCAGCCGATGTGGTCGGCCGAGGGGCAGACGATCGAGGTCAGTTCGACTCGGATCGCGCCCAGGCGGTCGGCGACCTCGAGGATGTCGGCAGGGCGCTCCGCCTCCAGCAGCGCCGCGCGCACCGCGATCCGACGAGCGTGTCGCCGACTCAGTCGGAGGACCACGCGCCGACCGCCTCCGCCACGTCGGCAACGACCAGCAGTTCGTTGACGTGGGTCGCCGCATCCATCCCCGCGCCCATCGCCGTCTGCAGCTTCAGTGAGGGGTTCACGACGTTGCCGACCGCCCAGAGTCCCTGCACCGTGGTGGCGCCGCGCTTGTCGACCTTCACCAGATCGGCGGAGGGACCGCCGCCCGAGGTCGCGGCACCGAGCTCGCGCAGCAGCGTGTCGGCCGGATGCGCTCTCGGCGCGGTGAAGACCACGTCCACCTCGACCTCGGCGTGCGCGGTGCGCACCAGGAGCGACTCCCCCGCCTCGGCGGCATCGATCCCGAGGACCCGCCCACGCTCGACCTGGATACCGCGGATGCATATTTCATCAATCGGTCTATAATTACCCATATACCATCATGTTCACCTCTTGTCTTAGATAGACCTATGATAAAATTCATCCCTATACTCTCGCACTTCCACTCCAGAATTTTCAAGAGATGTAACTTTCTAGCGGGCTTTAAGTGTTCTGCCTTAACTTGTTAGCAAGTGAGACAATGAGATACAAAGTCTGCTACTTCTCTTTTCATATTGGGCCACTAAAAATATCTTTTTAAATCTTGGTACATTTTGATAGCACCAGGGTGAATGGTATATCTTGATTTTTGAGCCTCTTCCAGAATTAGCTTCTTAGTGTCGGCATGATCCAGCACACAGATCCAACCTTTGAATAATAATCTTCCATCAGTTGAGACGGAAAAATCTGGCCATTGATCAATATTAGTTCTGATCTGCACCAACATGGGGTCATTCTCTTACAACTTAACAAGATCTTCTATATATGTGGGCTGCGACCAGATATTGGCAATCACACACCATTCATTTTTTGAATTAATATCTAAGTTCAATTGTGCAGGATCTTCAATAAGATAGGTCATACCTTTCCTGAGACTTGATAGAGTTGCCAATGGTTTCCAGCTGAGCGCATTGGCTACAACATTCGCCTTGCTAGGGTGATATTGTATAGAGAAATCAAAGCCCTTGAGGTACTCCTGCCATCTTCTTTGCCTCATGTTTAACTCCTTTTGTGTGAAAAGGTACTTCAGACTTTTATGGTCTGAAAATATAGTGAATTTCTCCCCATAGAGATAATGTTGTCATATCTTCAAGGTGAAGATAACAACAGCTAACTCCAAATTGTTCACGAGATAGTTCTCCTCATGATGCTTTAATTGTCTAGAAGCATAACAAATCACCTTACCATGCTATATAAAGATGCATCCAAGGCCAACACCTGATGCATCATGTAGACTTCAAAACCACCTCCTTCCACGGGTAGTGCTAACACAGGCGCAATAGTGAGATGTTCCTTGAGAGTCAAGAAACTCACTTCGCAATCTTTCGACTATACAAAAGGATTTTCCTTCCTTGTAAGCATGGTCAGAGGAACGGCGATTTTAGAGAAATCCTTTATGAATCATCTATAATAGCCAGCCAGACCGAGAAAATTCCTGATTTCAGATACAACCATCAGTCGGCTCCAATTCTTGACAGCTTCGACCTTAGAAGGATCCACATTGATACCTTCCTTTGATATGATGTGGCCAAGGAATGAGACTTCCTTTAGCCAGAACTCACATTTGTTGAGCTTCACGTAGAGTTGGTGTTTCCTTAGTGTTTGTAAAGCTATTCTTAAATGCTCTTCATGTTCCTCATTGATCTTGGAATATATGAGAATATCATCAATAAAGATGACCACAAACTAGTCGAGATAAGGTTTGAAGACATTGTTCATGAGTTGCATGAAAGCAGCAAGAGTATTGGTTAACCCAAACGACATAACCACAAACTCGTATTGTCCATATTTGCTTTGGAAAGTAGTCTTGTGAACGTCCTCATCTTTAATTCTTAGTTGATGGTACCCAGACCTAAGGTCTATCTTAGAGAAATATTCTGCTCCAGAGATTTGATCAAATAGCTCATCGATAGGTGGCAGTGGATATTTGTTCTTGATGTTGAGTTGATTTAACAGTCGATAGTCAATGCAGAGCCTGAGAGATCCATCCTTCTTTCTGACAAATAAGATCGGCGCATCCCAAGGGGACGTGCTGGGTTGAATAAAGCCTTTCTCCAATAACTCTTGAAGTTGCTTCTTCAACTCTTTAAGTTTCATGGGAGACATCCTATAGGGAGCTATTGAAACAGGTGCTGCTCTAGGGATGAGTTCAATAGAGAAGTTTACTTCTCTTTCGGGTAGTAAAACGGGTAATTCGGATGGAAAGACATCGGAGAACTCTCTTACAATTAGGATTTCTTCAAGGATAATTTTCTTGGACTTGATAATTACTATAGAAGTAAGAAAACCCTCACAACCTTGCGAAATAAGTTTGCAGGCGTGAAGAGAAGAAATGAGGATAGGATGCTTCCTATATTTGATACCAAGAAAGAAGAATCGCGGGAGATCCAGATTGTGAAAGGAAATCCTCCTATTGCGACAATTGATATTGACATAATGATCGCATAACCAATCCACACCTTGGATGGCATCATAGTCTTCCATGTCAAGGCATACGATATTTGCGGGGAGATTATGGCCTTCTATGGTTACCTCACTATTTGGGTAGTGGGTTGTAAGTTTGGTTCCAGAACGTAAGGGTGTGGTAATAGCTAGATCCAAAGGTAAGTCACTGACAAATTTCAAGAAACAAGGACAAAAAGCCGACCCAGTAATGAAAAAGCTTGCAAAGGCTGAACTTGAAGGGTGCACACTCGCAGTTAAACTGGCTGATTCGGCGGTCTTAGCCTCGGTCTTTCCTATCACCGGCAAAATCAATGGCAAACATGCCGAATTTTCGCCCATACCAGTCTCAGAAACCAAACTTATCTACGGATCACTCCGTGCTTCCGAAGAAAAAATATACACCATCGGAGAATTTGACAGTATGGCACCAAAACGAAAGCTCTACCTTGCAGAAAAAGACGGAGATACCTGGCGAAACCTGGGTGAATTTTCTGCGGAATTCAATGAAGACGAATTCGATGTTGCCAACGGAACATTTTCTCTCGACAGTACGCGTTTTTATTTTACCAAATGCGCTCAAAACTGGCAGTATAAAAGCATTTGCCATATATACGTATCCAAAAGGAGGAATGGCAAATGGTCGAAACCCGAAAAACTGAATGAACTGGTAAACATGAAAGACTTCACTTCGTCTCACCCCACAGTTGGAAGAGAATCGAAGAAGAACAAAGAAATACTCTATTTCGTTTCTGACCGCGAAGGCTCTAAAGGTGGAACGGACATCTGGTTCTCCGAATACGACAGTCGTAAAAAAGACTTTAAAAAACCACGTAACGCAGGAAGTAAGATCAATACTCCCGGTGATGAAATGACACCGTACTACGACATGAAATCTAAAACGCTCTATTTCAGTTCCACAGGACATCCTGGAATAGGTGGATTAGATATTTTCAGTGCTTCAGGTGACGCATCCACATGGGCAGAGCCGAAAAACCAGGGACTTCCGGTCAATTCCCCGGCCGACGATCTCGACTTTGCCCTACGCCCATCCGGAAAAGGCGGTTACCTGGTTTCGAACAGGAAAGGCGGGAATTCACTTTATCATGAAACATGCTGTGATGATATCTACGAATTCAGCTACCTGAAATTTATCACCGCAACCTGTGAATTAGAAGTTCTGGAAAGCAAAACAAAAGACTGTTTAAAAAACGGTGAGCAGATCAATGTTTATATTGTTGACGAGAACGGGAAACTTTTGGTTCAGCAAACACTGAGTAATAACTGCATCAACAACGTCGAATTACGTCCAGGGTTCGACTACGTAGTCGAAGTAAAAAAGGACGGATACTTTAGTGAAATGATTCCAGTAACAACACAGAATGTTACTGCATCAACCACTATTCCGACGAAAATTCTGCTTCGCAAAAAACCGGTTGAGCCGATGGTATTGAAAAATGTGCAGTTCGAATACAACAGTTCTGTTCTTTCTGCAGCTTCGAAAAAAGCACTGGACACAACACTTATCGAAATCTTTAACCGGAATCCGGAGATAATCATTGAGCTCAGTGCACATACGGATGACAAAGGTTCGGATGAGTTTAATATGCGTTTATCCCAGAAACGTGCAGAAAGTGTTGTTACTTACCTCATCTCAAAAGGTATTCGTAAGGAACAGCTCATCGCTAAAGGCTACGGTGAAACACGGCCGATTGCACCGAATAGTAAACCTGACGGAACAGATAACCCGGAAGGACGCGAACTCAACAGACGCACAGAGTTCAAGATAATCGGGGAAGTAAATCAGGAAGATTCGGATGAGGAGGAAGAGGTCATGGAAAAAGAATAACTCCGCAAAATGAACTTCGATACTGAATCCCTGATAAAAAAGCATTGATACCTGATTTGCTCTAATTTTCACATTGTCTTTCTCCTGAAATAACAATCTCTGCTAGCCAACTGTATTTTGTTCCTTAAATCCGGAAAATTGGATTCGAAGTTCCGTGGAGAACCACTCTTATCGCAACCCATCAGAATCGGGATTACATTCGGGTTTAAACGGCTGAATAGTGTGTCTCTGTACTGGGGAATTGATCCGAAAAAACAGGGTTGAACAACCTTTCAACACACACCCTGAAAAATATAAAAAATCCGTCCTTTTGTCACAAAACAACCTTTCCCCGGTCTTTGGTATAAAAACGATTATGGATACTCCTTTTTTATTACCGATCGAAAAACCAAAAAGTCTTCTTTGGAAATTGATCTATTACCTGACCCGTAAACGCTTCGGCAAAGTTATTACTCCTATGAAAGTATCAGCAGTAAGAATGCCTCTAAGCTTCGGAAGTTTCTCCGGGAAAATTTCCAAACTGGACAAAAAACTACAGCTTCCGGCAGAGACGGTGATGCTCATACGTGAACAAGTCGCCCATATCAATGTATGTACTTTCTGCATTGATATCGGACGGGCACCCAAGGTTCGCTGGTTCGTTCGGGGCGCTGTATACTCCGCGTGTCTGTGACTCTGCGTGTATGGGTTTGGCGTCGTCGTGCGTTCTGGGCTCGGAGTCCGTCTGCTGAGTTGCAGCTGCGGTGTGCTGCGGGGACGGTGCGGGGGTCGGGTAGGGCTGTGCCTCCGTCCATGATCCGTTCGACGTGGTGGGTGGTGAAGGCCCTCTTGTGGTTGGTGGGCAGGGTGAGGTCGATGCGGCCGGGGCACTGTTCGTAGCCCTTGCGGCCGTAGAACCAGCACAGTTCGCCGGTGCGCTTCACGCGTTCCCGTACGGCGTTGACGAGTTTGCGGCCGGCCCAGGTGTTGCGGGGGTCTTGGCGGCCGGGTTGGGGGCGCCACTTGCCGCCGGTCACGGCGTGTCCCACGCGGCCGGGGCGAGGTCCGGCACGAGCTCAGCGATGACGGCGATGGCCTGGGCCCGCTCGTGGCGGTCGGAGCAGTCGGGCAGCGTCGCGCTGGCGAACAGCCCGTTGAGGTCGCCGCCGAGGATGGTCGGGCCCATCTTGGCGGGCCAGCCGTGGATCGGCACGACGACGCGGTCGTTGAGGGCGTTGACGGCTACGACCTGCTGGTGCTCCTCGCCGTTCGCGGCGACCGCGCCGCGCCAGCTCCACAGGCCCGGGCCGGCGTCGACGCGGTCCCAGAACACGCCGAGGCAGGCGTCGATGTGCCGGACGAGGATGGCGGCGGCGCTGGTCTCGTAGCCGGTGAAGTCGAGGTCAGCCACGGTCGGTCACCCCGAGCTCGCGGGCGATGGTCTGGATGGTGGTGCAGGGGTGGTCGGCGGCGTTCTCGGCGTGGGGGCCGGCGTCGCAGCCGTGGCACTCGTGCCAGAGGATGATGCCGTCGCTGTTGGTGATGGGGACGGGCTTGTGGAGTTCGACGACGGCGCGGAGGGCCAGGCGGCAGGCGCCGAGAGGCTCGGCGGCCTCGGTGGGTGCCCAGACCTCGTGCGGCATGTCCAGCTTGGCGAGCAGTTGGGCGTGGAGGTCACTCACGGTGTGTCACCTCCGGCCCGGACCGGCATCGGGTCGCCCTCGCCGAGCCACCGGCTGAACCCGGTCGGCTGCCATGCGACCTGGGTGCTCGCGCCGGCTGAGGCGGGCCCGGGCCTCCGTGGGGCCTGGAGGGTGTCGGTCCACAGCTGCTTGGCGGCGGCGACGACGTCGGCAAGAGGGGCGTCGGCTTCGATCTCGACCTGGTGGTCGTGGCCGTTGATGTTGACCTTCACCAGGCCACGTCCCCTGCGTTCCAGATGGACACCATCACCGGCCGGCCGAGGTGGGCGTCGGGCGGGATGATCGACGCGCGTGGGAACGTCCAGTGGTCCCGGACGTCGACGGTGACCAGGCGCTGCACGGCGACGGGGGTGTCGGTGTAGCGGATGGTCCAGGTGCGCCAGCGCATCCACCACCGCTGCTGGTAGGTGGCCTTCCAGTGGTCCCACCACGTTGCGTGACGAGGGTCTTGGACCTCGACGCGGACGAGGTGGCGGATCTGCTGGGGTGGGAGCTGCTCGGCGAGGACGTGGGCGCGGAGGTCGAAGGCCATGCGGTGGGCGAGTTCCTCGGCGACGACCTGGGCGGTGTGGGCGACGTAGATGAGCTCCCTTGAGACCTCTTGGCGGATGGCGACCTTGATGGCGTTGAGGGCGACCTGCTGGAACGTGGTGATGGCTTGGGGGTCGATCACGGTCGGGCCTCTCGGGTCCAGGTCGACATGGTGGCTCCTCGGTAGTCGGGTACGCCGGCGGGGCGGCGGACGGTGAGCGGGCAGTGGGTGCACGAAATGTGCTCGACGTCGCGAATGGTGACGCGAATGATCGTGTGAATGACGTGCGTTTCAGGGGTCGGCATTAGTGGCTGCCGTTTCTGTCGCGTTGCGCAGTTCTTCGAATGCGCCGCGCCGTTTCGGGGTGGTGAGTTTGCGTGCGTCGGTGGCGAGTTTCGCTTTCAGCCCGGTGAGGTCTGGTGGTTTCGCGGTTGTTGTTGTGCGTGGGCCGAGTGGTGTTGTTCGCTCGTCGGCCGCGGCGTCCGCCGCTTGCCGGCGTCACCATCACGATGCGGGCCACGCCCGCGACATGGGCGGGAATGGCGTTCATCAGGACAGAGGATGGATAGTTGGCGGTGCCGCCGGGAACGTAAAGGCCAGCACTGTCCACCGCGGTCCAGCGCCAGCCCAGCAGAGCACCGGTTTCGTCCCGGAAGCTTTCGTCCGCCGGAATCTGGCGGCGGTGATAGGCCTCGATGCGCGCGGCGGCGGTATCGTCCCCAGGTGGCAATGCCATTTTTTTCAGTCCCACATTAGGATGCCAGAGAGAGAAATATGTACATGTGCATACTGCACAAAAGAATGATACAGAAAACCATACAATTAAGGCTATTTAAATTGTCAGAATGCCATAGAATAACTATGATAATGGAAGTGGGAAAAATATTGGTGATGGGATCAGTATTCGGTATACAAAGTGTTCAAAAGGCAGTACCTGGTGAAGTAAATACCAGCCTCAATATATGCTGGAACAAAATGACACTCAGAGATGCCCCATCAGTCCATATAATGTCACACAAGTTGTGAAATACTCTATGCAATATAATAGGTTGAATGGAAGCATGGCCCACAGTAGCTCAGAAACAAGCTGAACGGGACTTGTTTCCAGAAAGGGTGTGTTAAAGATAGTTCTTGGAACTTGTAGGTAACCATTTAAAATAAAAGGAATATAAAATAATTCCTAGCTGGGTGTAATCTCCCATATTTCTGATTGGCAAGGACTAATATATATATTTTTTGCATCTGACCATTCATGCTTTTGATTGGCAGGGACTGGCATATTATTTTTTATTTTCATTTGGAGAGAATCAGGCTTAATCATCTAGGGGGATTCTTCATCAACTGTTGAGTTACATAGCAACATAGATGGAAGTAAGAATAGAAGACAAAAAAATAAGGATGGGGAGTCCTAGCCGTAAATGCACCAGCCGACCGCGACCTTACAACTGCCAGTGCTGCCGCCTACTCATCCTTTGCAGGTGCTACTGCCACTACTACTAATGATCTGACCAGCATCTTCCATCCTGCAACTGCTGCCTATTGACAGCTTCTGAGAGCAAGTTGTTCTCTTCTGTCCCCTCCGTGGTCCCTTTTCCTCTGTCATATTCTTACCATTTCATAGAAATATCCATTTTCTTGTCCAAACCATGATCTGGTTCAGAATGCAGCCAGATCGATTACAAATTCTCTATTCTCCTTTTTAATGTTCCTTCCCTTTTAACAGAAACTAGACCTTTTCTTGTCCAAATCAGGATTGTATTCAGAATTCTGCCAGACCAACTTCAAGCTGGACTGGATTCCGGCAGCATCAAGCTAATGCCATGGAACCATGTGCGTTGCAGTTACACTGACACAACAAAAGATAACCTGCTAGGTTAATGGCAATGAGAAACTGCACAACTCTGTCTATGCCCCCACCATTCTTCATCTTATCATCTTCTTTCCCCTTTTATAGGGGCTGTCACTTTCTTTGACCAAACCAGTAGCAGGTTCAGAATGCAGCCAGACCAATTCTGAACTGGATTCCAACTGCACCAAGTTAATTGCATGAGTTAATGTTCATTGCGATCACATAACACGGCAAACAATCTCCACAGAAAGCAATGAAAAACTGCATATCTAACTTTCATTAGACTCCTACACAGAAAGCAATGAAAACTGAACATTCAACTTTCAACAGTACATAACAAAAAGGGAATCCTAGCATTTTCCCCCTTCTTCTCCTCTTAATTCATGTTATAACCTAGCATGGGGGATATGCTCACATGGTAAACAGTCTTGGTGAACTCTATATAGTATACACAAGCTGTAGTGGGTAGCTTGGTAAGCAAAAAGATTCCAATTCATGGCTTCAACCCCAGCATCTGGTGTTTGAATCCCCCATGGGAACACCCAACTCTGCATCTGCAGAAGGTTAACATGGCTTGGGAATATCATAAATGTCCATGGACTTCATCCTGCTCCACTTTTGATGTGAATCAACAGGGTTTAGAAGCTTGACCATGCATAGCTGAGCCCCATTGGACATCTGCACCCCCTCAAGAAGGGCTACCTAGTGTCAGAAAGTTTCTTTTTAAATTCCATTTTTTGAAAAAGAAAATCTTCCGAATTCCATTTTATGAACAGAGAATCCTTTGGCAATGCTTGTCGAGTTTATTTCAAAATTTTGGTTTCAGTTTGCCTACTTGAGTTTGGTAATTAGGGTTTCAAGATCCGACCATCCCCACAACATTGGCCAATGTTTACACCCGAAACCCTTGATCACCTGCCTATAATGATGCCCTAAATACAACAAAACCACGTCATGCATAGATGTAACCATAAAAGGTTGCATTAGGTTGAGCCCCAAAGCTCCAACATGAGCCACATGAGGTTTCAAGTGTTCCAGCAGCATTTTGGAGTTCTCTAGAAAGGTTTAGAAAAGAGTATAGCCCACCTTGAGTATAAGATATAGTGGGCAGCATCACAAACTAGAAAGGTTTTAGGTGATTTAGATTGGAAGGGTATTTAGTATTTTTTTTCTGGTTCATTAGGTTCCTAGCTCGCATATTTTATTTCACTACCACGGTGAGAGAGCGAGATCGTCCCGTGACTCGTCCGAGTCACAAGTGTGGAGTTGACTGCCCTAGACCCTGTCGGTTTCTCAACCATACGGATCGACGTGCTTCTCTCTCTTGGGATGCCTGTGAGCTTGAGTTCCTTATTGATTGGCATGATATTCCTTGTGGGAGTTCTAGGTGTCAAGTCTACGCCGTTCGATCTATTGCATTGTTGTTGGTCTTAGCTGTCTGTTAGCTTCGTGGTCACATAGAGTCTTAGCTCGCTTAGCATCCCACATTAGACGGTGGAGTCTGAATAGAGGGATCACGAGAGGAGCTAGGGATGCCCGCTGTTCTCTCACTTACCAGGACATCCTCTCAGTGAAGGAGAATTCAGAGTATCCTGGTAGTATCCTTCTTGGAGAAGGGAAGAAACTCCAGCTCTTGCCAAGGCTGCCAATGTGATGCTGAAGTAGTAGGAGATGACTGGCTGGTACTCGGCATCTGGGTATCTGGAGGAGTTGAGGTGGCAGGAGGGTGGATGACGTTGACTGAGAAATTACTTGGCTCAATCTCCTAGCTGGTGTCCTACCTCCTACAACTTCACAGTCGCTCGAGAGCTTCTCGATTGTCAATTCGAAACTCGAGCCACTCCGGGACATGTCGATAAGGCAAGTCGTGCCCATTTGCTTGAGGAGGATCTAGCTGGTTTGGCACAATTTTGCCAATGTTTAGGGTTTTTGCAATGACTTCTCGAAGCCTTCGAGTCGCCATAGAGTTCCCCTCGACATCAATCAACTCCCACTAGATCTACTCCTAGATTAAGTACTGAACTTCCTTGTAGGACTCAATCGCGTGGCAGATTCTGGCATGGAATAGGTAGTACTGGGGGTGGCTGAAGTCCCATTGTGTGTAGTCTACTGGTGGCTCACGTGCCATGATCTACCCTCTCTGAATGGGGACATCAAAGAGCGGCCTAGTCCTTTCTCTCGGAAAGAAAAGAGGTATACGGTCATGCCAGGGTCTCCACCATGGGTACCACAGTGAGTGCTCGCCTTGGCTGTGCTGGGGTCCTCTGCTTCAACATAAGAGAGAGAGAATATGGCCATCATGTGAATCACATTAGCTGAATAGTGAATCACATGTGATGTCTTTGCGGGTCTGGACCACGCATGTGGCTGCAGGGGATCGTCGAGACCACTCTTCAATTTGATAAGGCCATCTCTGGTCAAGTTCTATGGCTAAGTCTTGAAGACGCAGCAATCTTCAAGTGGATGACCAAACATGTGATTATATGGGCAATAGCTAGGGTCATCAGCCTTTTGGGCGTCATCTGGCTTCTGAGCTTCAGGCAGCTTGATAATCTTCTGGGCCATATAGAGGTCGAAAAGCATCTTCGTATGTTCATTCTTGAAGGAGAAAGATGTCTTCATGCGCTTTGAAAAGGAAAGAGAGGCTGGTTTGTCTGTTGGCTTCTTGTCAGAGCCACATGACTCGCCTTCCTTGCTAGCTTTGCCAATGGGGGTGAACTCAATGGTGTTCACCTCTTTATCGGGTTGGCATTCTCACACCTATTTCCACTTTGTTGAAGTATAGCTTGGGTTATTGGCAAAGAACATCTCTATTTCAGCGACTGCCAAATTGAGCTGGTCGAAGCCTTTAATGTTGGAGCTGAGAAGCTTTTCGCTAACCTCGACTGCCAAGCCTTTGTGACATATAGTAATGGTGTCCTCCTGGATTGGCAGGTTCATGCACCTCATGCTGAGGTCTCACCACCTTTTGATGAAGTCAAGGGCACCCTCGCCCTTCTTCTGCCAGAGAGAGTAGAGCTCTGCCAGGGAGATTTTGCACTCAACCATCTGGAAGTAGTCGAGGAATTTCTTCTAGAGATGTACCCAGTCAATCATAGAGTTGGGCTTCAGGCGGGAATACCACTGGAAGGCCATTCTTGTGAGTGAATTGGCAAAGTAGCGGAGGAGGTATGACTCATCCAATGCTAGCTCGCCCATGGTCGTGATGTAGTAGGCCAAGTGTTCGTGTGGAGATAGTAGGCGACGGAAAGGTGGGCTGCGCGCGGGGTGGTGCGGCCTCCTCCCCAACTGCTGCTGTGGCCTATAGTGCACGAGTTAGAAAATAAGAAATATAGTGATTGCCAAAGATTTATACCTAAGCCTCACAGGAGTGATGATCGCAATGTCTTTGAAACGAGAGATGTGGATTCTTCTTGTCCTCGTTCTCAGCCGACCAAGAATGGGGAGCTCTGTGAGTAAATGGCGAAGTCCCTACAAATTAAAGACAATAATCTCATTTAACCTCAAGTGAGAGTATTGTCTCAAATGATAGATTGCTTGTAAGTTGTAACAAGGGTTGATGACACGATCTTACCAGTCGTATTGATATTTTATTGGTACGATACGATATCATATCATATGATATCGACAAAATATCGATAAGAACAGTATAATCGAATTGACAAATTTTATGTTCACTTAGTTATTAGATTAAAATTCCATATTTAACACTAAGGTTAAAAATGAAGAACAAAGTGTTATAGGAGTCATCTACAGTCCTATCCAATACTGGCAGGCATCCAATACCAATAGCCATTGCATTGAAACTCAGTGTTTGATATTATACATTAGCCTGTGGGCCAAGATAACAGTATCAGATAGGCACTTTCTTCTCAAAGTTCATATTCTTACAACTAGTGGTTTCTCTTACCATCTTCAAAATCAAACACACTACTGAATCTGACCTATTTACATCCCTATTCCATAGCATAGGCATGGACTTGCGAGCTAGTGACAAAGAGCCATAATACATAAACGCCAGGGATAGACAGGGGGGCTAAGATGAATTGCTTCTTCCCAAGATGGAGAGGAAAATATGGATCACTTGTTTAATACATATCTTATTCTTGGACAATTAGGAAAACTTCCTTTTCTAGAAATGCTTGAGTGGAGAACCCCAGGAAACATGGAGAATATGTTCCCATAATGGAATCAGGAGGTGGGCATGAAAAAAGGAGCCACTATTTTAAAAATCGGCTGCCTAGACGATTAATCGGTCAACCTAGACGACTCATAGCCCTTTCCCATCTAGGCAGCTTCCACCTCGTTGTGTTTCACAAGTTTTAATTGTACCACCACTAATTAGTTTGTATGGCCACAGAAATTACAGTTTACATTCACAAGTTTGTTCCACTTACTCTCCTTTGTCACCTCTACAGTTGTCTTCTTTTCTTTTCACTTTTTTCCCGTCTTTCACATGTTGAGAACCCAATCAATCCCTTAATTTGTTGACATCATGCAAAACTCGGGTTTGACACACTTCCTCAATAAAAATAAAATCTTCTCTCTTTTCATCATTTTGATCCCCCTTTTGTCATCCCATGCTTCATGGATATCGCGTATTCTGGAAGAAGATAGTGACATGCGGACATATTATGACTGATGAGACCAATGCCCTATCCTTTGAGCTATATGGTCAAAACATAGATGCATCAAATTAAGATTTATAATTCATCAATCAGACTATGATGCTTACATAATTAAATGGGAGATGTCTATAGTTAATAGCATTATCAATTATAGAGGATAATGTTAAAAATAAGAAAGTAAAAAATTAACCACATCAAAATTGAGGCGCCCATCTCGCTACCTAGGTGGTCCATCTACACCTAGATAGTAAGGGGGTCAGCCAACTCACTCCACCTAGGCACTTTTAATGCATTGAAGAGAGCAGTGAATATGGTGGTTGATCTAACGTGTAGCAATGAGGACTTTTTTTTTCCTTTCTTTTTTTCCTTTTTTTCTTTTCATTTCTCTTTTTTTTGTTTTGGGGGAGTGGGATGAGAGAGAGCAGCATACAACTTCTCAGTGGGCCACAATTTAGCAGACATGGTTGAGAGTTTGCGTACATAGGTGGACCAAACAAACTCAGCTTGACTGCTCAAGACACTACTCACCTTTTTCGTATGGAGGGGTTTCCGTAAGAATGTTGCATAAAGTTGTATATGCTGTTTTTTTCCACTTCTATGAAATTGTGTTATCATCTATTTTGAAAAATAGCCGCAGTGACAGGTAAGCCCCAGATATGTCTGAACATTATTGACCCTTTTGGGGGGGCTCAGGTGAATTGAGGAATTAAGTACATCAAACATGACTTAACATCCAGCCCTCTCCCCACAACTAATTCATGTTGTTGTACATCCACAACTCTCTCTTCAGTCTCCTCATAGGTCCATTAGGGTCCCATGTTTTGAAATTCCTCTCATCCTTTCCCAATATTTTGAAATATTACTAAGGCAGCAGGCTGATGGTTCTT
Organism: Amorphophallus titanum; assembly: GCA_024336825.1. Taxonomy (NCBI): domain Eukaryota; kingdom Viridiplantae; phylum Streptophyta; class Magnoliopsida; order Alismatales; family Araceae; genus Amorphophallus; species Amorphophallus titanum. Next base: position 2,593,743 of record JANBPO010000598.1, on the reverse strand, counting down.
CTGGGAAACTTTTTGTTGAAGTCAACTGGGTTTAAGCCTCCCAACTTCTAAGCCAACCCTGATTGAATGGAAAAAAGTCTGAGGATAATCATATGATAATTGTTTCCTTCTTTTATTTTTCATCTTTTCACATAACCAGTGGTTCTGACGCGGGACGGTGTACTCAAACGAGTCCCGACTAGGCGACTAATGAGATCAACAAATGCGTTACAATTGTTCGACAAATAACCCGACGTGTACTCGAACGCCAAGAGATGAATTATACTAAATAACTCAAACTCTTGTCGAAGTTTACCTTCAAGCCAATAGTCACCTCCAATAACTCTAGCAAAATGCTCGTCACATACATCTGTCTCTCATCCTCTGCCAAGAAAAAGATGGTATCATCGACATACAACAAGTGGGTGACCAAAAACACACCCGTCCTAACTTGCAGCCTCTGCTCTCTGCCATACCTTGCTAAGAACACTAGCTACCAGCACAAAGAGGAGAGGAGACATAAGATCTTCGTACCTGAGACCCCTACCACTGTGAAAGAAGGAAGTCAGCTTTTCATTAATAAGAACTGCAAAGAAAACAGAAGAAATGCAAGCCCTGATCCAACAGATCTATGTGTCCCCAAAACCCATAAACTCCAGCACTTCAAAGAGACAAGACCAGATGACCCTATCATAGGCCTTTTCAAAATCCAACCTCAAGACCACCGCTTCTTTCTTAGAGTCTTTAAAGGATACAAACACTCACGAGCCACCAAGAAATTATCCTGAATATGACGTCCCCGGATAAAATCTCCCTGAAAATAGCTAACCATCTTGTCCATAACTCTTTCCAATCTCCCTACCAACAATTTGGTGATGATCTTGTAAATTTCATTCAACAAGCTAATAGGCATGAAATCACCAAAATTATGTGTCGCTTGCTTCTTGGGGATGAGAACAATGAGTGTTTTGTTTATTCCCCTCAAGTGGGCTCTCCCCTCCTGAAATTCTTTAACTACTGCCAGAAGATCAGATGTGATAACATCCCAACACTGCTAATAAAAGACAAAAGGGAAACCATCCCTTAGAGCACTATCCCCTGCAAGAGAAAAAATTATCTACCTGACCTCCTCCTCAATGAAGGTCTGCAAGATGGCAATCCTCTCCCCTTGAGAAAGTCGTGGAAGAAACTCATCTGTAATCCTCAATCTGAAGTGGTCCTCCTCAAAAAATAGCCTAAAATAGTAGTCCCTCGCCAGACACCTAATCAGCTCCTATGAAGAGATGGAAAGTTCACCCACCTGAATACAAGTAATAGTGCTGACCCTCCGCCTTCCAAATGTTATGCACTGAAAGTAGGTTGTATTTGTCTCCCTCTTTGATCCATCTATCTCTTGATCTCTGCCTCCAATAGATCTCCTCTCTGGAAAAGATCTCATCGAACTGACATCTCAAAGTGTCTTTTAGTCTCCTATCCTCTAAGTCCATAAGACCTACCTCCTCCAAACTATCCAGACCCTCAATATGCAGTAAAACTATGTCCTTGGTCATCCTTCCCAGGAGGGTTTTACTCGCTCCCCAAATCTTAAGAACATCAACAATGTGCCTAGCCAAGGCAGTGATGTCTGTAACCTGTGCAGACCAAGCCTCCCTGACAGTAACCATGAAATCCTCCTCCCTGAACCAGTATCACTCCAACCTGAAAATAGACCTATCCTGCAAACGACTAGTCTTCAAGAGGATTGGCTTATGATCCGACACCAATCTAGCCAAAGAAAATACCTGCACCTGAGGATGATCCTCCTAATCCACAAATATAAGGAATTTATCCAACCTCGAATAAGAAACCTCCGCTCTCATATTGGACCAGGTAAAACAACCATGCACCATGCTAATATCCACCAGGGATGCCTCCTCAATGAAGGCAATGAAGTCATCCATATCCCCTAGGTGAACAGCATCACCCGACCTCTCCCACGGGACTGCCACTGCATTGAAATCTCCTCCTACACACCAAGGCCTACCCAAAGAGAAGTGTAAGATGATCAACTCCTCCCAATAGAGACGCTTCTCCTCTCTTCCTTGTGGCCCATACACCCTGGTGAAACCCGTGAGAAGATGTCCTTTACTGAAGTGAAATGAAGAGAAATGGCCCATCTACTAATGTGCCTATCGACCAACATCTCATCAACCTCATAGGGGTTCCAAACGATCATGATACCCCCTGATCTCCCGTGTGCCAGAGAAGCAACACCTCTAGAGAGTCTAGCACCCCCTAATTCCCTCACAAGACAGGTTTCCTGAATGCAAAGAATATCAATCTTACATCTCCTCACCCGCTCCTTGACCGCCCTCTTCTTCTCTACCCCCCCTAAACCTCTCACATTTCATGAGACAATTCTCACAGGGACACAGTGCAATCCCTCACCTCCCCTCAAGGATGGCAGTACCGATTTCGGACCGAAACCGAAACGTACCGATTTCGATTTCGGTTTCGACCGAAACCAGTTGAAACCATTCAAAAAAGGCAAAATGAACACTGAGGCACATCCGGTGTCGGCCGAAACCGTCCGATTTCGGACCGAAACAAGTGGGTTTCGGGGCAATTTTAATCATGTTTATGCAAAATAAAAAATCAATATTAAGATTTTTTCATTAACTCGACCTCTTTTCAGCAGTTTGGTTTGTTCCATCTACGGAGGGAATCCAGAATTTTCTACTCCCAGTTTTCTGTGGCTCGATGATCGGATGATGCTTCGATTTGGAAGGGAGGCCAAATCCTTGCAGTGACACCACTTTTACTCGAGGGAGCTTTCCTTAGGAAGGTCATTACGTTTTTGACATGACATATCAACAAAGTATTAGCGTTAATTATACTTACACCCCATAAAATCTATAGAAATAATCTGCATATCTCGACCTTTTATCTAATTTACCTGTATACACCTAAAATCTACTATCCACTGATCTATACACCTCTAAAGGCTAGATTTTATGGATATACAGGCAATTTATTTTACCTGTTTTTGAACCAAGGGTTTCTCTAATAGAGGGTGGAAACAGGTGTTCACAAAATAAAAATGCAGGAGAAATTGCATGAAGGCGAGAGCCCCTCTTGGTTCAAGCAAGTGTGGAGCACAAAACTTCTTTATCAAAATCAGAATGCTCTTAAATGGAAAACTGCATGCGGGAGAAACCTCAACAGTCGATAGGGTGCGCAAATTCCGATCAGATATTAGGCGTCACCGTCTGTGGATATTTCCAGGAGACCCTGGATCATCCTTTTATTAACTGTGGCATCATTCAGAATGTTTGGAAGCAGCCTTCAAAAGTTGTCGAGGGATATGTATACTCGGACGGAGAAGTGGGTGAGAGAATGGATGAAATCAGTTCAACGTTCAAAGGAAAGGAATTATGGCGTTATGTCATTTGCAGCCATGCAGGGGTCAACTAGGAGGAGAAGGATAATTGAGTGCAAAGGGAAGACTTCAATCACCCATCCACAATCATTCAGAACTGTACCAAGAGCCTCCATGAATGACACACACACAATACATGGGTGTCGTACATCGAGAAGCCTTCTCTCATTTCTCTATTAGGGGAAGTGAAGAAAACTCTCTCTCCTAATTCTCCTCCTTTTCTTGCATGGTCTGGTGGGTTAGGTGAGGCGTGCTAGATGTCTTCTTTCTTGAAGTTCTTTCTTTTCTCTGCTTGTAACGATTTCTGTCCTCGTATTTTTTTCCCACTGATCAATGAATTTTGTGGCTTTTTCACCACCTACCAAAAACAATCAACAGCTATACAGATGATGACCTCTACAATTGAAAAAACAGAAGACATGCAAAAGAATGCCTCACAAGTCCCAATAAAGAATGCAAAATTGAAATTGGCCAACTGATCTGGGATCAATTGTAAACCTCGCCACCCCTTCACAATAAATAGCATGCGCAAAATCCAGAAAGAGTACGTTCATCATAGGCATGAGGGCAGGAATCATCATATCATCCACCAGCTCTCAATAGTCTCACCCGCATGCGCTTTGAAGCATGTTTGCAATGTGGAATTCCCTTCCTCTTGCCTCACGTATCATTTGCCACAAAGACTGCAGATCGAAACACACAATCATACGTACGTACAAAAGAGAGACCACCCGCGATAATTTATGCTCATCAACGTACACCCTGCCGCCAGAAAAAACAAACAAACAAAATTGAGTTAATGTTATTCGAACCCCACAACAGACCACGTGAACACATCAAGATAGCAACGACATATTCAATGGCATTTACATACTCTGCCGCCCATCTGACAAATTAAGGCCTAACCTGTTTCTGACCCTAGGGTTATGGAAGATTGACGGAATGGCGCTGTTCGGAGCAAAGGTCATGACCCTGAGTCCCGTGACTCAAGGACAGTTGGATTTAGTGAGTCTAGAGGACTGTCCAGAGTCCGGTGGCTCAACGCCACTTGGTTCTTTGTGACTTTCACGCAGGGTGCATGCGTGTTTCTCGGAGTTCTCCTCAGAGAGTGGTCACATCAGTGACTCCCCACTAGTCGTAGCCTTCTGACGCACGTGTGGTCCCACCAAGGAGTGATGGCGAGGCTACCCGAGAGAGACGACTTTAGGCTGGTTGTCGTGGGTCTCCTACTGTGGCGGCTCAAGTCGGGGCCGGAAGGAAGAACCAGCTAGAGGGCCTGACGTAGCGCAGTCAGTCAGTGTGTGCACATGTAGTCGGGGACTTCAGACACGTGCTCCCTGACTAGAAGCTTGTCAATGTTACTTGTGTGTGTGTCTTAGTTTCTGCCTGGGGCGAGTAGGGAGACACTGCGGCGCGGTGTAAGTCATCAGGGGACGCGTCCGGCTGTGCTTCTAGTGGACAAGTACTCTTGTCATATGAGTCACGGCTCTACCGAGACTCAGGTTAAGCTCCGTCTCGGAACCGTCGTGGGGTTAGGAGTAAAGCATCCCGAGGTTGGCGCATCTCGGGTATAAGTGGCGACCATTTTGGATCAGTTGGCATGAACAATTGACCTAGAGCAATAATGATGTCATTCATATCACACCACTGGCACCAATCACATTCCGAGCCATCCATCTTTCTTCTCTTCAGTGGTCTTCAAGCCTTCGATGCTCGATATGTAGCCAAAGATGCTATGATGAGTGAATTAGCAGGTATACACATCCTGAGTGTCTAAACATGACTTGATCATAGTAGTTTGACTTTTTAAAGGAACAACAGGCCCTTTTATGAAGTGACAATACATAGTCCACTTGAGAGGTTGTCTATTCGTTTTCATGGTGGACAACATAATGGCCCATGGCTCGAGCCCATTCTCCACTCCTTCATATCCCAAGCCTCCCCTGGGAATCAAATTTGTATCCTTGATCACCTTTAATCTTCCTTGTGAGTATGCACCCAGACCTCTTTCGAGCTGATAGTCCATTTTCATCATAATATTCCAACCCTTGGTCTTCATAAGCTCATTTCTTTTGAGTGGCATAGGCAGTGAGATTAACACATCAGGGTTCAATGGATCATAACAAGGGTTGTAAATGTTCACAACTAAGAGTATAGGTTTATGAGACAACCAAATAGATGGTAATGATGTGTCGACAAGGCATCAATCGTAGGGAGAATAGGCTGGATGGTGACTTTGATGATCTGTCCCTCGTAGGGAAACTTCAAGCACTAATGGTCGAGGGGACGACATCGAGACCTTCAATATATGGTCGGCCTAAAATACCCTTAATGGTAGGGTCTATATCAAGAGTATGAAATTCAGTTGTAACTACCACCAGGCCCAGCTCAATGTTCAGAGTAACCATGCCCTTTGGTGACTTTTTGGTATTATCATAGTCCATGATGGAGATTGGTGAGGGCCGTATCTCTTCATTCAAAATCCCACATAACTCCAACGTACTCGTGGGGAGAACATTAATAGATGCCCTAGTATCTACCAAACACGATTCACCAGCCACATTATTGATATTCACCATGATACATAAAGCATATTTTTGAGCTTCCCTAAGGGCAAGCTTGTGATCATGAAACATAATGGTTGGCCGCTCACTCATAGGTGTTAGAACAGCTATATTCTTGTCATCCGGTAGGTCTTCGTTCACCATTACCTTTCGGAGAAAGTTTATTGATGCCTCTTAGTGAACTTTAGACCTTTTAATCTACTCTAAAATTGAAATATGAGCTGGTGTCTTGTCTAAGTGCTTTAACAGGTCGTACTGGGGCCTGGGGATTGATTCTTTGACCTACTCTTCGTTCTACCCCTATTCATGTGATTGTCCTTAACCTTGATTACTTGCTAGAAATATCCGGTGAAACATCCTTCCACTCTGGAACACCATTTCCTGCAGTTGTCATACCTCTATGGGGTTGGTAGTCGGCATGGCAGGTGGAGGATTGGTGGAAGTGGAGGGACTTGAAGAAGACGAGGCGGTGGTAGGGATGGCGATAGGCTAGTGGATTTGAATGAGAGATCTAAAGGGCATAGGTGGAGCGTCAGAAGTCAAGGTACGGTGATTGATGAGTGGCTTATGTAGTGTAAGTTGGGTACATGGTGATAGTGTGGGAAGTGCCTGGTGGTGTGCCAACGCAGGGTTTATGGTGGGTTGGTGATGAGAGGGCATGAGGGTCGTGGAATAGGTTCTGTGTTTGATGGCATGGAGGGCATTTGATGGTGGGGTTGTGGAAGACTAACGATGGATTAGCAAACGATAGGCCATGATAGTTGTGGCATGGGGGAAGATTCTTGGAAAGGGGTCAGTGAAGGTGTGGGTGCTACCACCCTAAGAAGATGGGGAGTATTGGAGATGTGGGAGGAAGACAAAACAAAAGTATTTTTCATGTGTCAGCCTTTCCCTCTCCCAACTTCCTGGAAGAAGGTGACTAGGTTAACCTGCTAGTTGTGCTCCTGTTGGCGCTGGTGCTCCGACAATGGGTCTTCAACAATACCCATATCCGGCTGTGGGCATTTGGTGCTATGGTTGTACTTGCTAATGTTGTTGTTGCAGTTGCCTTGGAGATCTTTGGGCTTTTAACATGGCAATGAATCTCATCATCTCATCACAATCTATGCCTCTTTGGTCGTTCATATGAGAAACATAATCCTTGAAATGGAAGCATGTTTCAATTATAGCACCCTAGATAAAATAATACGGAACAGATTTCCTAAATAAATGAAACTCCTAAATGTTTATTACAGGTCCAGTACCATTGGCTACTAGCATAGGGTTTTATGTTTGGTTTCTGCTTTGTTTTTTGCATGGGAGCTTGAGTGCACTGAGTTGGCACTATGAAGGCAGTTGCTGTTGTTGTCGAAGTGCCAGTGTGGGGCCCATGGAACGATATCGAGAGCTATCTTCCCCATTGGTGGTGGCCCCGGTTGCGCTGTGTTGGGCAGAGTGTTACCGGTAGGTGTGGAGCTACGATGCTACGTCCGGGGAGTTTACAGCGAGGTCATGTGGCTGGCGAGGATTGTTCATGGTTAGGTGGCCCTGAGTGTGCTCCTGAGGTGTTAATGTTATGTTTAGCCACCCCTACTTGAGGTTTATCCAGCCCCTGAGATATTAAGATCATGGTTTGAGGTGGCAGAGCAGATGCTCTGATCAAGAGATGTGCTTAGGGGAACAGAGGATCTTCCTGATGAGCTGCTGATTGTCGATCCTGGAATCCTCATCATGCTCTGTGGCGTCAGAGATAACATGCTTGTCTCAATTATTTTTGGGGATTTTGAGGCAAGATTGGGTAGAGTTGTCCTGGTGAGATTTGAGTCCTACCCTTTTGCGTGCAAATGGGCTGTGATCACCCTAGATTTGGTTTGAGATTGTATGGTGGTGGCTTGGTTCATGGCCTAAATTGTGGAATTTGGGGCCATTGTATACCGCCTTGGATGCACCGTGCGAGGTGACAGGTGAGTTGTGAAGGTTCCGCAACAAGTTCGGGACTTGAGGATAAGCATTGGTAGGTGCTGAGCATGGCTCTTGTTGTTGCTCTTGGCATGGTAGTCCACGCAGCAACAGCTCAGGAGATGGATATTTTGAGGACCCGAGTATCAAGAATGGATTGGTGTTAGTACGGACAGATTTGAAAGAATGATGTCTGGTAGCTAGAGGTGTAGCAGCCTTCGAACCTGGTGTCTTTGGTGGTTTTCTTCGCTCCTCGGTAGGTGTTTTGGCGTGTTCATGGTTCCGCAACTAGAGGTAGGCATGGGTAAGGAGGGTGTGGCAGCAGCTGGCTCAACCGCTGTGACAGAGTGTGGCTGGGGATCAGCAGGGCCAGTGCTCGAGGTGTGGTGAGTTGCAGTTTAAGGAATTACATCGATGGTGCATCAGGAGATGCTGTGAGTGTGGTCTGACGAGACACTTAGAGAGTGTTGTCAGAGGAGTTGACCTGACAAAAGAGATGACTTTTCTTGATGCTGGAAGGTGCAGTTCCCAACGTGCATGAGGTTCAAGGTCAAGTCAAGCGTGGAGATCTTCTGTTTGGTTGGATGTATGCTGGTTTCTCCTTGGTTGGAGAGAATTACGTTTTGCTAAGTTCGTCGTCTTGCGTCGTGTGTTCAGATTGGTTGGCCTCTCGTGTGCCATGAAGTTTGTGCGAGATGCATCCTGTGTTTTGGTAGTGTGACTATCGTGAGAATCTATGCCCATCCCCTGATCCGTAAGGGTGCTGGTGCTATTTCGAGAGGATGTGTGCTAGTTGGGCTATGCCTGCGAGAGTTCACGACTGGTGTTGTGATTTTCGATGAGTTGGATTGGAGCTTGCGGAGTTGTAGAGGATTGCCAGATCAAGAGAGAGAATTTACGCTCTGGGTTTGAGGTAATAGAGCTTTCCTCACCCTATTTTCGGAGTTAACCAGCCGAGTTAAGGAGTGTCGGGATGGCGAATCCCGAGCCGCCTGTGATGGTTGTGCACGTGGATCAGAGTGCACAACAGAAGCCTGGCGGGCCCATAACCCACAGGTCCAAGATCGTAACGTTGGTTGCTATGGGAAGATTTTCGAGGATGAGTAGAGCATCGGAGGGCCGATTTCCCGATGTAAGATTGTCCCGGGCTGTGTGAGCCATGGATTGCCATGCCATTACTTGAGGCATTGTGACTTGTGGCACGAGTAGGATGGAGAGTTGGGAAAATATGTCGGCAGGGTTGCCGCATGAGTGCCCTGTTCCATTGTTGGATGTTGTGTCAGGCATTGGGTTCTGTATCCGGTTGGAGGTTGTTAAGGAAGTCGCCTGATAGTGGATGAGGACGTGATGTTTGGAGTCGATGAGTTGTGGGCTCAACTCGTGTTGGAAGCTGTGTCCTCGAATGAGATCGTAGTCTTGGAGAGTGATCTCTGAGAGATTATGGGTCCCAGTTGGTAGCTGCGAGCGGCTGGTAAGCCTAGCCGAGTGGTTGGCCATGGCAAGGTCTGTGTTGTCAGGGGACCCGTGTGCATTGGTCACGGCATTGCCGACCAGGTGGCTGTGATAGCAAGTGGCACTTGGTTGCCGTTAATATGTGTGCCGAGCAGTGCATACAAGGTCGATGCATATTTTCTAAACTACATATTGTGAATGATGTCACATAGACATTAAAAAGAAGGAAGATTTAATTAAAAAAATAAAAAAAACAACTATCGATGAAAGATGATGAGTGATAAAAGATGACAAAATAAAGGAAAAGGTGGGGGAGGGAGCATGAGATGCTACTTAGGAGTGTGATCGCCAGAGGGGTTACCTCAAAAAGAAGAGTGTGATCGCGATGAATACCTTACAAGCGGGTGTGGACGTGAGCTCAACTTCTTCCTTCTACCGGCCGGCCGACGAATGAGCTTTTTATTATTCTTGATTACCCTTAAAAGAAAATAAGCAGAGATAAGAGAATTGGATTAGTCAATGATGTGTAGTATCAATGCTCTATGAAAATAACACGATGCAATAAGGGCATGAACACACCTTGTGTGTTTGTTTTAAAACCCCTTAAGAAGGAGTAAAAGATGGGAATGTGTGGATGCAACTATGCAATATGATGATAGATATATGATGATGCAGAAAGCACTCTAGCAAAGTTGCTAAAGATGTGATGTGCGTGCAAGCAGAAAGAAAGAAAACTTAAAAGGAGAGGGGTGTTAAGATTATGAAGGGGAAGCCCCTTCTAGCACCACTGCTGCGACAGTGGACAGAGAGAGAGCAGGAGGAACAGTTCAGCCGCAGGAGGAAGGATCAGCCGCAGGAGGATGGGATCAGTCGTGCACCTATAAAAAAAATAAAACAAACACTCTCTGCCGATTCTCTCCTAAGGAAGATCCCTCAGAATATTAGCCAAGTAATCAATTCGTGTAACTGTCTCACTCGCGGCAGGCCAAAATAGAGGGTATTTATAGGGTTTAAAACCTTGTTTTAATAGGATTAAAACAAAGATATAAATCCCAAGATGTGGATATCCTTCCTCAGAAGAATTTAGAACCCAAATGGAGAAGGAACGTCATGTAGGGAAGGTGGCAGGCGAACAGGACACGGAATTGAAATGGCGCCCAACAACTTGTCATCAATTAAAAGGGTGACCTAGTAGCAGTCACTAATTCCTGGATAAATTAAGAAAATAATGGACTTTCCAAAATTAAAATTGAGAAATGGTGCCTGCTTCAAAAGGCATTCATTAATGAGCGCCCGCTTAAAAGGACGTTAATACTTTGAATTTAAATTCCGGTGGAAATCGTAAAAACCAAGAAATGGCACCCGCGCGGACGATTACCCCTTCATTTAAACAACGGCACTCTATGAGGGCGTACATTAAATAGTGCCAAGAAAGCAATCGTGAATTGCAAATAAATCTAGAAAAAAAAAGAAAAATCTCATATTGAGCTAGTAATGAAGTCCACTTTGGGGCATTACGTCGTGACATGAAATTTACTCAACATAGTATCGATTTTGGCATGTCTACTGCTACCCCGCCTTGGCATCTGCTTTGCTAGGTAGTGACACGGAATGAAGTGAAACAGACTGAAAAGTAGATGCCAAGGTGTGATGTGACACGCCACTGACATCGAGTGTTGGAAATCTTTCCACGGTTTTGGATGAAAGAACTTTGGATGATTTCAAGAAAACAACAGTTGTCTAGATGAAAACTAAGATAACAAATGTGCACGTGGGCACAAAAAGAGAAACACCATTGGAGAGCGATTACCAGTCAATGTGGACGTGCTACAACCAAGGTGGGTCTGCAGGAAAATAAAGGGATACTAGAGATGAGATTCTAGGTGAAAGATGTTTTCAAGGAATTGGCCTAAGTGGCTTCAAGGAGAGCACAGCACTCGATTTGGAATGGAATATTTCATGTCAACTCAGATCCAGAGCTAGCGGCTCTCATTGTTGACTTAATATGAAGATTTTTCTAACATTAAAGCTCAAAGTCCTACATGATGCATGCTGGGCTAAAAGAAAAACTCAAAGCATATTAAAATAGAAAATAATCAAGGATAATATTGCTAAACCATCCAGACTTGGTTAGGAATCCATTTCTCTGAGCTGACACTAAGTCGAATCCCGTTTATCCACGCACCAACTCAGAAAGTGGAACCGTCATCCCAAACCTTAGGCAACTCAACGGCCTATCCGTGCGATCAAAACCCCCCTAGAATTATCACTATTTTTGATGAAAGGGAACTCAAATTCTAAATTCATCAAGATCACAAGGTCCTTGATATGTTATAATAGAGTAGTTAGCATATAGTAATAATGCATACATAAGGTATACAGGAGAAAAGAAATGTCACCCAAGAAACACCCCGAGCGCCTTGGCAACTTGCGTAACTTATTCTTTCCTGCTCTCAATGACCTGAAAGTCCAATAGAGAAATAATCATGAGATGATTATTTGTCATAAGATGATGAGTTAATTATTTAAGTCTTGAGATGATTAAATAATTAATTATATTTTAAGTATTAATATGAAAAAGTTAAGAAGGAGTTTTTAAGCTTAAGTGGCCTAAGGCCATACTGACACTGGGCCTAGAGATCGTCTGTATTCGTGTGGATACCGCTAGAGACCGAATACCTACGTAGTTCATTACCGCCACGATGGATCACTTTTCGCTTTGATACGATCAGTGTATCGTAGAGGTAAAATCAGATCTTCCTGTAGATAGTTATCGGGAATCACACTAGAGCGATCAACACGTCTCAGGATAAAATTTAAAATTTTTATTTTCGCTACGTTCTTTCTGATCCTGACTCAGATCCTTATAGTGATATCCCAGCTCAGATCCTTAGTGTTGGAAAGTCGTTGAAAGAGCCTTAGCTCGAGCCCCGAGCCGACAAAGAGCCTCAATCACCTGCTCGGCCCCATTCCTGTGGGAGATCTTGGCTCGATCACGAGCCATCGGATAGCTAGAGTTCGATTATGTGATCTGAGCACTAAGGGGCCTTAGCCCGGTCCCAAGCGCTGAAGAACCTAGCCCAGGCGACTTGGCTCTATCCTGAGCCAAGGGAAAGCTCTAGTTTGGTCTGGCTCTCTAGAAAGCTTTCTAGCCTAACTCTCGGCACTATAGCTCCGAAACGAAGGTGTTAGCCCAGGGGTCATACTAGATAGTTCAGATCCTGCATGGTACTAGTGGCATAAACAATGAAACTTCAAGTCAAATCCCATCAGTTAGAATGAAGGATCTCAAAGTAGGAGCAAAGTCAGGCGCGTATCCTTCGAGAAGTGCAACCATCGCCTTGCCACCAACTAAGGCACATAGAAATGAGGACACATCCCCAAGATCAACCATGTGGCCTTCATTATGTAGAACCTGGTCCAAGTTACTGGGTTTCGAGAGTTAAGATGCCATTATGACTTGCCAATGCCAATAGATCTTCACGCCTTTTTTAGGTTATAACGCCCCCCTATCCCATAACCCACGCCACTTTAGAAGGCAAGTCATTTTGTGCAGTCCTGTCAAAGATCCGCAAGCCTCCTTGACACCAATACCCCAAATGCCTATATAAGGAGGCCTTTGTGGCCTCCTGTAGGTATGCAAGATACGCGATACATGCAATATGTGAGCCCTAAGACTACTGAATCTCCACACACCATGAGTGCCCTACCAGTGAGCAATGCCCCTTTAGCGAAATCTCCTCATCTTCTTCCTAATCTCCACCAGGTTGCTCCGGTAGACCATAGATGTCCATCATTCATGAGAGTCCTATCTCTTTCTACCAAAATGCTTATTGACTTTAGAGTTAGAGGGTTCTCCCAAGAAACATCCACGCTGGTGAGAACTTTCTCTACACAAAGGAGTCCGGTGAGATCCTCTTAGCGGTGGAGCCACCTGAGATGGTCTGTCGAAGAAGTTTGACGAGGTCCTCTCAGGACCACGACTGGAAGGTCTTACCCATTCTGTCCCATGCTTACCAAGTTCTCAACTCACGTTGACCTCAGATGCCCAATGCCACTGGAAGTGAAGCATCCCCCCCAACCGTCGTTTCTGTCACCTGAATGGCTTGGAACTAGGTCACGACCATAGATTCCTAAAGTAGAATTGGTATCAATCTGCCTTCTAGTGTCGTCTCACTTGCACTTCCATCTCTTAGGTCTTCCTTCATAGAAGACATGGAGGACAAGCCCTCTAGCCATTCCAGCTCCCAACGACCATCTCCAGCAAGGCAACCTAGCATGTGAAGAGCTAACCCCACAAAAGCTACCCAAGGGGAGTGAGTCTATTCTCTATAAAAACTCACGCATCATCAAGCTACCAAACTTCTGTTGGCGTCATCCCAATTCTGGGAGTTCACAATGCCCATGGAGCTCCGCCAGCGGCCATTGATAGCCCCCCCAGAGATCCTAGTGCCTCCGATGCCTAGGCCTTCAGATGGACCATGGAGACCTAGCCAACCAAGACCCAAGTTGTCGCTCCTATCACCTGGCACTATCGACACGGCGCAAGTGCACCCCCACCTTTAGTGAGGCCTCATAGGATTTGTCGATCGACCCTAAGGCACCACCGCCAATCCAGTGAAAAAGCTCGGCTACCCCACCCGGCATTGTATCCTTCCACAAGTCTTGATCAGTAGTGGTCTTTCTCAGTTTCGCATGAGAGCCTTCCTCTCCTTTTCTCAGGCTCTATACGTGAGTCTTTCTTTGTAATAGCCAAAGATCTGGTGAGAAAAAATCCTTTCAAACAAAACCAAACCACACTGTGCTCATCCCAAGCCATGAGCATACTCCAATGGAGTTAGTGTCATTTGGGGCCACCCCATATTGAGATTTAGCCAGCCCCTGAGGTTTTAGGGTCGTGGTTTGAGGTGGCAGAGTGGATGTTGTGATTGAGGGAGTGCTCAGACGAGCAGAGGATCTTCTTGGTGAGCAGTTGTTGATCAAGCCTGACTTTCTCGTCATGCTTTGTGACGTCCAATATGACATGCCAGTCCCAATTATTTTTTCAGAATTTGAGGCAGAATTGGGTAGGGATGCTTAAGTGAGTTCTAAGTCCTACGCATCTACACGTGAATGAACTATGTTATCTTTGGATTTAGTTTAAGATAGTATGGTGGCAGCATGATTCATGGCCCAGATTATGGAAATTTGGGAGAGCTTATGCACCGCACTAGATGTGTTGTGCAAGGTGGCAGATGAGATGTGAAGGTTTAGTTGTTTATACGGTGATGGATGCGCAATCGGATCTAGAGGGGGGTGAATAGATCCCTTTAAAAATATGTACAATTGAAAATGAATCAAGTGCACAACAATAAATGAAATGCGGAAGCATGTAACTCTATAGCGATAAAGTGAAGGACACTAATTGTCACGCCTCGAGCTTTTGATATGGCGAAAATATTCTCAGGAAACGTAAACAACTGGCATAGTAAGTCTCTTACAAACAAGATAATCAAAGCATAAGACAATCACACATAATGAGACTTAACAAATAATTGGCTCAAAATTTCAACTTTATTTCATAGTAATAATGATCACAAATGCATAAGATCTTGACTTTGGACATTCTTACATCATCTGACTCAAGAAAACAACAAATTACAACTCGACTAGACTAGACATAAAATGACTAAGGCTTCTCTCATTCCATAATCCATCAATCGCTCTCAGACCCGCTACTTGCATAATCCGAATCTGATTCACTAGTATTTCCTGAAAAGATTGGAAAAGTAGGGTAATGAGCACACTTGTCCAGTAGGTATCTTCGTATCAACATAAAGGTAATATTTAAGTAATTAACATTTTTGCTCTAGAAGAAGAAGAAATGAAGATACGATAAAATCATGCGATTAAACCAAAGTTCAAAGACAAGAATTATTTAGAGACGAGATAATGATAAATCAAGTAAGATTGTATATAGACAAGTTTGTCCTTTCATGAACAAGAAAGTATGAGCATGTAACTAGAAAGTACTTTACATAACTTTAAGAAGGCCATGTACTAGCAAGTCATTTATCAAGAATGTAAATTTCATCATGAGCCTCGTGATTTTCACCGCATATAAAAAAAGTACTCCTAGCGCAATGCGACGCCAGTACTCATCGTACCCCATGATTTTTAGTACGTTTCCGGCCATCCATCGAGGGGGCTACTATCGAGCCCTTGGACACCGTCCGTGCCCGCCCTTGCATCTTCAAGTTATACATCAAGCTACTTCCACCAGAAAATAATAATTTAGCCAGTAATTTCAATTTCAACAAAGTCCATGTGATAAAGTATCCAAGGTATAGAATGCTTAAAACTTGAATATGGAATTTCAAGAAATGACTTAGAAAGGATATTATGCTACGGTATCATCCCGGCAGCATAACGATATATTAATTTAATTTCATAACTTTAATCACCAGTTCAGATTATATAGATAATCCTAAGATCATCCAGAATATCAAGGAAACCAACCTCAAGGGTTAAACCTCGGGTTAGACAGAACAGTGCCCTGCAGTCGTTTACTGGGCCATTTCATGAAGAAAGCGGTCTAGTTCTGGACCGTTTATAATGTAACAAATCTAGAGTAATCGGGCTAGACTCAGAGATGTATAAGCGGTCTTAGGTCTGACCGTTAGTGGACCTTAGTGGTCGTATTCTAGACCGTTTATGAAATAG
Source organism: Amorphophallus titanum (assembly GCA_024336825.1). Classification (NCBI taxonomy): domain Eukaryota; kingdom Viridiplantae; phylum Streptophyta; class Magnoliopsida; order Alismatales; family Araceae; genus Amorphophallus; species Amorphophallus titanum. The sequence goes on along the minus strand of JANBPO010000598.1, from coordinate 2,577,690 downwards.
AACTCCAAAATTCAATGGTAGTGCTTTCTAGACAAGTTGGGCTTTAAGGGTACAACTAGCTCGGTGTCCTAGTGAGAATCCCAGACTCGCAGAGACTTACGGAAGCAATGAAACAAGATCACCTAGTCTGATAGAGGGAATATCCAACAGAGAGGCTTTCAAGTTCAAGATGGTGTGCCTATAAGTGCAAAGAGTGTAACTAATGACCACATACCAGAGTATATGACATGTACTTATAGAAATGACTCCGAGATGAGAAGAGAACAGTGATAAATCAAGAGTGAATCTCGTACATCTTAACATTTGAAATATGCATTTAATACAAGAGTATATGGTTTGGCATGAAATTAATCTATGTTTAAAAATAATTGGAGAGTCCCGGCAGGACAAAGGGGTTGACATTTTACCAACGGGACGGTGGGTCTGGTCTAGAGGTAGGATAGTAAGCCCTGACAGGATGTCTTAGCCAAAAATAGAACAACGGGCTTTGATGAAAAGTCTCAGCCACTGAGGTGTGTTAACACCACGGTGGGACGTGATAATGAATGTTGAGATAGGCCTAAGCCAAAAGGGACTTATATATGCTTGAAGAGTTGTCAACTCCGATGTCGACGGTAGGAAAGTTAATGGTAAAGCTGTCGGTTCGAATGCCGATGAGGAACAAGTTGTTGGAAAAGCTACCTGCTCAGATGCCAATGGTTGTAAAGCTGTTGGCTCGAATGCCAATGGCTAAAAAGTTGTCAGTTGGGACGCCAATGACAGGTAAGCTGTTGGCTCAGATACCAATGATTGGAAAGCTATCGGCTTACATACCGGTGATAGAAAAATTATCAGCCTAGATGTTGATAACCGGGGAGCTGTCGGCTCAAATGTCGATGACTGGAAAAGTTGTTGAAAGAGCTATCAGCTCAGATGCCAATGATAGGAAAGCTATCGACTTAAGAGCCGATGAGTGGAGAGCTGTCAGCTCAAATATCGATAATTGGAAAGCTGTTGGCTCAGATGCCAATGATTAAAAGGCTGATGGAAAGGCTATCAGCCTAGATGCTGATGATCAGAAAGCTATCGGCTTAAGAGCCGATGAGTGGAGAGCTATCAGCTTGAACACCGATGATTGGAAAGCTGTTGGCTTGGATGTCGATGGTGGGAAAGCTATCGGCTAGAATGTCGGTGATTGTAAAGCTATTGGCTATCATGGCAATGGGAAAGCTGTCGGCTCAAACGCCATTGACTGGAAAGCTGTTGGCTTGGACACCAATGATTTAAAGGTCGGTGGAGAAGCTGTCGGTTTAGATACTGATGGTAGCAGAGCTTTCAGTTTAGAAGTTGATAGTTGGGGAGCTGTCGGCTCGAACGCCGATGATGAAGAAGCTATCGAGAAAGCTATCAGCCGAGTCACTGATGATTGGAAAGTTGTTGGCTCTCAAGGAAATGGTGGGAAAGCTATCGGCTTAGATACCGATGATGAAAAAGCCATCGAAAAGTTCGATGGGAAAGCTGTTGGCTAGAGTGCCAATGATTGGAAAGCTGTTGGCTTGGATACCGATGGTGAGAAAGCTATCGATTTTATTGGCCGATGATTGGAAAGCTGTTGGCTCAGATGCCAATGGTGGGAAAGCTATCGACTTGAATGCTGATGATTGGAAAGCTCTCGACTTGCATACCGATGATAGAATATGTAGATGTCGACTCGAGAACATACTGAAGTCAACAACCCTGTCAATGGAAGAATATGGGATATAAATGTCGATCTGACATCGTGTCGAAGTCAAAGGACCTTGCTTAGACCGAAAGTATGAAACAAGGGAAGGTCATGGAACATAGATGTTGACCCGATGAAATGTTGGGGCCAATGGATCCTGCTCAAACAGAAAGTCTAAAATAAGGGCAGAATGTAGAATATAGATGTTGACTCAATGTCATGTCGAAGTTAACGGATCGTGCTCAGATGAAAAATCTGAAGCAAGGGCAGGATGCAAAATATAGATGTTTACCCGACATCGTGTCGAGGTCAACGAACCTTGCTCAAACGAAAAATTTGAAACAAGGGCAGAATGTGGAATATAGATGTTGACTCGATGGCATGTTGAGGCCAACAAACCTTGCTCAGATGAAAAGTCTTAAATAATGGCACAATGTAGCATATAGATGTTATCTCGACATCATGTCAAGGCCAACAGACCTCGCTCAGATGGAAAGTCTAAAACAAGGGCAGGAACGGATGTTGCTTCGACGAGGTGTCAGAGCCAGCATAAAACCTTGCTTGAACGGAAAGTCTGAAACAGAGGTAGAACGGGTAGGTATGAATGTTGACCTGACGGCCCATTAAAGTCAACCATCCTGGTAGAGACATGAGGTCTAAGCTAGGGCAGAGTATGACCATTGATCCAATGGGAAATCAGAGACGACGAACCTTGTCTGGACGGCAAGTCTAGGGCAAGGGCAGAATATAGACATCGATCTGACGGGACATCAGATTCAACAAACCTTGCTCGAGTGACAAATCCAAAACAAGGGCAGAATCTAGATGTTGACCTGACGATACGTCAGAGTCAACAAAATCTCGTTCAGACGATAGGTCTGAAGGCATGGTGGGTTAGGGTAAGGTAAGGTGGGTGGTGTGTAAGGTGGGTGGGTCACATAGGGATCTAGGCTCCCATAGGAAGGGGTCAAAGGCGACCACCCTAGCTCATGCCGGTTTCTCAACCGCGCACATCCGCACGCTTCCCTCGCTAAGGGACATTTGCGAGCTCCTCTAGAGTCCTAGGCCGAGTCCGTGGGTCCGTCCCGCATCAACATGCGTAGCTACTGCTCTTAGGGAGTTATGTTCACTCATTCACTCACCCTTGTGTACATTTGTTCCTTATTCTTATCGATTGCATTCCTGGTAAAAATCGAACAGCATCTCCCCCAGACTAAGGGTTGCCAGGAAAAATGGGGAATCATCAAACGGAGTATTCTGAGATGACCCCCAAAATTCGGAGTAGCCACACGGTGATCCGATGGCCTATAGTTGAACGCAGAAGCTCCGAGGACCAGCCTTCAAGGGGTTCTAGCAGTTCATGAGCCACAGCTTCGTGGGAGCTCCAATGGAGCAGGTATCCGTCAATGAAGGCCGTAAATGTTCATCCTTCAGACGGGTTCCTTTGAAGACCATGCCACATAGAAGTAGGCTTCGAAGGGCCCTGGATGAGTGGAAGACAAAGAGAAGGGGAAGGTGGAGGCTAACAAAGCTTATCTTTTATTCATTCGTAAGGGGGAAAAGGCTACATACAGAAGGAGCAAAAGAAATATAGTAAAGGGGAGGAATGAATACACTAGTGGGGGAGCGATCTCCCTTCTCTCACACTCTCTCTCTCTCTCTTCACCTCCAAGGCATAGGGAAAGGAAATGGTGCTTCTCCTCCTTTCTTCAGCCCAGGACCCTGTAGCTCTTGAACACTAGGATCAGCTAAGCTCTTCTCTTCTTTTCCTTGTCTCTCTTCTTTTTCTTGTGGAGTCTCCTTCACCTTTTTTTAAATCATCCGGGATGGAGAGATGCCCCCCAAAGCCAACAGCACCCATCTATCTTTCTCTTCTCTTGCTTCCCGCCCAAAGACAATTGAGTGGCCTACAGGTAGAGGTGGGGTAGAGTAGGGGCGTTGGTCGCCCAGGATTGGTCAATGTCGACCGGTGGAGATGCGATGCTCGGTGTGGTGCTCGAAGACCCCTGTTCTTGGCACGCAGGTGGCTGCCCGCCCGTTAGATGCAAGACTATACTCCATTTCAGGCAAAAGGTTTCCATCGTCGATTTGTTCGCAGGAAAATAGGGTACCGAGCTCTCGATGGGACTGTCGTGGGTTAAATGGCACGAGGGTTATGCGTGCCGGATTAGCAGCACAAGGGGGCGCACCAGTCTTGGACCCATGAGAGGGGAGCGCCGATTTTGGACCCAAGAGAGGGGCGCGTCGATTTTGGACCCAAGAGAGGGGCGCGCCAATTTTGGACCCAAGAGAGGGCACATCGGTTAAGAGTTAAGAGACTTTTGTCCCGACTTCGTGGGAGTTCAGACATACACTTGTGCTCTTAGAATGCTCCAGTTGCAATGCACTGCCTTCGAGGTGTTTAATTCGAGATCTCCCAGTCCTGGTCCGAGGCTTCGCATGATTTCTAGCGCATGTCGAGCCCGTGTTTGAATTCCTATTTTTTTTATTCGGCCTTCGACACTGCTAGCTGGGGGGCCGAAGGCCGTCTTTTCTGCTGGGGGGGCTTTCTAGCTGGGTGGCGGAGTATCAAGTACGTGCTTGTCCTACCTGGAAGAAGTATAGGGTTCATTCGGCCTCTCTGTCTTTGGCTTGCTCTCGAGTACCGAGACACACGTGCCGCACGGTAAATTTTGATGCCCACAGCCACTCATAAAAGGTGTGCCTGGAGTTCTTCTCTACCTTTCCGTCATGCACCATGTGACGCAATGGGTTGCTAGGAGTCCTGGATTGGCCCAGTAACTAGGGTGTCGACACGATGATGCTGTTTGTCTGGTAGTCGGGGTGACCCCCGCTTCGTGGTGAAGAGCCATATGGTATAGTAGGCTGTTCTGAATTCTGGGTTAACCCGGTTGTTGAGGTGCCGATGGTGTGACACCATATGTGGGGTATCCCAGGGTGATCCCCAAATCTTTACAGAGTGCCGTTTGGTACGACGGGTTGTCTCGAACCTTGGATCCGACTCGATTGTCGGGCACTGGCTGGTGTAGTGCCCTTTGCTCGGGGATGATCCTCGCTCGTTATGTTGTGTCATTTGACTCGATTAAATTTCTCGATTTTGAGCCCAACTCGATTGGTAGAGCACCTTTGACTCTGTGCCATTTTACTCTATTTAGGGGGTATTTCCCTATACTTAATCCTTGATTAATTCAGAAAAATAAGCAGGTGCCAACAATGATTCAAAATGTTAATTACTTAAAGTGACCTAGTAAAGAGATATAAGTTCTATAAAGCTTTTTAGCCACATATGACCAAAAACAACCATGACATTAGAAGGAAGAGAGCCCCAGGGAGGGGGTGATGTCAATATAGCCCTGGGAAGAAATAGGGCATGGTTGGTATCATGAGATGAAACACAATGTCCATACATGAGGCGATTGAACATATAAATCGAGGGAAGAGTAGAAGAAGCACATGCAACAGTGTAGATTATCCATTCCATCAACGGGAGAGTAACTACATAGATTATCACAATCATTCAATGGGGCCCAGCATCGTTGCTCAGCGGCCGTTTCATTAGTTGCAGAGAGAGGTTTACAGGGGGGAAGAAATGAAGAGATGTAAGAGGGATGGTGAGGGGGGAGATGGGCTCATATCATCGCCCCTCCCCCTCACATACATTACGCCAGAAGATGGGAACGAGAAGGGAGAATCACTGGGAGAATCAACGGAAACCCACCTAAACTGCTTCTCAGAAAATAGAGTATCATCTTCTCCTTTTCTGGCTCCGGAGGGCTTCAGCGGAGAAGAGAACAATGGCAGCGGAGAAGAGAACAATGGCGGCGATGAGGAGGTACTAAGGGACCCTTATTTTCCCCAAGGAAACCCTCTCGCTATGACGAACAGGTGCGGTTGGCTCCCTGATTGCCCTCTCCAATTGCCTCTCTGGCTTGTTCTTCTAATTTCACCCTCTCCTCTCTTTCTTCTTGGTCGAACCATGTACGGTTATGTAGGGAGCTCCTAATCTGGCGTGGCATTTGGCACGCCGAGGAAGGGCCACCCACAAGGTTTTGCGCCCTGGAATAAGGGGCGCCGAGGTAAGGGAGCGTGCCGGAATTGAGGGGTGCCGGATTAAGGGGAGTCGGATTAAGGGGCGCACCGTATTAACTTCATTCGCTTGACGCGGGTTAGCCGGTGGGTCCGAGGATGGTTTTAGGAGTCGCCGTTGACCATTCATCCTGTTACGGTCTTGCAAAGGCTTGACTAGAAGTCTTTATGAAGCTCTTGGGTCGACCTACGGCCTTTCTCGAAACTTCGTGTGTCTTTGGCTTGAACACATGGGTTTTCCACTGACACGGCCTTTGGCACTATGGTTTGTGCTACTGGCTCAGCTTGACTCGAGCTCGAAGCTTCTTGAGGGGTGGAGTAGCACCCGGGATACTTCTGCCTTGACTGGGCGATCATTCGGCCACTAACGGACCCCATATGTTGAGAAGCCATGCCCGGGTCGGGTAATCGGGGTCTTCTACTGTCAGAGCCTTTGGTTTCCTATTTTGAAGGACCAAGGGCATTCTTTTATCTCGAGAGGATCTTTCATTTAGGTGGCAGGCCACCAGGCAGACCATTGTCCTTGATCAGACAACGGGTGTGGTATATGCGGCACGATCGGGGTCGATGCTGATTCATTGGGTAGGCTTGGTCGCACTGCCAGTTGGTTGTGAATTTATCCCGATTCTCTTGAGGTGATGTCCCCGGTGTTCATATTAGATGACTTGAGGCTCTGGCAGCTTGAGAAGGTTTCAATGTATTGATATTCTTCGACTTCTGGGCTCCAGTGGACCGTATCGTTTGTCTTTGAGGCTTGATCGCCGTTTATCATATTTTGAGTGCCAACATCCTCTTCTTAACATGCTCAGAGAAGTACTTGGCTCGAAAAAGAGCAAGAAATACATTCCATGTATGTGGTGCGTCTGTAGGCAGTGCAGGAACAGGCTTCCACCAGGTACGGGCGTCTTTATTCAGCTAGAATGTGGTGAGATGAACCATCTCTTGGTCAGTACATTGCATGACCTCGAATATGCAGCTCATTTTATCTATCCAGTTTTTTACCTCGTCGGGATTAGAAGAACCCGAAAATTGTGGAGGGTTTAAACTCCGAAAGTTGCGGTGTAGATCACCAGCTCCTGCCCTAGCGTCGACTTGAGCCATATTTTGCAAGGCCTGGGTGAGACTGGCAACAGTTTGTTGCATTCCTCCCCAATCAACACGATGAGCCATTGTGAGAATAAGGTACCAGATAAGAGTAATAGATTTGTTAATTCTAATGGAATTGGTGGGATTAACCATAGAGAAAATGTCTAATTATTATCTCATCCCAGGTTCTACCCAATTTCTCTCACGGTTGGGAATTTCTTTTCTCGTTTCATAGGCATGGGTCCTTAAGCCTTGGACGTAACCTATGACATGACTTTTTCCTAGGACTTCTAGGCCTATGCTCTGATACCACTTTAATTGTCATGCCCGAGCTTTTAATACAGTGAAAGGAATATCAGGAACGTAGACTGTCGACATAGTAAGCCTCTTGCAAGTAAGAAATCAGAGCGCAAGACGTCAAGATTAATTCATCATGGATTGCAAGGGCTTGAAACCTCTTGTAGAACCAACGTTTCAACCAAAGGTCAAAATCATATTTCAATGCACCTAATCAACACATTAGACCCTTAAAATCTAGTTGTCATCCTAATCATAGTTTAATCAATATGAATGCATACTGTCATCAGGAGCAATGCAATCAATCAAACATTTAGGCTAGTTATCATCAAGACTATATCTTCAACAATCATCAAAATCATATCATCACACATGAAGTTTAGTTATCATCAAAACCATAGCTCAATAGAATGGCATTCACTTTCGGCCCTCAGGTCATAGAAAGTCACATACGGAATGGCTACCTAGCTATTCCCCTTTGCTTCGGGAGCTTCCCTCCCGTGGTGGACTTACCCATTTTCTTGGGGGTGGCCTTCGCAAACCTGTTGGACATGGAAGCGTCTGACGCTGCTGAGGTCAACGCTCCCACTCATGGAGCTACCGAAGTTGCTGTTGGCCGATCACTGGCCAAGGATACCAGGGCTGTCCTGACCGGGACAGTGAGCTATTGTGTGCACCACGTGCACCCAACTGTCGGCCCATCTCGTCAGGGGTTGGCATCCTACCGAAGAAGGCTCCAGAAGAGCCACGCCACTGCTGCACCGAAGGGTCGGATCTCCAACTCCGGCAAGTCCGTTATTGGTGGAAGCATGCGAGTCCACCTCAATGGACAGAGATCTGAGGCTATCCCAGACCGGGTTGTGCCCACTGTCCCAGTGCGGAACTCCTTTTGAGCACTAGAAGAGATGAAGGACAGGATGATGCCTGCTGCCCCGACCGAAGCGCCGAAGAGTATGCCAGCCCATAGGCCGGCCAAGTCCAGACTAGTTTGGGTCCCCAAGGGAGCGCAGATTTATTCACCCGCCCAAGCAAGGCCCAGTACCTCCCATCCTGCGAGGGCACGGTAAGAAGAGAGGGTCAAGATAGCAACCCCCGTTTACCAGCCAGTACTCACAACATCAGTGTTGCCAGAAGACACCCACCACCAACACCATAGGTGTCGTCACTGAGCCGCCCACACAAGGCCTTTGGCTTACACCCCTGCTGCTGCTGTCGGCGTGCTATCACCGGCTTCTCCTCCTGATCAAGACTGGGAAGGGGTGGAGCAAGCCATGAGAAATTATCTACGGGGCCCAGGGAATACCCCTTTGGGTCGCTAGAGAATATTGGGGGCAGTATCCTCCGCATATGAAGAAGAGGAAGTGCGGCCTATACCCAGTGCAGAGTCGAGGAACTACTCTGAAGAACCCCATCAATCCCCTTTGCGGGAAGAAGTGAAGCCCCGGAGGTTGGTCTTTGACAGACTAGTCTTTCCAGGTAGGCCGTCGAGAAGGGTGGCGAGAAGAGGCAGAGACCTGAGAGTCTACACCTACAACATGGCAGAAGTGTTCGGTCGGTACGGGGCCTTACCCAGCGAACCCCAAGAAGTGGCCAGACTTGCCATGAGACCAGGACCTCTCACCAGGAGGGGAGGAGCAGCGAACGAGATAGTGCAAGTTCGCACTGAAGAGGTTGCCCTTGAAGAGCCCTCAAAGGCCTTGGCTGCCAATGTTGTTACCGCTAGAGGCACTAGTGGTGGACCATCCACGTCATCTGGGGAGGCGCCAACCGAAGAGAGGGGAGGTACTCCTAGCCTCTCCATGAGCGACCCCGCGGTATTGCACATGATGCAGCAGTACCAGCAAGAGATAGAATTGCTAAGGAAGCAGCTGACCGAAAGAAATGCTCAACCCTCAACATTCGGGCAGACTGAGGCATTGCTCGAAACTCCTGGGGGCAACGGTCAGGCCTCGGAAGCTTCTCTACTGGCAACGACATCTCCACCATTAATGCCCAGCTACACTGGGGGCATACCCCTATAGCATATGACGCTAGCCCCGCTGCCAACCTTGCCAGTCCAAGGGTCTACTATTGCACCACAGGTGACAGTGCTGACAATGTCGTTGGCATAACTGGCCCACTTCTATCCAAGCCCGGTCAACCCAGCAGCAGTGAGCTGGCTAATGCTCAAATAGATGATAGATATAAAGTTAGCGGAGAGGGGCGATGGTGATCATACGCCATTCGATGTGTACCGGGTGCCTTACCCGGCTCATTACACCGCCAAGAAGCTGTCGGCCGGCATCACCAAGCCACCGAAGCTTGAGAAGTTTAATGGACAAGGGTCTCCCAGGGAGCACATTGCCTACTATGTGAATATTATGGGATATTTAACTATAGATGAAGCCTATCTCCTCAAGTTTTTTAGCTCAACACTTACCAGGCTCCCACATGGGCCCAAGATCTTTGATTAGGAGATTTGAGGGATATTGTGATAAATACAATAAATGTACAGATATATAGATTATTTTTAAAATGTTAGGAGTATACGGATACTTTTTTTAAAAAAAGGCAACCAGGTAGATCTTTAATATTGTCCACATCGTTTTATTCTCAGTGGATGTTACTTTTGCAAGAAGGAATCCCTGATCTGAGATGGGCATCACAGTTTGCTTTTGCTCGGTCTGCTGGCCGACATCCACTGCTTTCCCACGGCCACCAGCGCCCCACCTTCCTTCTTCCTGATGACGACCTCCACGCAGGAGACCGATCCCTGGTGACCCAGCACCGTCGCCTCTATCTCCACCTCCTCCTGCAGTTCGGAGATCAGAAGAAAACACAGTAAAGACATGAAGAGCTGAGCGAAAGAAGGGGGGTGTGGCGGAGAAAAGAAAAATTAAAAAATGCCCTTTTGCCAACTCTGGTGCCCTCTGCTTGTGGGATCGTCGTGCGATCAATTGGGAATGGGGGGAGTTGAGGAGTTGCGGAGGCTTACCTCGGCTTTGGCCGGCGAGAAATAGGAGATGACGAAGTCGACGGAGACATTAACGACCCCGGAGGAGGAGGCGATGGCCACGGCCCCGACGTCGTCGATCAGCGCGGCTACGGCGCCCGCCCGCCAGTTCCCGTCCCCGTCCTGCACGAACCAAGGGGAATCACCAGGAAAGTAGGAATTGCAGCCGAATTGTGTGCGGAACAAGGGGAAGGAAGACCTCAAGATGCTGTCTTTTTAAGAGGAGCGGGTCTCTCTGTGTAGATAATAATGATGATGTTGTTACCGTCAGGTGGAGGGGGACCCTGAAGGCGCAGAGGGCACGGCCGCCGCCGACGTGCGTCACCTGGAGGCGCCACAGGAAGACGCCGTTCAACTTGCCCCCCTTGTCTACCTCCCGGGCGTCGGCGGGGGCGTCGGCGGCCCACTCCTCCAACAGTTTCCTGGCCGCCGCCGCCCTGTCGTCTTCTCCTCCCCTGCTCAACACCATCATCGTTTCAGGCAAGGATGGTGAAGCTAGGACGGTGTGCCGGTGTTGAACAAAGACACTCAAGCAAATCTTGTTGGCCGCCTCCGCCCGGCCCTTCTCCCTTCACCGATGCTTGTTGGATGCTGGTGGTTGTGGAGTTTGACTAGTAATCTTCTTGAACGATTTTTATTGGTTAGGGATGCACTTCTGGAAACGTTCCTGATTCATTGTAGTCTCCACTTTGAGGGAAAAAAAATTTGCTGCAGATCCGGTGGGTGCATACTTTGACCATGGATAATCCCCGGCGGATAAAAGAACTCACAATGATGCAAACATTATATGGATTTCACTGAATTCAAGCCTCATTTGGAAGGGATTGTGAAAGGGACTTGTGGTCTTGAAATCTTCACCTCTAATAAAAGACTCGGTTTATTAAGGGCGCGTTTGAGAATACAACCTAAAAGTGAGAGTTTTGAATAATCCGTCCATCGTACAGGAGATGAATTTTCGCAAGGAGCACGCATTAAATGCATCTACTGTAACAGTTTTTGAGAAGGTTAAGATTTACGTTATGTTTCCAACAATAACTTTCTTTATTTCTACAAGTTATTTCAACGTACAAGAGATTGAGAGGAGGAAAATTATAAAAGCATATCAAAATCCATTCTGCCCCCGGGAAGCTCGTGTCGAGTTACTTTTGAAAGGAGTGGAGCGCCCTCCCCTTCACAGTCTGTCTCTCTCGTCTTTAAAATAAGTTGTCGCACGTGAAAGCCTAGGAAGTGAACCGTCTTTGGAAATGCTCAACCTCTGTCGGCTGATTTTCACCTGATAATCCAGCGGATGAGTGTTATCAAACGCGGCCTAACACTCATCTCTTGGATTATCCGATGAAAAGCAGCGGGGTTGAGCATTTCCGAAGACAGTTGGCCACCTCGGCTTCCATATACGGCAGCTTATTTTAAAGAGAGAGAGAGTGTGTGTGAAGGGGAGGGCGCTCCACTCCCTTCAAAAGCAGCTTGACATGAACTTCTCCGAGCAAGAATAGTTTGTGAAAGATTTTTATAATTTTACCCCTTGAACTCCCATACTTGTTTTTGCCGTTGTAATGTCTTATTATAGAAATAACGAAAGGACATTGTTGGAAACATAAACTTTAAAACCTATCCTTCTCAAAACTTGTGTTACAATAGTTGCATTCAATGCTTGCTCTTTGTAAAATATGTACTTATACAATAGTACATTTCCATAATCAAATTATATAAATAATCTATAATTCAATTGATCTGTCAAACTCATGGCTTAACTTTGTCGACGTTAAGTGATGGAAGTAACAATTTTGACCCCCCCCCCCCCTAACAAGCCTTGCGAGGAGATCGCCAAACCAAATCCCGGCAACCCCACCTTCACAGGCGTCATCGCACATGGCCCTGCTTCCTGCATGCAGCGGCGTGGTGAAAGCAACAGCCGGCCGCATGGTCATGTAGTAGTGTTCTTCCCTCTGCCATCTCCATTATATAAGCGACTCCACTGGCGTGTCCTCCCACTCAGAACAAAGCTTACTTAGTTCCCACTTCCAACTGCGCTCTGTCCACTGAAATAAATCCCACAAGCCGAACAATGATCAGCTCCAGGAGGCTCGCTCAGATGGCGAGGAAGTGGGTGAGAGCCACAGTCGGTGGAAGGAAGAGTATCGCCTTCCGAAGAGGGAGCGCCGCCACGGTTCTTGGCTCGGATGCTGGCACTGCCGCCGCCCCAACGAGGAAAGGCTGTTTCGTGGTGTACTCCAGCGACGGGCAACGTTTCGAGGTGCCGCTCACGTACCTAAAGAGTGACATCTTCGGGGAGCTCCTCAGGATGTCCGAGGATGTGTTCGGGCTGCAGGGTGCCGGGCCGATAACTCTGCCCTGCGACGCAGCCTTCTTGGGCAGCGTCCTCTTGTGCCTACGGAGGCGATCGTCGCGGGACGCAGAGAGAGCACTGCTGGCGTCCATGGCCTCCCGCCCCTGCTCGGCGTTGCTGGCACCATGCTCATCATTAACAGGGATGAACCAGCAATTAGTTGTATGTAGCTGCTGATCCAACCTTTTAGTTTGTGGAGCATTGATCGGTACTGAAGCTGCCCATTGTACATGTGAATGAAACAGAAGTCCACTGACATCTTTTCACAATTTAAAGTCCACGCATAATTAATGTGTTCATACTTCTTTCCGTTAATCTATCGTTGGCAAAAGGATGTTCTGAAGAGCACGTTCTCGGTTTCTCTTCTCCACACATATTATACCACGCGCCGTCTTAAATATCGCAACTTTATCAAGGTTTTGGGATTTTCGTGAGGACTATAACAAAACTTTAAATTATTTATTGGATAAAATATGTACAAACACACACATCTGAAGAACTAGTCAAAATGAATGTGCTTCGCGCGTGCGCGCACAGCATCTCGAGAGACTCTACGTCAAAATCGTTCCATGGAGTCCATCTTTACACCGCTCCGCTTGCTGAGAGTAAAAAAGGTGAAAAAAACATACTCCACAAATAAACATGTAAAATGCAGCATGATAACAGATAATACGACAACCCCCAAATCTCCAGACAACATGTCCTTGAGGATTGACGTAATTAAGCCTCTAATCCCACATAAAATAAGACATGCAGAGCATACACCTCAAACAATTCATTCTAGCACATACAGTAGATTTTTCATCCTCCTGAATCTGCAGTATATAACTTTTTTCTTCAACCTTGGTCGTGGTATTTCTCAACTCCATCAAAACCATAGAGTATAAGTTTTATTTGAAATATAATAGATGTTTTCATGGAGATGGCCACAATCAATTTATAAATGGCAAACGAATCTTAAGCTTGTCTACACAGAAGAGGAAAGGAAAGTGCGAACTTACACAAGGCTTTTGGAACTACGAAATATGTGCAATAGTTAAGCAAGGGATAGACTAAGTATGTGATTCCTCTGTATAGTAACATTGTATATGACACTGTATATCAGATTTTTTTGTTGCACTTATCAAAAGACATATGCATCAGATAGCTTACGACATTCGATGCTGTTCCCCCTGGACAACATCCAAGCAAAATCAAGCCAACGGCAAGAGCTGGTGGAAGGCCCAGGGCTTTGCTAATTATTGCTCCAAAGGCTGGCATGATGGTGTATTGAGCAACACAACCAAATAGTATCTGGAAAAGTGAAATGAAGTACAAAGGCCATCAGAATAGATAAAAGAAATAAGTTAGCATCAGTGGAGAAATTTATTGAAATACCAATTGCATCCATCTGAAGAGGGTCATGCTTTGCTCCTACCAGTCAATCACATGTTTGACTCGTACAATCATGACATGCTAAATGACAGTCCTAAAGTGAGCAACATCAAGTAGAATTCGCAGACTTAGGGATAACTTCCTTTCTACCACGGGCTAAAATAACTCACCGAAACAAATGAAACAAAAAATGAAAACAGTAAAAGTGATTAGCTAAAATAATATCTAGTTCAATAACAAATTTAGCTAAAAACAAGAAACTTATAATAGAAGACATGTCAGAGGTATAAGACATATCGTACATAGGCTATATATATGCAACTGTCCAACCGTACCGTGCCACCGGTATAATGGAAATTTTACACTTACGTAGGTGTATTCCCTGGTTTGCTTGTCTACCCGTGTGTGTAGTTATATCTGCAGCCTGCGACTCTGTTTTCTCCCTGAACAAAGGCCACTGGGAACGAGCTTTGTAGCTGGGCTTCCCACACGTCTCTGCAAAGCCAAAGCCTGCTGGTGGTGCTACCCGCTGGAGCCTCCCTTCAACGGGAAAGGAGCCATGCAATTATGTGCCACCGGAGGGGGAACAGACGCCGTACACACGGCTCTAATGGGCACCAGAGGATTTTTAGATTAACGACCAGGTCCATGGCTGGACGCAGTTTGTTGGGGGCACACCCACATGCAAAAGCGAACTCCTCTGCCACTGGAAGAGCTCTTCTTGTTCCTCTCCCACTCTGGCTCAGGTTCTTCCACCCCGGGAATTAAGCCTGCCACCTTCGTGGGGAGGTGGCACCAACGAGCACAACGGTCGAAGGGTGTTCCCCGGAGCTCTGAGCCACCCCATTGCTTCAGAGTCTCTCCGGATGCGCAGGTGAGCATCCCATCTCGTAAAAACCCCTCGGCCATAGGTTGTAAGGGTGGGGGAAGGTAGGACTGGGATGGCCTCTCTCTCCCCTTTCCCTACCTGCAAACTGGTGGCAGCCTGGCATCTGTTACCGACTTCCCCCACGGTACGTCTGTTCCTCTCTCTCCTCTCTCCTCTCTCCTCTCTCCTCTCTCCTGGGACTTCGGGTCCTCTTGATGTGGGTGCGTGTACTTTTCTGTGTACCACAACCAGCATGTGAACCCGGAAAAAGGAACACGAGATGAGAAGACGGGGAAATTTGATGAGATCGTAAGCGTAGCTTCCTCTCTCTATCGGGGTCATAGACTCGCAATACAGCCAGAGCTGATTACACTCCAGGGACAGTTTGGGGGTTCCCACCGCCCCCTCTGATGTGCGCGATAGGGAAAGAAAACAGCGAGATGGACAAGCAAGGAGGAACCAAGGACTCGAAGATCTCTCTTTTCATCTTCCGGCCAGTTTGCTCTAGGCGTAGTTTTCTCACCCTTTCTTCATGCAGAACCCATGGTGCGCACTAACTTCTAAGAACAGTTTCATCTTTAACATCTTGTCTCCTTGATATTTGATGCGGATGGAGGAAGCATAGTGATTGGCTGCTTCTAGAAGGAACAGTTCTTATAAGAGTAGTAGGATTTTTCCGACCCCGAGCATTTCAGTTAATCCTTCAAATCGTTGAGATGCTCTATGACTGGCTTCGGTTGTCCAGCTGGGGCACCCAGTACCCACCGCCATGCCAGAGCTGTTGCACCTGGTTTACAAGGAACTGTTCAGAATCTTCCCCGATGAACAACCCAAAGCCATGTGAGTCACTTAAGAGTGGGGAATAATCTGGTGGGTTTCTGCTTTGCTATCATCCGGAATGTGGAAAGTTGCCCCGATCGACGCCCAGACTGTCACAGATATATGGGAGATTCCAATTTTGACGAGCATAAAGATAGGTGCTAGTAGTACCAAGCGAGTGCAAAGGGGAGATGGGCAATATTTTACACATGGATGGCCCAAGATCATACAGAACATGCAGCATAAAGAAATCCAGCAGTTGCAACGAATCACCCGTGACGGAAAGCAGGAGATCTATAATTTCCCTGCAGATGTACTGCCAATCCAATCGGTATAAGCATTTTGGCTAAATGTCAGCTTTTATTTCACGCTCATTAAGCAAGAGACAGGCCATCGATCAAAGCCAAACAAGCCCAGCTTTCCAACTTCCCCAGCTGAGAAGTGATTCCTGTAGCCGGGTCCTAATGCATGTACAAGAACAGATGCAAAGTGCCGAGTGTACACCATCATGCTTTAATGATCTATTTGCGGAATCTAAATATAGAAAAGAACAGCTGATGCGATGAGAAAAATGAGGCAGCACAAAGGAATGTTCTGTCTCATCTTGTAGGTTTCTAAGAAAATCCCTAGTCATAGATAATTCCTCGTCATCGACAAACCAAAACGGCCGATGCCACAAGTTCCGGCGTCGGCAAGAAGTTTGCCCACACAAACACTGCAAAGCTTCTTTGAATTGCATACATACCAGTAAAAGATGGGAAAACAACAAAGAAGATTAACGTGATTAACTCCTCCAAGCTAACTGTTGTTAAAGCTCTCGTTATGATGAGGGCCTCTGAGAACTGCCCGCCCTCATGACCCAACCTGCATTCCCTGTACCTCTCTCTCTCTTTTTCCTGTGGTCTGACTCATCTCGTCCTTCTACTACTCTTTTTACCCTGTCGAGCATTAGCTTACAAAGTGGGGATGGAGGCAGAATTTACAAGAGTGGAGCCTCGGAGGTCATCGCACATGCAACTTGTACTGTCGTGAGTTCTGTGGGCCTCAGCTCTTGGGCTACTTCCGGTGCTGCCAGACAGAGATGCGAATGTCGTCTTCTGTAGAACACCGGTAGGGGAGGAGGCCAACCTGGGGCTGGAGTCCCAGCCCTCGGTCATAAGGTTGAGAGAAGAAGATGATGTGTTCTTACTGTGATCCACAGAAGGGTTACTGGTCTTATTCAGGACTTCCCCAAGAGGCCCCCCCATGGAAGGTTCCCATGAGATTGGAACCCAGCTTGCTTCCCTCTGGCTCATATCATTTAGTACGCCCCCTACTCCAAGACCCATGTGAACAGGATCAGTTTCTCTGGATGACTTGAAAGGTGAAAGAGTGACCTTCTCCTGAACAGGTGAAGACGAGGATGATGAAAACTCCGAGGAAACCATGGGGATGGAGATGGAGAGTTGGGTTCCATCAGACTGGATCTCCTCTACGTCTGGCCAGTTGATGGTTAAGCGATTGGACCTGCCTTTGGGCCAGTCATCGAAGAAATGGCGAAGGGGATTAGGCTGGGATTCTCCATCATTAAGCTCGGGGGATGGAACAAAACTCCGGCTTTCTAAGTATGTGCTTCTCGGATTGCTCAGAAGGGACTCGGAAGTGATGATTCCAAAGTCTGCTTTCGAGGTCGAAACTTCAAAGGGATTATGTTGTTTTGGCAGGGGAAATGAAGTGTCTTTAGGCTTCTGGTTTATGGAAGTTGGCATGGAGAGGCCCGGTGAACCTCGCATCTCATCGTTCACGTTCTCTTTGTTCATCATGATCCTGCAGTTGGATACATAACACGAACAATTACCATATGGATCAAGACATTTATAAACATAAGTATCTAAAAAGGCTAAATCTCAACATTTATAAACATGATTATCAAGAATCTGAGTACATGCATTGGTTAAGTACCTAGCAACAACTATCCCCCGAGAAAAGTATCATTATCAGAGTTTTTTTTTATATAATCTATCAAAAATGTGCCACACGAAGAAGAAAACAATTTTCTAAGCTTATAATGAACAAAGAAATGTGACACTGCTGACTGCTCTACAGATGCTGCCGCACAAATGACGCTACATATTCAAGACAACCGCACGAAGGATCAACATGGATTAGAAATCCTTAACATGCTGAGGACCACAGTGAGGTCAAAGCACGCATAGGAAAAGCGAAAATAGTAACACCTATAAACAGAGTAAATATGCAATGCATTGTCGTATGAAATCCCATTTTTCAAGTTGTTGAGTAGTTGCTTCTACTAGAGAGAAAATTAAGATTTGCACATGCTTGCATTGCCACCTGGTGAACTGAGTATGTGAAGAGTCGGTGGAATCAGGCTGCAAGCACTTCATCTGCTGCTGGGCAATGCCTAGGCTGTTGGATGATCCACCGCTAGGGGCAGCAGAGGCTGTAGGGTTGATAATCGACATCGCTTTCGCGGCATGGCCGGAATGGCCTTCCACAGGCTTTCTTGAACGATGGCGGCCCCGATTCATGTGCCGCTCGCAGTACTTCTGGTCGGCAACCGCATCCCTGGAGCACCGCCATTTCTTCCCGTCGGTCCGACGGCACCTACCAGGCTCCGGGTCGGCATTACCGGAGAAACCCAGATGGAAGGGACTCCATCCCACTGCAAACATCAGGACCAGATCAGACGTAGAGATCGAGCGAGTAGTTCCTTCAATAAAGGACGGGATCAGTTGCTTGCTAAACGACCTTTTGAGTAATCTATGGACAAAGCACGATGGGATACGAGGGCTACCAGCCAAAAACATAAGATATTTAAAACTTGTTCTTCAGTGGACATGTTTTTCTTCTTCATAGGATAAATTATGCTGATATGACTACAAACCAGATCTTAAGCAATCCAAAGCTTGAAGATTGTCTTCCTCCACTGTCATAAGACCATTTAGGGGGGGGAACACTAGACACCCAATATACTAGGACTGGGTACCAAAGAACAGAGATGAGAAACAAGAAAACCCACACTACGTACAATGCACATTACATGAATAAATTTGGCAAATAAGCAACCATACAAAGATCTCAAAATGCTGTGAGCCCCCCAGGAGACCCAGGTAATGGAGGGCCTTCCCTTGGGAGAAATCTCATTTCTTATGGTTTTCAGTTTCGTCCTTGCTTTCACTGTCTACCTGGGCAAAGGGATACTTACATGCGTTGGCTCTCAAGGATCCAGAGGAATAGGCAGGGAACCCCGGCGAGTTGAGGCTTTTCCTGATGGGTATAAGGAGGCTCGCCGGCACGGGCACATTCGCATCAATATATTTGTAGATCAGCGCCTGATGCTCCAGCTCCAGCCACTGCGACGGAGTGAAGGGACCCCTAACCCCTGCCAAAACCCCATGCATGTTTACATCCAAGCTTCCACAACTCGAAACAGAAGAAACAGCACAGGACAACAGGGGGGAAAAAGGGGGGGGGAATGAAACCAACCCAAGTGAACCTCAAAAACAAACAAGAAGAAAAATGAAAAGACCCATGACAAGTTTCGACATTGAGGCATAGGGGGGCAATACTTGTCTGTGATTTTTGGTCAAGAAAAGACACAAACTTCCAATATTTCCCACTTCTGCCTTAGTGGAAAAAAAAACTTATTAGTAACATGGCTGTCGTTCAAGATAATCAAAACGCGGGGGTCTTTTTCAAAAATCCCAAAATATCACTTGCATAGAAAACGATGTAAACTCCTACCAATGGACATTCATGTGCTACCAAAATGTTCCTAGCGAAGTAAGGAGTCCATCCCCCTACCTCGATCGCAGCGAAATCCTTGAAAAGTGTGCGAACGGACGATGGGACGTCGAGTTGCATCACGACCCGACCCGTTCCCACGGTCGACGATCCGCGAAAAGAACGGCACTGGCACGATCCTCATGTCGAGCCTGTTCCAACGGTACCCCTGCGCCTCGATCCGGGGTCGGCACGTCCTAGAACAGATGAAAGAACAAAAAGAAGAGAGAGAGAGAGCGTGAGAATCGAGAGAGAGAGAGAGAGAGTTTCCAGTGAGGAGAGAGAGAGCACGCGTGAGTTTATAAAAAATCTGATTTTTTTATTTTTTTATTTTTAAAAATAAAATTACAATTTAGCCCCTCTAACTATCAAAATTGTATAAATGCCTAAAATTATTATATATATACTTTAACAAATTCAAAGAATCACCTAAAAATACCCAAAAAATTCTTAAAAATAGTCAAAATTCACTGGACGAATCCTAGATCCGCACCATTAAGGATCCACTAAACTACGGGTGTTACATAGGTCGTGAGACGACTATTAGTGACTTCTCTCCATTTCTTCAGGTATGCAAATTTCCATTATGCTTATGTTTATTCTTTATGTTTATGATTATGATGTTAATACTAATGATTATGATGCTAATGTTTATGTTTATGAATGCATGTGTGGAGTCATTTGTACATGTCAATGGATAGATTCGATCCTTGACATCCTGATGCATACCCACTGGCGCGCCACTAGATCCCGGTGGTGTCTGGAGCACCCCACGCGTACGAGTTGAGGGTGCTGAGGATGGAGTTGAGGGACTACCCCGCTGCCATGGTACATATATAATTATCATGCATGTTTCTATTTTATGCTTATGCCTGATGATGATATGACCCTATGATGATGTGTGCATGCAGGTAGTATGGAGACCTATCTGGGGATGCTAGATGATGGCCATCCCTAGGTGGTAGTTGGCCGACCTCTGTTCAGGCATGAGATCTGGCTTCACTGCCTGAACGAGATCGAGCCACTGAGGCTTCGCCTAGTGATGTGGACTCTAGGTTGACATAAGGAGTGGGTGGAGGTGGCAGAGCCTCATGACATCAGGTGGAAATCTCGAGGGCTGACTACCCCGACTTATAAGAGGTTGCACTTCCTCGAGTAGTATGCCGACTAGAGAAGAGGAGGCACTCCAGTCATTTCTCACACATAGGATAGCTCAACTTACTTGCAGTGATACTGGGAGACTTATGTAGGCTGACCTCAGATGAGGCCAATGGGGGTATGTATGCTATGAATATGTGTTTTTCTTTATTTCTATATGTTTCCTAATAGATGCTAACTCGAATGCTATGAGTGCAGGATGCATGTGATGCCATAGTGATAGACCTATAGGCTCATCTACGTGATACTTGTTGACACCCGTTTTCAGCCTGCAAGTCGAGTCTTTCTCTTATTCATCTTTTATGATGTCTCGAATTACCCATTATTTTGGAGTCTTCCTTCATCATATTTTGAGCCCATTTTTTATCATTTCCCAGCCCATTAAACCTTGGAGGCTATTTTTCTCGATATTCACATGTTCTAGCCTATTTTCATGGTCACGGTCGTGTCTAAGTCGTATCTATTTTCTAAATTTCATCGACCTATTTCTGAGTTCAGTCAACTGACTTGGCCCACATTTGCCAACCTCTGGTCATGGTCAGTCGGTCGATCATGATCATGAGATCACGGTCTACTAGCATACCGTGTTCACCCGTGTGTGTAGACTGGCCGGGCTGGGTTTGTCGACCTGTTGCCATTGTGTGTCGACACAGTCTCCTCTTGCATGGTCGTGGTCATCGCCTGACCGAGTTCTTTAGGTAACGTTTGCGCGAGAGACTGCGTTCTCAGTGCAGAGTTCTGTTCAGCCCGAGCTCTATCTTCTCCAGTCGAGAATGCCTTAGAGTCCTATTTCAAGCCATCTACTTCGAGGATTTCATGCCAGATCAGTTCCTATCCTTTCTAGGGGCATTATCTCATCAATATCCCATGGATTTATCTCTCAAAATCCTATCTTTTGGGGATTTATCCTCTAAATCTGATTTAGGACTTCTAAGGTTTATAAATAACCTCCCATGGTCATGAGCTCAAGGGGAGGGTGTTTTTTGATGTGGGGCGAAGCCATGCCACGCTGCCAACTCTTCTCTTCGACCCCAGGCCGGCCAGCGAAGTTCTAAGCCTTCTTTCACATCATGGCTTATCTTAATTAAGTAGTAATTGTGATTAAATTGTCCATGATTTCATTAAATTGCTACAACTCTATCACTGTTGGACTGCTAAGTGTTAAGATTGTTTGACAGTCATGCCACTCCGGTGGTGTTGATTGACCACATCGCTCACGTTTTTTGTGTTTCTTAGCCTCAATCTTGTAATAGTTGGGACTCTCTGCCGGATACTCCTTTCGTTAGATTGGGACCACTATTATGAGACCTTCGTAAGTCCCCGCAAGCCTGAGATTCCCACTACAACGCTGGGTAGGTTGTACCACCAAAGCCTGAACCCACTGATTCGACCGATTCATGTTTTGGGTGGACCAAGTGTAAGGTGGTTCTACCCTGTCTCAACCTGAAAGCGGCCCTTCTGGGACCGCTACTGTCAGGTAGCAGCCATATCTGGACCACACTTTCCTTCTGGTCTGGCCTGTGTGCTAGTTTTTCCCTGTTGACTTATCCTGGTTTCAAGTCAACCAAGCTCGGTTCGAGTCGACCGAAGTCCCCTCAGATGACCTGGGATGTGTGGGCTGAACCCTGGTTCAGTCCCACCATGCCTCAGGTTGACTGAGGACCTGATTAAGTCGACTGGATCACCTTGCTGGACCAACCTAGTAGTGGCCTCCATTGGACCGCAACCTCATATTACTGTCCTTAGTCGACCGTTTTTCACCTTTTCCTTCAGAGCACGTCAACCTGCGGACCCTCCTATGTCGACGTTAACTTTGTTGATTGGCCACCTGATAGCGGTCCAGGTTGGACAGTCAATTCCATCTAGCGGTCTTGGCATGACTGCAAACTCGTGCCAGAACTTGTTTTTCGTGGTTCTTGTGTGTTGTAGCAGCCGTGCCAAGGGTGGCCTGGGGCTACGAATCTAGCCCCATTCATGAACACTTTTCATGAACATTGACTTCCAAGTCGTATTCCTATGATTTTTCATCCAAATTTATTTGGAATCACATTTGGTCTTAGAGATAAGTTACATAAACTTAGCCTTAGAATTCTTGGCCGATTCCAATGAATGTCTAGATATTTTGGGATCTTGGATCCATCAATCAATGCCAACGCGTCATAAAGGGCCCAATCTGGTCCTGGGGGGAGCGCCCAAAAGTACTTGTGCCGCAGGGAGTTTGTAATGACAAGGTGTGGCATTGCACCGAGTACTTGCTAGCGTGTTGTCTATGACATTCATTCCTACATAAAATTTGCCTTCACATGACTTGTTATACTTGCATGCTTGTTCGGCCAATTCTTAGAATAGTGTTAAATCATTGCTCTTTTATATTCTTGGTTATTTCCTACATTCATGTCCTTTCTTTATGGCTATAGTCGCCTGTTATCGGCTTATTTATAAATTGATGTTTTCAGCATGACATTACCAAATTGGTTAATCACTTATACATTGCCTATTAGACCTACTGAACGTTCGCTCACCCAGTTGTTCCCCCCTTTTCAAGTAGCTCAGATGAGGATACTCAAACTAATGGGGACGGGCATGCGTAAAGATCACAGAGTGAGCCAGTAGAAGTCGTGCTTGTTAGCTATCTTAGTGTAGGATTAGTCAAGATGTGTAGTTATGTTCTGTCAATGAAGAGTTGTAATTGGTTTAGTTGTTTTATTATTTTATTTATTTCTGAGTCATATGTAAAATGTTGGTTTTAATGTTGGAGGATTCTGATGAATAAAGTTGACAGTTTATTGAGTAAACTATTCTCCGTGTAAATTTTTGTGTTTATTTAATTATGTTGTTGCTCTAATTGTCATGAGTGATTATAATTGTTGCGTTCCGAGTTTTCGCATTGGGGCATGATAGTTTTGTGGTATCAGAGCTTTGGTTTATAAAGTCCCTAGCTTTCTAGAGTGTCATTAAAACCCTTAACCTTGGTAAGGTCTAAGGATCCAACCCAGTGAGATGGGGTAGAGACTCAGGTTAGGTGAACTAATAAATTCTAAAAGGGCATTTTTGATAGATCATTCCTAATTAATCCCCCTACACTATATGACTTCTTTTGCAATGGCAGTGGAGTGCGTTCAATGGTGAGATATGCAGTGTACGGTGCAGGGCTTGACTCAGGCTCTACAATAAGTGGCACAAGGAGTAGCACATCATGGAGTCAGTGATCTCCACCGGAACTTTCGAGGCTTGAGTCCCCCACGTTTTGGTGGTTCTGCAGACTCTGATGAGGCAGAGCATTGGTTGAAGGATGTTGGGTTCACTGCGCTCTCTCTCTGTCTTTGATAATGGTTTTGATGATTATAATATATTGTGCATGTGTTCCACTGGGGTACGATGATACTGGTATCGTATTATCCTGGGAGTACTTTCTTTTATAAATGAGTGAAAACCATGAGGGTCGTTATGAAAATTATATGCTTGTGAATGACTTTCTAGTACATAGCCTTTACAAGGTTGTGTAAAGTACTTTCTAGTTACATGTTCATGCATTCTTGTTCATGAAAGGTGAAATTTACATCTACATGATTAATCTTGCTTGTTCATGGTCTGTACTCACTAACGTCTACTTGCTAAGCTATTTCATGATTCTATATTCTTAGTTATCTTGGTTTATGTCGCTTGTTATCGCATTCTTATTTTTACCTTAAGGTCTAGAGATAAGATATTAATCATTTAAATATTATCTTCATGTTGATGCGAAGATACCAACTGGGCAAGTGTGCTCATACCTACTTTCTCAGTTTTTCAAGAAGCACAGGTGAATCGGATTCAGAATAGACAAGTAATGGGTCCAAGAGTGATTGAAGGTCAAAGGGATTGAGAGAAGACCTAGTTGTCAAGTGTCTAGTCTAGTCTTATTGTAATTCCCTATTTTCTTGAGTTTATAATGTAAGAAGGTTGAAGCTAAAGATATTATGTATTTTTGATGATTATGATGGAATAAAGTGAAAAATATGATTAATTACTTATGCAATTACTTTTATGTGATTGTCTTGTGCACTGATTTGCTTGCTTGCGAGAGGCTTACAATGCTGGCTATTCATGTTCCCGATATTCCTTTTGCTGTATTAAAAAGCTCGGGGCATGACAAGTGCCCAATTGGCGGTCATAACAAAGCTGCAGCTGCATGTTTCTTTTCTTTCTCTCATGGATTTGGGTAGAGGTACGATGCTAGCTCACCAAGCTTGGGGTATGTTAGTTGCTAGGGTAGACGAGCGCTCACGCCTTCAGGGAAGGTATGAGGAGTTCGCTCCTCCGCAACGTAAATTTCTACCGAGGTCAAGGTTACGCTAACTCGAGTAGGGAATATTTTGGCCAGATGTTGAAGGGTTATTGTGTTCATAGACAATGAGCCTATGCCAAGGTAATGAAAAGGGATGGTCATCAAGGGCGGAAGACTCGAAGGGCTGTGTATTCACTGATCTTGCCGATGATGGGAAAGGCCAGGGATAGTGTATTCGTCGGCATTGGGTAAAAATGTTGAAGCAAAGGGTAGATTCTTCCTTCATCAACAAGGACGAAAGGTCCAAGTTAATCTTACATTCACTGATCTCATCGTTGATGATGAAGACTAGGGCTAACGTATTCGTCGGCATCAGGTAAAATGTCGAAGCAAAAGATAGATTTTCCTTCATCAACAAGGATGAATGGTCCAAGTTAATATTACATTCACTGATCTCGCCGATGATGATGAAGACCAGGGCTAGTGTATTCATTGGCATCGGGTAAAATACCGAAGCAAAAGAGGGTTATGTTCATTAACAAGGACGTAAGGTCCAGGTTAATATTACATTCACTGATCCCGCCGATGGTGACGAGGATCAGGGCTAGTGTATTCATCAGCATTGGGTAAGATGCCGAAGCCAAGGAGGGTTATATTCATTAACGAGGACGTAATGTCCAAGTTAATGTTACATTCACTTATCTTGCCAATGGTGACGAAGATCAAGGCTAGTGTATTCGTCGGCATTGGGTAAAATGCCAAAGCAAAGGACAGGATTTCATCATTAACAAGGATGAGAGGTCCAAGTTAATGTTTCATTCACTGATCTCACCGATGATGACGAAGACCAAAGCTAGTGTATTTGTCGACATTGGGTAAAATGTCGAGGCAGAGGATAGGATTCCTTCATCAATAAGGACAAAAGGTCCAAGTTAATCTTTCATTCATTGATCTCACCGATGATGACGAAGGCCAGGGCTAATGTATTCGTCGGCATTGGGTAAAAAGCTAAAGCAAATGACAGATTTTCCTTCTCAACAAGGATGAAAGGTCTAAGTTAATGTTACATTCACTGATCTCGCTGATGATGATGAAGACTAAGGCCAGTCCATTCCTCAGCATTAGGTAAAATGCCGAAGCAAAGGATAGATTTTCCTTCATCAACAAGGACGATAGGTCCGAGTCGACGTTACATTCACTGATCTTGCTGATGATGACGAAGACCAGGGCTTGTGTATTCGTTGGCATTGCGTAAAATGTCGAAGTAAAAGAGGGTTATACTCAACACCAGAACAGGCAGAAGGACTATTCCAGTCAAGGTTTGTCTATTGGTGATTTATTCTCCGGTGGGACATGTGGGGATATTCCATTATGAAGGTGTTTAAGAATTTGACCCTGGGAAGGGTCCCTCTTCCACAGATATTAGCCCCTCACCCCATTACAATCTCATCACCCCTTACTACCACTAGCAACATCTATCACTAGCCTATCCAGCCCAGCTCGCAGGTAGTAGCAGTGGCATGAGTTGCAGGCTCATCCCCAACATCACCTCAAGAATTCGAGTGGCATATCTTATATTGGTGGAAAGCTCGTCCAAGTAGCTTCACAGGAGAGGTGGTCCTGCCTCCATCCGACGTCTGTGCTATCCGAAGGACTCGTCCTCGCCAGACTGCGCCGACTATCTCTAGCAGACAGCCAGAGATGACTTGCAGCAGCTCTCATGATCAGATCGGTGAGGATCTTGGTGCGCCATTTGCTGGAGCAAAGCACTACCAGTCCTCTGTCCAACTCAGCAAGCGGAGCATCGATCGGAGTCTGGAGCCCCCCCGTTCTAATTTTTCTCCCCAGGTGCGTAGATCAGTCCAGTCAGGACCTGAACAGACACCCCTTCACTCAACGAGCTTTATCTCTCTGCCCTGACCACCTCTGGCATTCTTTCTAGTTGTATCTAGAAGAGGATCTGACCACGAACGCTGCCATTCTAGTCCTGCCACATTCGGACACTAGGAGCATTCGTGGTGACCCTGTCTTCCTGCAACAGCATTCTGTGATCAGTCAGATCCAGAATGTAGTGGTCCAGTTCCAGAGCCTGCCCCAGCCTTCGACGTCATCTGGAAGTTCCACAAAAATTCAGGAGCCCTCTTGGATCAATCAGCAAAGAGTTGGCACTTGTTTTAGCGACTTCGAAGTCTGGTAGAGCTTGTGGCGGTGTCAATAGTGACTGCCTGTCAAGCAGTCATAGAAGCAGGCAGAACTGATGAAGGGGTCAATTGGCTTCCTCTTTAGCTACCCTCCCTACCCCGCCTGACCGGCTTAGCGCCCCTCCCTACATGGAGGTAGTGTTTGATTGTAAACTTAATCTCCCCACCCCTAGTTCCCCCTCCTGTGTGAGGAGTAGTTCATGTAATCTATTAAATAGGGAGAAGCTTCATCGACGCAGTGTGCGGGGAACCCACACTTCCCCGCTCGCCCCGTCTCCGGCTGGGATCGACGTCTTCACGTTGATCAGGTGAGCTCCTAACCACACTTCTCTACTGGATTAATTTTGCTTGCTTAGTATTGAATCTTAGTGCCGTCGGTCAGCGAGTGAGTGCTCGAACTATATTACAAATTACGTGAGTAACCTCCACGGGTGAGTTGTGAGAGAAACCTTACATCCCACACCCTCGGCATGTCGGTCGCCCACTGACTTGGGTATCCCTGGCCCATTGGGTCCTTCCCAAACTTGCCAAGCCCTTGGAACCTTAAGGCCCAACCTTAGACCCTCACCATCATCGCCGGTCCACCTACGGACCCAGGTGTGCGCGACGTGGGTGAATCCGCTTGAGTCAGTCCGTCGTTCGATTCGTGCTTGCTTGCTAGGTCCAAAGAGTGATGTCACATCAAGAAAACTAGACGAGGGGAATCGACGGGGAAGCTTCGGCAGCCCACCTAAGTAAATGAGAAAGCAGCAGATCTCTTCCGGTGCCAGGAAACTCGTGCAGAACAGAGGGTCGCGGCGGCGACTGAGAAGCTCAGAGGAGCTTTTTTCTCAAGCAAACCCTCAGACTTTCAATTTCGATTGGTGGCCTCCTCCTTCTCTCTGCTGCTTGCTGAATATTCTCCCTGTTCACCCTCCCCTTTTGTCTCTCTAATAGTGTTACTTTTATAGCAACAGTTAACCCGGTGCCACTGAGGGCACGCAGGATTCAATGGCGCTGGGGACAAGTGTCCTGAAAGCATTTTGGCACGCCGGAATTGGCGGCGCCGGGTTAAGGGGCGCCGGTGACCTTTCGCGTGCCGATTTAGCTTGTTCGCTTGACGCGGGCTGGCCAATGGGTCCGGGGATGGTTCCAGAAGCCCCCCGTCGACTCCTCTTCTTGCCACGGTCCTTGAAAAACCTTGATGGGGCGTTGACGAAGCTCTCGGCGCGATGAATGGCCTTAATCGGAACCTCGTGTGTGTTTGACTTGTGCACGCAGATTTTCCGCTAACACAACCTTCGACATTATGATTTGTGCTTCCGGCTCAGCCTGACTCATGCTCAAAGCTCCCCTGCAGGGTGACATAGCACCGGAGATAATTCTGCCTTGACTGGGCGATCATTCGACCGCTGACGGGCCCAATATAGTGAGAAGCTGGGCCCGTGTCGGGTGATCGGGATCTTCCGCTGACAGAGCCTTCGGTTCCTTGTTATGAAGGGCCGATGGCATTCTTCCTCCTCAGGAGAATCTTCATTTCCCACGTAGCCCTTGTTTCCCCTCCCCTATATAATCTCTCTTGTAAGCAAAATTTGAAGCTAATGAAGAAATCAAGAAATCAAACTATTGTTAGAGAGTGATTCTCTATTCCTCCCTTGGGTGTGATGCTCAAGAACTAGATCCTGCGATGGGATCTATCCGGGGTGCGACTCCCCACGCCGAGGTGCGACACCGAGGCTCTGTTATCTTCGTGTTCGTGTGCAGTTTCGCTCCTGTCCATCCAGAGCTCGCCCCTAGATTACGAATCATCCACAGCAGCTTCCTGCTCAGATCTGGTTCTAGTAAATTTATCAGAGACACCTCTGCAAGTCAGGGATGATCCAGTGCTAGTTTCATCTCAATCGGTGCCCCAAATCTCCGGCAACAAATCCTCCCATGGAGTTGCGCATCATTGCCCATCCTTGCAGGCCAGATCTCCTCTTCCCTGATACGAAATTCCTCTAGATCTACTCTTAGCATCTTTGGGCCTGATACTTGGGGTGTTTGTGCCATTTTCTGTCTTCTTCGCGTCACCACCAATCTTGTGCTATTCTGAGGTCTATGCTGAGCGTGGTAATGATTTTGGTGGGACAGTGCAGGCCGACCTATGCAGATCTGACCCAGAGCCTGCTGCAACTTGTGGGAGATGTCACACCTTCCTCCTCTCAGATCTGAGTGAACCCTTCGGTCTGGATCTTCCCCTAGGCGTCACCAACGTTCTCCAGCAAGTGGAGATCCGATCCCAAATCGAATCCAATTTTTCTTAATTGTTTAGTCTTACTGTGCAGTTCTGTGCGAGTAGAACCAGAGCTTTCATGCAGACACTGTCACATTTAGACCAAAATAGATCTGGTCGCGCCGTTTGGACTAGACATTCTTCAGTCGGTCCTCAACGCGTTCCCACAAACGACACCCTATTCGGACGCAGGATCATGCCGTACCGCCTCTTGCAAGCCCGCTACACAGGGTGACTAGTGTGGGCAGAATAGTTCAGTGACCGAATGTCGCCTCCGATTGGTGGCGACTCACTTCCTCGGCTCCATCGAGTGCTTCCCATCAACCTATGCTCTAGCAGCCCCGAGATTGTTGTTTGTATCCTGTTATCTCTCTGTGAGGAGTGGTCTATATTTTACATTATACTATTATTCATTTGGCGTGTATCAGGGTTGTCAGATTCGGCCGGGGTTATTTCCCCACGCGCTAGTCGTGGAGGTATGTGCGGCATTCCTCATTCCTGCATTTGCTTGTTTAGTATGCTTTCTTATATGCTATGTGTGTGAGAGTAGGGCCATAGCCAGTGACGAATCACCACGATTGGGAGTGTGAGAGCCCGTCCCCTAGCCCCAGTCGAGCACCGAGCTCGAACTGCATCACCCTAGGCGACAGTGGTTCCTTAATCGTTGCGATCCTACGCTTCCCTCACAGGGACAATCATTGGGCTAGACAGTGAGTTTCTTGTTGAGAGACGCCTCCACTCAAAAAATTATCACGGAGGTCAGCCGCCCAGTTTGCCCTTCATGTGCAAGTATTGGCAGCACTTTGAGTCAGCCATAGGTCTTAACCCCGTTCGAGTCTCGTCCCGCATCACGAAGGGTAGACGGAAGAAATGGGAGGCCCATAGGAAGGATATTGGGCTGAAGAATGACCCGCATTGGAATAAGGGTGGGCCGCCCCATGCTGAGGGCGAGCGAAGTCGGCTGGGCCCACGAGAACCTGCGGCTCTAAGAGAACGGGCCTATAAGCATCAATTTGGGGAGATGGCGGAAGAGCGGTCTTCCCTCTATCAAAAGCTTGAGGGGTCAAACCAGACGATTGGCCCACCTCCAGATTGTAGAAACAAAGGATTTTGGGTTGGACTGGGGTGAGATCAATAGGAGCAGGTGAAGCCCCTGGCCCATCAACCCTAGACTGAGAGATGGAAGTAGCAGATAAACCCTGTGGGATAGTAGGAGACTGGGCGCCTGACCCCTGCAAGGTCTGATAAAGGGCCTGAAGCTGGGTCGGATCCAACTGGTCCATCATCTGAAGAATTTGACTGGTGGGGTTACCGACGGGAGGGTTGGAAAGAGAGGACTGACCGCCCTCTATAGGAGCAGAGGATGGAGGAGGGGTGGACCCTTCTCCAGGCTGGAGGGACATGACCCTGGACAGGTCCTCTAGGAGTCCTTGAGGAAGAGAATCCTCATGGGAATGAGGAAAATCATAGGACGACATGAAACAAGGGATTAAAGTAGGAGATGATGGAGGAATTGTCCCTAGGAGAAGAACCTATAGACTTGAAGCAACTCCACATTCAATGTGGCACGGGAAGGGATGCGCTGAAATTAGAAATGGGGAAGGGATGTGCTGAAATTAAAGATGAAAAAGGAGACCACTGTGGGAAATGACCCTCTGCGGGTTTAACAGAAAAGAAAATGGGGAAGGGAGTAAAAGAAAATAAAGTGTGCATGTGTGTTGTGTGTGATTGCCAGGGGTCGGGGACCCCGAAATGACAAAAGGAATGATCGCGGCTCGTCTCTAAAGCAAGAGATCATGTGGGTTCTTTCTTCCTCTTTCTTCGGCCGGTCGACAAATAGGGTTTTTCTTCGGGTTACCCTTACAAGAAAAATGAAAAACAGAAAATGGATCAGAATGAAAATAACGTAGTATCAGTCCCTTGTGATAAATGAAATCATGAACAAACACACACCTAGTTGGTGCTATTTGAAACTCCTTTTGGTCACAAAGGGTGGGAAATGAGATGGAATCCACAAACAAGATCTTCTCAAAAAGAGAAGCATATTACAAATGGAAATGATGAGTGATGCATACAACTAACAGAATGAAAACAAAGTAAAATAAAGAAGAAGAAAAATCTTATTAGGGTACCGATGGCAGGCATCAGAACGAGCTTTTTCAACGTGAGAACGACGTGAGCACATGACGTGACGGAACGACCTCCTCTCATTTGCGTGAACATGCGAAAACTCGACAGGACCTCCCTTTTAAAATTCACGAGCTTAAGAACATATTGGGCCGGGTTCTCCCTTTCCCTCAGGCACCGTGTGTGCAACGTGAGGAGCTCTCCGCAAGCGAGAAGGTAGAGAGGGGTGAGAGAGAGCGTGTAAGAGAGAGCGGCCGGTGAGGGGCTGCGTGCATGTGTGACTGTGCGAAGGTGAGATGGAGGGAGAGAGGGTGAGGGATGAGTGCAGTATGATGTGCATGTGTGTGTGGGCTGGTGGGAGGGAGGGAGCGTCCGGTGCAATGGAGAGAGAGAGGAGTTAGCGGGTGTGTGTTGGCTAGAGAGAGAGAGGGGACGGTGAGAGTTGTTGAGAGGGAGAGCGAGAGAGATCGCGAACGGGGAGAGTAAAGATGATGTGTGTGCGTGTGTGTATGGGTTACGATGTAGGCGATGGTGGCGGAGTTAAGGCCGGTGGCTGCGTGTGCATGAGAGTGTGAGTGGCGAGGGAGGCTACGTGCACGGGGGTTACTCGGTGGAGACCAGGGCCGCAGAATGTGCAGGTGAGGGGTGGTGTTAGCCGCGTGAGAGGGTAGGTTAGAGAGAGAAGGGAGAGAGAGTGGGACGGAGGGGGGTTACTCGTGAATGGCAATGGGTTGCCGCAGTAGCCATGTGTGGGTGCATGGAGGAGGGGAAGGGATGAGATGTGTTGTGTGTGTGGTAGAGAGAAGAGAAAGAGTGGAGAGGGGGAGTGAGAGGTCGACGCGAGCCCAGGTGTGCAGGGATGACAGTCGTGATGGGGTGGTCGGGAGCTCCACGGACAGTCACGAATGGTAGAGGGAGAGGAGAACGGCTACAACGGCGAGACGAGGTCGGCTACGGTGAGGGGAGCTAGTGACGATGCGGAGAGAGAGAGCTCGCGAGAGGCCGCGGTGGCCAGTGTGAAGTTGTGAGAGAGGGAAAGCGGGGGGGCTGGCAACGTAGTGATGTGTGGGTGTGGAGTGTGTGGGTTAGGGAAGGGTGAGAGACGGAGGGGGAGGTGTATGGGCCGTGGGCTGCCGTGGTGGGCGCATGCGACGGGAGATGGTGGAGTGCAGGCGGGGTCGAAGGAGGTGCGGCTGGTGGCAAACGTGCATGGGTTGTGGGCTCCACGGTGAAGAGGAGGGCGGTGCACTCAGACCATGGCGGCACCGGTGGTGCGGTGAGGAGTGTGTGTGAAGAGGAGAGGGGTGGGGAAGTGTCGAGGGGGAGAGTGACGGTGGCAAAGGGGTGGTGCGACGAGGCGTTGCTGCGGTGAGGGAAGGGTCGACGCCGGTGGAGGGGCAGGTAATGCTGGCGAAGGCACTGCCGAAGAGAGGGAGAGAGGGGGAGGTGGAGAGGGAGAAGCAGGGAGTTCGACGCGATGGGTGCGGAGGTGATGCCGATCGTGTATAGGGAGAAAGAGGGGGAGGTTGGGAGCTCAACAGCGGTGAGGGGGGGTTCGCGGCCGGCCGGCCGTGTGCATGTATGAGAGGCTAGCGCGGCGGAGGGTGGCAGGTGGTTAGCAGGGAGAAGGCGGTGAAATCTTGATCGGTGCAGTCGAGAACCGGTGAACCTATTGGCTCGGCACAGGTTCGAGTTGCGACCATATTGCGGTGGGCCCCCCGCGGTCGATGCAAGACGTGCATGAGCGTCTAACTTTCAAGAATTTCATCATCGACTCACAGAGCTCCCCGTTCTTGGTTGGCCGAGAGCAAGGACAAGAACCCACAACTCCCGTTCCTAAGGTGTTTACGATCATCCTACTCTTGTGAGGCCCAGGTATAGGTCTCTGACGATCACACCACTTCTTTATCTCTAACCTGTGCACTGTAGGTAGCAACAGCATAGTTCAGAGGAAGAACACATGCACGTCATCATGGCACCCACACCTTTCGACACCCTACAGGGAGGAGCAATGTAGATGGTATGAGGATCGAGGTGGTGGAGGCACAGTGGCGTTCATCCGCGAGATCTCGAACTGACATGGGTTTCGTGGAGCATTTTACATGGAAACACCATCCTAGGCATGGGATCTCTTCAGTTGAGGTAGGGGGATGGTTTCCTAACCCATGTACTTCCTTTCTCATGGTTTTGGCAGGCTGAGGTATGCTGAGCGGGGTTTATTTCACGCCAGAGGGTTAAAATGCATGTTTTAGGGTGTGTAACAGATTAGTCAGATCGAGCGAGGTTTTCCCTCTTCTTTTCCTTCCTTTTTGTGTTTTTGGACCCAGGGAATGGTCCCCAATGTTTTCCCCCTTGATTGGGATCGAGTGGGCATGGAAACTGGGCTCCGGGGTTGAGCTCGGGTGATTTCCTGTCATTTTTGGTTGACCAATCGACTAGCATTGGTTGACCAAATGGCGTTCGCCACAGGGGGGAAGCTCTGGCGAGTTTAGTCGACTGACCCGCCCAGTTCAATTGACCGATCTGGGCTAGGCACCCCAGGGCTGTTGGGTGGTCGACCGCCCATTAAGGGCTGGCAGACCAACCCCTGATGGTCGACCAACCTAGGGGTTTTGGTCAACCGATCTACCCAATCTTGGCCCGTTTGGCCCCCGGTCAATCCGGTTGAGAACCAATGGTTGACCCTTGGCCCCGTGGATGTCCCGGACACCCCGTGGGTACCGTTACCAAATTTTTAGGTGTCTGAAGGTACCGTGCTACCTTGATTAGGGTGCCCATGAGTTTTAAGGGTCCGGGTGACCTCTTGTGCTTTGGGCTTTTCGTGTTATTGTTAATCAAGCAGTCGAGGGTTGGCATGAGTGTAGAGGGCCATTTTCACATATCGTTGGCTTTTTCAGAAAGTAATTTTCGTGTGGGCCATGCCTATGGCCTGAGGACTGTCAGTCTTATGACCTAGCCTGGGGCTGGAAGGTTTCTTAGCTTTCCTGTGAAAAGGGATTAGGTTTGGCGGTATTGTGAGCTACCTCATAATTTTTTTTTATCGTGGTTTCTAACCTAAGGATGGCCAGATTGATGGCATGGAGCGATCCTGCGCGACGGCCTTGACCTGAGTCCTGTGACTCAAGGGCCATTGAATTTAGTAGGTCTAGTGGACTACCCAGAGTCCGGTGGCATTGTGCCACCAGTGTTCCGAGCTAGATATCACGGACTAGTGCATAGCCTGTGCATATTCTAGTGATTTCTGTCGATAGTCATCTACTTAGTGAGCCCCACTAGTCATAGCTAACTGGGCACGTGTGTGCCGACCCACCTGGGAGTAGGTGGAGAGCTACACCGGGGAGAGACAGTTTTTAGGTTGATTTGTCGTAGGGCCTCCCACTATAGCGGCTCGAGTCTGGGTCAGGAGGAAAACTAGCTAGAAGGCCTGACGTAGTGTAGTTAGTCTATGTGTGCACACATGCTCAGGGACTTTGGACGTGTGCTGACGTGCACGGCCCCAACTAGACCCTTGTTTTGTGGTTGCTGGTACGGTGTCTCAGTGTTCGCCTGGGGTGAGTAGGGACACACCTGAGGTGTGGACTAAGTTGTCAGGGGATGCATCCGACCTTGCTTCTAGTGGTCTACACTCCCATCATGTGATGAGACTCTCATTACTTGAGGTTTGGTTTTTCATCTACGAGGCATGGTTTTATGTGGTTCCCCTGATATAGAGGTCTAATGTTTCCTGTAGGGATTACCATGGGTTTTACCTAGATGGTGTAGGGTTCACGATGGCGAGGTCATGACCGTGTTCCTAGATCACGTGATCTTGGGTTGGGCCTTAGTCAGCAAGGATGGGCCTCCATGACAAAGGTGTTGTGATGTTTCTTCTGGTGACGTAGCCAGGGTTTTCTTGTCAGTTCAGTGATCCCCCGACTGTGAGATCGGGGCGTGTTTCCAATACAGTAGGAGTAGCTATCGAGTAGTTTTGTCAGCCACCATGTTTATTGCTCTTACTGTTGTTGCTACTTTCTTTAGCACTGCTTGTTACCACCGTTGTTTACGGTTGGGGTTCTGTCGGCCGAAACCGAAACCGATACCGAAACCGGTACGTATCGGTTTCGGTACCGGCCGAAACCGGTACCGAAACCGATACTGCCATCCTTGTCCATAACTGCTTAGTCCTACAAGAAGACATTATAATGGACAGAGAAAATTCTGCCACATCCAAAGGGCTACCATCTCATTTATCAAAATTCCAAATAATAAGAATTCCTTCTGCTGCACCAGAAGCTCTTCTAAATGCAAAATCACTATGCTGGAACCCAGTTAAACATTGAACAATGTTCATGTTCACTTTGTCCATCTTAGTTTCCTGGATGCAAATAATGTCCACTTTCTTATGCCCCACAATCTCTTTAATGCCTTTTGGTTTTAACCTATCATTCAAGATCTTATGTTCCATCCAAGACAGCAATATCATATTCCAGACCAAGTGCCCCTCTGACTCTTAGTTCCACCATTTCTTTTGGATCCTTCCCTGCAAGCCTGATCCTTTAACAAATTCTGCAGCTCCCGCCTTCCCTTACTTTTTTTTCTGTGTAATTCTTGAGCACCTGTTGCCTGCAAATCGCAGACCACCCCACTTTTGCATTCAGATGCAGTCCCAAATTAGCTGCTTTGTGAACAATTTCTGAACTGCTGATACACTTTCTCTAAATGAATGCTGCCGCCGCCACCATTCTTATCGGGGATAGAATGTGATGAAGGGGGAATCATGGGGGAAGAAACCTTACATAACTGACCTGGATTGGTGGCTGGAACAATGGAAGTAGGTTGGTCTGCTGCCATCTCTTTGATGCCAGAATCAGCAGATGCTATGTCCCAATTGAAGAATAGATTGAGGGAATTCTGTCTTTTGCTTTCTAGTTACCCTCATTATGCATTGAGGTTGTAATCTTAGTGACAAATCCCACTGTCTGCTTCTGCATACATTAAATCAAACTGAACATAACTTTCCATGCATTTTGGGGGATTGGGGAGGAAGCTACTGCTGGTGTAATTTCCATCCTCTTATCAACTGGCCCTTCCTGTGTCCTTCGCA
Organism: Amorphophallus titanum; assembly: GCA_024336825.1. Lineage (NCBI taxonomy): Eukaryota > Viridiplantae > Streptophyta > Magnoliopsida > Alismatales > Araceae > Amorphophallus > Amorphophallus titanum. Next base: position 2,541,246 of record JANBPO010000598.1, on the reverse strand, counting down.
AATCAATTTTCTTATAGGTTCTTTGCCTGTAAACTATCGTTAAAAATAAAGCACAGATTTGCCATTACAAGAATGTGTTTGCATATACACCACTTTGCATGGAACTTATATGTACAAATGCCACTTGAGTTAAATGCCATTCATCTCTTTCTAGATGCACCGTGGGTACTCCATTTTGATGGATGGCTGATGGCATGCCTCAAATATTTCTATTATAGTTAAAGGACTAAATCATCCCCATCTTCTGTCTCACATGGTCCAACCTCCTTTCTTGCTTTCCCTGTGAGGTAGGACTAATGTAATACCATTGATGTGGGAGTGCTGGCCATGGTGCTGAATCCTGATCACGTGTTAGTGGGGTCATGTGTACTTATAAGACTAGGTTCTCCACTTGCAACCCTCCCCTCCTGCAACTGCCAAGAGCAGCAACAATGTCACAAGAGGAGACACGAGGCAGGGAAGAGGGATGTGAGAGATCTATTGCTGTGGATCATTGCTGCCATTGTTGCCATCTGGGCGACTCAAGAAGCAGCATCGGCATCAGCATGGGATCACTGTCCCACCATTCCGCTGTTGTATGCCACTGCCAGTGGTTAAGCTTTTTTCTACTTTCTCAGTCTCCCTCCTATCAAGGAGGTTTGCCTCATCCCATGTCAGGATCGCTGCCTCTCAACACCGTGCTGGGTTCACTGTCCCACCATTCGGCTGCTGTATGCCACTGCCGTTGGTTAACCTTTTCTCTTTTTTCTTGCAGTCTCCTTCCTATCAAGGAGACTTGCTTCATGCCATGTCAGGATCACTGCCTCTCATCACTGTGCTTCTATGTGCCACTACTGTTGGTTGTTGAGCCTTTTATTTCTCTTTTGTTGCAGAAGAAGATGATGATGATAATGACTGCCATCTGCAACTACGATTAGTTGAGCTCTGTTCTACCATTATGCTGCTTTGCCACAACCATTTTTTTGTTTCTAACTGGTCAGGTGCTGCCTTATGTCACTACCTTGACTGTCCTTTGTTTCTCTTTTTACCCTTCCCCGTTATCCTATCTTTTCCCCTTCATAGTATTCTTTCTTCTCCTTCTTTTTCATCTATTATTCCCTTCTTCTAGTTCTGTCTGGATATTAAGAATTGGCATATTCTCAATTGGTGTTAGCAGGTAGGGGTCGATTGACCCACAACATGAATGTGATTCTATATCCATGGGCAATTTCCTCATCATCTCCAAACCAAACCCAACACCCACATCCAACAACCGGAAAAAAAACCTAGCAGGTGCAGTTACTGGTATATGAGGTGGTGATATTTCTACCTGGGGAGAGCTATAGGAAAATGCTAGGGATAGCACTGCTTCCTCAATATCTTCGGCTTCACTACTGCTAGCCGTGTCAAATTTGGCTTGCAGAGCCATTTCATCAGGGTAGACTTACTCCCAGCACTTGCAAGGAGTTATGGCTTCTAATTCCGAGTCTCTTGGTTGAGACATTCCAGTATGTTCAGCTTCCACCGGGTATTCATCAAAAGTTGCCCCCGGTGAGCTATTTTCTACTGGGTAGAAAGTGGAGATGGTGTCCACTTCATAGCGCCCATTGTAATAATAATCTTCGAGCATGAAGCCCAACCCTAGATGTTAGGAAACACGTCTTAGCCCTTTGTCTAGACTGGCGAGATACCAGAGCCTTTGGAATGCTTCTTTCTCCTTGGGAGGCTGGCCGGAGGGGATATGCTGCTTCCAAAACATCTTCGCCATTCGACTTGTAATGAAAGCCAAACCGTGAACGGGGACTGATGAGATCTCAATATCTTCAAGGAGAGGACAGTCGGCGTCATCCTAGGTAGGGTGCTCCTCAGTAGTATAAAACAAGCTGCTGGGGCCTTCGGATTGTACCACCTCCCATGCTTTGAAAGGCTCGACAGTGGAAGCATAGAGGCTGAGTATTGGCCTGGTGAGACCTTCCAGGGTTCTAATAAGGTCATGGTGCTACTCGACCTTGGCTTCATTAGCCTCAATATAAGTGGTGGGAGGTGCTGCTCTGCCCATGTCTCCTATGCTTTCAATGTGCGAGACCATCTTGGGATTGACATATCCAGGTGGCGGCGGTGGAAACCAATTGTCACCGGAGGTGTTCTTCGACGCCCTAGCAGGGCCCTTGGCTTTGGAGGCCTTTGGTGGCGGCTCCGCATATAGAGAAGCGTCGAGCAGATGACATTCCAACACTTCAAATGGGTGGAGATCAGCAAATATCGTCTCCTCCTTCCCTTCTTGGTTGTATTTGATGCATGGATGTAGTGTGGACGGTACCACCATATTTTTATGTAGCCATGGATAGCCAAGCAGTGCCTTGTAGGAGGTACTAGAATTGATGACATGAAACTACACCTTGCTAGTGAAATCTGCTATGGTGAGGGTGAATTCTGCCACACCTAGTGGCACTTCAAATTTCTGATTGAAGCTGACGATACACATATCTCTGACTTTGTCGAGGTGCACATTGAAGTAGTACCTCTGATATATTCTTTAAGGCAGGATATTGACAGCTGCTCTGTGATCCACTAGGATTCTATTCAACTCCTGACCATTCAGCTGCCCTTTCATATATAGTGGCCTGTTGTGGCTGATAGTGGGGAGTAACATATCCTCCTGAGTGAAGGTCACATTGGTCTCTGGCAGTGCTTCTGCCAAACATGTTTCATATTGAGCAAGCGTCTGCAGGGCAGTAATGATCGCCTATCGGGTCTCTTCACTCAGGGAGAGGATCACCCAGATGGTGAACCTTACTGGGAGCATTTTGAGCAGCTTCATTATCTTGCTTCTAGCTCAAATATTAGACAGCTTCATTTCTTCTGTCCACTTGGGCTTAGAAGAGCCTTGAACAGTGGCCTCTGACAGGCCTGCTTCATCAGACTCTGAGTCTGCACCTTTCTACTTGGTGTCATCCTCTTGCTGTCCCTCGCCTCCTGCCATTGGGCGGGTCCTATCTTCATCTGGAACATCAGAAGGCCGCTGAGGCTACGGGTGAGTACCCCCGGCTGCAGGGTTGACATCATGGCATAGCTGCTTGCCCTTTGACATCTTTATGAATTCCAAGAAGGAAGGGGCTACAGAGTTGCCCCCACTCTGGTTGAATAAACCTGGGGGTGGAGGAATTTGCACTCCCTTGACCTTCGAAGGAGGTATTTTATAGGGTTGTTCTCCCCTAAAGATAATATTATGGGTGGCTGGCAGCTAGCGCCCCCATCTTTAGCCCGACCGTGTTGCAGGTGCAATAGTTGCAACTTCGGCCTATCTTGCCCCGATAGTGGGTGTAAAGCATATTTCCTCTTCATCATCCTCACCGGGTAGACTGAAGAGAGCAGAAAGGGTGTTGCTGGAGAGCACTGTCTCCGTCTTGACCTTATCGGCCTTTCTTTTCTTATTTTTTTTTCTTCTTGCCTTCGGCTAGCGTTTGCCCCCAGAATATGCTGTCATCCTTTTTTGTTGTTCTATCAGCCTCTACTTCTTGTTTCAGCGAGAACTGCTCTAATTCTTGCCACGAGACTTGGTCTCGCAGCAGTGAGGGCTCCAATTTGGGCTATTTGTATTCACCTAATGCCGGGGGTGACGCTGGGGGGATAGCCGGGGGTGGCTGGGGCCGAGGCGGGAGATCTCTCGGCTGAGGAGGGAGTGGCCTCAGGGCAAATAGGTCCTGGCGGGTAGGCTCCAAAAAACAAGCCACGGGAGTCCTCTGGTATGGACTAGGAAAACTACGAGGCTCGGATCCACGCTGATGTATGGGACCTTGTCGACTCGAACTGCTGAAGCTCGAGAGCAACCTGATAAGCACTTTCCAAAGTGGTCACATTACGGCGAAATAGCTCATATTGGTATGGCATCCTCAACCCTCTTCGAAAATGTGAAACTATCATAGTGCTCTCCTCCATGACTCCACACCGTAAATAATATTCATCAAACTAGGTGATGTATTCAGACACAGGTCGGTTGCCCTGGGTAAGATTCTGCCAACTATCAATAAGGCGTGGATGATACGTGGCAAGTTGGTACTTTTCCCTCAACTTGTCATTCATCCTATCTCAGGTCTCGACCTGAGGCTGATGTTGCTGCATCAATAGGCTCTTCACATTCATCCAATAAGTCTGAGCCTTCCCTAGCAGCTTCATCTTTGCGAAATGGACTTTTCGGTGGTCCGTCATCTCATACCACTCGAAATACCGATCCATACCGACCTCCCAATGTAAGTAATCCTTTGGGTTCAAAGGCCCGTCAAAGGTGGGAGGGTCCACACGCACGCTCTGTAGAACGTGATCATCCTCATCGAGATCACGATGCCGCCGTTGTGCATGACGGTCACGGCCATAGCCCCCATAGTCATTATCAGACTCCTCATCAAAATCGGGGACCCTTTGCCTCCTCATATCAACCCCTTGAGCCCTAGGAACTGCGGGCAGTGGAACTACCTCTAGTTGTCCCAATGCCGGCGCGGGTTGCGCCCCGAGGGGGGCTCGCTCTAGGGAGGCCATCCTCCCAATCAGACCTTGAATGGATTGGTCTGATGCTTCGGCCCTATCCTCTAGAGCCTTCATCCTACTCTCTAGACGCGTGCCTAGACCATCCATTCGTTCCATGAGGGTCATGACCAACTCGGCCACTGAAAGCTTTCCGAGTGCACGGGCCTGGGGGTTCGCCATGGGTTGGGGTGGTGGTGAGTATGGGGTTCCCCTACGAGTGGGCATGCAAGGGGACCTAAAGGGAGCTAAGGGGGGGTGACTCACTAGACCTACCTGGATGGACCAATGCACTCAAACCAATATCCGATACTTGGCGGAGATAGAAACCTCACGCAAGGGGCTACCTTCCAAATAGGCATAACCTATCTTTCAAGTAATGTCTTTTGATATACCGGGGTACTGGGATGAAATGTAAACCTTGGACAAGACGACTAGACTCAGAACTTTTTTTTAAAGCAAAGACTATCCTAGACTCAACCCCGCTCTGATACCAATTTGATGCGGGATAGGTGTGACTCAGACTGACAATGCAACCTTGGACTCGCTATATTGATCCGACTCGCCTGGGACAGATGCAACTAGCAAGACACAATAGTAAGAACACTTCGATGTGACTCCAAGGAGCTCCAGAAGAGGAGAAATGTCCTCAACAGGAAGCGCAACTCACGACTCGTCCCTAGCGAGTGAGGCGGGTGGGTCCGCACGATTGAGAAATCAGCGTGAGTCAAGGGTGGTCTACACTCCTCCGTGCCGGAACGGGCCACGGGATGCGTCACGTGAACACTCTCTCACAGTGGTGATCGAACTTGCAGTGAGCTAATAATCCTATCATACAAGCGTGACATTCAATCATATACTAAATGAGCAGGCAACTAGGGAGTAGCGAAGACGTACCTCTACACTCGGGGCGTGGGGAAGACTTCCTGGCCAAGAATCGTCACCCTCAGTACAAATAATACAATTAATTACAGCATGATAATTACGGCCCACTCCACACAGAGAGGTAAAAGGCCACAACAGCGATCCGGGAGCGCCGATCCTAGGTTGAGGGGCAGTGACTCCGGATCTGCAATTTCTGGCCGACAGGATAGCAAGCACGGGCATCCAAAGGGACATCAGTCAACAGGGGTCTTCTGGAGGTGGTGGTTCACTGGGGCATTGGCAGAGGGTCCCTGGTCGACCCCTGGGAGCGGCGGCCACTGGATCTGCGCTGACATATTTTTTGAGGATTTTACTTGTGACCCCTTTCTACAGGCCAGTCTCGGGACAGACCTGGACAGTCCTGCACACTCCAGCGAGAACGGCTGTCACACCCAGACCTGGTGTCGAATCGAGACGAGGTTAGCACCGTTGCGAAGAGGACTCGAAAATCTTCAACATATGGGAATTTCAATTTTTAATAGGCCGATTCATTCACCCCCCTCTGAATCCATAGCACCGAACCCAACAGTGCACCTAACCACTCCAAGGTGAGGGTCGGTGGTTGGGGGGGTTGCTCTTGGTTGGACTCGGTGTAGTGGGCTTCGTACTCCTCTTCCCAATCTAGAGAAGCCTCGTGAACCTCAATCTCTTCTTCAACCTCAACTTGGGGTAGGAGATTAGTCTTTTCAATGAGCAAAATAGATGCTCCTTTGGCGGGGCATTGATTGGCGAAGTGCCCATACCCAAGGCACCTAAAGCATCGCTGCCCACTGTAGGGGTTAGAGGTAGCTCTAGTGGGATGGGAAGCGGGTCCCTGATTGGGTCGATTGGGAGTGGGGTTGTGAGGACCATTCGTGGGCCATAGTGGAAGGGTCCCACTAGGAGGGGTTGCTCGGTCCATTGGGGTCCCTATGGGATTGGGGAGAAGGCCCTTTCAAAGGGATGGTGTGTTGGTCCGAAGAGGCATGGAATTAGGGTCCGTTCCCCGTGGGGAAGTCAATTGGGGGTAATGAGAGAATTTCTCGACATCCCCTGCTATTTGATAGGCTTTCTCCAATGTGTTCACTTCCCTCATGAAGAGTTCTCTCTTGATATGGTTTTGGAGACCATTCCTGAATCTAGACAAGGCGACTACCGGATCCTCCCGAACTCCACACTTCAGGAGATAATAGTCAAATTTCTCAATGTATTTGGTGATGGTTTTTCCTTCTTGTGTGAGGCTTTGCCATTCATCTAGGAGGGCTTGGTGGTAGGAAGGGGGTAGGTACTTGGTCCTAAGTTGAGCCTTCATCTTATCCCAAGTTTCAATTGGCTCTTGACGCCTAACCACCCTTAGACCCTCTATATTGAGCCAATAAGTTTCGGCCATCTTGGTAAGTTGCATTTTGGCTAAGATTACTTTACGCTCTTTCGACATGTGGTACCAATCAAAATATTGGTCCATGACAGTCTCCCATTCAAGGTAGACACTTGGGTGGTGGGATCCATCAAAGCTAGGGGCCTCTACCTTGACCAATCTTAGGAGGTGGTCATCTGGGTTATCTCGGGGTCGCCTCTCATGGTTCCTAGGATGGTGGGGCCTACCGTGGTTGTGATAAGGCTCTGAATCCGAGTCTTCCCTATCAAGTTCAACTCATGGTTGTCGAGCTCGTCCGTCATCATTTCTAGGAGCGGGTTCATTCCCTGGGTTTTGGGCAAGTTGTTGGGTTAACGTTGCTAGTTGGCCAAGAATGGTGTCGACAGACTCCGTGAGGTGATTCACTTGACCATGGAGGTCATCCATCCGGGTAGACAGGCTCTCTTGGGAGTTGGGATCCATTGGAGGGGCTGAAGATGAAGGATCAGATTGATAACGGGTTCCTCTATGGGTGGACATGAAATGTCGGGTGGGCTATGCATGGGTGTGCACCTATGTGCGACCTAGTGTGAAAAAGCCCAAGGACTAGGCTTGTGAGAACAAACTAATAACTTGCTCTGATACCACTTGATATGGCACAACCAAGGATGATGTAGGGGTGACTCGACACTCCCCAGACTTGGAACCACAAGCATACACGGACGAGTATCAGACTCACGCCGGTGGGCTCACTTGTGTGACACACACTATCTCCCGCGGATAAATTAGGGATGGTGGCGAGGGTCCGGGGCGGGACCTTGATGTTATTATGATGTGGCTTTGCTTGGGCTACACCCCTAAGGGGCTGGGATTCCCAACTTGTGGGTGGCCAGCATGCCATGGGCGTGGGTGTGGGGTGGCTCTTGCCTCTCACTCTATGGTGGGCACATGCAAGGTGGAATATTGGGTGGGCACTCGCCTCACCGTCCGACGGGCATTCAGAAGTGATACTAAATAAGCAACAGTCAACCAGCAAGGGGAGACTAGGCACTCACCTGATCGGTGTGAAGACATCGATCCCGGCCAAAGACGTGAGCAAGCAGGGAAGCGTGGGTATGCGCCCGCATGCTGCGTCAGTGTCGTTGGACCTGAAATGGAAACTTACAACACTACACCTCGCGCAAGAGGGGGGATGTCACGTCCCAAGCCTTTAATTACAGTGGAATACTAGCTCGAGGAATGTGAACAGTCGGCATGGTAAGTCTCTTACAAGCAAGAAATAACCAGAGCGCAAGACAATCACACATTAAGACACAATTTCACAAATATATACTCAAAACTCCATCCTCATTCCATTAATAATTAACATTCAAATACATCAACTATTTCAACTTCCTTCAATTTACTAGACTCAAAAAAAATGAAAATTATAAAGGCTCAACACAACCCTCTCTCTTCCCGAGCCACCCCTTAACTTCCCAAGCCACTCCTTTCCATCCCCAAGGCCCCAATTGATTACCCAATTAAACTAAATTCAAACAAAGGGGAGAGAACCCCTTCCCTTGGCCATTTGCGCCCTCCCCCTCCACCTCTCCACCTCCCAGTTCGTAGCCCACTCCCCTCTAGCTCCACCCCCTCCCTCCCTCTCAACCTTCCCCTAGCTTGGTTCGCCCCCTCCCTGACCCCCTCTCAGCCTGAGATAACCCCCAACCCCATAGCCCCCATTCCCCCTCTCTCATCTTCCCCATTCTTATTCCCTTTCCCTACTGCTACCCAGACCGCAGAAGTTGCAGAACATCCATCCGGTTGCATCGCCTCCCCAGCCTCACCAGCGAGGTTCTTGGAGGCCAGCCTAGCACCTTTGGAATCTACTCTGATCTAGCTTCGCCACAATAGTTTGTGCATCCTCATCCGAGTTTAGGGCTACCCGGAGGAGCAGTTCTCGTCAAGCTGCACAATCTGTCTCCGGCAGACGTTCTGAGGCAAGTTGTAGAAACTCCCACAGGCACCCTTGTGAGATTCCTGGCACGAACTTTGGTTGAGGCAGACTTCATCAAGTCACCATCACGTCCGAGAAAGGAGAAGGTCAATCGCCTACTGGAGCACCCCATTTCGGCCATTCTCCCCAGCGTGCATAGATTATCCTTGCCAGACTAAGGTTCGACCACTTCACGCTTCTCTGTTCCCTACGCCATGCTCCGACCTCGTCTGGGGTCTCCGTCAGTGCCCTCGAGTAGCAACCCCATCCACGATCACGTCGGCACTAGTCTCACCTCCGGCTCCACTCGGAGGAGCTCATACTGCCTTGGACATCAGACTGCCACCAGTCAGAGTCAGCTAGGGCTGCATAGGATCAGCCCCGACCTCTAAGTCTCAGTGGCCCTCGTCGATCCCCAGACGGCCCCAAAATTCTCTAGCATGTTCCTTCGCTAGCCAGTGTCATTTCTGCACTTGTCCCACCTCCGACGATAGAGGAAAGAGTTCGTGGCAGCCTCGACATCGACGCCCTATCCGTCAGACCCAGGTCGAGCTGAACCAGACCGGTTCGTGAAGTCAGACCTATAGCGACCCAATCCGGTCCCCGGGCGACTTATGGCTCCTTTGGCAAGCTTCCACCTCGCCCCCGATCGGCTCAACACTGGTCCTGCTTCCTACAGCTCTCGGAGGCGTCCATGGCATCCCCGTCATCGGCTTACTCTCCCTACAGAACCGGTCCAGATAGAAATTAGTCCCCGTCGATTCCCCACCCCTGCTTGGCCTGCTAAAAGCACCTCCCTGCATGGAGGTAGTGTTTGGTTGTAATGTTAATTTTTTCCCACCCCATGATCACCCTCCTGTGTGAGGTATAGTGATGTATCAACTTTATCGTAGGACAAGTGGCATCGGTGCAACGTGCGGGTTGCGTTCCCACGCTTCCCCGCTCGCTCTCGTCTCCGGTCGGAGTCAGCTTCTTCAAGCTGGCTAGGTGAGCCCCTACTCCTCTTCCTAGTTACTTCTGTAATTCAATATCATATTTGAGCTCCACCGGTGACAAAGAGAGCGCCCAATCCTGGCTAACCAGCTGCATTGCGTGGCCATCGCGGGAGAGAGTGTGAGTGTTATCTGCACCCTCCAAGTCACATGGTTTGCCACGTTGTCCTGGGAATCTCAGCATCTATGGGTGGGATCCCCATTTGGCCTTGCCCTCATTCCCAACTAGCAGGGGTCTGGTCCTCGGACTCGACCGCCCATCCCCGAGTGACCCCGGGAAAGGGGAGCTAGTGCACCGTGTAAGCTAATCTGCCGACATCGAATACGAGGCTTCACTAGTGTGCTTCATGATAGAAATGTATGCCCCGCAAGCCAATCACATAAGATGTGATGGCGTCATTTCTTGTAATATCTTATTTACATTTATATTAATGACATTAATTTGTTACATTTAATTTGTGTAAATCATTCGAATGTGGTGAAGTCTCTGAACATATACGATGATGGCTGGATCATAATGAGATTATGATAATGAGATCAGTCATCTAGATGCACATATTCTGAATGTTTCCAGTCATAGGATATTCGAGAAGGGACATCGAAGATCCGGATAGATTGGCACACACGATACTTACGCATATGATGGGTGTGATTGTTCTCATAGTCATCAGTGTGGTGGCACTGAAGTACGTGTGTGGGTACTCATTAGTGGAATGAGTTCACTGAACTGACCCGATCTAGAATCCCTGGATGGTAATCATACTGACTGTCAATCAGGCCCGGACCCTCACCACCATCATTGTGTTGCCTACGGGCACGAGTGTGCGCTTAGCGGGTGAGTCCGCTCGAGTGAAGATACCGGTCCGTGAGTTACTTGCTTGCTAGGTCTGAGGGTCATTGGGTTGGTCCCTAGGTTGTTTCACATCATTCCTCCTAAGAACTTCGTTGAATTTTAGATAGGTAAGATGAAGTAAGACTAATTTCACATGATACATTTGTGTTTGGTTTATTGCTATTAAGGGTTAATACAAACTTCTTCAAAAAGTGCAGTTGCCACACTCTAACTTCCATCACCCTTAAACCAGACTTTTATTTAGGTTGCATTGTATGCACTCTTATAACAAAAGACTTTGAGCTATGTATGCTTGATTAATGAAAGATAAGTCAGGTTGTCAATGAGATCTTTCCTAAGCTTTTCCTTCTTTGATTCAGTCACCTCTATTATCTTCCTAATAAATTTGCCTCTTTCTCTTGTTTTGCCGATGAAAAAGGGGGAGAGATATATCTTTGATGGCTTGGCCAAAGGGAAGTGTGGCAAAGGGGGAGAGAAAAAGGCAAAGGCAAAGGCGAAGGGAGAGATGTCATAGCGCATAGGGGGGAAGAAATATTTGAGAAATGTTCGTCTGTCTGCATGTGTCTATCTGCATGTATGTCTTTTTGAGATATCATATGTCTGACTAAGAGGAAGAGCCTCTAACTGTCTGCTCCTACATGTGTTGCCATCAAAAGTATAGAAGTGTTACCATCATCAAAAAGGGGGAGAATGTTGTGTCTCCTCTGGATTTGATGAGGTGTTTTGATGTTGGAAACAGTTTATGTTTTGATGCTAGTCTCAGTCATTTAATATTTTGCAGTTTCTCTTAAGTCAGATTGAGTCTCTAGTCATTTACAAGTTGATGCATGCTCGTTCTGGTACATTACAAGGTTGATGCACATTCATACATTGAGATAGACAGGTCGATGCACATGTTAACACTAAGTCTAGAAGGTCAGTGCATATGCATAATTGTTGAGTTATAAGGTCGATGCATCCTCCACTTCATTGACCTACCAGGTCGATGCATATATGTCATTGAGTCTAGAAGGTCAATGCACATGTGTGTTATAGACCAGGAAGGTCGATATACATATGTTGCTGAGTCTAGAAGGTCGATGCATATATGTGTTACAGACCAAGAAGGTCGATGCACATATGCATTTTCATCTAGAAGGTCGATGCACCTTATACACAGAATGCACAGTCAGGTCGGTGCACATTGATCACAATACTATTCAGGTCGATGCACCTCATGAACTTGGTTCACAACTCGTGCTATAAGGTCGATGCACCTTATACACAGGTTGATGCTAGCAACCTGGCAGTTGGAGAGAGGTCAATGCTAGTGACTTAGCAATAGCAGCATAAGGTCGATGCAAGTCTGTTAACCTCTCCAACATAAAGTCAGTGCAATAGAAATCATCTCTATCAAGGTCGATGCACATTGAGTATTCACTATAAAGACAGGTTGATGTATCTTCATTAAGGTCTACCTATGTTTCATTAGAGGTCGATGCTTCTACTCAAACATGTTGCATGGGTTAGCCTTACAGGCTGTTGCATCTCATTTATGCATCGATGCTTCTGCAGAAATGTGTGCATTCATTTGACATAACTAAATCAGTTGAAACACTTAAGATTGAACTTGTGCTAATCATTTGTTTCATGACTAATACCTCTTTATCTTTTATCTTGACAACCCAGATCCAGGTTCGAACACCTGGCTTACATAAAGGCTGACCGCGTCATTCCCACGTGAAGCTTAAGTGAATCTAATGAATGGCATGTGATCCAAGGTGGGAAGCTATTCTGAAATCCAGCCACATTGACAGTCTTTTTATTCTGTGCCTGACACATGGACTCTCAAAATACGCGAGAACGTGCTTTCCATGCGCCCAAATCGAAAGCTCGTGGGACCACTGAACTCATGCTCTATAAAAGGCACTCCAGCACTCGAATTCAAGTGCATTAGAGAAAAGAAGAAGATCAGAGTAGATCAGAAGAAAAAGAGAAGAGAGTGAGAAGTGTCAGAAAGGAGTTCAAGAGTGAAAGAGTTAGTTCCAGTGAGAGAGAAGAAAAATAAAGCATCGTGAGAAGGTCTGAGAGAAGTGAGATCGAGAGGTCTTGCTCTGTCCTGACTTCTGGATCAGATCCAAAGTCAGATTGCTCCAGTGGAGCTATATTTTTACATTCTATCATCGTTTTTCTTCCTTCATTAGTTTTCTCTTTTAACTCTCTATAAGCTGTGTATCAGCAGAGCAAGCTGTGTCTCTCTCTCTCTCTCTCTCTCTCTCTCTCTCTCTCTCTCTCTCTCTCTCTCTCTCTCTCTCTCTCTCTCTCCTCCCATTACGTAGAAGAAACCGCAAGGAAACCGAGAGGCCAGCGATGGAAGGCGATAGGATGACAGGATGCTCCTGCCGTGGAGGTCCATGCAGGGGTCGCATCATTGGGTAGCTTTTTTTTTTTTTTTTGCCTTTGTCTGTGTGTGTGGGTGCCATGCCGAGCAAGAGGACGCTGCTGGCGCTGCTGTTGGCGCTGCTGCAGCCTCTCTCCATCCACACTTCCAACCCTCCTTTCTGCCTCCAAATGCCGAGACAGGCTACGGCGGCGATATCCGAGGACTTTACGTAAGTGGGAAGGTTACTTCATGGAGCCACACGATTATGTGATGATATGTCCTCTCTCTCTCCCTCTCTCTCTCTATCTGCTCTACCCATCACGCACATGGATCAAGATCACACGGCCCAGGGCGTCTGGACCCCTCCCATGTGACGCAGGGCTACCGTAGCTTGTGGGAGACGTCACTGGCTTTTAATGGGAAGCCGAGGGGGAGGCCCGGCCCATGGCCCATCGACCGTGACGGGGAGTTTTGTGGGGTGGGGGGTGGGGGGCGAGGTGGGCCGTGGTCCCCGACAGAGTTACCCTTCAATGTGGATTCCCCGCCGAACTTGGGGCCCCAAGAATCCTTCCCCCCGGCCGCCCTCCCCAGGCCCAAGGCGGGACTACGTTTATCCGGAGGAGTATAACGTGTGGTGGCAATGGTGTCCACAGCAACCCCCGAGTGGCCGAGTGCCAATTAATTGGACACAAGAGGTTATACATTACACTCTAGTAGCAGATATAACATCGATAGGATGGCCGAAGATATCCCCCCACGATCTTTTAGATTGATGCTGTTAAGTGACGTTTCTGGTGTAGCCACTTAGAACTTCAATAGATTGGGTGTTTTGTGATTCTTTCGTTATGGAAAAAGGGTGGGCGCGAGACCGCGGGCCGGGGGTTTTCCCACAGGTGAGCTCTCGAGATAGTGTCACGGGATCCACCGTCCAGCCAACAACCCAAACGACGGTGGGAAGAAAGGGTGGAGGAGTGAGCGGAACAGCCCCTTCTTTAACTTTCCCGCGTGGCGCAAGTAGAGAGGGCAAGTGGGGATCGAGTTGAGAATTTTATTTTAGAATTGTTGGGAGTCCAAGTCAAAGGGAGAGGAGGAGGAGGAGGAGGAGGATGTGGGGGTGTGATAGGTAGGGAGGTCATGTGCGCCGTTGGACACCTTTTCTAATTCCGCTCACTCACTCTGCCCTCTCCCTCCTCTTCTCATCTTTTAACGACAAGATCGAATGGATTGCACAAGAAGGGTAAGTAAGAGGGGAGGGGATAAGGACGAACATGTGGAAGGATTGGTGAGGAAGGCAGGTGAGTAGAAAAATACAAAAGAAAAGCCGAAACACGTTGGTTCGGGGTAGATAGAGTGGTGGCATCAATCAATCGGAGGCCATATCAAGGAGAATATAATAGGAAATCCTGTCTTAAAACCAGGGTGGGCCGGGGCCACCTAGCTCTTGGGCATTAGGCCAATCCAGAACGATCACCGGCGACAATGATGATAAGAAAATGACGATGGATGGGGAATTAAAAGGGAGGGTGATGTATCGGTGGACCGACAGAGAAGTGGGTCAGAAAGAGGAGTGTCGTAGATATACGTTTGTGTGCCATCATCCTCCTCCCTCTTGTGCATGCAAGTATACGTAGATATACACATAAATAGGACGTATAGATGAGCCGCGACAGCTGTTAATTATAGGTGGAGGGCATGAGTGGGTGCGTGGTTGATCCAATCGATCATTCCCTTGGGAACTCTTTTGTTGCCATTTTTGCATGCATTTGCCGCTTGTGTGTGTTTCGGTTTGTGGAGGAGATGTACGGAAGGGCCATTTATTTGAGGGCCTCGTTTTATTTAAAAGAGAAAAGGCAAAAGAATTAAATATAACCTAACATTATTGTTAGCTCAAGTGTTTGTGTTCATTAATTAGGAGATAAAGAAGGCGGCCAAGTTAATTTTATCACACTTCTCCTCCTACGCAGTGTGATCTTTAGGGATAAGACCACAGTCATACGCTTGTCAAAGGCCATCAGGCCCCAATTATATAAGAAACATTATTGGAAAGCATAATTATAATGGAGATAATTAAGACTGTCAATTGATCAGAATATTTTAAAGGATTAATTTGGAAGGTATTCGGACTTGATTTGATATTCCAAAAGTCAGATACTTATCTGCCCATTCAGACGTCTGATGTGTCAATTTGGTTGATAAACTTCAATTGAGTATTGTGGTCAAACACCCATTTCAGTTGAGATTTATTCTAAGCACTCACCACAGAGCAATGGCTGAGACTCACTGAGTAATCGAACGCACTTCACTTGAGACGTGAGGTGGTTCGTGTCAAAAGGTTATGTCTTGACTAACTCTGATCTGGTAAAATCAATTTTTTAAAAAAAATTGAGCAAAAGGAACCTACCAGAGCAATGGCTATTGCCCACTGAGTATTTGTACCCGTTCACCAATGAAGTGAATGAGAGTCAGGCATGAAGTGAATTGCTACCTCTGATCTTATTGAGGCATGATAGTTAACTGCAGTGAGTAACTGGGGCAATTGTATCTAACAAATGTGACTCTTCACATAAAAAGGTGTTAGTTGAACTTGATTGTCAACATAGTCTTATGTTACAAAATTAGAGGTGCATCAAAAATCTCCCTATCCCAGCTTGTTTGGCTTCAATACTAATGGTAGTTGATCCCAAAAAGTCACTAGATGCTATGAGTCAGACTGAACCGGGAACATTAAGCAATGTGGTCCACTTTAGTGCCTCAGTTTTAGTAATCCTCCATGGCCATACTCCGGTTGGTACCTTGGCTTCTAGTATTTCTAAACGTTCTTGATTTTAATCCTTCATTTTGTACTCTTCTACCATGAAATGCTTGTGTGCTGGGAGATATCTACTTTTGGAGCTGGTATAGTCATTTTCTCACATGCGTCTTAGACTTGAATCTTTCTTTTGAAGGCCTCTCCATATCTCCATTTTCACTGCTCATTCTAAATGGACTCCTCATGTTTTGATGATGTCAAAGGGGGAGAGAGTTTTAATGAGTCATCATCCATAGTCAGGTGAAAGGGGGAGTCAGCTTTTATTGTCTGCTATCTGCATTAAATTCTTGATGTGCTACATGATAAGATTCTAAATTTTGGGCACAATGACTAATAGTTACCATCATCAAAAGGGGGGAGAATGTTGTGTAAATTATATTTTGATGATGTCTTACTATAAGTCATTGAAAAATTAAATTAGAAACTTATGAAACATCCCTTCATTGGCTAGCTATGAAGAAGTTAAATCAAGACAGCCATTCGAGTTGAAAATGTTGTTTGAAGTCAACTCCAAATGGCTTTCGAGTTGACTCCAAATGGCTTTCGAGTAGACTCCAGTCAACCTTAAGTCACCTGCCAGCTGATGGAAATAGAGGTGACAAACCATTTCATATGAGTGACAAATATCTATTTGTGGTGACAAATGGACAGATAAGGGTGACAAATAGGTCGCCAGGTAGACAAAGGTGATGGTTCTCAAGCAAGAAACAAAGAAGCATTAAGGCAACGGCTCAATGAGGCTAGCGATGACAAATACACAGTTAAGGCTAACAAATGCAGAATAAAGGTGACAAATACATGAGTAGCACTGACAAATTGCTAGCTTGGGAGAAACACGGCTATGAAGTATGAAAATGTTAAAGAGGAGCCGACTCTACTTGGAGATGGAGTTGACTCCAGTCAAGATGACCAAGTTGACTATAGTCAAAGCTCAACTTCAGTCAAAGTTGACTATAGTCAAAGATCAGGCGAGCACTTCGAGCACTCCGAGCACTCCTAGCTCTTCAAGCACCCCGAGCACTCCGAGCAACTGTAGCTAGCACTCTGAACACTCCAAGCAACTGTAACGAGCACTCCAAGCAACTGTCGCGAGCACTCCGAGCACCTGTAGCTAGCATTCCAAGCAACTGTGGCGAGCACTCCAAGCAACTGTAACAAGCACTCTGAGCACTCCAAGCAACTGTAGCGAGCACTCCGAGCACCTATGTTGTGTCCCTATGATTTTGATGATGCCAATCTTTATGAGTCATTAGATATAACTTTGATCATATAACTGTGATGTACACATTAAACAGGTCAAGAAAAGAAGAAAGTGTGCATCTGGCCAAACAAGCCAACTAACAATAGTCAACAAGTCAAAGTCAACTGAGCAAGGTCAAAGGTTTAGTCAAGTCAATGAAGAAATTAGAAGAGCTGAAAGAGCAGGCTGATATACCCACTATGCATAACTGTGCATAGATCAAGGTCAGTGTAACGTTTTGCTACACAAAATGTCTGTGCACTTCTCAATTCAGGTCCGTGCATAGAGACCATCAAGCATAAAGAAGGTTTGTGCTTTCTTTGCTTTGTGCATACAACCTCGGTGCAATTTTTTCACATAACTGCATATAGGTCCGTGCAAGTTTTTGCCTTAGGCAAAACACGGTCGATGCATTGTTGCCTTGTGTCAAACAAGGTATGTTTCCCAATCCACTTAACGAACATAGTTTAATCAACATTTGATTGTTTGAAATCAAATCTAACCATAGCAAAACGCAACATATCAAATCAAACTCTAGGTGATTGTTTCCGCCCATAAAGTGCTCTCTTCAGACAACAAAGCTTCCCTTCCGTATCAATTCCAAGTGGTGGCAACATGTATACTTCTTGTAAATCGCCATTCAAGAAGGCATTTTTAACATCCAATTGGTACAAAGGCTAAGAATATTGGTCAACCAGTGAAAGAATCAGCCTGACAGACTTCAATTTCGTTATAAGAGCAAAGGTCTCCTGATAATCATTCTCATATGTCTGAGTAAATCCTTTTGTAATAAGTCTGGCTTTATATCATTGTGCTCCACCCTCTGCATTTTATTTAATTGTGTAGATCCATTTGGATCCAACTGAATTTCTGCCCTTTGGACGATCAATTAGGACCCAAGTGTCATTCTTGTTCACAGCACTCATCTCCTCATCCATTGTATGCTGCCATTTTGAATCCTGCACATCTTCAGAAAAGGTCGTAGGAACATGGGCAGAGGACCATGAATAAAGAAAAGAATAGTATCGAGGAGAAACATGGGAATAGGTAACAAAATTGGTGATGGGGTGGTTAGTGCAGTCCCGAACACCCTTTCCGACAACCATGGGGAGATTCAAGTCATCAAGAGTAAAATAATCTGAAAGGTTACACCCTCTGGAATTGGTTGACCAGTAGAAGACTTTTCTTTGAACTTCCCAACACTCTTTGCATTAGTCACTAGAGTGGGAGTATAAACACCAGGAGATTGGCAGAGTTAAAAAGAGAAGATACAGGCAAGGCAACAAAGGAGTAGCAGAATAAAAGGAAGAAGGTGAAGAAGGTAGGATGGAAGAAGTCTCCCCTTGAGGCTGAGTCCAAGGGAGTAGTAGAAATCAGACTCAAAGAAAGTGACACCCTTCTGAACATAGAAAGAATGGAAGACAAGATCATAGCACTTGTAACCCTTCTGAGTAGAAAAGTAACCGAGAAAACACCACGAATGGCCCGTGGATCAAGCTTGGTGCCTTGCACCTAGAATATAAATGAAACAAAGACACCCAAAAACCTAAGGTAAAGGGAAAATAAGGGCTTGTTTGGATAGAGGAGCAAAAGGGCAACGACCACCTAAACTCTTGGATGGCATCCTGTTGATAATGTAGTTGACAGTATGAACTACCTCTGCCCAAAAGGATTTGGGCAGATATCGCTGAAAAGCGAGAGCCTAGTAGTTTCAACAAGATGCCGATTCTTTCTTTCGACAACGCCATGTTGAGGAGAGTATGGAGAAGAAGATTCGTGAAGGACACCCTCATCTTCAAGAAAGATTTTTACACTTCTAACAAAGTATTCCCGGGCATTATCAAAATGAAGGGTTTTCACCTTCGTGTTGAACTGATTGTTAACCATGTTTCAAAACACTTAAACAACACGAGATACTTCATCTTGGGATCGTAACAAATACAGCCAAAAGCAACGAGAATAATCATCAACGAATGTAATAAAATATCTGTAGCTATCTAAGGAAGGAATAGGGGGAAATCCCCAAACATCAGAATGAACGGGCTCAAAATGAGTGGAACTTTGATTTATTGAAGGAGAAAATGTAGTTCTACAAAGCTTTGCCAACCGACAAGTTTGGCATGAAAGAGATGAAACATTGTTGGACCCATGTTTTGTTCCGGCAGAATCAGCGTATTATCATGTCACCCTCGCACTGGTCGGGGTATACGATTATACTCGGCGTATCGCCTCTTTATGGGATATCTCCACGTAAGGGTTTAATTTATGGCGTACCGCCATCTCGCGGAGTACCTCCATACGCTTAGGGCTCCATAGCCCACATATTGCTGAGATCATAGACCCCTCCCAGCAAAAGGGGTGGTCGAGCACCGGACTAAGCCCACTACGATTGTTAGGATCATGTGGCTCCGGGAAAATCCCTACGGGATAATACTTCCCCTCCTTTGGACGTGCAACTACTCATAAAGGAAGCTCTTACAAGAGGAAGGAAGACACCACCAAGGTCTACGTACCAAGAACAAGGTCCTTCGCACGTGTACCACGTAGCACAGACAACAACACGTCTCCTCTTGGCGGCCTACGGCACGAGGAAGACGACAAACGAACAAGGAGGCGCTTCTTCTCCCTTCTCCACGTGAAAAGGCGAAAGTAAACGAGGCTCCAAAGCTCCCAAGGCCTCCTTTTATGGAAATCAGACGAAGGGAGGACCCGTCCGGGGTCGGGGGGACCTGTATGGGGTCATGCTCGGACTTAGACTTAGAAGAGAAATAAGACACGATCGGACTCAAAGTATGCACAGGCTCTGCTCGGACTATGAAAGTGTATGGATTCTAATGAATACCTACTCGAATGCAGGAATATGAAATATGCACGTATGCAAGAACATATGCACGAATGCAAAATAGTAATGCACCAGTAATGCATGTGTTCAGGATATCCTTAACTGACTTGTAGTCATGAAAGCACGAATGGAATGCCTTGTCAGTGGCTACCTTCATTAAATCCAAAACCTTCTGATTTTCTCCATACTTCGATTTATGACTGTCAGTCCATTTGGACTTTTCCTTTGGTAGTCTGTGAGGACCTTGTGAAATTAATTTTCACAGATCAGGATCAATCAGTTTAACATAGCTATGCAGACTACTAAACTACGAATTAAAGTTAGAGCCATTGAAAACTGGCAGATGAGCCATGGAAATCAGTTCAAGAGTAATTCCAGCAATGGACTAAGCACAAATAGAAATGCACCTAAAAATAAGATAGCAAGATCCTCTGCAGATCGTTGGATCTGATGAATCAGAGACCCGCTCTGATACCAATTATTGGGGAGCAAGGCATGGATTCAGAGGGGGGTGAATGAATCCCCATTCAAAAACTATTGTGTAATAAAACCTTTGCCTCGATCCAGAACAATCTCTGAAGGGCTCTAGTGGAAGTGAGGTCAGGAAGTCAAATCTGACTAGACTTGCACAAGAGTAAGGTAAGCAACATTCATTGTAATAGAATCAAGAGGGACTCAGTGAATCAACTAGCATATAAAGAGTTAATAGCTCATTCTACACTGAACTATGCCAGACACATTATCAAGTACCAAGCGAGCAATCGGACTGACATAACGAAGATCACATACGCACACCTTCATGACCGAATGACACACAAACTTTGCTAGCAAGAACTACTCAAGACGAACACACTTAGCAAAATGTATAAAGCACAAAAGGACTTTCAATAGAAACAAGAAGGCTCAGACAACTTGTGAAGGAGGTAGAAGATATGGAAGAGCACACCATAAACAAACCACAACACAGAGGGTTTTTTAGGTGGTTCGGTCTGCAACCCATAGGCCAACGTCCACCCTTCACTCCAAACCGGAGTGAGGCTTCCCTTGCCAAAGCAAGAACCATAGACTCAGTTTACAACAGACACTGCCTTACAGCTTGACCAGAGGAACACTCTCCTCTCTTCCTCTCTTCCTCCACCCCGGAGGGAAACCACTAGTGACACCCAGTCACTAGCAACCAGAGACTGAAGTCTCTCTTCCTCCAAATCGGAGGGAAATCACAAGCGACACCCAGTCACTTGCAAATTGGAGGATCAATCCTCCGTTCCTCCAAATCGGAGGGAACCACTAGCGACACTCAATCACTAGAAACCAGATACCGAAGTCTCTCTTCTCCTGAGTCCACTAGAGGAACCCCGATCTCAAACCAGAGAATCAAAAAATACACAGAGCAAGCGAAAAGAGGAAAACAACAAAAGAAAATAGAACAAACATAAAATGGAAACGACTGTAGCTCTCGCAGGAGTAGATTGGTCTGGATCTGATCCAGAAATCGACAGATAGCTAGACACTGGCTCCTTCAATCTCGACCACTCTCTCTTTTCTTTTTCTTCTCTCGATCCTCTCTTCTTTTCTTTTCTTCTTCTTCTCTGATCATACACTGGCTCTCTCTTCTCGTTTCTTCTCCTTCTTCTTCTCTTTTCAGACTCTAGCTCACTCTTCTTTTTCCTACTACTCACTCTCAGATTCTGCTATCTTCTCTGTGTCAATTCTCTACACTTTTCTTTGAAGCAAGAACCACTTCTTTTATATGCTTACCAGACCCTCCGGAAGAAGCTTGGATAAGGGGTTTCTATATCCTTTTCTTCTATTGGTCCACGTGGTAGAACGAGGAAGAATATCTCTAACAGGGACTCCTCGGATCACGTGTCCAACACTGTACTACAGATTCCACATGCCATTCTTCTTGAATCACGTCCCTGCTTTAATTCGAGCTCATATGCTTAGAGGGTTACAGCTGACATTATGGTGTTTGCTGAAATAACTGATGCTCAGACCTATCTCTGCTGCTGCTACTAATGACTTTGTGTAGCCTCAGCTGGCTTGAAAAGCTTTGACCATTTGGACTTCTTTGCCAGACATTGGTTTTTGTGCGTAGCATCTTCAACTGCTCAGACATCATTGCCAAAGGTTGTTCGCCAGCACCGACCTTAGATCCCCATTTGCATCGATCTTGCAATGCTGCACAGACTTTGTCGTGTATGCTCGGACCTTGTTAACAAGGTTGCACAGACCTTGCTTCACACGAGCTGCTATATGCACTGACTTGGACCTCACACAGATCTTGTGCGTTTGAAGCTTGCACCGATTTTGTTTACTGACAGAACAAAGGTTGCACCGACCATATCTCCTCTGATATCGAAGTTTGCACTGACCGTGTGGCTTAAAATAGAACATTGCATTGACCTTGTTCTTTTGAAAACAGACGTTGCACCGAGTGTAGTTGCTCTGACGAAGAGATTGCACTGACCTACTTGTACTGGCAAAGGTATTGCACCGGCTTTGCTTCGCTTCCCATCAAACGTGCACTGACTTTAGTTACTATGCTGAGAAGAGTTGCTTCGACCTTGGTCTTGTGAATAGTGACATGCTTAGTCTTTACCTACGTGTTGGAAAGAATAGCATCGACTTTGATTGCATTAGATCAAACATGCAAGCATTCACCTTTAACCGTTAACTCAAGCATGCACCGACCAATGTGCTATAGACATGCACTGCCCATAGTAGTTGCGCAGACCTATTGTGAGACATGCACCGACTTAATGCATCTTGAATTGAGCTTAGATTCAAATAGCTAGGTCCTAGCACCAGAATTAAAGCTCGGCCATATGCAAGCATTATGTTAGACTCGTGCAGATGTGCACTGACTCAATGTGTTGGATGAGGGAAACAAGCACTGATGTTAGACTAGAACGAACATGAAATGCACATACGCCGTATGCATCAGGTACAAGGGTGCACCGACCTTAGTTCTACTTAATGGCCTATATGCAACGATGCTGGTTTGCCAAGTGCAAAGCTAACACAGACCTTGCCTATAACACATGATGTTTAACATTGACCGTAGAGCCAGAATGAGCATGAAGTGCACCGAATTGAGTTTAGCTAAGGGAAAAATTCCTGTATGACACAGGCAAAGACATGCACCAACTTATTGCAGAGAGTTGACTAGTGCATGGACCTTATAACGCACGGACTTGCTAGACAATGTGCACAGACGATACATGCTGAACAAGAGAAAGTGTAGACAACCAAAAGTCAACTATTAGAGTCGACATTCTTTAGGAAGCTTTCCATCTGCATGCACGAGAAGTCCCCAGACCACCAGGAGTCAACTTTACAAGTCGACACTTTCGGAGAAACACTAGAAAGTGCATTGTATGAAAGATTTTAGCCCATGATCAGAAATGTCTACATCAAAACCAAAAGTACTCATGCAAGCAACATGAAATCATCAATGGTGATTAAAGAAATGACGAATGACTTATAAAGATTGACATCATCAAAATCACAGGGTCACAACACCACCAAGGAACACAAGTCTGGCACCTCCGAAATAGGGCAACATCACTAATGTCACACAAGGAAAGGTGACACGACCCATGCCACGAAAAAAAAAAGCCACCGATAACACAAGCATCAGCTCTTCACGAGGAAGACAAACATCTCAACTGGCTGCTCAAACCATCGGCTTCCGCGCCATAACCAACAAACGAAAACTGGCACACAGAACACCAATGACAGCACATGACCACAAACACAATCAAGTTAGTCCTCACTCAGACATTACATCTGATTCGAGTCGCATGCTAACTCTACCACGACAGAAGAGTACAGCACAACTAACCGACAAGATCACGGTCCACAGAATGTCAAATTCAGACTCACAGGGAACTTCTCCCAAGCTGAACACAACCAACAAACCACCAACAACCTCAACGACACCAGCAGAATCCCGGCTCCGTTCTCAACACAGAACCACGAAACACAACTGTAAGCTGGGTCACATCAGGGCACAATTACAGCAGAACACGCGGCTAAAAAGAAACTAGCCACGCACCGCTTACCAACAAGGACCCACAACAACTCTCAGAACAATGCATCTCTAGGACCACGATCACGTCCCGAGAGCACAACTTCCAAGAAATGTAGATAAAGAAAGGGTACTCAATCAGCATGTCTACCAACAGATTTCCCCAATTCTCGAAACTGTCAGTGCCAACAACCACAATGCCACAAGCAACGGCACTACAACCAACAACATCAAGGCACATACAGCCAAGACGAAGACACATCGAGACAACAATCCTCTCGGTTGGCCAGAATCTTCCAATCAACGATCCTCGACCAATGGGTTATAAGCCCACACGCTTCCGCTGCGCACTCTACACAACACAAAAAGGAAAAATAAACAACTCGACATCTACATCTCAGCACACCTCTCGGCGCCATCGCAACTCATGAACTATAATGTACCATGACTCGAGTACCGATCTTGCTAACAATCGATCATAAGTCGCCATAGTGCAAACCATCATGTTAAGAGCCACAACACAAGCCACCAAGAGCACCAATCTCAGCTTTTCCTCACATCCTGAAATGATTACTGAACCTTCACAGCACAACAGCTGCCTAACACGACATGCCGACCACGGTGCACAACGGCCTCCAATACCCAAACCGGGTCCAAAGCTAGGCCACCGTCGAAACAAGAGCAGATCAGGTTCAGAATTAACACAGTCCACACATAAGTAGACACAGAACAAAGACTTCACCGAGACAGCACTTCCAGAGCTTACATCGAAAAGATGTCACAAACAGAATGTGAAAGTTCACGCTCGTCTGACAGCAGCTCACCAGGAAGGTAAATCCTAGGTTCGCCCGAGCACTCTCTCAATGAGGCATCCAAACAACCACCTCAAAGCACAACCTTAACACCTCAGGGGCTGACCAAACCGATGGGTTCCTCCGACCCCGTACGGGTCTTCTATCTCCAAGTTGACCCATTTCTGCTCCAATTACATAAAAGAGGACATATTTTTGCAAAGTTAAATTTGCTTCCAACACCCTCCAACGGGTTTGCTACAACCTCTCCCTGTGCCTTTTGCCATATGGACTTCCATTTCCATGGACTTTATAGAGGGCTTGCCCAAATGTAGAGGGTGGACATCCATCTTTGTGGTGGTCGACAGGTTGCCCAAATATGGCCATTTTTTACCACTCAAACATTCCTATTCTGCCCAAGCAGTAGCTGAGCTGTTCAGTAAAGAAATCATCCGCTTACATGGCATTCCAAAGGCTATTGTTTCTGACAGGGATACTGTGTTCTATAGCCGGTTCTGGCAGCAGATTTTTCACCCACAGGGGTTTGCCTTGCATATGAGCACGACATATCATCCCCAATCCGATGGCCAATCAGAGGTTCTTAACAGGTGCTTAGAGACTTACCGCTGGTGCTTGTGCTCTCAACAACCTCATTTATGGGCTGATTGGCTGTGCTGGACTGAATACCACTATACATATCATTCTACCATCCGTATGCCACCTTCTTCCCTACTTTCTTATATCCCTGGCCTCTCTGATGATCCAAAAGTTGATAGGCAGTTACAGTCCAAGAATATCATTCTGTAGGAATTGCAACATAATATGGCAGCCACCCAGCAGAGGATGGCTCGGAATGCCAATAAGCACCGCATCGATGTAGAGTATATTGTGGGTGATTGGGTTTACTTGAAATTGCAACCCTACCGTCAAGACTCCGTGATACGGCACCCTTGTCACAAACTCTCTGCTCGTTATTTTGGCCCTTATGAAATCATCGGCCGCTATGGTAGAGTGGCTTACCTGTTGTATCCCCGTGGTTTTGATGATGTCAAACACTATGACTCATCTATGAGTCATGTATTGGTGCATTGGATTCATGGATTCATGTTTATAATTATGCTATGCTGTTCCATATGATCATCCTTGAACTTGTGAAGAATTGAAGAACAGGTTGGACAGCTTGGACAAGCAACCTTCAGCAGACCTTCAGCGAAAGTCAACAATACAAGATCAAGCCTTAAGCTCAGATAGGTCGACCGAATTGTTTATCTTGGTCAACCAAAGCCATTAGATGATGCTACCGAAGTCATTAAATGTTGCTCCCAGCTATCGCTGACAAATGGTCAGCTAAGGGTGAATAATATCAAATAAAGATGACAAATGAGTGTTAAGGGTGACAAATGGGTCGGCATGACAGAAAACAAAATGAGAAGCAGAAAATGCGAAGTGGAGTCGACGCATGATCACCATTGCCTCGACGCAGTCATGGTCCCAGAAGCATTCCACAATTTCTGTCTTCATTGGAGCATCGACGCATCAAGAAAGTGCATCGACGCACTAAGTCAAGTGCCAGAAGTTGAAGCACTCCATCCAAGGCTCTTCATCTACACCGCATCGACGCAACAAGAGAACACGTCAATGCAACCTCTTTCAATCTGATAAATGGTTCATGAGAATGATATATGTGCAGTAGAGTCGACAAAAAGTCAACAACGGTGAAGAGAAGTCAGCAAAAATGAAGAGGAGCTTGTGCAAGTAACAAGGGCTTTAACAATAACAAAAAGAGCTTTAGCAGTAACACATGAAGCTCGAATGGTGTATAATATGCACCTAAGGGTGACAAATGGCTTAAACGCGACGGCTCAAGGTTAACTGGAAAAAGGCACTACAACTACTAAGGGTGACAAATAAGTCAGTAAGGCTGACAAATAGCCATTAAGGGTGAATATTAGTCTGGCAACAGTGAAAAATGGGTTAAGCTTAAGGAAATAAACTGGTTTCGATTAGAGCTCATCTGGCGCACAAATTCTAGGACACCTTGACATGTGATCCAAGGTATCTGACGTGGAGCCTGAAGAATGAAGGATCTGCTGGGACAGATGGACAAATGGCGGGAAATTATTTTGGATAACTTTCTTCTAATTTGGTTTCGTCCGCCCAGAGGTAAGGTGGATCAAACCTTGTTTACCAAAATTTTGAATAAGGACCTCATTGTAGTTCAGGTATATGTAGAAGACATAGTATTTGGCTCAACATGCACTGAACTATGCAATGAATTTACTCAAGCAATGTCTAATGAGTTTGGTCGGTGAATTGAAGTACTTTCTTGGTCTACAGGTTCAGCAGTTGGAGGATGGATGCTTTATTAACCGGACCAAGTACACATTGGAAATCCTCAAGAGGTTTAGCATGGATAAGTTGAAGCACATCTCAACTCCAAGAGATTCCCTCTGGTCACCCCTGACCTCCCCCACTTCGTAAGGAGTGGAGAACTTCAACTTCTGGTGGTAAGACAAAGGCAATCCTTGATGGTTGAACAAGAGATCTAGAGGGGGGTGAATAGATCTACCCTAAATTACAGATCACTCTAGCAGTTCAACTTTTAATGCGAAAATAGAAAACACTGCTATGATTCTAAATGGTATGAAATAATAACAAGAGATCTAAAGAACAGTTTATCAACAATTAAGAACCCTAGATGAACAGATCATTAAAAGAGTAGGTAATCAGTATGTAAAAGACTTCACCAATTTTCATTCAAGAGAAGATAAGACACCAACCATCAAGTACGAGGCAGAAGTATGATCTAGGATTCCTCACGCAAAGTATGACATTCTAGATTGGCTTAACCAAACCTTCCTGCCATACCTTTATATACTTGATATGGAAGGTACTTATAATTCGTTTAGATTATAGTAATATTGAAATCAAATGCTGACTGTAATATGACAGATAGAAGGGCATCCAAGCAAGCATTAAGCAATCCTATGCATTCATCTAAATTAAGCAATAAGGAACCAATCACACATGACAGAATGATTTTTAGGTGGTTTGATCTTGAGCTCAAGATCTACGTCCACCCCTTACTCAATTGAGTAAGGATTCCGCTGCCAAACAGCTTGAAACTGCTGATCCACAATTTTGGGGATAAGATCCCTACAACTGCTGATCCACAGCTTTGGGGAACATGTCCCAGACTGCTGAGCTTCACAGCTTGCTAAGTGAGGATCACACCTCGTCGTTGAGCACTACAACTTACTGACCACTGATACACAGCTTATGAACAGTTTCAAAAACAAACAAAAAAGGAATTCAAAGAAATGTCAATGAAAGAAAAATAATGTAGCTCGCTATGGAGCAATTTGACTCTGGATCTGATCCAGGAGTCAAGACAACAAGTCTCCCTCACTATCTCACTTCTTACTCAGACAAACTTCTCGAACTTACGACACTCTATTTTTCTCTCTTCACTCTTTCAACAAGCTCTTTCTCCTGATCCCCTCTCTAACTCTTCTCTCTCAGAATCTAACTCTTCTCAGCCTCTCTGAACTTTTTTGCTCTTCTACTCTTCTTCTTCTACTTTGTGTGTTCCGTGACTTTAATTTGAGTGCTCGATCCTTTTATATAATGGAGATCGTCAATCTGTGGTCCCATAGGAATTTCAAATTTGGGCGCGTGGAGGACACACTCCAGCCCATGTTTTTATTCCATAAAGCACTTCGAGAGACCATGTGTCAGAGGTGGAGGTTGTGATGATCCACGTGGCAGAATATCAGTTCTGCTCACTGCCTTGGATCACATGCCTTTAATCTAGATCTTTAAGTTCCACGTGACATTGATTGCAGACTACCTTTATGCTGCCTAGGTGTTGGATCATGTGATTGGGCTGAATCTTCCTTTTTCTACTCAAAATAAAATCCAAGATTTATTAGTTTAATAAAGCATGTAACAAATGAGCAATTTTAGATACTTTATGAGATCATGCAATTTCTCTAAATGAAAGCTCAAACACTCTTCAAGTGTATCGATCTTACCTTATGATCAATGCGCAGTGTGCATCGACCTTGGACTCTACATGTGCACAGACTTTACATGTGCACAGACCTCGGACTATGCATGTGCACAGACCTCAGACTATGCATGTGCACAGACCTATATGTGCTCAGACTCTAAATGCTGCATGTGCACAGACCTTGTAACGCATGTTAAGAAATGTGCATCGACCTTGCCTTACACCAGATGCAATGTGCATCGACCTTGCTTTACGCCAAATGGAATGTGCATCGATCTTGCTTTATGCAAGATGCAATCTGCATCAACCTTACTTTATGCCAAATGCAATGTGTATCAACCTGATATACAACTGCTGAAGATATGCACCGACCTTTGTGATTTCAGGCGAAAACATGTGGTGACCTTATATGAATTAAGACATGTACGTGCACTAACGTAGCATATGTAGAATGAGAATGTGCACTGACCTGTTGGACTTAAACCTAAAATGTGCATGGACCTTACAGGCGTAATGCAGAAAGGTGCACTGACCTTTATATGCAATAGTGTGAATATGCACCAACCTTTTCATGATAAAACATTGATTCTGACTAAAGTAAAGGCATTAAAGTAACAGTGTTGCCATAGTCAAAATAAAGTCAACACATTGTTGACAACATTAAAACTAAACATCTAATCATCAAAATCAGATATCAAATCCAGAGGAGACACAACATTCTCTCCCTTTTTAATGATGAAACAATAACGTTTAGGCCAACAAATCATCAATGAAGCATATAATGCCACAAAAATAAAATTCAAATAACATAATTTAGCATTTCAGCTACTACACGGTCTAATTAGAGACTGCCCAAGTATATAAACGGTCCTCATAGGGCTGTGAGGGCATTGCTAGTTGGGATCACATAGTGGCATTAGCACGGCCTAGTGTAAGACCGCTCGGTGACATGAACGGTCATAAGTAGACCGCTTTATGGGAGTTGCATTGCCACAAATACACGGTCTGACTATAGACCGTCCAATATATAAACGGTCCATCGATGGACCGTGTACAGTCTGTCGATTTCAAAAAATAAAACCGACCTCCCCATCTCCCTCCTCCATAACCGACGGAGGAGACCTTCCACTCCCTAACTCCACCACCGTCACCTTCTCTTCTCCTCATCTCCCATTCTCTCATCCTTGCTCACACACTCTCCCCCACTGCCTTCCCTCGTCTATGCGCTTCAAGCACCAGGCGCGAAGGATGGCTGGAGAAGACACGATGCCACCACCGTCGCCACCGGTGACCACCATGGGTGGGATGGTGCCGTCGCCGTTGAACCTACCGGAGACCGCCATGGCTGAAGGAGGGGCACCACCACCGCCAGCTACCAAGGGGGAGACAACCATGGTAGCCACCGGAGCGGCTGAGGAAAGACAAGCACCGCTGGAGGTGGCGGTGCCGATGGTGGATAAGTCTGTGAAGACCTCTGTGGTAGGTCGCCAAAGCCCTCTCCCTATTTCCATTTTAGCATGCATGTAACCCTAGGGAGTAAAAGAGGGGTACACCACCCCTGTAAGACCGGTCAGGAGGCCTTACGGGCCCTCGCCACCAGAGGGATAGGGGTTGATCATCGTCGGGGAAGGTGAGTGAAACACGGTCCCACAGCGATCGCATTAAATAACTTCACGGTTCATATAGAACCGTCTAGGTGTAGAATGACACAAGGGTGGCCATTCAAGGGTATATGAATAGATGGGTTACTGGGGAGGAACACGGTCTGAGGATGACCATGGAACTTAGAACAGTCAAGATCTGACCGTTCGAAATATGAACTGTTAAAAATAGAACGGTCTCCATCAGGCCATCAATGGGTACACGATCGGAGGAATAACTGTATAAATCTAGATCAGCAGCAGCTTGAGGGAGATGTCACATAGTCAGATGGGGACCGTCGGGATCATAAATGGTCAAGGAGCTGCCGTGTCCAAATAGGCACATGATGAATTGAACGGTCCCTAGTGGGCCGTCTAGATGAGTGAACGGTCCTCAACGGACCGTCCACTAAATAGGACGGTTAGTGGATGACCGTGGACCTGGATCAATGAAGAGGCCATTTTTTGAAACATAGATGGCCAGTAACGCACCGTTTTGGGAATGTAAATGGCCCAATGGGAACCATTACCTTGAAAGAGTGCATTTTTTGAATGCAATGCATGACTTATTATGAGATGTATGATTAATGCAAATGGTTAAAATGCATGCAGGGAAAGCGTAGGACCCAGATCTCCTGGCTCCAGGTCCAGGCAGTGTACCTCGCACTGTCGGACTTCCAGAGGGAGTGCTTGGCGGCGATGGGCTTTGGCAAGTTCCTCGGAGCGATGGTGACGCGGCTCGACACAGTGCTGCTCTATGCCCTGCATGACCATTGGGATCTGGTGAGCCACACGTTTCTCTTTCCGTGGGGCCACATTGTCCCGATGTTAGAGGACATGGCGCGCATCACCGGATTGTGCATGCATGGGGCACCAGTTAGCGGGAGGACCTTCCCCAACTACTGGGAGCTAGCCTAGAGGTTGTTGGGCTTGGAGCTGCTGCGACCAGAGTGATAATCGACTACACTAACGAGGGTGAGGCTACAGGAGAGTCTCAACCTGAGAGGAGCGGGGATCACAATAGGGGAGCTACCGGAGCAGCACTTGCAGCGGCTCGCGGGTCGGGCATGACCACGGGTGGTAGTCGAGCCGGGATCGGAGGCGAAGGTAGTCCTGAGGAGGTTTCTGATGCTCTTCTTCGGGAGGCTTCTCTTCGCTACCCGAGCAGACGTCGTTAGCTGCCAGTTCCTTCCACTACTCAAGGAGTTCGACTGCGTTGGCGAGTACACCTGGGGAGCGACAGTCCTTGCCTTCCTCTTTGACACGCTGAGCTCGACCAGTCGACGGATGATGCTCGGTAGGTTCTCTCCTTTGCTCCAGGTACAACTTGCTTCCTAAATGATTATGCAATTGCTATATGAATTCTATATGCTGACATTTAATGAAATGCGATGCAGGTGTGTTCCATTATCAACTAGGATGCATCGTACAGTACATTGGTTTATGGTGGCTGAGACCACCAATGCATCGGAATGGGGCATGGTTACACCCTCCAAGTCATCCTCGGAGAAGATAATGTGGTCTCCTAGATGGTCTAGGGTGGGGGTTCCTCACCGGGTGTCATCGTCGTGGTTGGTGGCACTAACCGTTGTCGCGTACCACCACCTCTTGCTCGCACTATCCCCCCTGCCGTCGGCCCCCTAGAGATCATCATAATCCCCTTGATGTTGGGCCGATTGTCTATAGCCAGGGGTGTCTTCTGCCGCCGCTCCACAGCCTTGGCGAGGAACTTGTTGAGGAGTCCTCTCTGAACGAGGTCCTTGATGGCGTCCCTCAGGTTGATGCACTCGACGGTGTCATGGCCGTGGTCGCGATGGTTGTGGCAGTATTTCTTCTTGTTCCTCGTGCTCGGGTCTGACTTCATCCGAGGAGGTCATTTAAGGAATGGTTCCTCATGGATTTCCATCCGGATCTGATCAGGAGGAGCTGTTAGAGGCGTGTAGTGGTGGTAAGCACCTCTTTCCCTTTTAGAGCGGTCACAGTGGTCCCCGTCGTGCCACTCGTGCTTGCTCCTACCCTCTCGAGGAGGATCTACAGATCTTTTACGGTCAGACCTTTCGATCCTAGCTGTGCAACCTAGGGCCGCTGTATTCTCATCACAGCGAGTGTGCTTCTTTGCCTGGGCGAGGAGATCGGGAAGGGTCGCTGGGGCCTCGACCCCAAGGTCAAGCCGAAGGATGTGGTCGTGCGTACCTTGGGTGAGGGTTGTGGTGGCGATGCTAATGTCGAGGTGTGGGATCCACAGCGCCTCTGCGCGGAAGTGGGAGACAAAGTCCCACAATGCTTCCTCCTTGCCCGGCTTAAGGGCGAGCAGGGTGACTGCCGACTTAGCTACCTTTCGACAGCAAACAAAGTTCTCCTTAAACAACTTCTTGAGCTGCTGAAAGGAGGAGATGGTCCCGACTGGTAGGGATTCAAACCATGCCCGGGCGTTCTCCCGAAGGGTTGTGACGAACGCCAAGCACTTCACTGTGTCCGAGGCCCGGTGGAACACCAGGTGGGACTCGAAGCTGTGCATATGATCGACCGGGTCGGTAGTGCCGTCGTTGTAGGTGAACGACGGTAGCTGAAGCTTGGGCAGAATGGGGGCTTCCATTATTTCCCTGCAAAAGGGAGCATGGAAGTCCAGATCGTCGTCGATTAGGCCGCGATTCTTCGCGGCCAGGAGAACGTCATCCAGATAACGGACTTTGTTCTCTGTCTCCTCGAAATGTTAGAGCCGGCGATCCATCTCTGAGTTGGAGTGGAGCGGGCTGCGTGCCCTCGGTGCAGGAATGTTGCGGGACCGCAGGGTCCTTGTGGCCGAGGAGCGGGAGGCCTCCCGCCCCCGACAGAGGTTCTCCCCAGCATGACCCTTCCCGTCCTCCCGTTGTCCGGGCAAGACGCAGTGAGGGTTGGCTCACTCTTCCTTGAGCTCTTGGCAGAGTTCTATCAAGGCCCGGAGTTGTAGTCGTATCTCGTCGATGTCGCCTGGGGTGACCTCCTGTCGGGGGTGAGCGGAGGAGGCCTCCTGAGACCCCCAACGGGAGTTGGCTCCCTGATGGTATCCACGCCCCCGGTGGCCGGCATTACAAAGGCTTCCACGGGACGCCATGGCTTCTTGCTCTGTTTCCCATAGACGGTGCCAAGAAGTGTAGCGACAGGAAAATGGATCTTAGACCACGTACCACCTTCTCTATTTATTTGTTGGGAAAACTATCTCACGCCTGTGAAGGCCTGCAAATACCAGAAACCAAAGAGACGTCAGAAGGAGCCCAGGGTGCTACCCTAGGGGACAACGCTCCGATCCTTAAGTCAGTGACCGGAAAAAAAATGCAGAGGAGAGCAAAGAAGGAGAGAGAGAGAGATCGCCGTGGTCCCCGACGGGCCCATAGATGGCTTTCGGATGAGTGCTCGCCGCTCCCGGTGGACACCCGGTGAGTGTTCGCCGGGTGGTAATATGATGTCTCGGACCCTTTCGGATCCCTGTTCTCGGGTCCCAGATCTATTTTTTCGAAGCGTCTGACTCTGTCGTGTCCAAAATTACGTTTTGAACATCTTTCGTGTTTGGATCGGTGCGATCCGGAGTCGTTTCGGAGGCCCGGAGGCGTTCCGCGATTTTTTCCGCTTGATTTTTCAATTTTCGACCCGATTTTTCACAAATCTTTCGGCACGCCGTTGCGGGCGAACGTGGTCATTCACCCGGGCGTGAGTGGTACCGTTGCGATCGTTATGGAGCTTATCGACCTCTTCTTTCATCTTTAGTGCCATGTTGGGGTGAAAACGTCATAACCGTTGCTTGACCGGGACGGACCCTGGCTTCAGTGTTAATCGATGTTCAACAAGTGAAGGGTCCAATCCTGTTATATCTTCGTAACTCCACGCAAACGTGTCCTTATATTCTTGAAGAACTTGAATGAGCGCCTCATCTTTAGAGGGCTGCAAGCTTTTACTGATGAGGACAATTCTAGGGTTTTCCTCAGTATCCAGATTGATTTCTTTGGTAGGTTCCTCTACTGAGGTTGACGGCTCATCGAATCTTCTCATACCACTAGTAAAAGCGTCAGCCTCATCCTCATATTCTTCATACTCTTCATCCCCCTCTTCGACCGGGTCTTCATCGTTCATAATTTCATAGACACCGAACCCTTTGTCGAAACTACTCACATCCTCACACTCTAGGCCCGGCAAGAGTATCAGATTTTCTATGAACTCAGGGATGGCTAAACATGCCTGACATCTCCTAGCTAGCTCTCTTAAGAACCTATGGGGAATCTTCCTACCCTTGGCCTTCCTAGTAGCAATTGGCCCTGGACTCTTAATATTAGAAGAGGAAGAAGAACAACTAGCATGATTAGCTGACTCAGACTGAAAAGGAAAATGTGAGGAAAGGGAGGAAGAGGATACATGAGGTGGTACAGAAGAGGTTCCCTCATCGGAGGGATAGAAGAGGTCCACTAACAAACCTTGAATGAGCGGCCCTTGGTTCGGGGCACACTCAGCAAGAAGATAGGAGGTCTCCTCGATAGAGATGAGGGAGGCAGATTGGGGAGTTGGAAAATTGGCATTTTTTTTCGTTTTCAGTTATCGTGAAACAATGAAGTGGAGGAGTAGATGATGATGGTGTAGAAATGGAAAGCTTGGAGATTTCTTGGATCGAAGGTTCATCGATGGATTGCCCCTAAGGGAAAGTGATAGTGAGTTGAGAAAATTGCTCAATGAGCGAAGGGAGAATTGATGGAGTTTGAAGAAACTTTGGAGATAGAGAAATCAAGACAGCAGGTGGTCTGAGAATTTTATTAAAGAACTTGAAACATATGATAGAAACCATGGAAGGGTGAATGGAATTGAGGGAAAAGAGGCCGGCCCATAGCCTGTCAATGGTAAAACCTTCCTCGAATGGTATGTCCGGCTCCCCTGTATCAGTATAATCACTCAACATCTGCCTTTGGTCAGTGATGATTGCCAATTTTTCTATTAACTCATGAATCAGTGGTGGCCATTCTGGATCAGTGGGCATAAATAGCTGACTCAGCGCGACAGTAATGTCATTCATATCAAACCATCGATACCAGTCACACTCTGGATCATCCATTTTTCTTCTTTTAAAATACCTTAAAGATTCCAGGGCCTTATAAGTGACTAGTGGCACTAAATGATGAGCGAATTGGCATGAATGCACATCTTGGTGATCCAGCTATGAAGTAATCATTGTAGTCTGCTCGTCAGCTTGTTGAGTGGGCCCCTTCACAAAATGAGTGAACAAGGACCATGTGAGCGGCCGTCTATCTGTCTTGAGGGTAGAAGTCATAGCTGCCTGCGGCTCTTTACTATTTTCATCAAAGTCTTCCTTGCTCAGCTCCTTGTACCCCAGGCCACGTCGAGAAATTGACTTGCACTTCTTAATGGGGTTTACTCTGCCCTGGAGGTTAACACCTAAACCCTTGCCGGATCTATATCCCATTCTCATCATTATGTTCCAACCTGGGGTATCTATCATACTTTTGTTCTTCTTCCCCTTTGAAGGTAGGGATGGTATTGGTGCTGAAGCTGATGAAAGCTGCGGTCTTAACAAGTCTTGCTACGGATCGACAATATCCAAAACTGATAATAAGGGTCTGTTAGCCGGCCATATGGAGGGCATTGAAGTTGCAGAGTGTATATCAACTGATGGCAGAATGGGCATACTAGTGACTTTGATGATGTGCCCTTTATGTGGGAACTTCAATCACTGATGATTTGTAGAGGGTACGGAATCCAGCTCTTGAATGTATGGACGGCCCAAAATGCCATTAAAAGTGGGGTCCATGTCTAGAATTTAAAAATCTGCCGTGACAAACACGGGAGCTAGTCTGACTTTTAAAGTGATCATGCCCAAGGGTGGCTTCTTTGTGTTATCATAGGTAGTGACTGTAATGATAGACGACCGAATCTAACGGTCCAGAATGCCACACATTTTTAAAGTGCTGGGAGGCAGCACATTAATGGATGCTCCAGTATCTACCAAACACTGTTTAATGGCCACTCTATTGATATCCGCTTCCCTCGCTAAGGGACGTGTCCGAGCTTGCCTAGAGTCCTAGGTCGTCTCGCGGGTCCGTCCCGCATCAAATCCACTTTCATCTTACAGGGGATGTTATGCCTACATCGGAGCCAGAGGTTACCCCTATCGTCCCTCCAGCACTTCGTGTGACCCCATGCATAGTGCTAAGGGTGATGAAATCTGTGCGCATTCACCAAGTGGAGGAGCATAAGGTGGTGCCCAAGCAGGACCTTCCAAGGGAGACTGCATGAGCGACTACTCTAGAAGAATCATCATCAATCGAAAAGGTTGAATATGGTTATTTGTCGGACACTGAGTCCCCTGGAAAGGAGGAATTTCGGTGGCAAGTAGTGGCCATTCCAATTGGGAGGCAAGAGAGCTCCGGAGCTGTTGAAGTATCTCCCAGCTCGCCAGACATAGAGAGCACCTTATGCGAGGCTGGGCTTTTTGATGAAGACATTCCCATATCGATGCCACCTCCCACCATTTCTTCTACCACCCACGACATGGTCATGCTTGAGCTGGATGTGAGTATTGTCATGCCTGTTGTTTGTTCAGCCATTGACGGCCTAGTATTGACTGTTGGATTTCTCTCATATGAATAGATGCTATCACTTCAGGGGAGGTTCCTTCCCTTCTGCTTTTAACGCCAGCCACCGAGGCTCTAGCTTTCCTGTGTTCGATACCAGATGGCATCAGTCATGATGATGCCAAGAGGGGCCCCGATGCTCATCTTAGGGCCAATAGTTTTTATGGTGCCTTTAGTGCTGCATCCCTTGCCCCGAGGTTTAGATATGCCATTGGATGCTTAAATATTCATGGATGTCCTGGAGCGGGTTCTATCATCGCCTCTATC
Organism: Amorphophallus titanum; assembly: GCA_024336825.1. Lineage (NCBI taxonomy): Eukaryota > Viridiplantae > Streptophyta > Magnoliopsida > Alismatales > Araceae > Amorphophallus > Amorphophallus titanum. The sequence continues at coordinate 2,504,056 of JANBPO010000598.1, read as the reverse complement.
TTGCGAAGCACCCATGGAAGTAAGCCAGTCGGGAGAAGCTCCAACCTCTACCTTCATGACCACCTCCCCTTCCATTGAAGTTTCTACCCCAGCTTTAATAGAGCTTGAAATGGCACCCAGCTCGACCTCGACAGCTATGGTTGTGCATGATGCCCCTTCAGAAGTTGAGCTAGCAAGCAGTATCATTCCAGCTCTTCCGTCTTCTTTGGCCGCAATTGACGCCAATCTTTGGGCCACCATGGATAGCACTATTGAGCTTGTCTTTCCTTTAGTGCCCTCAATCGGTCTTACTACCTCAGATCTCCTAGTGAGGCAGAATCTAGCCTTACTAGAGTCGATGGTGTCTTCTGACCCACGACTTACATATTAGGGTTTGAAGGCACTGGTAGAAAAGATTACGAAGCTACTACAGATGATGGGTTGTCCCCTAGAGGAGTGGTCACGTCATGTCATATTACTTCTGAAATATGTAAATTGTCACGAATTCCTTGGGAATCAACTCCCCAATCATCTCGCAGCCATTCACTTGCAAGAGAATGAGTATCGGGAGGCTTTAAAGCCCTGGGAAGCCGAGTTAGCATGGCATCAGGAAGCCATAGAGGATCATAACAGTTGTGCCACCTTTCTGGCCAACAAGGTTGAAGAGCTTGAGGCCGAGCTTGCCTCAGCCCGGGCCGAACTTGAGGATGTTAAGGCAGCACAAGCCAAACACTTCGAGAGCCTTTTCATAGCTGAGGGGGAGGTGGCGTCCCTGAGATCAGAGCTAGACCATCTTTGGGAGCAGGAAAGACAACTAATTGAAATGATGAGCTTTCCCTTTGTAGGAATCCTGCCACCCAAGGAGATCTTCCATGGGATGAGCTGAAGGTTTGGCCTCTCTTGTGTATCTCCCTTTTTTTCCTTCTCTATCATTTATCACCATCATTTTTTGTCTTTATTGTTGTTGTTCATTGTTTGTTTTTTTTATTTTTGTATGACAGGGGTATGCCCTAAAGCACATGCATTGAAAATTCTGTAAGAGATCGAACATCATATTTCATACCCCCTAGGTGCACTTTGTTTGTAATTAAAATTTTATTTGTAGCCCTTGGAATGCGATGGTAGAGAATGACTTCCATTAGGCAACTTATTAAAAGGGATTTATTTTTACTAAGTGGAGAGACCCGAGTGAGAATACAAGAGAGCGCTCATCCTTTCAAAGAGGACAAGGGAATCGCTCCACCATAGTAAGCACTCGGGCCATCAGGTAGTTCATAAAATAACCAGCCTGTTCGTAGAACAAGGCTGAGAAGTGATAGGGTGGTTGACGAAGGTGAGAGGCCTAATGTCAATGTCCACAAAATGTGTTAATCAGCCCAGATGAACTAGAGGGGTTTAATTGTCAGCATGGGTTCAATGCCAAAGCAAGGTAGGAGGGTTTTATGCATTGACTTAGATGGTGTTGCGTAGCCCCCACACCCCCTCTAGCCACGTTCACCCAGCTCCAGCCCCTTCCCCCCTGCCATATGGTCGCATACTCCCCACCATCACACCCATCTTCTTCAACCTACAATCTCAGCTCACAGGCAGCAAGCAAGGGTCCTGGAAGCAGCATCATCTCCAATCCTTCCCTGAGCTTTCTGGTGGAAAGTCATATACCACTGGAAAGGCCGTCCAGAGAGCTTTCCAGGCGTGGTGTTTCGTCATCATCCAAGCACTGAGCTGTCCGTGAGAGCTATCCTTCCTCGACTGCATAGGACTACCCCGGCAGAGAACCAGAGCCCTAGCTGAAGTGAGACCACGGCCACTCCCTTGCAGATCTGGGCATGAAACTTGGCTATGGTGATCTTCCCCAAGCCCTCTGTCAACCCCAAGAAGTAGAGAAATTTTTGGAGCTCAGAGTCAAGAGTCCCATATTTTCTCCCCTAGGTGCTCAAGGTCAGTTCCCTAAAGCCTGGTCCGATATCCTTCCACTGATCCAATCATCATGGTCAGCTCTGACCTTCAACGATGGCCTCGTTGGTCCCCCCTCGAAGAAGACTCGACCACGATTGCAGTGGTTCCAGTCCCGCATCATTCAGATCTCAAGAGCATCCGTGGTGGCCTCACCTTCCAGCAGAAGCGACCCAGAAGCTGTCAGGTTCAGAGTCAAGCAGCCTTAATCACGACCCTGCCCCATCTGTCATCATCCACGAGAAAATCTCCAAAATTCTGACATCTTCCTGGGCCAACCCAGGAGGTTTTGGCGCTTGTTTTGTCACCAACGGAGTTCAAGAGAGTCCGTGGCAGCGCCGATAGTGACTGACTATCACGTTGTCCAGAGAGCTAGCAGAACCGACAATCATCATCCTTTAGGCTCCTAGCTAGTTTTCCCCACCCCGCCTGGCCGGCTTATAGCCCCTCCCTATTGGAGGCAGTGTTTGATTGTAACACTTGAATTCCCCTCCCCTTGTTCAACCCCTCTGCGAGGGAGTAGTGCATGTATTAGTAGGTCATCGAGTGAAGCATCATCAGCGTGGCATGCGGGTAGTCACGTTTCCCTGCTCACCTTCATCTCTGGTCGGGATCGGTGTTTTCATGCCGATCAAGTGAGCCCCTGACCACACTTCTCTGCTGGTTCACTCTTTGCTTAGCTTAGTATTGCTGCTAGTGGATCGTCGGCCGGAGAGTTGAGTGCTCGATCTTGAATTTAATAACACGAGTGACCACCGTAGAGTGAGGTGAGAGCTCCCAACATCCCATGCCCTTGGCGTGTTGGCCGCCCATCGAATTGGGCATCCCTAGTCCATTGGCGTCCATCCCAAGCTAGCCATACCCCTGGAACAGTGAGGTCCCACCTCGGGCCCTTCCCACCATCATTGGTTTGCCTATGAGCAACCTTGAACGCTACACGAATCGGTCCGCTAGAGTGAGTCCGCCGCTCAAGGTTGATTGCTTGCAAGTCTAGGTCCAAGGTGCATCGGTCTAGTGGCTATCACCCCCAAGGTGATGTCACATCACAACCTTAGCTACAAAAATATCTAATTTAATAGTAATTAATTTTCTCAATTATTACCATTTACCTTATTTAATTAATTCTTGGGGTGCTACAGAGAGAGAGCGCAAGAGGTGGGGAGGGGGGGTGGACGATCGCATGGGGCCTGGGAGTTGGTCGGGCATGCTGGAAGGGCTACCGGCATGCTCGGAGGGGGGGGTCACACTTGTGATCAGAGGGGGCCGTGCTCGAAACCTCGATCGGTAGGGGGTCTTGCGACAGTTGATGGCGCTGCAGGTGGTGACTGGAAGGGACACGGCGGTGGCGACGCCAGGGACGGGGAGGGATGTCACTGGTGAGGATCGATTGGGCAGACCTCCTGGAGATAGAGGTGGCATGCTGCTTTGCTGCGCGAAGGGTGAATGCCAACCGCTTCAAAGGCCCCTCCCATTGTGGAGCTCGTTGTTGCTGGAGCCAGCGATGGTGGCTACGGGTTGAGGACGGTGAGCATAGGGGGGGCTGGTGCTGAGCTGGTTTGCAGGGGCCCTCCTTGTAGTTATAGGTGAAGGGGTAGGGAAGGGGGAGGTGGGCAGGTCGGAGCCATGGAGGGCAGGGTAGTGCAGCGGTGGCCATCTCCAAGCAGAGGGGTTTGGAGGTGAAGTGGGATTCCATGCAGAGGGATCTGGCGGCCTTCTCCATGAGGTGGCCATCTCCATGTAGAGGGCCAGGGGTGGGGAGTAGGGAGAGGGTGAGGTGGAGCAGTGGGGTTGCGGACGGTAGGGGAGAGAAGAAGAGGGAGGATATATTCCAGGGCAGATTCATCGCCCCTCTGCCTAGTTTCATATAGTTTGGCTACCGTCACCTCCCTTTCGGTGATGTGGAACCTTTCTTTGAATTTTCTTTGCAGGTTTGGCCAATCAATGATAGACCCGAGCTGCAAGCTCGAGTACCACTCAAAGGTAAGCCCTGTCAATGTGGACCCGAAGAATTTTAGCAGGTAGGACCTGTCGGCCACCAAGTCACCCATCACATTGGTGTAGTAGGCAATGTGCTCGCATGGAGACCCTTGCACGTTGAATTTTTGGAACTTCGGATGCTTAGTAATGCCAAGGGGCAGCCTCTTGGCAGCATGATGGGGCAGGTATGGCACCCTGTAGACATCAAATGAGGCGGAGTCACCATCGCTCCTCTCTGTCAGCCTCATTTCTATCATCTGCTCGACCATGAGTTTGTTCATCACCGCCGGGTCAACCGGGTTTGGATAGAAGTGAGCTTGTTGCATATGCAGCGTTGTCAACACGGCCGCGTGGGGTGTGGCAGGATCCCCTTGAAATTGGAGGACTGGAGATTGCGGCACTGCCGTAATTTGCTGTTGCAGGGGAGGAATGCCCCCAGTGTAGTTGTGCACCGGATGTGGAGCGATTGCCTACGGAGAGACTTCAAATGTCTGGCCGCTGCCCCCTGATGTCCCAGGGGGGACTTCAAGCTGCCGGGGAACAGAGGTGTGAGTGTCCCTCTCGCTCAGCTGCTTCTTCAATGCTTTAATTTCTTGTCGATAGCTCTACAGCAACATCAACAAGGCCGGATCATTGGTAGAAGGGATGGGGAGGCTTCCTCGCCCCTCAGATGATGTCTCTACGGTCGAGGTGGATGGCATTCCACTGTCATCTTCAGTTGTGATCACATTGGTAGTTAGGCAGTAGGTGCCTCCTTTGGATTTGTTGCCCCTACAAGTGTCTGCAATGCCTCCCTGGCAGCCTTTCCTCTTCTTGTGATAGGGCCGGGCCTCTCGGTAATCCGGGCAACTTCTTCGGGTTCTTCAGGCAGGGCCCCCTAATGGCTGGTCGCTCCGACCACATTACAAGTATAGTGATGCGGAACGAGCGCGCACATGGGAGCATCGACAACGACTTTCAATGCAAACCTATTAGTACCGCATTTTGACACTACACTCCATGGAGGGAGGGGATCGTGGGGATGGGAATAATTAATACAAAATTATCCTCACGTAGGAGGGGGGGAGCAAGGGGAAGGGAGATGGGCCTGCTGCCCTGTGTCTGTCATGCAGGACAGAACCGAGGTGCTCTGACTGGTACGCCACGTACAGAGATCAGAAGGGGTTGCCGTCAGTGCTCAGATGAATCCTGGGAAGTGCAGAGGCACCCCTGAAAATTTGGCACCGTTCTGAGGTCCCCGGAAGGCGGGGTAGGTTGTGGACGACGACCTGCGCGAATCTGCCTCGCAGGACAGACCTACACAGTCTGCTCGCAACAGCCGGTGTGCTCTCCACAGAACTCAGAACGAAGCGAGACCTGTGGGGGTGGATGGCAGACAGGACGTTCTACTTACCCTCAAAAAATGAGCACCAACGGAGTACCAAGCTGGGCGTGGTTGGCACTTTTGTGGGGCTCTGGTTTCTGGGTAAATATCTAGACACAGTTGGGTTGTGCAGGGTGGCACAGGAAGCACCGAATGCGGAATGTGATGAAACCACTTGGAGTGGTTTCAGGACATCTATAGGTCTGACTCCGATAAAGTAGACTCGGCCTGAAAACCAGCAGAGGAAGGTGTGGCATGATCGGCAAGCCTACTGCACACTCTGGGTGGACTGGTTCGCACCAGCTTTATGCAGTTGCGGGAGAGTGGATGCCACGGGCCGTGCTGACATTGGAATGGGACAAGACCACCTCTGGAACGTAGAGGGCTTTGGGAAGAAGAAACTCTCTGAAGAGAGTTTGGGCTGAATCACGTCGTGGAAGGCAGTGCAGCCTCTTCCAAACAGTCCTCAGATTCTGGTTCGAATCTGATGCAGCCGCACAAGAATGGGCGACGCGATCAGTGTCAAAGCCAGAACAGGGCGGGACCACTTCTGGAGCGAAGAAAACTCGAAGTTGCACGACTTATCTGAAAAGTGTTTGCACTGGTTCATGCCGTAAGTGGGCGTGATGGGGCCTACAAATCTGGCCTCAGGATCTGTCCTGAATCCGCAGGTAGCAGAGCCGAGGAAGCTTCACCGCATGGACAAGGATGACGACGTGGAAACCTCCGGGCGGTTGTGGACGAACCTGAGAGATGGAGGATGTGGGGGGGTGCAGTGGGAAGGGGGAAGAGTTTTGAAATAAAAGTACTTTGGAGTTTATGATGAATAAAGGACTTGGTTATCTTTATTTATGTGCTCTCTGCCTATGTATGTCGAATACACTTACGCTCTGATTGACATGATTGAATATAACTCGTCACGTCTCCGAGTTCCTTCTGTGCTCGGGGCATGACAAGTTCATGCTAGGTCAGTCGGGGCCCATCAGGCTAGTCCGGAGATGAAAATTGAGATAAAGAAATTAGGCTACTATTGACCCACTATATTTGATTACTGCAACAAGTTTGCTAAGTCATGCAAGAAATGCCAGGAGCACACCACCGTGCCCAGGAAGCCACCAGTGCCGCTACACCCCCACTATCCCAAGTTGGCCATTTGCCCAATGGGGCACGGATGTAGTGGGACCTCTCCCAACATCCTCATCGAGGTGCAAATATATTTTAGCAGCCACAGAGTACTTCTCCAGATAGGTGGAGGCCGTGGCACTAAGAGAAGTGACAGGAGAGCTGGTCGCCAGGTTCTTTCTTCAGAACATAATATTCCGATTCAAGGTCCCCAACTGAATTATTTCTCACAACGGCAGCCATTTCAGAAATCAGAAGGTGTATAGGCTGGCTGACAAGTATAAAATTGATTGGAGGACATCAACCCCCTACAATCCACAGGCCAACGGACTTGCACAGGCATTCAACAAGACCCTCTGCACCCTGCTGGCCAAAACTGTCAACTCTAGCAAGAGAGACTAGGAAGAGCAAATGTACGAAATATTATGGGCTTATCGTACAGTCTACAAAACTCCAATCGACTATTCGCCATTCTCCCGGGCATACAGGTCAGAGGCGGTGGTCCCGATAGAGCTGGAAGTGTCGTTATGGCAAGCCTCTATACAACACAGCTTAACAAATGACGAACAGACAAACATAGAAAGAAGACTGGAGGAGCTTGCTGAGCTCGAAGGAAAATGCCTCCAGGTGCAACAGAACATCCAACTGTACCAAGCTTGCATAGCCCATGCTTTCGATAAGCTGGTCAAGGAGTAAGAATTCAAGAAAGGTGACCTGGTCATGGTCAAAAGAAGAGAAGTAATGGCCTCCAACCCAAAAAGGAAGTTGGTTAAAAATTGGGTGGGACCTTATGTTGTCCACTGAGTCTATGAGGGTGGTGCCAATGTTCTCGTAGACCACAAGGGGATTGTTCAATTCTCCCCTCTCAATGGGAAACACTTGAAGCGGTATCATGCAGCTTTGTCGATGTTCGAAGAATGACTTAAATGTAACTTGGTCTAGTGGCACTCTGCCTTGGCTAAGCTCTCCAAAATATACATACCCAGCTCAAACCAATCCCGAGACCGTTGGCCTGTGATTGCAGAAGCCTCCCTAATATATACCAATCCCATGGTTCCTTGAGAACCCTACATAGTCCCACTGGGCTACCCATTTACACCCATCACCATGTTGGATCTTATGTCCATATTGGTGCATAAACCATTCCCTTTGTGCTGGCGTTATCCCCGCGCCTGCGAATATACATTTTTTTGGCGCAAGGCTTCGTTCCCTAGCCAATATTTACACATTATCACCATCGTGGACCTTACATCTGAATTTGCGTAAAAACTCTCTCCTTTGCGTTGGCATCATCCTCTTGCCAATGAATAAACCTTTTCTGGTGCAAGGCTTCGTGCCCTAGCCGATATCTACACATTATCGCCATTGCGGACCTTACGTCGGAATCGGTGCATAAACTCTTTCCCTTGCGTTGACTCCTTCTTGCCAATGAACATACCTTTTCCGGTGCAAGGCTTCATGCCCTAGCTGATATTTACACATCATCGTCACTACTGACCTTACGTCCAAAGTGGCACATAAACTCTCTCCTTTGCATTGGCATTATCCTCTTGCCAATGAATAAATCTTTTCTGGTGCAAGACTTTGTGCCCTCGCTGATATCTACACATTATCCCCATTGCGGACCTTACGTCAGAATCGGCGCATAAACTCTTTCCCTTGCATTGGCATTACCTTCTTGCCAACGAACATACCTTTTTCGACGCAAGGCTTCATGCCCTAGTCGATATTTATGCTTCATCGCCATTACGGACCTTACGTCTGAATGAGTGCATAATGTATCTCCTTGCATTGGCATTATCCTCTTGCCAATGAATAAACCTTTTCTGGCACAAGGTTTTGTGCCCTAGCCGATATCTACACATTATCGCCATTGCGGACCTTACGTGTAATGACCCATAATTTCTATAAATCATTATACAAATGGGTTATTTCATGCATAACTCATTTAAAAAGCCCATAAAATCAACTACCGGAATAGCCAGACCCTCCCCAGGAAAATGGACACGATTTGCCTTACCAGCATCCCCCAAACTGGCTCGAGTTCTGAACTGATAATCGCGAAGCACTTGAGCGATTGCAGAGGCACCAGGAGAAAGACACCTGTTCAGAGATGGCACCGAGCACCTTTTCGGTCAACGTCATCCATCCTCCTGCTCCTCCGACCTCTCTTGACCCCCTGGCATCATCAGTCGGTCAGTCGGCCCCTGTCACTTCGCCATGCAATGGCAGCCCTGGAAAGAGTTAGAGTCTCTTCCCTTCTCTAGAGAAGACACCGCGAGGCTCCTCCGAGTCCTTCCTGACCGAGTGGACGTCCTGGTGGGTGAGAACACAACAGGCTCCGCAAGCTCCTCTTGCCCTTTCTCTACTCTAACTCCATCTCCGACGCCTGAGGATAGGAAGGGAAAGTAGAAGTTGGGTGAGGCCCCGACTCGACTAGACCCTGCCCCTTCAGGAGTCCGCAAGTCAGGTTTGCCCCCGCAAGGGCCATCGGGTGCGCGAGTTCCAGACAGCTACCAGTGGCGCCAACACCCCAAGACCCTGTCGGGCGTCGCCCGACCTTGCTCCCAGCCAAACCACGAGGGCCCGGCTGGGAAGCAACATGCTAAGCATGCTCCCCAGGCCCTTCCTCAGCAAAAGCTCCAGCCACCGCGGTTAAGGCATCAAGCCGTGCATCTTCAGACGCAAGTCCCAGTGTATCGGCTCAATGGGAGGAATCTCCTTCGCCACCATGGTTAAGGCATCAAACCACGCACACATCCTCAAACACCAATACCAGTCTACCAATTGATGGCAAACCTTCACAGCTACTATGGTTAAGGCACCAAATCGCACCTACGTCTTCGGACGCCAGTCCCAGCATTCTGGCTTACCAAGTGGTACCACCAGAAGTCATTGAATAGGCGATCAATGCTACATTCCAAATACAACAGTCGGAAGGTGCCTGGATTGAGATCCGAGCAAAGAGGAGCCGCCAACCTCGCTCTATAGGTGCATCAGCTTGACAATATCCTCACGGGGGTCCATCAGCTCCGATTCCAGCACCTCTTCCTCCTACTCCTCTGGAGGTGGCCATCGCCAAGAAATGAGAGAGAAATAAAAGGAAGAATCTTAAGAGGCGACTCAAGAAGCAAGCTGAGAAAGTAGCTATCTTTCAATCCCCAGTGGAGCTAACGCCTCTCCAGAAGTTACAACAATTCATCAACAGCTTGGAGGAGTACATTCCTCTTCGCCCTACTGGGCCTATCCCACTCGATAGTTACATCCCGTGGGAAGATATGTAGAAACGAGCTCGCCTAAGAAACTGGGTCCAGGAGATGATCCAGAATGTCAAGGAAGGCAAAACTCTCCTCATTCCAGAAGAGCTCTCCTTATTCTATAAGGACAAAGAGATCACAGCAGAGCAGTTAGAACAAATACTTCACGACTGCACCTATAACATGGTGGCTATTCCACCTCCAGACAACATCAACGCCTCCCGACGAGGCAAGTCGATAGCCTCCAGAATCAGACAAAGGACTGCGGCTCCACTCAGACTACAGCCAATTCCAGAACACACCGGCCACGGCCGGGGTCATGGCCGCAGACGTGGTAAAGGTCACAGAATGACTCTCGAGCTACCTCTTCAGTCCTCTACCTTCGATCTGGAGCAAGTCATCCTCTTTCGAGGAGAACAACCTACCCCATTCCCAGCAGTGGAGATTCGGGGGGAACCTAGCATCTTCGACCCTGTCGGCCCACAGGAGGCCACTACTGGCATCCCAATTCCAACGCCAGCTCCATCCTGTCCTGCAGAACAAGTAGGGCCATCTGGTAGGGATGATTCGGCCCTCCAGCCATCTCTGGAAGAGCCGTCATTGGCACCTCTCTTCCAAGAATCTGCAGGTGGTCAGACCAAGCCCGATCCCAGTGGTAAAGGCAAGGCGGTGCACCTCCCAGACAAGGAGCAGCGTGAAAGCCCATAAAAAAATTAGCCTAACATATTACCATCATTGGAGGATGCTCGAGCTTGAGCCAACCGGAAGGTACTCCACCAGATGAAGCGCTTCCCTGCCAGCATTATAATTTGGGAGGCCATTGCCTGGAGTAAGGAGTTGAGGGAAATCCTTATCAAGATATTCCAAGAACCAGAAGCCTATGAGGCACACGCGGTAGAAATGAAAGCCGCTGCATATGGGGCATTTACTACCATGGTCACTTTCACGGAGAAAGATCTACTACTCTCTCCTACGTGCCACAATCGGCCCCTCTACATGAATGGAAAAATCAACGTGCATGATGTAAACTGGATCCTAGTGGATGCCAGTGCCGCGGTCAACATCATGCCCCTCAAGACCATCAAAACCCTATATCTGACCCCCTACCTTCAGAAAGTTTCGGCGGTCAAGATATCCTGCTTCAATCAGGATACCGAGGATGTCCTCGGCCGAGTCGACGTCGACTTGGTGCTCGATGACTTTGCCTCAAAGGTGACGTTCTACATCATCGATGCCAACACATCCTAAAAGGTGTTACTGGGCAGACCCTAGCTCCATAAGAATTGGGTCATCCCTTCAACCCTCCATCAGTGCATTAACTACACCAAACATGGAGAACAACATATGGTCTTTGCAGACTTATCTCAATTCACTCTCACGGAGTGCAATCTGGCCTATGCTGCTCTTTACTTCAAGGGAATGAGCCCCTATCTCGTGATCAAGAGCAAGAGCAATGGCTGGCTCTTAAAAGAAGAAGAAGATGACCTCTTCTCAGTTGACGAGGAGAAGGCCAAGCTTCGTCGGCTATGCCTCAGCACTAAGTCGACCACCGACTGCCCTGAGAGGTGTAAAGTCGATTTCGAGGCTAATCTCGTCAGCTGAGCAATCGACAAGAGCATATGCCTACCACCAAACTACATCCAGCTCGCATGCGCCTCAGATGAGCACAGTGTTGAGCAGCTCACAACGTTTATCATCACTTATTGACGACAACACAGGTCCAAGATGAAGGCTCGTAGGGATAAGTCTATTGTTTTCCACAAAGGAGACATGGTCTCTCTAGCCCACTGGAAGATGAGTTCGGCTAGTCCAGGCAAGCCAACCACACCCCTAAAGCCATCCAAGTTTTGGACGACCTGCCACCTCACATCCAAGAAATGTGTATCAAGTAGTAAATCCCCCAGTGGCAAGGCTCCACGCAGCGGAGCTATTTTCACAATTTGTGGACACCTTCACAAGTCCGGGGGCAACCCCCATTCTCCTATAAAGACACCAGGGGGCTCGGCTATGACCCAGACCCAGACTTTCACGTCTACCACGTGGTCCATGTCGTAGGTCCGATGCAACTAGCCATCGACCCGGTCACTGTCAACACCAAGTTTGACAGCTCGGGAGATGAGGGGGAGGAGATTTTAATCCCACTCCCCGCCACACCCAATACCTCGGTCCCAGCACCCAATGAGGTTTCCTCACCCATTCGTGGAAATGGGGAGACAGAAGAGACCCCTGGAGCCTCCCAGCCAACCGGTAATCCCAGTTTGCCAGACTTCCGTGAGAGAGGTCCTCATGACAGAGATCGCAAAGCATCACCGGCATTGCTAGGTAAATTTAACCAAGCCTCTGGGATGTCAGGTGATAGCTATCAGCCCGATGGGGACGGCCTAGGACAACCTCAGTTCAGGCCTAGCAATGACAGTCCCCCATTCCCCTCAACCTTAACTGTTGTCTCCGAGGACCCCTGGGTGTACGAAGCCAGTGCTGACAACAAAGACTTCATCGACTTCCAGCCAGCACCTCCCAAGCTGGAGGACGGTGGTCAGGCAACCATCGATGAGCTCATCAAAATTAATCTGGGTGAAGATGAAGCCCCTCGACCAACCTTCCTCAGCGCTCTCCTCACTGAGGTAGAAAGATAGGACTACAAGCAACTCCTGCTCGAATACAAAGATTATTTTGTCTGGACATATCAAGAGATGCCAAGGTTAGACCCCTCTGTAGTGGAGCACAACCTGGCTATATCTCCCTTAGCCACTCCAATTAAACAGCCCCAACGGTGCATGCGCCACGAGCTGGAACTCCAGGTTGCGATTGAGGTCAACAAAATGGCAGAGGTCGACTTCATCGAGCCATGCATCTACCCGATCTGGCTCGCCAAAATTGTCCCAGTCAAAAAGAAAAATGGTCAAGTCCGTATCTGCATCGACTTCTGAGACCTCAATAAAGCTTGTCCGAAGGATGACTTTCCAGTTTCAATCACAGAAACAATGGCCGATATGACCACTGGACATGAAGCTCTATCTTTTATAGACGGATCTTCCTGTTACAATCAAATCTGGATGTCCCTGAAAGGTAAGAATCACACTGCTTTCAGATCTCCTAAAGGGATCTTCAACTACAAGCGCATGCCCTTCGATTTGAACAATGTCGGTGCTACCTACTAGAGGGTCATGACTAAAATCTTCGACGAGAAGCTGCACAACATCGTCGAATGCTACATCAACGACCTCATCATCAAGACCAGAAGGTGAGAAGACCACCTACATGATCTGCGTCAAGTCTTCGAGTGTCTCCGACAATATGGGCTCAAGATGAACCCCATGAAATACACCTTTGACGTATCCAGTGGTAAGTTTTTCAATTTCATTGTTCGATACCGAGGAATCGAGGTGGACCCCAGCAAGATCAAAGCGATTTGGGAGCTTCCACCACCCAGTAACCTCACTGAGCTTAGGTCATTCCATGGTAGATTGACCTATATTCGGATATTCATCTCCAACCTCTCCGATTGATGCACGCCTTTCAATAAGTTGATGAAGAAAGACTCTCCCTTCATATGGGACTCAGAGTGCCTGGCGACTTTCAAGCAAATCAAGGAGTACCTTCTCACTCCTCCAGTTTTAGGGGCACCGATTAAGGGTAAACCCCTCATACTTTACATTATCACCATCGACGCCTCATTGGGGGCTCTACTGGCGTAAATTAATAAAGAAGCTAAAGAGCAACCGCTCTATAACCTTAGTCAAAAACTGAACGGTGCTGAGTATCGCTACTCAAGGCAAATACATTCAGTGCATGTTGATGCTTGTTTCATACATAGTCTGTGCACATTTCTATGCCATGCATACACAGTCAGTGCAAGTTGTCTCATGCACACATTAGTCGGTGCAATTTTTGCCTTGCACATCTAAGCTCAGTGCAGATTTTGCACTGAGCACATATGGGTCGATGCATATCTTGACATACGCACATATAGGTCCGTGCATGGTTCTTATACTGCTATATCAAAGTCGGTGCACATCAATTTGGACTGAACCAAGGTCTGTGCTAGTTTTTCCAAAGCCCATGAAGACAACCTGCAGGCAATTGTCTCACCCTGCTGCTCCAAGTAGGGACGGTATAGGTGGGAGTTGTGGTCGAAGTCCAGACTCTCACCCCTCCCGGTATGGAGAAAGGACAAGGCGCGGGCACTGGCTAGCTGTAAAATTACATCCTGGTCCGGGTGACCAGCAAAGGCGAAGATGAGCGGAGCAGCTGGGTTATCAACTCGTGTCCTCTGCGAAAGCTCTGGTAATAGCAGACCAGCCCATGCACTCAAATAATGAGTGGGCATCAAAATACTCGTCCCTGGGTAACAAGTGTGAAGTCAACGCTCCGAAAGAGTGGTGGATGTTCGCCAATGCGACTGGAGCAATAACAATCCTGCGCCCACATGCCATCAGGCAAGCCGGGTAGATCACCTCTGTCCGTAGAATTCCCTCCTCTCCATGAGGGATCACAAAGCTGGCTAGCTAATAGGCCAAGTAAGCTGCTAAGTATGTCAGCGGCGGTAGCTCCCTTGAGTTCCACCCCTGTGTTGGGGCGGGCAAGTGGCGCGGGTGTGAAGCAAACCTCAGCACAACCTGCTTGCACTGCTCCCAGGTCATGCCAGAAGCAGCAAATTCTTCATAGAAGCAATAGGGGCCACTGTAAAAATGCGTCACCTAAGCGTTCAATGTCACCCTCGGTGTGCGAATAGCCTTCTCTTTTCCCACGAGGGCTAGGTCCGTCCAGGTCTTCATCAAGTATCTGAAGCAGTAAGGAAGGAGATATCGGCTGGCTCCATCTGAAGCACTGAGATGCAAATCATCTAGGGATAGCTCCTCATAGGGCTGTCCACAAACTGGCAGTTCAAAAATCCTGTGAAAAACCCACAGGTCCAGTGAAGTCTCCCCCTCAACAGTGACAAACGTGTTCCAGCGCCGATTGAACCTTTCAGCTAAGACCTGGATCAACCCTGTGTGGCAGGGATAGGAGTACAATGCTGCGGTCATTGCGTGGCGGATCCCCTCCCTATTAAGTACTGCTTTGTAAACAGTCAGAATGTCCCACAACCATTCCGTCGCACCTCGACAATAGCAATGGGAAGGAATGACGGCCCATCTCTCATACCAACTGGGAGCCTTCTGTGCTAATATCCTCTCCAGTAAGTAATCGTGATCATAATCATCATGTTCAAAAGCAGCACCAGAGGGAGTTAGAAACATCTCATCCACTGTAACATCCGTGACCTTGTGATGCGCGGATAAATGCCAAATGGTTGGTGAGGATGGCCCACTCGGACTGTAAAGTTGTCAAAATCCTTGAAGAAGCCCAGACTATTCTGATCAGGGTACTACCTCTGTCGCACAAAGCCCTCAGGGAAGCTCAGATAGGAAAAAGTACAAATGCCTTGCATGTTGTCCCTCTTGAGCAATATAGCCCGCTCGAGATGACGCCTCTCTCCTGCCAAGCGGGAATCATCAGCCTCTACATCAAGAGGCACAAAACTCTAGATAAAAGACAAGAGATGCCGGTCTAGTGGAAAATGAGATGGATATCCTCCTGAGCGGTCATATACGTAGACTCCCTGTCTCCTCATAATGCGAGAGACATCAACAGCACCCTCAATGGCAGTAGTTTCCTCAGTCGGGCCCTCAGCGACCCAAGTAAATCCGCGGTCCACTGCGTCAAAACCTTCAGGGGTAATGCTGCGAGGAGGGAATGACGACATGGGTCTATCCATACTCTACACATAGTGGTCATCAGAGCTCCCGATTCTCAGCCTCTGTGAGGTCTCCCTGCTTCTGCTCGGGCGAGCCATATCTGCAGGAGCTGCAAAAGTCAAGACCAAACAGACGAAGATGAGTAACAGAGCTCAATCAAAGATCAAATCAACATATGGACAACAATAAAAATATTGAGCAATCCTACAAAGCCCCATTGCGTCAATGGACTTGGGGATTAACAAAAAAAGCCATAGAAGACACGGGGCCTTTGGCTCTGACGGATGCCCCGTGGGGGGCATTTGTTGCACCCACTATTTATCTCGGATAAATCGAGACACTTTTGCATCTCTTCTTACGGGATGTAGCTATCGAGTGGGATAGGATCGGTAGGACAAGGATGGAGGTATTCCTCTAGTCTGTCGATTAATTACTGTAGCCTCTGGAGAGGCATTAAGTATGCTGGGGATTGCAGGGCAGCTGCTTGTTTGACTTGCCTCTTGAGTGGTCTCTTGAGGTTCTTCCTTCTATTCCACTCCCATTTCTTGGTGATGGCCACCTCCAGGGGAGTAGGAGGAGGAGGTATTGGAGCTAGAGCCGACAAATCCCCACGGGGATATTATCGAGCTGATGGCTTTATCGAGCGAGGTTGGTGACTCTTCTTTGCCCGGATCTCAATCCAGGCACCTTCCGATTGTTATATTTGGAAGGTGGCATTGATCACCTTCTCAATGACTTTGGGTGGTAGCTCTTGGTAGGCTAGAATGCTGGGGCAGGCTTCCAAAGACGTATGCGTGGTTTGATGCCTTAGCCACGATGACTGGGGAGGTTTGGTATGCACCGATAGACTGGTACTACCGTCTGAGGATGTGTGCGTGACTTGATGCCTTAGCCGTGGTGGCGAGGGAGGTAACTCCCACCGAGCTGGTGTGCTGGGGCCGGCGTCCGAAGATGTATACGTGGTTTGATGCCTTAGCCGCGGTGGTTAGAGCTTTTGTTGAGGAGCGGCCTGGGGAGGATACTTGACATCCTGCTTCCTGGCCTTACCTTTATGGTCTAGCTGAGGGCGTGGTTGGGCGATGCCTAGTGGTATCACAGGGCACTGTTGCCCCTGGCAACTGTCGTAGTTTCATGCATCGGATGGCCCTTGTAGTGGCAACCCTGGCTTGTGAACTGGCATAGCTGATCGGGCTAGGGCCTCTCCTAACTTTTGCTTCCCCTTCATGTCTCGGAGGGCTGGAGCTGGCGGTGAGGTGGAAGGAGAGTGAGAGGGGCCTGAGGAGCCACCAGGACGTTCTCTCGGCCAAGAAGGACTCGAAGGAGCCTAGTAGTATCCTCTCTGGAGAAAGGGAGAGACTCTAGCTCTTGCCAAGGTCGCCAGTGTTTGGCCAAGGTAGCAGAGGCTGACTGATCGACAGGTGATGTCAGAGGATCAGGAGAGGCCGGAAGGGCGGAAGAATGGATGACATCGACCGAGAAGTTACTTGGCCCCGACTCCTGATGGGCATCCTATTCTCGGTGCCTCCACAATCACTCGAGAGCTTCCCGATTGTCGGTCTAAAATTCAAGCCATTCCGAGGTGTGATGGTAAGGTAACCCATGCCCATTTTCCCATGGAGGGTCTGACTACTCTGGTGTGTTTCTGGCGGTGCTCAGTGTTTCCTCGACAGCTTGTCGAAGTCTGATGAGTGCCATGGAGTTCCCCTCGATATCGATCTGCTCCCACTGGATCTGTTCCTGGATGAGGTACTGGACTTCCTCACAGGGCTCAATCACGTGACAGATCCTAGAATGAAAAGGGTAGTACTAGGGGTAATTAATGTCCCATGAAGTGTAATCTGTCGGTTGGTCATGAGGCATAATTTGTCCCCTCTCGATGAGAACATCGAAGAGTCACCGAGTCCTCTCCCTGGGGAATGAGAGAGGTCTGTGATCGTGCCAGGGCCTCCACCCTGGGTACCAGAGTGAACGCTCCCTTTGGCTGGTGCTGGACTCCTCTGCTTTGCCATATGAGAGAGGGAATGCCGCCATCATGTGGAACACATTAGCCGGATAGTGAACCACACGTGCTGCTTTGGCTGTCCTGGACCACGTATGCGGTTGTGGGGGATCGATGAGACCGCTTTTCATTTGAACGAGGCCGTCTCGAATTAGCTTCTGGGCCTAGGTCTTGAAGACGTAGCAATCTTCAATCAGATGACCTAGCATGAGGTGATACGAGCAGTAGGTGGGATCGTCAGTTTTTTGGGCCATACCTAGTTTGCTGCTTGCGGACTTCGGGCAACTCGACAATCTTCTGGGCCATACAAAGGTCGAAGAGCATCTCGGTGTGCTCCTTCTTGAAGGAGAAGTGATGGGAGATCGAAGCAAGGCATCTAATTTTTTTTATTTACGTTTGTCTCCTTTAGTTTGTATTTATACCCTTGGGTTAATTGGGTTTGCAATTGTATAGCATTATAAGCCCAAGGGTTAGTCATTAGAAATAATTAGGTTTCTTTACAAAAAGACCATGTAGGCCCAATGGGACCCCCACCCTCTCTCCCACTGGGCCACCTAGCTTCTCTAGGGCCCACTGGGATGGTCCATGGTCCAAGATGACCGCCCCCTTCTTTGACCCCCAAGGGGAGGGTGCCCCCTCTCTTGTCATTGTTGTGATCAAATCTAACAAGTTGTCATCATCAAGACTGTCAAATCGTCATCATCAAAACCAGAGGGACAACATGAAACTCAAATGAGTCTACTCACGCAAGAAGGCTGCCTTTCAGATTGGCCTAACCTATCTTTCTGGTAACTTCTTTTTAGATACTTCTTCACACAGTTAGTAGATATAAGCAATAGAAAGTTGATCTAACGAAATGTAAAGAAATGATCAGGAAAGTCGATGAAAGATGTTGGCACAGATTAACAATTCAGATATTGAAGGGCATGCGTTGCCTTAGGCGATCCTATGCATTCATCTAATAGATGAGCAAATTGGAATTGCAAACACACAGAACGCTAAAACAATCACACAGGAGACACTAGAGGATTTTTAGGTGGTTTGATTTTCACCTACATCCACCCCACACTCAGACCAGAGTGCAGATTCCGCTGGCTAACAGTTTGAAAACCGCTGATCCATAGCTTTGGGGAATAAATGCCTACAAATCGTTGATCCACAGCTTTGGAGAATAGATCCCAGACCGCTGAGCCTAACAGTTTGCTGTCTGAGGATACAACGTCACCTACTGAGCTTCACCGCAGATTCACAGCTTACAAGAGAAAAATAAAAAAGTAAAAGGATGGAAACAGAATTAAGGAAAATATAGCTCGACCGGAGCAATCTGACTCTTGATTTGATCCAGGAGTCTGATATGACAAATCGCTCTCAATCTCACTTCTCTTCACTCTCTCTCAGACCTTCTTCACGATACTCTACTTTTCTCTCTGACCTTCACCGTAGGCTCTTATTCTCTCTTTCTCTAACTTCTATCTCAGCTTTCAGCTCTCAGCTCTCTTCTGCTTCGAAATCTTCTATTCTTTTTTTCTGTATATTTTCTTCTGAGTGATGAGGCCCCAATTTATAGGCTCGCGAGAGAAGAGTGCATGGGAAACACATTCCTGCCAAGGGTAATTTGAAAAGAGGTGCTTCATTGGAAGTCCACATGTCAGGAGATGAAGGCGGGCTGTCCACATGGCTAAATCTCCACTTGAGACTTGCCTTGGATCACGTGCATAATCATAAGCTTTCTGGGTTCATGTGCCCATCAATGGAATCTTGGATTACGTGCCTTACTTAACTTCCACGAGCTGGAAAGGAAATTCACCTTTATGCCACCCTGGTGTTCGATCCTGGTTGCTTAAGCCTTTTCATACTTAAATCCATGTCAGCAAAAAAGAAGGCATTTCATCAAACACCTTGTCAGCATGAATATGCATCGACCTATGAGAGAAATGTATGCATTGACCTTGATGAACACAGGAAACATAGATGAGCATCGACCTGGATTGACATCATGCATATATGTGCATGTGCACTGACCTAGACATATAAATGTGCACTGACTTGTGAATATGCACCGACTTGCATTGCTAGGTCCTTATACAGGTGCTCCAACTAGAATGAATGTGGTCTGACCTGCATGCATAGTATGCTCTGACCAGATGCCTTTATGTGCACTGACTGCAGTAAGGTGCTCCGACCTTATAATACATGCTAGCACAATTGCTTAGACCTTATAGTGTACGCTAGCACATATGCTCAGACCAATGATTGCACAGACTTAAAACATGCTCAGACCTATATGTGCATAGACAAGAACATGTGCACAGACCTGAATTCCAAATGTGCACAGACCTGAAGGCTGCATGTGCGTAGACCTTACAAGGCATGTTAAGAAATGTGCATTAACCTTGTAGTCAGTACTACAAAACGTGCATCAACCTTATGATGCAAGATGCAAATGTGCACAGACCTTAGAATGACTAAGGCAGGTTGTGCATCGACCTTAGTATGGCTAAGGCAGTATGTGCATCGACCTTAGTATGATAAAGGTAAGATGTACATCAACCTTAGTATGACTAAGGTGAGATGTGCATCGACCTTAGTTACTGTGCCTACAAGATGTGCATCGACTTGTAACAGTGACACAGGTAGACCTATATATGCATGAGTGAGCCTGTGCATCGACCTATATATGCACTACAGTAAATATGCATCGACCTTTAAGTGCACTACAGTAAACATGCATCGAACTTTATGCATAAATCACAAATGTGCACCGACTTGCATCTGCCTAGATATGCAACATGCATCGACCTTCGTATGCAACTTTCTGAATGTGTAATGACCTTTATGCAATAGAAACGTTATTCTAACTTATTAAAGGATAATGTTGCCAAAGTCAAATGATGGTCAAACCCATGGTCAAACTTATTGTTGCCAATCATCAAAACTAGACAACAAAATATATATTATGTCTTCAGTCGGCTTGACTGTTCCTTGCTTGAATTTTAGTTGAGATGCAGCTGCCCTCGCTTCCTGTGGCCGGGGCCGCTGAGGAAGCCTCTACTGGGGAGACAACTATTCCAAGAGGTGAGTCTACTCTCGAGATCCATTCAGTCGATGCTCCCACTGTAGACTTGACTGGGGAAGTCCTTGCCGAGGGGGATGTTCCTACCGGAGAGGCACTAGTTCTGACAGTGGAGTGTCAGGAATCGGCAGAGAGCCCTTCCTCCTCAGAGCAGGTTGACTACGGTGGCGACTCCAGTGACGAGGAGTTCCCACCTGTTGAGACAGAGACTGATGATACTGGGGCATCTTCAGCTTATGAAAGTGATTATGTAACTTTCAGTCCACCCCGGCTGGCATGGAACGGCGTTGGGCCATCTGGTCCACTCGTAGGCGAGGGGGCCGGGTCTATAGAGGCCGCCATTGCAAGCTTGAGCTTAGTGCCGGTTGAGGTAGGGGATCCTCTGTTGCCTTCACTTCACAGTTCTTCTCGTTATTGTCTTTTTATATTAGCTGCCTGATGTATATGGTATTCATGGTGCAGACTGAGGGGGTACTGCCAACTATAACTGTGTAGATACCTCTCCCGACTTTAGGTGCGGGTCAATCGACATTCCCGCCAGTCTTGCGGCCTATCACTCTGCGATATCCCAAGGATTATACTGCGATGGTAGGTTTGGAAGCACCTAGATCAATCGTGGGAGCTACTGAATCGACTAATGTTGTGGAACCTCAGCCACCCATTGTCGACAAAGAGCTGCTCCAGGAGGAGGGGAATCTTCCCAAAATAGAAGCGGGAGAAATTACTGAAGAAGAGGCTGGGGCTTCTGGGGCCTTGGCCCTTGTTACAGAATCGGTCTCAGTGGAGGCCAGCCAGGTTGAGCGCAAAGAGCAAGAATCCTCAGCTATTGAGACTCCCAGTGCAGCTTCACCGCCAGAGGTTGGTCAGGAGGTTGTTGTTGTCGAGACTCCCTCCATCATGTTAACTGCTGAGGTCAGCTCTAGTGCAGGTGCTTTGCAAGTTATGCCATCATCGTCCTCTAACCCGCGCGATGACATCTGGGCCGCTATTGATAGCAAGGTAGATTTTAAGCTTCCCGACATGTCAACACTTGGTCTGTAATCATCAAGCGACCTGGTATGACAGTTCTTGGGAACCCTTCAGCAGACCATAATAGCCAATCGAGATTTGACTTACGTGTAGCTGAGGGGCTTGGTGGAGCACCTTTCCCACTCGCTATTGGCTTTTGGCTGCTCCATGGATGATTGGACGTCGTGGGTGATCTTGCTGTTAAAATATGGGAACCAAAGGGAGTTCCTTGGCCGAGAAGTGGCTGACCAGGTGACGGCCATAAAACTTGAGCGAGCCGAATGTCAGACCACTCTTGCCTCTTTGAAAGGGACTGCAAAGCAAATGAGGGATGCGACCAGCACGTCTTCACAGCGCCGGACCTTTCTGATAGCTAGGATAGCTGATCTGTGTGTTGAACTTTCTAGGGCCGATGCCGAGTTACAGGAGGCTGAGCGTCAGGAAGTCCGGAGTGTGGAGGAGGCTGAATTGGCTGAAGGACAAGCTACCTCTGTTGAAGAAAAGCTAACGCAGTTGGAGGCCTCTGAATTTTGAGTGCAAGAGTTGATCCGCCATCCCTCCTTGGGAATTTTGGAGCTCGAGGACATCTTCCGGTGTCCGTTGCAGTAGCCCCTTTTTGTTGACTTATCCTTTTTTTTGGGGTGGACTTTTATGTATCTCTGGGGATGCCTCGAGTAGCATGTATTTCGTCACTTCATAGCAATGAAATGCCTTCATTCACCGCTAAGTCGCGACTTCATCTTCTCTTCCTCTTTTTCTTCCTTCCTCTTAGCCAGTTAACTTAACCTGGACATATAAGTTACTAGGGCAGGAGAGCGCTCACGCCTTCAGTAAAGGGGTGAGGGGTTTGCTCTACCACGGCGTAACTATTCTGAGGGCCAAATTTTGGCTAATGTAGGCGGAATGTTCGAGGCGAAGGTGTGGTGACCCTCTAGGGCCAAAGGATAAGGTCAGAAGGCCTATTAGCAGGCTTCGCCGATGGTGACGAAGCAACTAGGAGGCCAAGAATGCATTCATTCCTCGATAGGGGTGGAGGACCCGAGTGAGGGATAGGTTCGTTGTCTTCCACGAACAACGAAGAAAGTCAAGGGTAGGTTTACTCGTTGACGCGGACGGAAGGTCCGGGCCAAGGGTTTTTGTTGATTTCGCCAATGGTGACAAAAATTAGGGGTAGGGTTTTAGAGGGATCAAGAGTTGGTGTGGAACCAATGGGATCTTTTTGTTTATTGGTTCGGATAACAATTCTGGGCCAATGGTAAGAGGTTTATTGGCTTAGACCGAAGGTCATAACGCCGAATGACTTGATTTAGATGTAAGATCGTGACGCCAAGGGATGATATCTAACGGCTTAGACATAAAGTCATGACGCCGCACAACTTGGCTTAGGCGAAAGGCCATAACGCCAACGTAAAATATTTAACGACTTAGACGTAAAGTCATGACGCCGTACAACTTGACCTAGGTAGAAGGCCATGACGTCAAGGTAGAACATTTACCTGCTTAGGTATAGAGCCATGACGTCGGACAACTTGGCTTATGCGAAAGGCCATGACGTCAAGGCAGAACATTTACCGGCTTAGGCATAGAGCCATGATGCCAGACAACTTGGCTTAGGCATAAGGGCATGACGCCAAGGCAGAATTTGACAGCTTGGCATAGGCAGAAGGCCATGATGCCAAGGTAGAATTTTTAACCGATTTAGGCGGAGAGCCATGACGCCGGACAGCTTGGCTTAGGCAGAAGGCCATGACGCTATGACCGAATTTGACAGCTTGAGTTAGGTTGAAGGTCATGACGCCAAGGCAAAATTTTTAACTGGCTTAGACGGAGAGCCATGACGCCAGACAGATTGGCTTAGGTAGAAGGCCATAACGCCAAGGCAGAATTTGAGAGCTCAGCTTAGGCAGAAGGCCATGACGCTAAGGTAGAATTTTTAACCGACTTAAGCGGAGAGCCATATTGTCAGACAGCTTGGCTTAGGCAGAAGGCCATGACGCCAAGGCAGAATATCTACCGGCTTAAGCAGAAAGCTAGGACACCGGATAAGAATATTTAACGGCTTAGATATAAAGTCATGACGACTTGACTTAGGCGGAAGGCCATGACGTCAAGACAGCATATTACCGACTTAGGCGGAATGTCATGATGTCGGATGAAAGTATTTAACGACTTAGACATAAAGTCATGACGACGTACAACTTGGCTTAGGCAGAAGGCCATAACGCCAAGGCAGCATATTTACTGGCTAAGGAGGAATGTCATGATGTCGGACAAAAGTATTTAACGACTTAGACATAAAGTCATGACATCGTACAACTTGACTTAGGCGGAAGGCCATGACGCCAAGACAGAATTTTTTTAAATGGCTTAGGCAAACTGCCATGACGCCGTACAGCTTGGCTTAGGCGGAAGGCCATGACACCAAGGTAGAATTTTTATCAGCTTAAGCACAGGGCCATGATGCCGTATTGCTTGGCTTAGGCAGAAGGCCATGACGTCAAGATAGAATTTTTAAATGGCTTAGGCGAATTGCCATGACTCCGTACAGCTTGGCTTAGGCGGAAGGCCATGACGCCAAGGCAGAATTTTTAAACGGCTTAGGCGAATTACCATGACGCCGTATAGCTTGACTTAGGCGGAAGGCCATGTCGCCAAGGTAGAATGTTTAACCAATTTAGGTAGAGAGCCATGACGCCAGACAGCTTGGCTTAGGCGAAAGGCCATGACGCCAAGATAGAATTTTTAAACGGCTTAGGCAAAGGGCCATAACGCCGTATAGCTTGGCTTAGACGGAAGGTCATGATGCCAAGGCAGAATTTTTAAATGACTTAGGCAAATGGCCATGACATCGTACAGCTTGGCTTAGACAGAAGGTCATGATGCCAAGGCAGAATGTTAGACGGCTTAGGCGAATCGCCATGACGCCGTACAGCTTGGCTTAGGCGGAAGGCCATGACGCCAAGGTAGAATTTTTACCGACTTAGACACAGGTCCATGACGCCGTATTGCTTGGCTTAGGTGGAAGGCCATGACGCCAAGGCAGAATATCAGGTTTCATCATCGCTATTGGATTTATACCGATGCAAAGAAGTTCATAAGTTTCATCAGAATAGACGTAAGGTCTAATTTGGGTATGTTTCATCATTGATCGGAGGATGAGCCTGTCAATCAATAGGTGGTTTCATCATCGATATTGGGTTTATACCGATGCAAAGGAATTTATAAGTTTTATTAGAACAGACGTAAGGTCTAGTTTGGATAGGTTTCATCATTTTCATCACAGGTGGGACATGAAAATATACATGGGTTTCATCATCGATGGGACTTAAGAAAATGTGCAGGTTTTATCAGAATAGATGCAAGGTCTATCCCGGATGGGTTTCATCATTGATCGGGCGATGTGCCAGTTGGTCAACGGGGGGTTTCATCATCGGTGGGACATAAAGAAATATGCGGGTCTTGTCAGAATAGACGTAAGGTCTATCCCCTGATGTGGGCCCCCCAACCCCTGCTGGCCCATTTTAGTGGCATGTTCTCTACTCTGAGGCTTGCACATGTCATGACTTCATCCCTGGGCAATTTTTTTTTTGTAAGCAAAAAAAATACTTCTAAGAAATGCCCCCTACGGAACATTCGTTGAGGCCGGAGGCGAAGACAGACGGTCCGTGCCCTCTGTAGTTTACTTGGTTTCTCCTGAGTCTTCGTGACATGGGGAGATTGTTGTAGGACTGCACCACACTATTTCATTGTTGTTCCTATATATTTCTTCTAATCTTCAGCTCCATTGTTTTGTTCTCGCAGCACTTGCAATTATGACTCGCCACAGTGGAGATAGAGATTCTTCTAGGAATCTGAGAGTTGGTGCAGGCTTGCCACAGTGAGGCACACCAGTCTAGAAGTGATGTAGGCCTACCTTGGCGAGGCACTTTGACCTGAAGCTGATGTTAACCAACCCTTAGGGGTGTACTGGTCAAAGTTAATATAAACGGTCCACTGGGACGTGCTGGCCTGGAATTGGATGCTGGCCAATCCTTGGGGGTGCATTAGCCAAAATTGATGTAGACCGGCCCTTAGGGCATATTAGTCTGCAGTGGACATAGGCCTACCTCGACGAGGCATATCGGTCTGAAGTTGTAGTAAACCTATCTCGACGAGGCTTGTCAGCCCGAAGTTGTTGTAAACCTGCCTCGGCGAGGCTTGTTGCCCGGAGTTGATGTAGCCCTGCCTCGGCAAGGTTTGTTGGCCTAGAGTTGATGTGGACCTGTCTCGCAAGGCTTGTTGGCTTGGAGTTGATGTAGGCCTACCTCAGAGAGGCTTGTTGGCCTAGAGTTGATGCGGACCTATCTCGGCAAGAGTTGATGCGGACCTATCTCGGCGAGGCTTGTTGGCCCAGAGTTGATGTAGGCCTGCCTCAGCGAGGCTTGTTGGCCTAAAGTTTATGCAGACCTACCTCGGCAAGACTTGTTGACCCAGAGTTGATGTAGGCCTGCCTCGACGAAACTTGTTGGCCTAGAGTTGATACAGACCCACCTCGGAGAGACACAATTGTTTGAGTCATTGTCGATTGACTGTTGAGTTGTGATAGCTGAAAACTGTTATTGGCCGACCCTTGGGGGTGCGTTGGCCAAAAGTCGTTGTGTTGACTGACCGCTAGGGTGTTGCCAAAGATGTGTCGACTGACTGTTGAGGTGTATAGCCGAATATGTTGAAGTTGGCTAACCGTTGACTTGTGATAGCCAGAGTTGATGTAGACCATGGTCTGAGTTGATGTCGGCCATGTACGGGCTGAGGCATATACCATCCAGCGCAACCTTGAGCGCAATACCACCCTAGGTAAGGGCGTTGTAACTTGTCTGTCAAAATTATGTGCATTTCATTTTGTTTGGAAAAGGCACTCATTGGAGTAGGTCTCCTTTCCTTGTTACAGCTTCAGCTGGTGAGGCTTCACAGCTGCCTCAGAGTTTCCCGGCTCTTGGGATGGAGCGGCCGAATGGTCCTCAGCTTAGTGTAGCATTGGCAGATGCTGACATGGGCGCTTGGCTTATTCAGAACCTCCAATTGTTGGTACAGGTTGATCCCCTTTACGAGGGGACACTAGAGTGTTGCACCAGAGGTTACCATGCATTTGGTCTTCCCAGGGACAACTGGATGGCCGAGCTCGCGGCTCTGTGGGATGAGTTCGCCCGCCTTCACGTTGTTCAGAAGCAGAGGCAAGATGCATATGATGATCCAGCAGGAGGAGAAGCAATTTTGCAGACTGCGAGCAACCCATGCCGAGGTATGCGTCCAGACAGAAGCTGCCCAAGAGTGTAGCCAGAGAGCCTCCCTCCGAGTAGAGGAACTGTAGAGGGAGTTACAAGAGGCTGAGGGAGAGTGCAGCAGTGCACAGGCCGAGGTACAGACTCTCAATCGTAGACTCGAGGGGCTCCAGAAGGAGACTCTTCAAAGGGAGACTCGCCTTGCTGACCTGAGGAGGAGCGACGGATCTTGATAGGCCTTGCTGCTCTTTTGTACATAGGGCTTCTGTATTTTGCCCATTTTTGTCTTGGTTATCCTAACGGCTTGTCCCGGGCTCCTTCTTTAACAAGATTGATAAATGAAGGACAGAGCTCAGCAACTTTTGCTTCCAGCCTCTTTGCATGTATGCTTTTTTTTTCTTCTCCTTTTTTTGTCATTTTACCTCCCCTACTGCCCTTTCGGGTTTTCGCCAGGACTAGCCCCCTTTAGCCTTTTTCCAGCACGCCCTTGCAATTTTTCATATTGAGGGGTACCCATTTTTGCCTGAGACGCCCTACCCGTGTAAACCCCCTTGACCCTTCAACTTCCCCTATAAAAATCCCTTAGGGGCTCGAGGGGCAAAAATAGGAAACAAACGAAAGGATCAAGGGCATCAAAAGGGCACTAAACCTCCAGCATCCGACAGCTTCAAGGCTTCGAGCGGCTCCCTACAACGAGCCAAGGAGAATTGTGTATGTGTGACTTGTTAGTCCGCCTAGCACACTGAGGGTACGTATTTTGCACTTCCCTCACGTGTTAGCTAGCCGTGGCACATAAGTCCACACCTACCTCATGTGAGACGCTACAACAAGGGTAGATGCCCCCTCATGCGGGGTCGCCCCTCACATGCCCGTCAGCCATGACCATGCGTGCGTCATGACATCTTGCTCCATCTCAGTAACGAGGCCATGTCGATCGCTCGACTCAAGCGGTGATCGACCCTCGTCTAGATACCAGACTGATGTGTCCCCTCAGTCACCCAGTCAGCCACAAGCCCCCGTTCGACACCGCGGCCACCGCCCACGTCATGGGAGGAGCTCTCCGTGAAACACACATGTACTTATACATCACGCATCGACCCGGGGACCGACTAGCACGTCAGAATTGTCCCAAGGCATGCCCCTATTGTACCCGGGCCGTCACGGCCTGCCTGTAAAAATATATACATCTCAGTGTTACACCGCCAGTGGACGTATGCTCTCGCATGCACGTTCAGGCCTCCAACTACCCTCTGTGTCACCTTGCGTGAACCCCCAACACCCTTCACCCCCGGCCAATAGGACCCAGTCTGAGACGAACCTGCAGCTGCAAAGTACTCTCGGGTCTTCATCCCGGGCTTCACGAATACGGACTCCACTTCGGCATGGAACGAAGGTCTTCAGATTCAATCTGATGTAAATAAACACCAGCTGCTTGCGGTCGGTGGGAAAAGACGTCCTGTACATGACTCCCCACAGTCGCCTGCGCACTCACACCCATGAAACCGTTCCTCCATCCATGTGTCGCTCATCCCCCGAGTCCACGTGTCGCACCCTGGTGACGCATCCCTAGTTAAACGTTCGGTTCCACAGGTGATTGTCAAGAAATCGACTGGCACGCCTGCATCCCATCCGCATTTCCTGTTAACCCGAAAAACCTCCCGTGTCACTCGGTCTCCCCTCGACTCTCCGTAAAAGGTGAGTGCACGGTGCCGCCTTGAGGTGGATACGGTCATGGAAGGGGGTGCCCGAGGCCCATTAACTTTCGGCATCTCTCCTGTGGCTATATCCTACCCCTCACTCTGGTCATCGCCCACACCGGCCCCAGCAGACCCTCCCGGGGCAGAACAAAGGGCCTCGCCAATTTGGCTGAAGCTTGCCACTGGAACGCCCTGTCATGACTTCTCTTTCCTTGATCATGACAAGGTCGCCTTGCTTGAAGGCTCGTTGCTTGACAAGCCTGTCATAGGCTCATGCCATGTGGGCCCAGTACATTTGCAAGTGTTTATAGGCTTCGAGCCATTTGCCTTCCAGATCAGCAAGCTCTTCCAACCTTCTCTGGTATTCACTTTCATCGGGGCCGGCTAAGCCAGTGTGTACCGCCATGCGGTAGGATGCTAACTGGATTTCGACAGGGATGACAGCTTCCGCTCTGTAGACAAGGGAGAATGGCAAACATCCCGTGGGGGTTTTATAGACCGTCTGGTAGGCCCATAACGTCTCAGAGACCTTTTCACCCCAGTCACATTTTTGGTGGCTAACAATTTTAGCCAAGAGTTTGCAGAGAGTTTTGTTGAAGGCCTCAGCCAAACCATTGGCTTGTGAGTTGTAGATCGAAGAAGTCCTCCAGTCAATATGGAACTTGGCTGCCAATTGGTATACAGCCTTGTTCTTGAATGGCGTCCCGTTGTCGGAGACTATGTGACTAGGAGTGCTGAATCGGTAGATGATGTTGTGTCGGACGAACCTGGCAACCACCTCATCAGGGACTTCCCATAGAGGAAGGGCCTCCGCCCAGCGAGAAAAATAGTCAGTGATGGCCAAAATGTACTTGTGGCCTTTGGAGAATGGCGGGAAAGGCCCCGTGATGTCCATACCCCATTTGGCGAATGGCCAGGTAGGGGCCGTGGGACGTAGTAGGTTAGGATGCCTTCTGGGTACTGGGCTGAAGGCTTGGCATTGATGGCAGGTGCGAGCGTACTGGACACAGTCTGCGTACATGGTAGGCCAATAAAAGCCTTTTAGTTTGATGTTGTGTTTCATTTTGTCTCCGGGTTGATGTAACATCCGTAATTTAGTGGATCTTTAGCGGGTCGAGTCTAGAAGTTATTCCGGTGGATTCGTGGCTAAGAATTCAGCCATGCCCTGTCCCTTGATTACTTTTCTAGGGACATGGGTAGTATCATACTCCATTAATAGGAGAGCCCATTTTCCTAGTCGACCTGAGAGAACGGGCTCCCTGAGGAGAAACTTGAGGGGGTCGTGCTTGGATATGAGCTCGACCCGTTGAGATAGGTGGTAGTGCCATAACTTCTTGACGGCGAACACCAATGCCAAGCAGACTCTCTCCATGGGGGAGTAGCAGTACTCAGCACCGATCAATTTCTGGCTGAGGTAGTAGAGCAGCTGCTCCTTACCTTCCTCATTGATATGCGCCAACAGAGCCCCCAACGAGGCATCCATGGCGGCGATGTAATGTATGAGGGGTTTACCCTTGACCGGTTCCCCCATGACTGGAGCAGTGAGGAGGAACTCCTTGATCTGCTTGAAAGTCACCTGGCATTTCGAGTCCCATATGAAGGGGGCATCTATCTTCATCAGCTTACTGAAAGGCGCGCATCGACTGGAGAGGTTGGAGATGAACCTTCGAATGTAGGTCAACCTGCTCTGGAATGATCTGAGCTCAGTGAGGTTGTTGGGTGGTGGGAGCTCCCGGATAGCTTTGATCTTGCTGGGATCCACCTCGATTCCTCGGTATCAGATGATAAAGTCGAGAAACTTGCCACTGGATATGCCGAAGGTGTATTTTGTAGGGTTCATTTTGAGCCCATATTGCCAGAGACACTCGAAGACCTAGCGTAAATCGCGTAGATGGTCTTCGCGTTGCTTAGTCTTGATGACAAGGTCGTCGACGTAGCATTTGACAATGTTGTGCAGTATTTCGTCGAAGATTTTGGTCATGGCCCTCTGGTATGTAGCACCGACATTCTTCAAACCGAAGAGCATGCGCTTGTAGTTGAAGATCTCTTTGGGGGACCTAAAGGCAATATGGCTCTTGTCTTTGAGGGACATCCGGATTTGGTTGTAGCCAGATGATCCGTCCATGAAGGATAGGGCTTCATGCCGGGTGGTCATATCGACCATCGTCTCTATGATTAGGATCAGGAAGTCATCCTTTGGACAAGCTTTGTTGAGGTCCCAAAAGTCGACGTAGATGTGGACTTGACCATTTTTGTTTTTGACTGGGATGATGTTGGAGAGCCAGATCGGATATATGCACGGCTCGATGAAGTCAACCTCTACCATTTTGTCGATGTCGGCCGAGACCTAGAGTTCCAGCACGTGGCGTATGTGCTGCTGGGGTTGTTTGACTGGAGTGGCTGAGGGAGATATAGCCAGGTCGTGCTCTGCCACAGAGGGGTCCAACCCCGGCATCTCCTTGTATGTCCAGACGAAGTAGTCCTTGTATTCAAGCAGGAGTTGCTTGTAGTCCTGTCTTTCTGCCTTGGTGAGGAGGGAGCTGACGAACGTCGGCTGAGGGGCTTCACCCCCACCCAGGTTAATTTCGACGAGTTCGTCGATGATTTCCTGGTCACCATCCTCCAGCTCAGGAGGAGCGGGTTGAAAGTCGATGAAGTCCTCATTATCAGTGTTAGCTTCGTACACCCGGGGGTCCTCAAAGCCAGTAGTTGAAGTTTATGGAGTTGGGAGGTTGTCATTGCTGAGCCCAAACTGGGATTGTCCCCGACTGTCAATGCTGGGCTGACAGTTGTCGGTTGGCGCCATGGAAGCTTGGCTGGACTTGCCTACTAAAGTTGGTGACGCTTCGTGGCCTTTGTTCTGGAGACCTTCCTCATCAAGGAAGTTTGGCAAACTGGGCTCTTTGGCTTGCTGGGAGACACCGGGGACCTTTTCCGTCTCAACATTTTCGTGAAAAGATGGGGAAGCCTCATTGAGTGCTTGAACAGGGGTAATGGTTTTGACGAGGAGATGGATTAAAATATCCTCTTCCTTATCCCTGGAGCTGTCAAACTTGGTGTTGACACTAGCTGAGTCACCGACTGGCTATGTTAGGCCTACGACGTGGACCACGTAGTAGACACGAAAATCTGGGTCTTGGTCATAGCCGAGCCCCCTGGTATCTTTGCGGGAGAACGAGGATTGCCCCCGGACCTGTGAAGGAGTCCACAAATTGCAGAAGTATCTCCACTGTGCGGAACCCTACGATTGGGGGATGTGTTGCTTAAGGCACATCTCCCGAATGCAGGGTGACAGGTGGTCCAGAACTTGGACAGCTTCGGGAGTGTCATCAGCTTGCCTAGACCAGCTGAAATCGTCTTTCGGTGGGGCTGGAGGGGGCCATGTCTCCTTTGTAGAAAATAATGGGCTTGTCCCTGTTAGCCTTCTTCTTGGTTCTGAGTTGTCGTTTGTACGCCCCTAGCAGCATCCGTGACTTCTGACAGTTTGGGCGAGTGTTCAAGGAAAGCTTCACCGGCAATGGTCCTCCCCGATCGGTAGTGGGCCTATTGGCCCTTAAATAGGAACAAAGGGAGAAACTCCAGGCTTACATCAACCGATTTAAATCGGAAGCCCTGCATATCCCCCGCCTAGATGTTGCCTCGGCCATCACCGCACTGACTGGGGGCACCCGCGATGAGAACCTCTGGCGTGAGCTAGTCCTTCATCCCCCTACCTCCCTCATCGTGTTAGTGACCCTGGCCCTGCGTCACGCAGAGTGTGAGGAGGTCCTCAGTGCTTGCCGTAGCTCAGGATAGGAGGGGGACAAGAGGCGACCATCTGAGCAAGGCTCTGGCTCTGGCTAAGGAAAGAGGCAGAATCGGGATGGAGACCACAAGGATCCCTCTCGAAGATAGGAGCGGTACACTCCCCTAACCGCTCCCGTCTACGAGATTTATGAGGATGTCAAGGGCTCGGGCCTCCTCCGCCAACCCGAGCCTATGAAGGCAAAACATCGCAACCGCCACAAGCACTGCCTATTTCATAGCGACCACAGGCACCACACTAGCGATTGTCATCAGCTCCAGGACGAGATCGAGCGTCTCGTCCGCTACGGGCATTTGTCTCGATATGTGTCCAAACAAAAGAAGGACACTGTCACCCCCGAGGAAACCAACAATCTCTCCCGCGGAGTCCACATCAACGTCATTGCTGGAGGTGTAGCATCAGGTGGAAATAGCAGTTGAGAGAGGAAGCATCGCGCCGAGCGGGCGAGCCGGGCCTCTGAGCCCCCCAAAGCCCTGCATGCGAGCGAACAATAGGCCCTAGTGTTCTCTGACCAAGACCTTGAAGGGTTAAGTACCCCGTACGATGGCGCTCTCATTGTATCAGCTATAATAAACCATTATAATGTAGATAGGATCTTAGTTGACAATGGTAGCGCCCTTGATGTACTTTTGTATGAATGTTTCCTCAAGATGGATGAAAATCTATCTAAACTTCGCACGATTCCAACCCCCCTTTGTGGGTTCAACGGCCAGGCAACCTATCCCGAGGGAGCCCTGAGCCTGCCAGTCACCATCAGCACCCCACCCAAAATCGTCACAGTTATGGTGGACTTCATCATGATTAAGGGAATGACGGCTTATAACACCATCTTCGGCCAAGGCATCCTCAGCCGAACGAAGGTGGTGCCCTCTACCTATCACCAAAAGATGAAGTTCCCCACCAAAAATGGTGTGGGGGAAGTCTGAGGTAACCAAGCAATGGCTAGAAGGTGCTATATAATCTCGGTTGAAGACATAAGGCCAGAAGGGAAAAATAAAGGGATTAGGGGAACCGAAGAGGGACCGATAATATCTGAGCCTAGCGGCGAGTTACTAATGGTCTTTCTTAAAGGCAACCCGAACCTAGGTGTCAAGATTGGAGCTGACCTACCATCTGATGTTCAAGAGCAATAGGAAAAGTTCTTTGCCAAGTATATCCAAATCTTTGCATGGTCTGATGACCAACTTCTCGGGATCCCTAGGGAGATAGTGATGCACAAACTTAACCTCGATCCGACAGTGAAGCTTGTCCAACAGCGCAGGAGAAAACACACCCCGAAGAAGTAGACAGTCATCTAAGAGCAAATCATCAAGGGGAGAGAGACCAGCCTTTTCCGGCCGGTCCTTTACCCGACATGGCTCGCCAATGTCATCCTAGTGCTGAAGGCTTCGGGGAAATGGCGAATGTGCGTGGACTTCACCGACCTTAACAAGGTGACTCCCAAGGACTACTACCCACTGCCGAGCATCGACCAGCTTGTCGACTCGACTTCTGGCAATGAGTTACTCAGTTTCCTAGATGCCTACTTTGGCTACCACCAGATCAGGATGGACCCAGAGGACGTTGAAAAGATTGCCTTCATCACCGACTTCGGCATACACTGCTACACCCGAATGCCCTTCGATTTGAAGAACGTTGGTATCACGCCCCGTACTCTATACCGTCGAGGTATTGTCCGCTTTGACCTACCGGTCTCACGGTTTTGTCCCTTTCTAACAGTGATCGGCTCCAGAATGGGGGACTTCCCGGCCTGGTCACCCATCCCAGTACTACTCCCCATTAAGCACGCTTAACTTCGGAGTTCTTTTTAAGAACTAAGCCGATACTTCAAAAGGCGCCTCGGTGATATAGAGTACATTCTGTCACGTTCCGTACTCTATATCGTCGAGGTATTGTCTGCTTTGGCCTATCGGCCTCACGATTTTGTCCCTTTCTTAATAGTGATCGGCTCCAGCATATTTATTAACCTTAAAGCTCAAAAATAAATATTTATGATGGCTATTAATATGTAAAAATATGCATTTATCACACAGTAGCTAGTGTCTGAGTAAGCGCTGGGTCGACCCTCCGCTCTCGCCCGCTCTCGGTCCCTCCGGTAGCCGTCCTCTGCCAACCTCGCTCGCTCCTCTGCTGCACCCAGGCAAAGCCTCACCTTGGCAAGCTCCGCCCTCTCACGGTCACGATCCCGCCTCTCCATCCGGAGTAGCAGCTGTAGCTCGAGTGTCTCTCGGGGCAGCTCCTCGATCTCATGAGGCCGCTCCTCTATAGCTCGCCGCAGCTCCTCTGAGGCTCATCGCCTCTCCTCTGCCAGCTCCTCGGTGGCTCACTGTCTTGTCTCCTCCAGCTCCCCAGCGAGCCTTCGTCGCTCCTCCTCAAGCTCCGTGACCCACTAGTCACGGGTCGTGAGCTCGGTGCCTGCCAAGGCAGCCCAGGTCATCGCCTCCTGTAGATCCCGTTCCTGCATTATCACACAACATGTCAAAAGTTTTGAAGAAAGATTGATAATAATTGCATTCTTTAAATAATCTTTCTTACCGTTGCCGCCATGTCATGCTCCGCTGTCTTGGCCCGTCTCACCTCTCCCGCCAGCCGCTCCTCTAAGGAAGCGATCTGGGCACTCTGATCCGCTGCACTCGAGTTGGAGGATCCTCCTGCTCCTCTCGCTGCCACCCTCTACTTGGCACGCTACATCATTTAAGAGATTGTCAGTTGCTGACCACCCAACTTCAAGACTTATACCATAGCATTTAGAAAGGCGTAGCCACCAGCATCTGCAGCTCAGACTGCGTAACCGCTAGTTGGGCCTCCAGGGTGCGGAGCTGTACCTGCATGTTAGCTGCTACCGCATCCCGTGCATCCTGCATTTATTAAATGTTAGTCATACATTCATATAGCAATTAAAGCATATAGACACGAAAGCATGCGTTCATACGTACCCCTCGTGGCCTCATCTGAGGCCTGTTGGTATACGCCCTCTAGAAGGCCCAGAGGTACATCGTGTTATCCTCTGCCCGAGAGACGACTGGGGTGCCACCTCTCTGCCAGTCGGCGTACTGCTCTGGGAAGCGCAGTTGCCAGTCAATCGTCACTGCATGCCCTCGGGTCTTCCGTCCAACCCCTTGTGGCTCTGCTACCTCGACCCACTCCTGGTGTAGGCCGAGGGTCCTCATCACCAACCTAAGGTGCAGAGGCTCGATCTCGTTTAGGCAGTTGAGCCAAATCTCCTGCCCGAACAAGTGTTGACCCGCTACAACCTAGGGTGGGTCCTCGTCTATCATGCCCAAGTAAGGCCGCCACACCACCTGCATCCCATGCATCTCATTAGCATCACATAATCATAAATAGGAAATAAGATGAATGCATAAGCTTAGCGTACATACCAGAGACGCTGGGTAGTGGCAAATCTCCCGCCTTACGACCTGCAACTCGTAGGCGTGCGGGGCACCCGTCATGTACGGGAGCAAGTGTCAGGCTAGGGGAATCGTCTCAGGGAGGAGGGCTCCAGCTCGCCCCATGGGGATGTACAAGTGGCTCCAAATCTGCATCCACATATCATTAGCATGTCATTAACACATCATTGCATAATCACATAAGCATAAATAGAAGCATAAGCATAAGCATAAGGAAATTACATACCTGAAGGAAAGGTGCGAAGCCACTGACGGTCGTCTCCCTACCTATCCTCGTGGACAGATCGGCCAGCAAGTAGGCCAGCATGGCGGCACCCCATGCATACCTCCCCACTTGGCCCAGGTCCTCCAGGAGTCCTAAGAAATGACAGTTCATGTCATCCCCCTTTGTCCCCAGCAGCAGCCTCCCCAGCATCAGGAATAGGAATCTCCTCAGGTCTAGGTCTGGTCTCTCTCTCTGGGTGGGGTCGCACAAAAAGTGGCCCTGGCTCTCTCGACCATCCTGGTCGCAAATGCCTCTAAGCTCTCTCTAGCCCTCGGGTGCCCCTCCTCCAACCCAAGTGACTCCATCAGCTCAGCCCTGTTCACCATCCTACAATCTCTAGGCCCCCTTGCCACTATGTCCAAGTCTAGGAGCCTGCGGGCCTGGTCCCTATAGTCAGGGTAAGTCACACCGCTCACCGTCTCACCATCTACCCTCAGCCCGGTAATCCTCACCACATCCTCCAGGGTAGGAACCATGTACCCCCAGGGCATTAGGAATGCCCAGCTTACTCTATCCCACCACTCTCTCAATACCTAAACGAGGATGAGGTCCAGCCACACTAGCTCAATGCTCAGGAACGGGGTGAATAAAACATCAACTATGAAGTTCAAATCTATTGCAAAACAAATTAGATCTATCAAAATCAATCGCCACGATAGTTCTTTGGTACTAGGCGGAGGTGTGAATCTGAACATTCTACTCACGTAAGGTGTTATCATCCTGACAAGACTAGCCTTGTCAATGTGAACCCAACTTCTGGTATACCAAAGATCTACTTATAGAAAAGATCTATTTATGCTAGATCTGAAGTGACAAACGCGGAAGAACAATATGCATGAACAATCACATAGAATGGGGGTAGAAGAAATGGACCAAACCACACAATAGATAGGGATTTTAAGGTGGTTCGGATGCAACGACGGTAACCTATGTCTACTCCTCACCAAAACCCAGTGAGGCTTCACTTCTGGAAGCCAACACGGGGGTGAATCCCCAACACGAAGCCAAGCTCTAGTACACACGCAGGACGACGGCTGCATACACACGGGGACGTGCCACAACACACACACGTAGACGGAGTCTCCAACACGATCTGATGACCAGATCAACAACACACACACGCTGCAACAGACGCAGCACTCTACACACACAAACACCTAGATCTAGATAGATCCACACACACATGTAGATCTAAACGAAACACCACACACAATCACGGATCTAGGTAGATCCACACACACATGAATGTTTAGAGATTACAAGAACACACACTTGAAGCACAAGACACTTAAGAGGATGAAACACAAGACAAAGAGTTCTGATTTAGGCTCCCCCTAAATATATGATGCAGATCTAGACTGAAGCTTGAATCTCCACTTGATTTCTCCTTCATTTACCTCAGCTTGATCTTGAGAAGCTTGCTCTTGGATGAAGAATTTGTGGACGAATCACTGTTCACGGAGTTCTCACAGTAGCTCTCCCTCTCCCCTTGGTAGCCTCCTCATGATTCCTTGAGTGATTAAAGTTTCTTGCCTTAAGAGATGTTTCTTATAAGCCTTGGGTTGGTCAAGAGACATGCCAAAACATAGATCCACGAATTTAGGCATGTCTAGTGGCTTTGGAACCCAAAAGTCCTAAAGAGAGGGCTTGAACACGTTGAAGAGAACAAAGTCAAAATTGGCTGCCTTGAAGGGTTCAGTCGACCAAATTCACCGGTCGGTCTACCGAACTGTAAAGACCTGTAGATTTCTGATCCCTGAAATTTTCAGCCGATCGAAATAATCCATCGGTCGACCGAACTCTGTAACTTTTACAGAGTTCTAATCCCTAGAAAATTTGGTCGACCGAACCCTACCCATTGGTTGACCGAACTCTGGAAAACCTGTAAAAACATATTATTAGCCCAATGAAACATATCCACATACAAAATACTTTGTGTCCTCATTTTTTTCCATTCAATTTGAGTTTATTTGTCTTGTTCTGGGCATTGTGAGGCATGATTCGTTTATGGATTAGTTTGTGATAGAAATGGCTTTGAGAGCATACATATGCTTGCACTTTTATAATTAAACGGTGCTAAGCCAATGGCGAAGCCAAGGTTATGATATCATCAACCTCAACTGAACAAGAGTTTAGTTAACACCAAAAACACTGACGCACAAGGGCCTCAAATATATTTGAGTTCGTTCTTAATCAAATATGCACGGCACGACACGGAAAACACGTCCGTGGTTTTGTTATTATCAAAATCACCTGGAGAAACTCAACAATTTTGTGTATCGCATGAGGCCAACCTGAACAGCCTATCATGAAGCACAATAGCATAAGCTGCTGGAGCAAGATTAGGTCGACCTACTCCATGCTCCAAGTCGACCTGCTAATGGCCGGCAGACCTCACTGGCCTACTGGATGTCCTTTGCCAGCAGGGTCTTCTTCCCCCCTGTCTTGCTGCATTTTCATATACATGTTCATGCATGGTTATGCCTATAAAAAAGGGGGGGAAATAATTAAAATCAATCCAACAAAAATGATTAAAACAAGGAAACATCATATGCATTTAGGCATATTACATGTCACTGCTAAGCATGAGAAGTCTGTCTACCCCCACGCCCTCAGTCCTGCTGGCTGCCCAAACCTCCCTCGTGCATGCATGACCATGTTCGATCGACCTAATTGCATCTTCGGTCAACCGAACCATTGGTGGGTTGATGCAGGGGCTGGCCTGGGTCAACGCACCCTCTGTCGGCCTATAGGCTTTTGAGCCTGTTGATTACCCCATGGCAATAGGTCATCTCCTCCTCTCTCCCACACACGCATATGCATATGCACGCTTGATCATGCATAAAAAAAAGGGAGGAGAGAAGAGGAGATTTTGAAGTAAAAAAAATGGAAAAAACCTTCGGAACCTTGTGTAGGGTGAACCGACGTGTTGTCAGGCTCCGAGACGTTGCAAGCGCGTTATGCGTTTTTTGAAGATCACGGGGATGATTTTTTTGATTTTTTGAAATTCTAAATCCTAAATTAGTTTTCTATAAATAACCCCCCACCCTCTCTCTCCCTCATTTCTCATCTCTCCCTCTCTCTCTCTTCTCACGCTCTCTCCTTCTCTCCCTCTCTTCTCCGGGCAGCCGACGGAGGTGGAGGAGGGAAAGGCGGCGAGGTTCATGGGGCGAGGAGCTGCGAGGACGGGATGAGGATCGAGGTAGTGGCGCGGCATTTCCCATTCATAGATTTCGAGACCCCGGCGGTGTTTCGTGAGGTGTTTCACGTGGAAATGACGTCCACAGTGCGAAAATCTTGGGTGGAGGGAGGGGGATGGATCCCTGGCCCCTGTACTTTATTTTCCCACGTTTTATAGGCCGAGGCAAGGCCGAGTGTGGGTTTATTTCATGCCAGGGTTAAATTACATGATTCTAGGGTGAGCGTTGGATTCACCATTTTAATCACATTTTAGGGGTTTAAATTGTGCCTCTTGGTGGTTCAGAGGCTGGGGAATGGTTCCCCATGTTTTCCCCATCACCCGGGGGTGATTGGGGCATGGAATTGAACCCCTAGGGTGGGTTTGACAAGTTCTGTCATTTTCGGTCGACCAACCTCAGAGGTTCGATCGACCGACGGCGTTCGCCATGAACTACGTTCATCCCAGTTTGGTCGACTGAACTACCCAGTTTGGTCGACCGATCACTACAGATTAGTCGACCGAAATGTAGTGGGCTTGCCCATTTTGACCCTCGGTCGACCCGGTTGTGACCCAATAGTCGACCTTTGGTCCCGTGGATGTCCCAGACACCTCGTGGGATATCATGACCATATTTTTGGGTGTTTGGAGATATCGAGTTGTCTCGATTAGTATGTCCAAAGGTTTTGAGGATTCAGGTGACCCCATGTGTTCCAAGCTTTTGTGTTTTCGCTAAGTCGAGTCCCCGTGCATTGGTTTGAGTGCGGAGGGTCATTCCCGCATGTCGATAGCTTTCTCAGAAAGTGATTTTCGTGTGGGCCATGTGTATGACCTGATAATGGTGAGTCTCATGACCCAGCCTAGGGCTGGAGGGTTTCTTAGCTTCCCTTTGGGAGGGATTAAGTTTGGCTATCGTGTGCCGCCTCATAAATTATTTTACTGTGATTTCTGACCTTGGCATAGGCCAGATTGACAGTATGGAGTTGTCTTGTACGACGGCCTTGACCAGAGTCCCATGACTCAAGGGCTGTTAGATTTAATAGGTCTAGTGGACGGCCCAGAGCCCGATGGCATCATGCCACCCGTGTTTTGAGCTAGATATGACAAGCTTATGCATAGCCTGTCTATATTTCGATGGTTTTCGTTGAGAGTCGTCTGATTAGTGGCCCCCACTAGTCGTAGCTTGCCTGGGCACGCATGTGCTGACCCACCTGGGAGTAGGTGGAGAGCTAGACCCAAGAGTGAGACAGTTTCTAAGCTGGTTTTCGTAGGGCCTCCCACTGTAGCGGCTCGAGTCTGGGCTAGGAGGAAAACCAGCTAGAGGACCTGACGTAGTACAATCAGTTAGTGTGTGCACACATGGTCGGGGACTATGGACACGTGCTAACAAGCACGGCCCTGACTAGACCCTTGTTTTGTGGTTACTATTACGGTGTCTCAGCGTCTGCCTGGGATGAGTAGGGAGACACCTAAGGCGCGGACTAAGTCTTCAGAGGACACACCCGGCCTTCCTTCTAGTGGGCAGTACTCCTGTCACACGAGATGAGTCCCTTTGTGGTTCTCCGGGTGATTTCCAAGCGTTCTCCAGACTTTCAGTCTAAAGTTTTTGGTAGAGGCTACCGTGGGTTTTCCCTAGACAATATAGGGTTCACAACGGCGAGGTCATGACCACGTGGTCTTGGGTTGGGCCGTAGTCAGCGAGGACAGGCCTCCACGATAGAGGTGTCATGATTTTTCTTTTGGCAACATAGCCAGGGTTTTCCTATTAGTCTGGTGGTCCCTCGACTGTGAGATCAGGGTGTGTTTTTGGTACAGTAGGAGTAGCTGTAGAGCTGAGATTTTACCGGCCACCGTCTTTGCTGTTCTTACTGTCGTTGTCTTGTTGTTAGCGATGTTCTTTTCTGCCATTGTTTTACAGTTGGGGTTTCGCGGGACCCTACTAAGCCAATGAGATGAGGCTCACCCCTGCTTTTTAGGTGTAGCGGCTCCTCCTTGAGGTTCAGGGGTGCAGTGCGGAGGTTCTCACAGCTATCAACTAGGACCCATAATCTCTCAAAGATCACTTCACCAAAACATAGCCTCATCTGCAGACACAACTTCCAACACAAGAACACGGTACTCACGCGGCACACTTGCCAACATATTTTTCCAATTCTCCATCCAGTCAGTGCCACAAACCACAATGCCTCAAGTAACGGCACGGAAACAACACATCTCGCATAACCCGAGACAACCACACGCCGAGGAACCAATCTTCCGATGCTCAACACATCCTCTGTGACTCCACAAGCTCCGATTCACGACACCTCAGAAATCACAACACCAGCCAAAAACTCTCACGAACACCACCCAACTGGCACTCACCCTTCCGGAATAATGTCAACACCCTTACACATCAGGGGATGGGCAACGCTTCTCACAGATAGCCACACTCTGCCACAGTGGTTAAGCTAGCCGCTGCCACACGCTCCTCTCTTATGTCTACCTCTAACCTCGAAACTAGCAACACGCCAAACGCTTATCAAGGAGCAATGAGAATCCACCAAAACGTCAGGCTTGAGGGCCGCAATACCTCTAGCCACCGGACATCATTCTCTCGAATCTGTCCGTGCTAACATCAACCCATCCTCGAGTTGCCACCGCACGGACCACCACGCCAAGAGCCGCAACACGAGCCATAACAGACGCCTGCTAACGCTCATCCGGGCACATCTCTCGACCAGAGCACCCGCTCTGCCACCTCGAACCACGATCTCAACACCTCAGGGGCTGGATGAACCTCAAGTTGGGGTGGCCAACCCGACAACAGCTCCCATAGAGCACACTCACGGCCACTTATCCACAGACAATCCTCACCAGCCACCTAACCTCGCTGCAATTCCTCAAACGTAGCACCGTAGCAACGCACCTGCCGACAACCTCTGCCCAACGCAGCACAATCGGGGCCACCATCTCAAGGGGAGGAAGCTCTCGACCTCGAACCTTTGACCTCACGCCACACTCCAACGATGACAATAACCACCTTCACAGCGCCAAGGCCATGCCCTCAAACTCTCACGTGAGAAACGAAGCGAAAAATAAGCACGAAACCCTATGCCAACTGCCTGACTGTACTGGACCTTACGGACTCTGATCACTGTAATATCTCAAATTCTCATGTACTTCTACAACCATAGCTCTAATACCAACTGTAACGACCCAAGATCCGGATACCGGTAATGACCCAATACCATTCGAATCCTGGCCCGCCGCCCACGAGCCGGAGGGCACGAAAGGGCTAAAAGGAAAGGTGTGATGTACACAGAAATAGGAAATAAAGCAGGACAATTCACAGAAATAAATAACTAACTACAATAGAGTCTAGTCCAACAGAAAGTACAGTCTAAGGCAGAGAACGTACCACATGCCAAGTGAACACTCGGCCTGGCGAGCTGGCAACTAAGAACCTCCACGCAACACCCTCGAACCTCGAGGAAGAACCGTAACACCTGAAAACTAGGGGTGAGCCTCCTATCACTGGCTCAATAGGGGTCCCGCGGAACACCAACTGAAAATAACGGCGGCACGGAAAGCAGCAACAACAGCAGGAATAGTAAGACTCGGTGGCCGGTAAAACCTCGGCTCTACAGCTACTCCTACTGTACCAAAAAATATGCCCCGATCTCACAGTCGGGAGACCCCCAGACTACGACTGCCCTAGTCACGCTACCCAAAAAATGACACGACACCACTATTGTGGAGGCCTGTCCTCACAGACAAGGGCCCATTGAAACCACGCGATTAGTCACGACCTCGCCATCGTGAACTCTAGGCCGTCTAGGGAGAAGCTCTCGATGATGCTCACCGGAAATCCTAAACCTCAACTCCGGGAGAACACCCGAAAACTACACGCAAAAATCTCATCTCGCAGATGAGAAGCGAAACCTTGAATCACGACAACTCATGTCACGTGACGGGAGTACCTGCCCACTAGAAGCAAGGCCAGATGTGTCCACTGACGACTTAGTCTGCAGCCTCAGGTGTCTGCCTACAACGCCCCAAGAAGAGACTGAGACACCGTACAGTAACCAGGAACACAAAATAAGGACTAGCTGAGGTCGCGCTCGTCAGCGTGGGTCCGACGCCCTCAGCCAAGTGTGTACACACAGACCATACGCCCTAGGTCAGATCCTCTAGCTGGTTCTTCCCCTAAAGCCCAAACTCAGGCTGCGCGTGGGGGCCCTACGGTAACCAGCCTAAAAATCGTCTCACTCGGGTCATGCTCTCCACCACTCCCAAGTGGGTTCGCACACGTGTACGCAGGAAAGCTACGACTAGTGGGGGCTCACTCGGTCCAGGTTCGGGTGCTCCCCGCCCTTAGTTTGTCAAGGTGGGGGTGCTCCCCGCCCTTAATTTGTCAAAGTGGGGTAGAGGAGCACTAAAAAGGGCCACACAGCCCGGTGAAGGGTTCTGGCTTGAACGCGGTTGGTCTCCCGACCGCATTGATGATCGCGGTCGGTGTGGAGACTGCGACCAAGCTGCCCCTTGCTATTGACTTTGGATCCCGCGTTCGACCCAGCTGCCGGAGTTGTCGGCGTCAAGCCACTTTAGAAAGACACTTTAAGGGTCATCCTGGGTTCTGGGTCGAGGTCGTGTGCCGTAATATGGCCAACGTGGCGCCGCTCACCAAGTGTTCAGGGGGTGGCCCCTGCTCGTTGCGTTATGCCATATGACCTGTTGTGACGCTCCGATTTCGACCTTGGGTCAATTGGCATGGTATCTTCGGGGGCTATGTCATTTGGCAAGATTTAGGGAGCAATTCCCTTTGCTTAATTCTCGATTAACCTGAGAAAATAAGTGTAACAAGTGCCCCCAACGGGATGTGCGTCGGAGGCGGAGATGACAGCGTGCGACCCATGCGTCCTG
Source organism: Amorphophallus titanum (assembly GCA_024336825.1). NCBI lineage: Eukaryota > Viridiplantae > Streptophyta > Magnoliopsida > Alismatales > Araceae > Amorphophallus > Amorphophallus titanum. Next base: position 2,460,066 of record JANBPO010000598.1, on the reverse strand, counting down.
TTTGTTTTGATTTCTCCTTGCCTTACTGGCGTCGTGGGTGTCACTTGTCCTGGGGGTTGATGTTCCCATTGCGATCTTCTGTTTGACGGTAACATGTTTCGGGGAAGACCATAGGGCGTGGGATGTTATAGAGTGAGATTCCCGGAGGGAGTTGGTGTATTGAAGGGCGGTACGTCGAGGCCGCTGGGGGCGTGGGGCTGGTGGAGATGACGCGCATTGGACGCACTTGAGGTGCTTGAAGTTGTTTGCTGATCGCCCATAAGGGTGTACTGGCCAGGCTTGGCATTGACCATCCTCTGGGACGTCTAGGTCATAACTGTATTGACCTCCCTCCACGGTGCATCGGTCGAAGTTGGTGTTGACCTTCCTGTTGGGAGTATCGGTCAGACATTGCCGTTGACTTGCCTTTCAGGTGTCTTGGAGCGAGTTGCATCACGGACTTGCCTCAATGAGGCATATTAGTCTGTTATGAATGGAGACTTGGCCCGACAAGGCGCGTTGGTCTGACATTGTAGGAGGCCTGCCTCGACGAGGCGTATTAGTTCGTTGCTGGGGACTAGGGGTTGATGACCGAAAATTGGGGACTGGAGATTGGAGATTAGAAGCAGGAGATTGGTGGACTGGAAACTAGGGATTGGAGACTGGGGACCAGGAACAGGAGATTGGTGGGCTGGAGACTGTGGACTAAAGACTGGGAATTGGAGACTGGAAACTGGAGACTACGGACTGGAAACCAGGAACTGGAAAATGAGGACTAGAGATGGGGAACTAAAGACTGGGGAACTGGAGACTGGCCTGGATGAGGCGTGCTGGCATGTTGATGGAAATTGGAACTGGGGATTGGAAATTGGATATCAGGATGGGAGACTAGGTACTGGGACTGGAAATTGGGGACTAGAGACTGGATACAGGGATTGAAGATTGGAATCTGGCTATTGGGTACTGGGACTGGATGCTAGGAACTGGGTGCTAGAGGCTTGCCTGGGTGAGGCATTCTGGCCTGTTACTAGAAGTTGGAAGCTAGAGATTAGGGATTGGATGTTGGAAACTGGACACTGGGGCTGGGGATTGGCATTGGAACCGGATATTGGGGCTGGATATTGGAGGCTGGATACTAGGAATTGGATAATGGAACTGATTATTGTAGTCTGGAACTGGAGTTGGATAGTGGACTGGACACTAGAACTGGATACTGGGGCTGGGCACTGGAACTGGATCTTGGGGACTGGGTATTCGAGCTGGATCTTGGGGACTGGGTATTCGAACTGGATCTTGGGGACCGGGGAGAAATAGGAGAATAATTTACTCCGGAGTCCGAACGGGGCCCCGTTCCTTGGAGAAGAAATAAGATTCGTCGAGGAAGTCATCGGCCAAACCCCATCATCAGATCTTCCGAAAACTGGTCGTGGCAGTGTCTGCAAATATTCTCAGGTTACTGACTGGGAATCACCTGCGCAGTTGGGGTAGATCGCTTCCCCCGGTCAGTCCCGAAGTCGGATGAGGGCGAGACAACCGCCGCTGCGAAGTAGACTCGGAGACGCTTCTTTTGGTACCTTTTGTGCCTTCAGGGACGCCGAGATGAAGATGTGGTGGCTTCTACAACCTGCTAGTTCTCTGTTGCCTACGACCCAGAACTGCCAGTTGAAAGTGGAGGTGGGGAATGGGGTAAATGGGATGGGAATGGGGGTAGATATGAGTGGGGAAGACTCCTGGCTATAAGGGGGTGTGGGTGGATGGTCAAGGTTGAGCTCTCCTATGGCTGGTTCCTCATGTGGAGGAGGTGCCCTCCTATCACCCACCCTTGGGGCAGGCCTATTTTCCTCTAGTTGTTCAAGCTGGGCCGTTAAGTCATCAAGTTGCCCTAAGATACTAGCCATACCCTCCACAAGGAACCTCATGTGATTGGGAAGCTCATGCTCATTGGGGGCGGGGTTCCCTTAGTGATTGGGATTCATTGGGGAATTGGAAGAGGATGGGTTGGATTGATAATGGGCTCCACTATGGGTGGTCATGTAATGTTGGGTGGGCTATGCACAAGTATGTGTGTGTGCACCTATGAACGACCTAGTGTGAAGATGCCCCAAGACTAGACTTGTGAGGACAAGCCTATGACCGCTCTGATACCACTTGATGTGGCATAGCCCAGAGATGATGATGGATGACTCAACGAAGCTAGGACTTAGACCCGCAAGTATACAAGGACTAACACGGACTTACGCTAGTGGCTCACTCGTACGGTGCGTACGATCTCCCAATGGTGACCGGGGTATGATGGGGGGTCCAAGGTGGAACCCAAATGTTCTAAGGGACTTGGCTAGCATAGGCTGACCCCTAAGGGCCTGGGATTCTCAACTTCCTCGACGGCTGGCACGCTGGGGGCGTGGGTTTGCGTAGCACTCACTCACGGTCCACGATGGGCACACTAGAAGTGGTGTGCAAGTTCGGGCTCTCATCTCATTGATCGACAAGCAATCAAGTCAATACTAAAGTAGCCAAGAATGTAACCAGCCAAGGGGGTACCAGATGCTCACCTTCCGGTGTGAAAACAACGATCCCGATCGGAGACGTGGGCGAGCCGGGAAGCATAGGCTCACGCTGACACGCTGCGTCGATGATGCTTGACCTAAAATTAAGATGATTACAGCACTACACCTTGCACAGGAGGGGGGTTCTAGGGGTGGGAGTTAAGAGGTTTACAACTAAACACTACCTTCACGCAAGGAGGGGCTGTAAGCCAGCCAGGCGGCGAGGGGGAGTGGGGCTTGAAACTGATGTGTCGGACTCCACCGGTTCTGCCAGCTTCTGGAATAGCTGGACAGACAGTCGAAGATGGCTCCACCACGATCACTGCCAAGCTCAGAAAAGGCCGCAACCTATGCTGAAACGTTTTGACTTGACTCAGGAGGATGCCTGAATTTTAGTGGAATTCCCTGACAATGTCGCTGACTGGGGCAAGGTCTGGAACAGGGCTGGACTACTCTGGTTCGGGTTGCTCCCAGAGTGATGCTGCTGGAAGACGGGGGTGCCACGAACAGTCCCGTGCTCTGTTGAAGGAGAGACTAGAGCCGTTGTGTTTGTGGTCAAGTCTTCTTCAACCCGGGACCAACGGCACCATCCGCAGACGCCGGAGCTGATCGCGAATGCCGGAATAGTGGGGTAGGTCAGTTCAGGCTCAGGGAAACTGTCCTGGCACACCTTCGAGGGAAATTTTGGAACTTTTGATGCCGAGGTCCAAAATTAGTTCTACTTCTTGGACATGACAGAGGACTTGAAGGGGAAGCCCTCAACCAAGTGGTGGTATAAGAATCCTAGAACTCTGGTCATGGGAGCCTCTGCAACCCTCCTCTGGTTGTCTGCTTGGGAGGAATTGTGTAGGTCGCGGAGATTTGCTCCTTCGGACAGCTCTAAGGTCATAAGGTGACGAGACTTCCCTAGTTGTGAAGCTGACTAGATGACGATTCCAATGGTGTATAGTGTGCCACCTGAAACCTCACGATGATGTCATGGCAGCCTCTGCGAGTTGTTGGTACTCTGCTGCTTGCGACCCAGAAGCAGAACAAATCTATGGGGGAGGTTGTGGAAGGGAGAGTGTCACGCCCCGAACCGATAGCAGCGGAACATGTCTTTTGCTCAGAGCGTGGTAGTTAAACAGTCGTGAATGATCAAGAGCAATGGCATGAGACCAAATAATTTTGATAATAAAATTTTATTTCAATATAAGTCTCTTATAATTTCAAACTTGTTGACTCAACTACATCATAATGGAAAGAAACAGACAAAGGACACGCTAGCAAACTTAGACTATACAATTAATAGGAAATACTATCTAGACTCAAGAAAAATTAAAAGACACAAGTTCACTAGTTTTCGGAACTCTCTTGCACACTTGTCCCACCCGCATGAGTCTCGGTCCTGGTTTCCACCTAATTACCTGAAAAATGTTGGAATAAACTGGATGAGTGAAAGCTCAGTAGGAATTATATCTCAAGAACAAGCTAGCTTTAAGTAATTACATGTTACATGTATGCAAAAACTAATGCAACGCAACTTTTTTTAAAACAAAATAATTTTTTACACGGGGGGGGAGAAGAGAAGGGGATCGATGCAAACGGCTGGTATCAAATGTGGAGGAGGGCAAGGGGTCAGCCATAAATGCCTGCAACTATGGGTGGTGGGGGTGAGCTATACTTGCTTACTTCCAGAAAGCTCCCGAAGACATTCAGCCAGAAAGGGTCCCCTTCGACTGGTAATGCCCTGTTCATGGCATGCTTGTTTTCGAAAATTGACATTACCATGTTTTCTTATGCAAAGACGGTGCGGACGTTAGGGGCTTTTGTCTCTTTTGGGACTAGAGATGAAATGCCTACTTCTGCTGGTGGGCAGGAGCCTGGGGGACCCCAGGATGGCTCAGGTAGGTGCTAAGCCATTACAAGAGAGGTTAACTTCCTTTGTGCTTGCTTTTGTTGTACTGGGGTTGTTGACTCGATCTGTTATTTTGCCTGCCAGCTGATGAGCTGGCTGCGATTCTAGAGATGGTCCTGGAGTTGGTTAGGACTAGACCGTCAGTGGATCTCCCTTCCTTCGAGGCCGAGCCGGGGGTGACAGATGGCCCGACAGCACTTGTTGCTGGGGCTACAGTCGTTCAGTCATCACAGCCGACATCGGTGTTGCCGCTTCCTCCCTTGCTAGTGGTGGTCTTCGCCTGTATTGTGGGGCTGGTCGAGTCTTCCGTCATAGGACTCTCAAGTATGTGACTGGCAACTGAGATGCATGTGGTGACTCTTCCTTATTATTTGCCCACACCAAACTTTTCTGGGTATTGGTCACAGGTATCCCATCTCCTCTAGAAGAGGGAGAGCTTTCTCGTGACACGGCTGGGGCTATCGGGGGAGAGCCTATGGTGGCATCTCCAACTAGGGAAGATGAGGAGATCATCGACATAGAGGGTTCTCCAACAGAGGTGCCTCGACTGGTGAGCTTTGTTTGAAGCTCTTAGGCTGGCCAATTTCCTTTTTACTGAGTTGGCCTGTGTGTTGATCTTGAGATTTCATTGGCTCGCAGGGGCTTCTAGTTCTGCCACCTCCGGAGATTCGTCGGAGGCTTCTTCAGACTCCTTGGGCAGTGGTAGTCTTGTTAGGGAGATAGAGGGGAGTTCGGGCTCTTCTTCCTTTGAGGCCTCGTCCACCAAAGGGGCAGAGACTGAGGCTACTTCTGTGGGTGCGAGGAGCTCTTTCACTCCCCTTTAGCACTTATATTTTCTGGCAGAATGCTGACACTCTGTGTTGTATGTAGCACTGGCGTTGGAGGAGGAGCGTGTGCAGGCTCCTGTTGCAGATGGCCAGGAGGAGCTTCCCGCCCTGCCCGCAGCTGCCAAGGGGACAGGGCAATGGCAGAGGGCTCCCCGATCGCCGAGGACTCATTGCCTTCCCCAAGCCTGGCGAGTGACGCCGTAGGTGTAGAAGGGTTTGTTTCGGGTAAGGGTTGAAAGTTTTATCAGGTTTTTCACCTTATTTATCATGAAAAGTTTCTCATGTATTTCTCACTCTCTGTTTGTTCTGTTGGGTGTCATGCAGCCTCGACTGACGTGCTGGTGGAGACGGGAAACTCCTCTTTAAGTCTGGGGGTGGAATGGCCTTCCTCCACTCCACCACCGGAGCCATTGGTGGACAGGAGTGTGGGTTCCTCTTTTCTTTAGCGAGCGCGAGGATACCTGCAGAGCGACCCTCTCCTCTCCCCAGAGGACTTGATGCAACGTCTGACAGACTGCACCCGGGGCTACCATATCCTTGACTTCCCACGGGCACCTTGGATGTCCGGGTTGGCTGGGATATGGGCGAAGTACCTGCGACTTCGTCAGGCACAGGAGCAGAGGGCTCGAAGGCTGGCTGCCATCCAGGAGGAGCGGGAGCGACTGGATCGGCTTACGACAGTTGTAGCCGAGCAAATGGGCCATGCCAAGGTGGCTCAGTCACTCTTTTGAGGTAGGGCTATTCAGCTCAAGGAGGCTGAGAACAAGATTGAGACCTTGAGGAAGGCCTTATAGGAGCAACGATCGGCCACAGAGCACACCAGGGCTGAGTGGAGAGAGGCTAGGAGCACCGTCGAGGCCAGTACTCAGCTCTTATCCACTCTTGAGGTAGACCTTACGACTGCTCAGTCTCACTTGTCACTGTTGGAGGGGAGCGAGCCGTGACCAAATTGTGTCTTCTTTTTATTATACCATGCACCTAGTTATATAGACTTTTGTTATCCCAAAGGCATGTCTTGGGCTCCTCTTGTAGAGTATGAATGACAAGATCCTAGATTTCTTTTGTCATTTCTTGTGTCATCACACCTTTTTCTTTTTAGGATTACGTCCAAGGGAGGGTCGATCGGACCCTTGGGGAGGGCCGAGTTGTACGGAATTGACCAATAAGGGGTAGCCACGATGATGCACCGGGTGATGAATGCAAGTGTGCCTAGGACCGACTTGTAGAGACAAGTCGTGAACTTGCTCTGATACCACTTGATGTGGCACTTGCAAAAATACCATGGGAGATTGACTCGACGCACCTAGGACCTAGATCCACAAGCAATGCAATGATAGCGTTGGCTCACTCGAGCGGTCTCACCTGCGTAGTGCACACTAGTGCCCGTAGGCAATTCAACGATGGTGGAGAGTGTTCGGGGTGGGACCTTGATGCTCCGGGGGTTTTGGCTAGCTTAGGGTTGAATCCCTAAGGACCTAGGATGCCCACTTCATGGGCGGCCAGTATGTCGAGGGCACAGGTTATGGTGTACTCTCTCAACTCACTTCGTGATGGACACTCGTTTGATGAAAATTTTAGATCGGGTGCTCACCTTGCCTTCCAACGGCAATTAAAGGCAATACTAAATAGTAAAATATGAGCCAGAAAGAGTGTGATAGGATGCTCACCTGACTGGCGTGAAGACGCTGATCCTGGTTGGTGACGAGGGTGAGTGGGAGTCGTGGGTACGCACCTGCACACCACATCGGTGTAGCTTTAACCTGAAAATTGCAAGGGTACACAACTACACCTCACGCAGGAGGGTTGGTCAAGGGGTGGGGGTTAAAGGATTATAATCAAAACTACCTCCACGTAGGGAGGGGCGGTCAGCCGGCCAGGCGAGGGGGCGGGGAATTGGATGGTGAAGACTAAATGGCCAGGGACCGAGTTCTACCAGCCCAGTTTAGCAGGACAACAAGCTGGGAAAGATGGCTCCACGGGACCTCCGAGCATTGGCAGGAGCGGGGCTAGTGCTGGATCGACCGGGGATGTAGGGGCAGGCTGCATCAAGAGTTGGAAGTCATCCAGAGCTCTGGGTGGGCCGCTGCAGGGCAGAAACGTCGACCCATGCTGGGTCTGCACGGCCTGGGACTGTTGGATAGGCGGCCAATGTTGACGTCTCCCCGAGCTCCTCTGGTCGCTTCTAATGGCAGGGCTGGTGCAGGAACGTTCAGAATCGGTCCAGGAACACGCTGATGGAGTTGCAGGCCGATCGGAGCCCAGGTGTGGCCGTGACAATCCTTGGATCAGGACTCAACCGGCGCCGCCTGTTTGGGCCAGATTTGTAGCTGCCTGAAGGGAATGCCGCCACAAGCTCCTCCATGCTCTGATGAAAGCGAGACTAGTAATGACGCTTTCGTGGGAGTGTCCTCTTTGAGCAGGAACTGACAAGGCCCCAGAAGAGGTCAGAGTATAGCGCGGGAGATAGGAGAGTGGGAGGGGGTCTGAACCAGTTCTAATGGAACTGACCTACGCACGTCGGGGAAAGCTGCTAGAACGTGATGCTCCGGTGCTCAAATGGCTCCCTCCTTCTTGGAAATGGAAGGGGACTGGTAGAGGCTCATCCCAGCCCAGCGGTGTCCACGGGAAGTAGGGGATCGGTCATAGAAGCTTCTTCCACGACCTCAGGTCACCTACTGGAGGTTCCTTGCATAGTCTAACAAAATTTGCTCCTCCAAGCAGCTCTGAGCGTGGATGAAGGTGGGATTTCCTCGGCTGCAAAGCTGACTGGATGAGAAATCCACCGGTGTAGGATATGCTGCTTGGATTCTTGCAGTGAAGTCATGGACGGTGCTGCAAGCTTCTAGTACTCTACTGCCCCCGACCCTGCATTGAGTCTTGTCGGACCGTCTACACGCTCTGGGCAAAACGGCCGGGACAGAGTCTTCCAGTGGATGAATGACCTCCTTCTTCTTGGGTCTAGTGGAGGACTTTGTGAAGCTTTCCTCAACCAAAAAATCATGCCATGATCTTCACAGGTCTGACCTTGGTGGCGTTTGCAGCTGGCTTCAGGTGTTCTACTGGAGCTCAGTTGTGTAGTCTGATAAGAATCGGCCTCTTGGTCGGCACGGACGTCGGATGAAGGTGGAAGAGCCCTTGTTGGAAAGGTAGCTCAGAGACAAATCATTTTTCTGTTGGGATGTTCACCTAGATCTGCTCATACTAGGCAGGATTGATGCTGCAAGTTGCATCCAGTTCTGCTGTAGTGGTGGACAGGGTAGTTGTGGCTAATAGGGAGAATGTGGAGGTGAGGTTTGGTGTGGGAGAGGGGGCCAAAGGGTGGATGGGGCTCTCCCTAACTGGTGGGGACCAAGGAGGGCTCGAACTAGGGCAGAGGAAGGGGAAGATGGGATGGGGGGCAGAGTCTACGAGGTCGGGAAAGAAATGGGGATGTCCTCGACAGGCCAATCACAATATCCTGTTCAGGGGAGAACAAACATACCATGCCCCCGAACCCGAGGTTAAGGGCGTGGAGATTCCCCCTCCATCAGGCCTCTACCCCGGAGAACCGAGCAGCCAAAGTGCCCCTTCATTTGCCGAGTTCTTGTTGTCAAAGAGCGGCAAACAACTAGCTCCCCCGCAAAGTCGGTTAGTGAAAGAAGCGAGTGGCCCCCTAGTTCCGTCCACGACTATCCCTCATCCATCAAGAGAAGAGGATGACAACATTCCCAACCTTGCTGAGTTCATGCAAGAAAGAGAACCAGCTCAATAGGTGTCACAGGCCCAAAAGGCACCTAATGAAGGGGGTGGACCCCTTAGCAAGCCAGCTCCTCAGGTTTGGAATGACGGCAGACGGGGCAAGACCGAAGAAATGAGCTTGGCCAGTATCAAAGCCATCGACAGAATAATGGAGCAACTCCGGAGAATCCCAAAGAGGTTCACCATCTGGGAAATACTCTCCTTGGATGAAGGAACTCGACAGGCCCTCACTGCGGCTCTACAAACCCTAGCTTACTTCGAAACTTATTTTGCCGAAGAGCGGCCCAAAGTGGATGTGACTTTCACTGAAGAATACATGTTGCTACCCACCTGTAATCACAATCGGCCGCTGTATATGAAGGGGCAGTTGAATGGCCAGCCTAACAACAGGATACTGGTCAACCCAGGCGCGACAGTGAACATACTTCGGTACCGAGTATACCAGAAATATTACTTTAATGTGCACCTGATCGAGGTCAGGGATATGAAGATTGCCAGCTTCAACCAGAAGTTCGAAGTACCCATGGGAACAGTCGAGTTCATTCTCTCCCTTGGTGATTTCACAACCAAGGTGCGGTTCTAGGTGATCAACTCCAACACTTCTTACAAAGCGTTGCCAGGCCGACCATGGCTGCATCAAAACTGGGTGATAGCCTCCACCCTGCATTAGTGTATAAAGTACCCTTGCGATGGGAAAGAAGAGAGGATCTTCACAGATCTGCATCCCTTCGAGGTGTTCGAGTGCCACCTGCTGGACGCCTGATTATACTTAAAGAAGCCTAAAGAAGCTCCCCTCGCCCCTCAGAACAAAGGAAAGGGGAAGAAGAAGGTGGAGACTGGCGAGTGGTTCCCTCCACCACCGCCAGGCTATGTGGCACCTCTAGAAGTATCGGTTATTTCTAAAGTAGAAGGGGTGTTCAGGGCAATCCCCTCCACCATCTACACTACCCCGGAGGCATCGTACCTCGAAGATTTGCTGGAGGACGTTAGGGTCCCACCAGGGGTTGCCAGGCCTGTAGCAGAAATCAATTGCCACACAGTCGAACCACTGAAGATTTGGGAGGTGCCCAACCCTAGAGGCTGGCCCACAATCTTTTACACAGCTAAAGAACGGCTTGTCAAAGAGGACGGTGATTACAGGTTCCCTGACGAATTACATGACCCCATCGTGCCTATTGAGGGACTTCCTTATATGGCTCGTCGCATGGCGAAAATGGCCCAAAGGCAAGGAATCCCTTTTTACCAGCCAGCGAGCTGAAAGAAGATGTTTAAAGAGATGTGGCACCTGCCAAACATGGACCGGAGGCTACTGCAAATCACCCGACACCCAGGCTTGGGCTTTTTAGTAGAGGAATTCTACGAAGCCAACATGGTCTCCGTATCAGCCCCAACTTATGATAGCCCTCCAGAAGAGGTCGACACTCAGGGAATCGAGGGCCGGGAGCATCTTTCGCCCCCGACTGGCGATGCCTAAGACAAAGAGGTTTTCCTCTGGAACTCATCCCCATGTAGATACATAGAGACGGCCCCATCCTTTCATCAGGGGTCGATCCTAAATGGCCACGATGACATGACACCTCCACCTCGGCTTGACACAGAAGTAGGAAGTGACAGTGCGGGTCGCACTGTAGACCTTTCCCAATACGACCCTGTCCTACTCGCCCTTAGCTATCAGCAGCAGCAAGAGATTGAGATGTTGAAGGCACAATTGGTCAAAACAACTTCACTTCTATCTAGTCTGGTCGAGAGCATCGCTTCCTGGTAGGGCACATGTGAAAGCCAATCCTCGAGCACCAGCTCCAGAGCTCCCAGGGGCCCGAGTAGGGAGAACAGGGAAGTCATTGCTCCCTCATCCAGTCGGCTAGCAAATCAAGCCCCCACACTATGGGAAAGGATGCAGAAGCCCTACTCCTTCCCGAGGGATAAGACTCGAGGAATCTTCGAATGGGCTCGTCACTACAGGTAGGTCTCTCTCCCAGAGTCTAAGAGGCCGCAAGACGCCCGAAGAAGTGATGACCCCTTGTTCTGCCCCTATCACCGGGTACTGGGTCACCCCACTGAGGACTGTTATGTCTTCAAGGACATCGCTCAGGACCTGATTAAGAAAGATAAGCTCAGAATGGGGGACTATGAGGTGGCTCCGCAGCACCCCGATGCGACAGGCGTCCGCGAAAAGGGAATCTACATGGTGTCAGTCCAGCACTAGACCATTGAAAATGCAACGGAGAATGAACAACCCTGGTCACCAGCGGTGGAGCAGTCCCAATCATGGCAAACAACCACCTTGGCCCTCGTAGAAGCTGTCTATGATGACTACCAAGAGGCGCCCGATGAAGTGCTCCATATCTCCATGCCAAAAGGCACCTCGCGATCACCGCCACTGGCAGGTGAAGGGTTGCGCGGGGACACCCATTGCAAATGCTGGGAACACTTCGAAGTGGAGGTCACCGTGACTTACGACGACGCCCCGCAAGGACAAGAAGTTGAAGAGTCCTCCACCTCTAGGGGCAACCCGCCAACAGGTCAGTGCCTCGGTGACCCGGGGAATGCGTCACTAGCGCCAACACTAACCCGAGAGCCCGAGTAAGAAGCGGACAACATCCCACCTCTCAGCGAGGGAAAGCAAGACAAAGCATACGATGTCTTTGAGGCAGAAGAAGAAGAAGATCAAGACTTCATCGACCTACTCCTAGTCCCACCAAAAATTGAAGATGGCGGTCAAGCCACCGTTGACGAGCTCATCGAAGTCAACCTCAACACGGAGAGTGATCCCAGGCTGACCTTTTTGAGCACCCTCTTATCTCCCCAAGAGAGAGAACAATACATGAAGTTACTGTAAGAATTTCAGGACTACTTCACCTGGAAATACAAAGAGATGCCTGGCCTTAGCCCCGTCGTGGCTCAGCACATCTTGGCCATCGACCCCAAGATCGAGCCAGTGAAGCAGCCTCCCCGACAGATGAGGCCAGAATTGATCAGCCAGATCTGCAAGGAAGTTGACAAGCTCATTGACATCGACTTCGTATCTGAAAACTAGTACACCACTTGGCTGGCCAACATTGTGCCGGTGAAGAAGAAGAATGGATAAATCAGGATTTGCGTGGATTTTCGCGACCTGAACAAGGCATGCCCGCAGGATGATTTCACAGTGCCCATCACCGAAGTGATGATAGATGCAACTATCGGCCATAAGGCCTTGTCTTTCATGGACGGGTCATCCGCCTACAACTAAATTTGGATAGCCGAGCGCGACCGAGGTCACATGGCCTTTCGGTCACCCAAGGGGATATTCCATTACAAAAGGATGCCCTTTGGTCTCAAGAACGTTGGTCCCACGTACCAGCGAGCAATGTCTAAAATATTCGATGAGCTGCTGTACAGCAAGGTCGAGTGCTACATTGATGATTTAGTTGCCAAGACTAAGAAGAGAGAAGACCACCTCCACGACCTTAGGGTTGTCTTTGAAAGGCTGCGGCAATATGAGCTGAAGATGAACCCGATGAAGTGCGCCTTAGGCGTCTCCAGCGGGAGGTTTCTCGGCTTTATAGTGTGATACAGGGGGCTTGAGATCGACCCTGCCAAAATAAAAGCTATTCAGGAGTTGCCTCCTCTGAAGAATTTGGGGAAGTTAAGGTCCCTGCAGGGCCAACTAGCCTACATACGCAGGTTTATTTCTAACCTGTCGGGATGTTGCCAGCCGTTTTACAAGCTGATGACGAAGAATACACCTTTCTGCTAGAATCAGGAGTGTCAGAAGGCTCTCGACCAACTGAAGGAATACTTGAAGACTCCACCCGTGTTGGGGGCACCAGTTAAGGGTAGGCCGCTCATCTTGTACATAGCCGCCACCGAATGCTCATTAGGGGCGATGCTCACCCAGAACAATGATGAGGGAAAAGAGCAAGCTCTCTACTACCTTAGTCGAAGCCTGGTTGGGGCAGAAGCGAGGTATACCCCCATCGAAAAGGTCTGTCTCGCCCTGGTCTTTGCGGCCAAGAAGTTGAGGCACTGCATGCTGTCACATGAAATATGACTGATTGCAAGAGCAGACCCTATCAAATACATCCTCGCTCAGCCAGCTTTGAAGGGCTGCCTTGACAAATGGGCAGTGTTGCTGATGGAGTTCGACATCACCTACGTAGCACAAAAGGCCGTTAAGGGTCAAGCCATTGCAAACTTCCTCGCAACACACTCCGTGCCTGAAGACTCTCCATTGATTACGGAGTTGCTCGAAGATGAAACATTGGAAGTAAATCAGATCCAGCAGGCTACATGGCAATTGTACTTCGACGGGGCATCGAAGGTCGAAACTAGCCCAACCGAGCGCACCAAAGTAAGGGCCGGAGCTGGCATCATCCTCAAGTCCCCAGAGGGAGAAGTGATACATACCTCTTGCGCCATCAGCAAGCCCTGCACAAATAATGAGGCAGAGTATGAAGATCTGATCATCAGTCTCCAGGTCGCTCTGCATATGGAAATCCAGATGCTGCAAGTATTCAGCGATTCATTATTGATTGTCAGACAAGTCCAGGGGCAATTTGATGTCCGAAAGCCTAAATTACTCCCCTACCACACTAAGGTGAAATAGCTCATGGGACAGTTCTTCCTTATTGAAATAGGCCATGTCGTCAGGGGAGAGAATGCATAAGCCGATGCACTAGCAAAATTGGCATGCTCTTTGGCAATCCCGCCAGGAGAATCACTAAGCATACAGCTGATCAAAGACGCACCATTTACAGAGCGTTGACGCAGTGCCCCATCCAGAGCTTAAATATAGATGCATTCCAGCTGCGTCCACGTGTCTGCGTCCATGCGTTGACGCACTCATCAACAATCAACACATATACATATAAAACCAGAAGCATAGCTAGCCAAATCAACGAGCCAGAGCCAGAATTAAAAGCTACAAAAACCATCATAATGTCAACAAGATCTGAGATAAAAATCTTCATCAAAACAGCATCAAGATAAGCTGGGGCACAACACGGGAGTACCGCCTCCATCCCATAAGTGAGAGCAAACAGGGTCTATCCCGTGGGACTACGGACAGAGGTATGATAGGCCCATAGAGCTTCAATCAATTTGTCGGCCCAATCAGCATATCGGTGTGACTCGCATATTTTCTTTATAATTTTAAGAAGGGTTTTGTTTGTGGCCTCGGCTTGGCCGTTATCTTGGGGGTAATAAGGTGATGAATGATGCAATGAGATGTGGAACTTCTTACAGAGGTTCTGGAGTTCTTGCGATACAAACTGAGGCCCGTTGTCAGTGACGATGTCGCTTGGCACCCCAAACCGTGAAATGATATTCCTCATGATAAAGCGGCACACTATGGTTGCTTTGATTTCTGCATGTGCTTCGGCTTCTGCCCACTTGGTGAAATACTCGGTTGCTGTGAGGATGAATGACTTCTGTTTAACCTGAGCATTAGGGTCGCCATGTGGTCCAATGATAATATCAAAGGCCCACATCGAGAATGGCCAAGGAGCAGAGAGAGGATGGAGAGAAGAAGCAGGAGCATGAATTTTATTGGCATGAAGCTGGCATTTAAGACACCTACGGACAAAGGTGGAACAATCTTCTTCTAGGGTCGTCCAGTAATAGCCATGTCTAAGAATCTTCTTTGCCACGCCTGCCCATTAACGTGCCCTCCGCACTCACTTGCATGAGCTGCTTCTACCACCTTCCAAGCCTCATCATCATCCAGACACCTCATGAGAACTCCATTAAGAGTGCGCCTATATAGTTCTCTAGCAATGATTGTATACCTCGAGGTGACTCTTCCAATGGCCTTCCGCTGCTCGGCATTAGCCATCTTTGGAAAGGATCCATCCCTACAATATTGCTCAATTTCGTGATACCACGGCAGCTCTTCTTCTTCCAAGATTTCCTCAAGTTCAGTCAATGAAACTTCCTTCAACTCTTCCTTCTCAGCCTTCTTCTCTACAGATTTCCTAAGGTTATCGAACCAAGGATCTTGAAGGGAAGGAGCGTCTAACCGCTGGACCACAATGGTCTCGGTGGAACGACTAAGAGGGAAAGAAAGGGCGGAAGCTAGCGATGCCAGTGCATCAGCAAGGATATTCTGGGAGCGAGGAGTATGAATATAGATAAGCTTGCAGAACTGCCTAGCCAAGAGCGTGATCAGATCCTGATAGGGCTTAAGTTTGGGGTCACGGGTGTGGTAGGTTGAGAGAACTTGATGTAGCACCAATTGAGAGTCTCCTATGATGTTGAGATAGCGGGCGCCTAAGAGATAGGTGTGCTTTAGACCGGCAAGGAGAGTCTCATACTCTGTTATGTTATTTGTAGCAGGAAATGTGAGCTAATAAGCAATAGGGATAGTTACTCCTTCAGGAGTAAGGAGAACGGCGCCGATTCCACGGCCCTGAGAATTTAATGCACCGTCAAAGTGCAAAGGCCAAAAGGGGAGATGAGTGATCACAGCAAGGTGCTTGTCAGGAAACTCGTCCTGGATCGAATCAACGCAAGGGATTGGGGAGTGAGCAAGATGCTCGACAATGGCGTACCCCTTGATCGCCTTTTGGACGATGAATGTGATGTTGAATTGAGAGAGAAAGCTCTACCAGTGAGCTAATCTACTAGAAAGGATGGGCTTTTCTAAGAGATAACGAATGGGGTCCATCTTACAAATCATCTTAACCTCATGGGCAAGAAAATAGTGTTTGAGTTTCTGAGCTACCCATACTAGTGCTGCGCAGGTCTTCTCCATGACGGTATACTTAGACTCAGCAGGATTGAACAGTCTAGATAAATAGCATGCAGCTCTTTCTCTTCCTTCGTCATCCACTTGGGCCAAGACAGCTCCTAGGGAGTCCTCAATAACAAAAATGTACAAGATCAGGGGTTTACCAGGGACAGGAGATTGTAGAACCGGGGGATTAGACAGATAAACCTTAAGATCTTCATAGGCCTATTGACATTGCTCATTCCATTCGAATTTGGTCCCCGCCTTTAACAAGTCATAGAATGGGTGACATCTTTGCGAGTGTTGGGATATGAATCTCCGTCGAGCTTTATTTTAATGTTTTTTAATATAATTTTGTTGGCATTTTTGACTAGTCCGTTGGCCAGAGGGTGGGCTACCGAGGTGAAGTGGTTGCGAATATTTAGGTCGGCACATCTGTCTTTAAAGTAGTGTGAATCAAATTTCTGACCATTGTCACTCACGATCACTCGGGAGATACCAAAACCACAAATGTTTGACTTCCAAATGAAGCTCCATACGACCGACTTGGTAATCCTGGCAGTGGCTTCGGCTTCAATCCACTTTGTGAAGTAGTCGATGGCAATGATGATGAACTTCTTCTGGGCCTGAGCCATAGGGAGTGGCCCCAGGATGTTAATCCCCCACCGAGTGAAGGGGTATGGCTTGGTAAGGGTGACGAGCTCTGAGGTAGACTAGTGGACCAGATGGTCAAAGCACTGGCATCGGTCGCATTTTTACATGTAGGTTGAGCAACTGGAGAGTGGCCCACTAGTAACCTTGCCGAAGAAAGATCCTGGCAAGCGATCTTCCTCCTTGATGCACGCCGCAGGTGCCTTCATGAACTTCTTGAATTGCTCGGCTGGCTTTGTTGGCACCGAGGCACTTGAGGAGGGGACCAGAGAAAGACCTAGAGTACAGGGCGTCGTCCAGGATGATGAAGCGTCGGGCTTGGTACTTCAATCTTCGAGCTTCCCGAGGGTCGAGGGGCTCTTGAGAGTCCTAGAGCCATGATGTATAGGGGGTCTACCAGTCGCTCGGGGGTGCCGCGTCAATGGTCATGAGCTCAGATTCAGTGCTCAGTTGCTCTAGCTCCTAGAGGAGGACCGACCAACTACCTTCGGGGCTAAGAGAGGAGGCCAAACGAGAGAGGGAGTCCGCCTAGGAGTTTTCTGCCCGAGCTATCTGGACTAACTAAAAACTCTCGAATAGTTGGGCCATCCCTCTGACCATTTGGAGGTACTTGATCATTGGCGCTTCCCGAGCTTCGTAGTCACCGTCGATCTGGCTGGCGACCAATTGGGAGTCAGTGTGGATCCTGACTCGCTCGGCCCCTAGCCTTCATGCCATCCTGGCCCCTGAAATGAGAACCTCGTACTCGGAGGCATTATTGGACGCTGGGAAGTTGAGCTTCAAAGCGTAGTGTAGCTCTGCCCCTTCGGGAGATTTGAGGACACCGGTGCCGCTTCTGGCCAAGTTGGAAGACCCGTCAACGAACAGGTCCTAAGTGGGTCCGTACGCGGATGAAAGTATTTCCTCGTTAGGGACGGTGCTCTCTGGGATGAAGTTTGCGAGGGCCTATCCCTTGATGGCTGAGTGGGGGAAGTAAGGCATATTGTAGGCCCCGAGCATGATGGTCCACTTGATGAGGCATCCTGAAGCTTTGGGGTGAGAGAGGATCTTCTTCAGGGGTTCACCAGTTAACACGACGATGGAGTGCCCTTGGAAATAAGGTCAGAGGCACTTGGCCGAGGTTACCAATGCTAGCTCAAGTTTTTCAGTTGTGGGGTACCTTCTTTCGGCCTCGTTGAGCACCTTGCTGGTGTAGTAGATAGGCCTCTCAACTCTTGCGTCATCTCGGACTAGGACCGAGCATACTGTGGAAGGGGTCGTCGAGAGGTAAAGGTGTCATGCTTCGCCTGGGACCGACTTGGATAACATCGGGGGAGAGGCCCTAAATTCCATGAGTTTTGCAAATGCCTTCTGACATTCCTCATCCTAGGCAAACGTGGCAGATGCCATTTTTAGGTCCCCCCAACAATTTGAAGAAGGGCAGGCATCGTTCAGCCACCCGGGACAGGAAACGATTGAGCGCAGCGATGCGCCCTGTAAGGCACTGGACGTCATTGATGCAGGTGGGTGGTCGCATGTTCAAGATGACCTGAACCTTATTGGGGTTGGCTTCAATCCCACGCTGAGTTACTAGGAAACCA
The DNA here is from genome assembly GCA_024336825.1 of Amorphophallus titanum. Taxonomy (NCBI): domain Eukaryota; kingdom Viridiplantae; phylum Streptophyta; class Magnoliopsida; order Alismatales; family Araceae; genus Amorphophallus; species Amorphophallus titanum. The sequence goes on along the minus strand of JANBPO010000598.1, from coordinate 2,442,139 downwards.
AGGAATTTCCTGGTCCTGGCTCCGAAGGTGCATTTAGCGGGGTTGAGCTTCATGTTATACTTAAGGAGGGTGTCGAAGGTCTCAACTAGGTCGGTGAAATGATCTTCGGCCTTTGGCATTTTGATGAGCATGTCGTCGATGTAGGCCTCGATAATTCGACCAAGTTGTCCCTTGAAGATGTGGTTGATCAACCTTTGATATGTTGCCCCAACATTCTTCAACCCGAATAGCATTCGGGTGTAGCAGTGTATGCCAAAGTCGGTGATAAAGGTGATCTTCTAAATATCCTCTGGGTCCATCCAAATCTAATGGTAGCCGGAGTAGGCATCTAAGAAACTGAGTAACTCATTGTCAGAGGTTGACTCAACAAGCTGGTCGATGCGGAGTGGCCTTGTTAACCCCCCCTTCTTGTCCGCGTATACCGTTAATCTGGGCCAACAAATTTTGTCCCTACATACTAGCACATTGCATCCGTGAGTTTCTTTGTTAATATCTATCATCCTTGCATTTGATAATCACCTCTTCTATAAAATCTGTTAAGGTTTCCATAAAATTTGTTAATACCCAATTCACCCCCCCTCTTGGGTGCCATTTGATCACAGGACTTCACATCAGACGACCTCGACTCAAGGGACAGCGGGCGGCGACGGCACCCAGTGGAGACGCGGCCTCCACGAAGACCATGACCAGGTCACGACCACATGGAGGACCACGTTCAAACGAGAACACGCCCCTTGTGAGCACTGCTTCCACGACGAAAATCCCACCCCTGACGGACAGCGGTTCGACAACCCGAGGGTGAGATTTTAAGCCTGATTTTAGATATTAGGTTCCATTTTTCTATGTTTTAGGAGTTGTCAACCATTTAGGGCCATCTAGAGGGCTATTTGAATTTCAAATTTGAGATTAGGAGGGAGTCTTTTGAATTTCGAATTTGTGTTTTGGGTGTATAAAACTCGTGATGTAATCCCTTTGTAGGCAGCTTTGATGAATGAAAAATGATGGTTTTGTGAACTTGCGAGTTCATGGCCCCAAGGGCGTTATCCCCGTCCTCATTCTCTCCCCGTCAATCTCCTCAAACCCCCACATCTTCTTCCCGAACCCCATGTTCCTCCTCATTCTCCTCTTCCTGGAAGCACCCTAAGATCCCTTCTTTCTCCCCCTCCAAACCACCAAATTAGGTTCCTTCCTTCTCCACGGCATCCCCCTTTTGCCTCCCCTATTGCTAATCAACTTTTCCTAGCCTTCCCAGAGCTCCCCACGCCTTCTACATGCTTTTCCTACCGGCCCACGGCCTCCCCAGTTGAAGACGCAACTTTTCTGGGCGAGCAGATGGAGGAAGAAGATGACTCCAGATCACGGTCAGGTGATACACCATGTTCTGAGTAGATCACAGTCATCATTCAGACCACGTTCTGAAGGTGGTCCTCTAGTTTACCACGTTCAAAACGGCCTCTCGGCACCTTCCTCACCTCCGACGACATTTTTCATGTGACCCCTACCTCCGTCCTGTGTCAAACTTGTTGAGATGAACTTGGGTGAAGCTGAAACCCACCAGCCAATGTTCGTTAGCAACCTCCTCACTGAAGGAAAAAGCAAGACTACGCGCGACTCTTACTCGAATACAAAGATTGCTTCGCCTAGACATATAAAGAGATTCCAGGGCTAGACCCCTCCTAAGCGGAGCACGAGCTAGCCATTTCTCCCTCACCAACTCTAGCTAGACAGCCACTACAACGTATGCGCCATGAACTAGAACTCCAAGTTTTGGTCGAAGTCAATAAAATGGTAGAGGTCGACTTCATCAAGTCATATATCTACCTGATCTAGCTCGCCAACATAGTCCCAATGAAGAAGAAAAATGGCCAAGTCTACATTTGCGTCGACTTTCGAGACCTCAACAAAGCATGTCTGAAGGATGACTTCCCAGTACCAATCATAGAAACAATGGTCGATATGACCACCGGACATGAAGCCTTATCTTTCATGGATAGGTCATCCGGTTATACGACTTCCCGATGACTCGCCTCTCAATACAAAACTTCCCGATGAGAAGTCCCTTTGTAACACCCTAGATTTTCCAGATCTGAATCAGTGAGGTTTCGAAGTGCCTTTGTGAGTCCCAGAGGGTGTTTTACGACTTACGCAGGTTTTTATCTAACGAGCCTTCGGAACCCTGTGTTGGGTGAACCGACGTATTGTTACGCTCGGAGATGTTGTAGGCATGTTATGCATTTTCTAAGGATCGTGAAGAGTATTTTTCCCTAATTATATATTTTTCAGATGTAAAAAACCCCCAAAATATTTCCTATAACTATAAACCCCTCTCTCTCTCCTCACAACTCTCACTCTCTCCCTCTCTCTTCTCACGTCTCTCTTTCTCTCCCTCTCTTCTCCAGCGGCCGACAGAGGCAGAGAAGGGTGAGGCGGTGAGGTTCGTGGGGTGAGGAGTGGTGAAGATGGGCCGAGGATCGAGGAGGAGGCAAGGTGTTCATTCGTTCGTGGAGTTCGTGAACCGGTGAGGGTTTCGTGGGCGTTTCACGTGGAAACGACGTCCACGGCGTGCTGATAAGTGTCTATTTTCTATGGTAATTCATAATATGTACACTATTTTATGTGCATATAATTAAGTAATTATGCATATTTCATAGTTAATCTTAACTCCGCATTTAAATTGGAGCTTTCACACAAATTGATTAATTTAAAAGCAGGGGTGAGCCTCGTGTCACTGGCTCAGTAGGGGTCACACGGATCCCCACTGAAAAACACGCAGTAACACGGAACAACAGAAACAGCAGGTAGTAACGCAGGAAAACTAAACTACAAAGCTGTAACACTACGCCAGAAAGCAGTAAAAGAAGAGACAGGGAGCAAGAGTAGGGAATAGTCTAGGAAGAGGGGAAGAAATCGTACCAGATGAACGGCTGTCGAACTAACCTCGGCACCCCAAACTACTCCAAGCTGCAATAGGAAGGTGACTCTAAGCTAACGAAGTTAGGTGCTGCCGATCTATCGACACTGCATGGGACCTACAAAATAGACAAAGAAACATAGGAAAAACCTAGACCGATGCGGACCCAGACGACATGACTAGGACGTCGTGCCCACTGCCCCACACATGACTAGAATGTCATGCATACGACAGGGCACTGACCTCGAGTGCAGCCATGAGAGGGCTATCCCAGAGGGTCACGATGCACAAGAACCACGAAGAGATTCACGAAGAGAACCGCTAAGAGTCACGTGCCACGTGACTGGTGTACCTCTCACTAGAAGAACAGCCAGCTGTGTCCACTGACGTCTTATGCTACGCCTACTAGTGTCTTATCCGCGTACCCTACCGCAAGGACTAGGCTGAGACCAAGACTCTGTCAGAACCAGAACCAAAGTACCATCGCGAGTGACTAGATAGGGGAACGCCCATCGGTGTCAGTCTAAAGCCCCTGACCACATGTGCACGCCTAAGCCAGGCCTCTTGCTCAAGTGTCCCGTTATAAGAGCCGTCACGCCGTAACGTGACGTGAGGCTACGACTAGTGAAGGCTCACGAAACACTGACTCCAAAGTACGAGCGCTGAAGTACAAACAGGCTAATCATGCACTGTCACCCATACTACAAAGCACCAATGGCAGTATAGGAAACTGTCGACAAACTCAGGACAAGGCAACTAGACTTGAAACTACAACGATCCCTTAGTCTCACGACTCTAAGTCAAGATCGTCATACACAGCGAAACAAGCCGCCAATCGGTCTAATCCTAAGCCAGAGAAAGTGACGCTGTCAAAGTAAACGACACGCGAAGACATGAGGGAACACTGAGAACCCTCAGCACACTTGTACACGTCGATCGAGGTAAGACGATACCTCGATGCATCTAGAAACATGTCTCAAACTGGACAGAACTATCGAGACACACAAGGTTGCCTGTCAACCACTGGGTTATCCCGGGTTGACTGGAACTAGACAATGATGACTCAACAGTAGGAAAGAGAATCCTACCACAAGCAAGAAGACTCCTGGCTACCTTATAATGTAGTCTTAGCCCTCATAGGATGTCGGGAGACACCCACAGGAAAACAGGCAGACCACGAGGAGAAGCCAAGACAAACAAAAATGAAAACACTGGAGGACGACACTGGGCAAAGCGAACCATCACTCAACCGCTAGGCAGACCCGGCAGTCAAGGAATGGCCACTACGCGACCAGAGACAAGGATGCCGGTAGTTCTAGATTGAGTCATTAGGGAACTGTCGTAGTCAGGGAAGAGACCGCACCCAGTTACCTGAACCCACCTATCCAGAGATTACCGACACACAGACACTGCCCTATAACTCAAACCTAAGATAGACCGACACATAGACGGACACAGGACAGATCAACCAAAAATACCAAGGGGATGAGCGGTCACAAGAGGGCCGCCCAAAGGCATGAACGGTCCAGAGAGGGCCGCTCAAGGGTCAGACGCGTAAGATCCAAAGGGGGATGGGCGGTCAGGGCATAACCGCCCAAAGGGATGAGCGGTCGAGTCTTGGCCGCTCAAGCCCACGACCCAAAACAGTTCCTGGTCAAAACGGTCTTGACTAGACCGCTGAACGGAACCGACCTACTATAGTGTCAATCAAAACGGTCTTGACCAGACTGCCGAACGCGACCGACATGCAACAGTTGACCAAGGGTCAACAGGGATGAACGGTCAGATCCTGGCCACTCAACCCAGATGGTAAGATAGGCAGCTAGAACCTGGCCGCCCAAGGGGGGATGGATGGACCCTACCGGGCCGCACAAACCATGTGCGGTCTATCGTCCGACCATACAAGCCCCAAAACCTAGCGAGGATGAACGGTCCAGAGGCAGCCGCCCATACCTTGGGCGGTCTCTGATGCGACCGCTCAACCGTCACGGTGAGCAAACCCAGGGGTTCGTCCGATCGTGACCTTTCCACGCCCCGTTCGTGCCGAGACGAAGGGGATACAGCCACAATCACCCTGGCAATCACATGGACTCCGACCGAGGCCGAGCGGTCGCGGTGGGGAGCTGACGGTGGCTACGGGGGGCTCGTCGACGACAGGGTGGTCGTCGGCGCAGGGGGAGTCATCCGGCGGGGGTGTCCGAGTAGTGGCAGCGCGGTCGGAGGGTGGCCGGGGCTCACGGCGAGTGTGTAGACTAGAGGGAGAGGGAGGGAATGACGGTGAGAAGGCGGCAGCGGAGGGTGGCAGTGGCTGGAGGTGAAGGGGGGTTGACACGGTGGTCGGAGAATGAGAGGGGAACGTCCAGCGGGTGCGTGCGAGGGAGTGGGAGGGAGAGAGGGAGTGGGTTGCTCCGGTGGTGGCTGCCGACGGGGAGGGGTGGCAACGGCGGTGGTCGGAGGGAATGGTGTGGTGCCGGGGATGGCGTCTGGGTGGTGGCAGGAAAGGGAGGGCAAAGAATAGTAAGAGTACCTTCGACCAATCCACCCTCCTCGGTTGGTTCAGTTTCGGTCTCTTGGAGAGCTTGGAGCTTGCCCTACCACTTTTGAGTCCCTTGCGACTTCTCCGGTGTAGCTTGATCGAAAATAAGAGGACACACACTGAACCCAACACTCAGGGATCCAGTGGTCCCTACTCCCGTAGCGCAGATAGGTGCCAAGCTTGCGCCAACACTCCTCCATTTTGTGACCTGGTCGGTCACAATACTTGCAAACTACATTGGATTGGGCAGTTGAACCTGCTGCCTTCTTATCTCCTTCTCTCGACTTCTTATCTTTAGACAAACTTGACACGCCATTGGGCCTCTTCTTGCCATTAGTGGGCTTAAAATTTCCAGAGCTGGTTGTCTGCTCTCTCTTCTTATCGCTTCCTCGAATCTACTCTATCATGTCCATAGTATCTTCTAGAACTTGGGCTTTTCTCACAATCTCGGCATAAGTGTGGATCTCCATTGGTGCCAACTGGTTAATATACTGAAGCTTCAGTCCATTTAGGAACCGCTTGGCCTTCATTTTCTCGGTGGACACCAAGTGCAGTGCATAGCGGGACAATCTGGCAAACTGCGCCTCGTACTCAGCAACTGATAATTCCTTTGTCTCAGCGAGGTGAACTCTACTGCCTTCTTCTCCGACACATAATCTGAGAAATAATTGCTATTTATGCACTCTTGGAACTCTTCCCATGTTGCTTGACCATTTGCAAGCGTGGGCTCTATAGATTCCCACCATGCATGAGCGTCGCGCTCTAACTAAAATGTTGCCAGCGAGACTTGCTCTTGGTTGCTGCATTGCATCACCTGAAAAATCCATTCCATTACCTTAAGCCAATGTTCTGCCTCGTCAAGATCCGTTGAACTGCCAAACCGTGGGGGATTCAGGCCTCAAAATTTTTGATGGAGATCATCGACTCCATGATGCAAGGTTCCTTGTGCTATATGCTGTAAGGCCTAGGTCAGGCCCTGAACTGTGCATTGCATATCTCGCCACTACACGTGCTTAGCTGCCATCACAAAAACTCCTACAATGTAGAAAGAATAATTAAGAACGTTCTACTGAAATTTCTTTTAGGGTTTATTAGTTAACTTTACTTGAGTCTCTACCCCACCTCATTGGGTTGGATCCTACACTTGACCAACGTCACAGGTTCTATTGACATTTTTTTGAAACCCAAGGTCTTAAGAAAACCTAGGCTCCAAATGCCACAACACTGTCACGCCCAAATGCGAAAAATCAGAATGCAGCGGTTATAATCATTCATGACAATTAGAGCAATAATGAAATTAAATAAATTCAAGAGATGAGGAATAAGCGTACTCAATAAACTACATATTCTATTAATCAATGAAATACAATGTTTAAACCAACATATTACATAATGACCCAAATCAAAGTAAACTAAGCAGAACTACAACTTCCTGCTTGACCAAGCTACACGACTAACACATCTAAAATATGATAGAGACATGACAAGATCCCTAAGTACACTTGCTCCACGCTTTCACTCATGCCCATCTCCATCCGTTTGCGCATCCTCATTAGAACTACCTGAAATGGGTGAAAAAATTAGGTGAGTGAATGCTCAGTAGGTTCTCAAATAGGCAATGTATAGGTGATTAGTCAATTTAATAATGTCATGCTAAGAAACGTCAAATGAATAAATAACGCTGATAATAGTAAACTATGGCCATAAAAGAATAGAAAAGGATATGAAGGAATAACAAGGATAGAATAGTTCACAACAAGATTACATGAATTGTCCGCAAACAACACACAAGTATAACAAGTCATAATTTCATATAGGAATAAATAGTTGTGATCCCGTGGTTTTGATGATGACAAACACTATGATTCATGTGGGATCGACCCGTTCTCACCACTCTACTTAATATTCTAATCTTTTTAAGTGAGCGAGTGCAGTTATCATTTTTGAAACTGTGTGGCACGGTATTTTAAACAATGAGTGTTAGTGGCTATTATTAACCCACGCCCACTGTGTGCTGGCCGCCCACGAACGTGGGATTTCCAACCACCTTAGGGGGTCTGCCCAAGCATAGTCAAGCCCTCGGAATAGTGAGGTCCCACCCTGGACCCTCACGATCATCCCGAGTTGTCTTCGGGTGAAGTGTGCGCCGCGCGAGTAGACCCTTCAAAATCTGAGTCCGCTATCTCTTCTCGGTGTGCTTGCAAACATAGGTTCGAGGAGCATCGTGTCATCCCGTGGCATACTTGGTTGTGCCACATCAAGTGGTATCAGAGTCATGTTATAGACTTGTCTCTACAAGTTAGGTCCTAGGGTCGTATGCATTAGAGTCTTCTCGTGTCGACATCATATCTAGATGGATCGCACCACCGTTCCATTCCTACTTCCCAAAATGGGTGTGTGGGACAAGCTCATAATCGGGATGCTGACTGAACAAGCCAAATCACCCACAACCTTTTATCAAAACTATGGCCCGTGCGTGTGGCCATCACCCTCTACCCCCAACCCCACCAAGCATCCCTCCTTCGCACCCACACTTGAAGCCCACACACTTCCAATGATCCCTCAGCCAGCTCCCTCAAATGTCATAGCATCTCACTGATGTGACACGAACTAGCAAGCAATGTACGGATTGGTGACTTCACTCGAGCGGACTCACTCGCGTAGCGCACACCCGAGTCCGTACGTGGACCGGGGATGGGGATGAGTGTCCGAGGTTGGACCTTGAGGTCCCAAGGGTTTGGCTAGCTTGGGATGGACCCCAATGGGCCAAGGATGCCCACTTCGGTGGGCAGTTGGCACGTCGAGGGCGTGGGGACGAAAGGTCACTCTCACAGCTCACCCGCGGTGGTCACTCACGTGATCGGCACTTTGGTCTAGGCACTCACTTGCCGCTGATAGAGAAACCAGAAACAATACAACACTAAGCAAGTAAATGCCAGCAATGAGAAGTGTTCCAAAGCTCACCTGATCGGCGTGAAGACATTGATGTCGGTCGGAGACAAGGGCGAGCAAGGAAGCGTGGGCTTACCCACACCCTACGCCGGAGAAGCTTCGACCTGAAAATTTAGTTTACATGCACTACACCCCTAGCAAGGGGGTTGGAATAAGGGTACGGATTAGTTTTACAACCAAAATGTACCTCCATGTTGGGAGGGGTGGTCAGCCGGCCAAACGGGGTGGGAAAAACTACGCTAGAATCCGAAGTGGAAGAAGATCGTCGATTCTACCAGCTCTCTAGAACAGCAAGATAGGCAGTCAATATCGACTCCACTACAGGCTCTCCTGAACTCCGTTGTTGATGAAACCAGCGCCAAAACCTCCTGGATTGGCCCAGGAGGACGTCAGAATTATTGGAGAATTTCCTGGTGATGACAACGGCCGGGGTAGGGTCGGGATCAGGACTACTGCTCTCTGCTTCAGGCAGTGTCTGGATCGTTGTTGTTGGAAGGGGAGGCTGTCACGACCACTCCCGTGCTCAGTTGATGGCGAGACTGGAACCATCGCGTTCGTGGTCGAGCCCTCTTCGAACGGAGACCCAATGGGGCCTCCAAAAGAGGTCAAAGCAAATAGGGAGACCCCAAACAGTGACAGGGTATCAGGCCAATCCCAAAGGGGACTGATGCAGTGCACCCTAGGGAGGAAATTCGGAACTTACTGCTCTGAGATCCAAACGGGGTTCTGCTTCTTGGGGATTAAAGGGGACTCATAGTAGAAGTCTTTAGCCAAACGCCACTCCAAGATCTTCAAGTTACTACTCGTAGCAGCCTCTACAAGGCACAATTGAGTGTCTGCCAGGGAGGAACTACGTAGTCCGACGGTGAAGACTCCTCTGGGCAACCACGAACGTAGGTGAGGGTGGGACCAACTCCGTTGTGAAGTACACTGGATGATGCTTCCAATGGTACCTCTTGTGCTCCCAGGAGCTCCAAGACAAAGACGTGGCAGGCTCTATAACTGGGCACTCCTCTACTGCCTGTGAACTGAGGCAGGGTCTGCAACTTGCCGATGGGAAATGGAGTAGGAGGGGGGCGAAATGGGGGTGGATGGGTGGGGGGGCGACCCCTGACTGTGAGGGGGTCTGGGAGGGGGTGATCCAAGGTGAGAGAGTGTCAGAATGGGGGCTGGAAAGAGGTCTAGCAGGTGGAGGGAGGGGAAGCTGTGAATTTGGTGTTAGGAGTAGTCAAGGTACAAAGAATACAAGAGACCTCATCCTCGGGTCAAGATATAGAATTGCCATAGTGTCAGAATGGCTCGCGTAAAGTCATCTTATAGACGCGCAAGAAAGAAAAGTAGGGGGGACACGATCCTGCCTTTAGCTTTGCATGGCAATAACAGACGACCTTCCCTCAGCATGCTTGTTCCGAGGAAGCAGACCAACAGATAAAGTCACCTATGCCAGAGAAGAGGGACGAGCTCCACACCTAGCATCCCTTTTGTTCCGCTGAATCAGACCAACGGGGGACACTAGAGCAACAAGGCCCACCTATTACGGAAGCTGACCCGACATACCGGCCATGTTTACAAATTGGAAGATGAGGTCTGCTACCCCGTCCACCGCCATCTTCAGGCAGTAGAGCACATCCCTCAGCTAGGGAAAGTACCTCATCATGCACCTGCAAGCGTAAAGGAAAATAATCACTACTAAGCTACAAGAAGATGGCAGAGGAGCAACATCAAAAGGCAAGGAGAAAGCAAATACAAGGCCATCCGTCGTCCCCTTAAGGATGAAACCTGTCCAGCTCAAGGAGTAGGACTCCCCAGTCGGCGTACAAGTGGTTGACCTTCTCCAAGACCTCGTGCCAGCCATCCAAGTACCCGTTCTGGTAGTCTTCGGAGACGGGGCCATTCGCCCCCGGTTCCAGCCATGGCTACCAATGAGCAGGTGGAGGCTCCCTCTGGAGGATCAAGGGCTGGCGGCGAGCTTGCAGAGATTCGTCGTCCGACGAAGTACCAGACTCTCCCGATGACATACTACAACAACACTCCCCTCAAAGCTCACCGCTCGAAGATGACCGTAAAAGCATCACGAAGGCCACTATTTATAAGGGGAGTGGAGTCTCCAGAAGTATGAGGACTCCTACCGCCTCCAGTAAATCTACAGAAATCGAAGCGACGGGTCCCCGAAAGTCGCGCTCTTTCAAAGTCCCCTCGCGAGCGTCGTTCCGTATCCCCAGAGGATCTCGCAGCCGTTCGAAAAAAGGGAAAGTACACGGAGAAGATTTCGAGATTTGTGAAACAGAGGGAAGTTCTCTATTCTGGAGTAAGAGTTTACAAAAAGAAAGCTGCCACCTAGGTAGAGATAGAAAAGAACGTGAAAATAAGCAAGTGGGGGCACCATTCTAAGGGTATACCCCGGGTACATCGTCACGTGTCCCAGTCTCATCGGGATCACGTGCAACATCAGCTCCAGCGGGAGGTGAGTCCTCGTCCAGGTCCACCACTTGGCCTCCCACCACCGAGACGTCCGCAGGTGCTCGCTCGACTGTGCTCGGCCCCTGCGCCGACTCCTCAGCGTCTGCACCTTCGGCGTCAGTCTCTCCCTCACCATCTTCGGCCTCTGGGCCGTAAGGTGATAAGGGGGGAAGGAGGGGCAGAGCCGCATGATCGAAACTGTCCGCTGTGGCCTTCACAGTGGCTCTCCAGTCCTCCCGGAAGCCACGGTCACGGGCCGGCCCATAGAACTCCAGGACCACCTCCGTTAGCTCATCTCGGTAGGCCGAAGAGGAACGGAAGCGCTCTACCGCTTCCTTGCTCGCGGTCGACATCGAGGAGTGCAGCGTGGCAATCTCCGCCTCAACCTCCAGAGCACGGATCTTCATGGCACGGATCTCCACTGCTAGCTTAGTTGCTCGCTCCTCAACTGCATCAGCTTGCGCCCAAAAGTGGTCATAGTCACATTCCATACCAGCGAGGGCTAGTCCCTACTGGGCCAACTGCCTCTGGAGCTCAGCGCAAGCCTCCTCAGACTCCTTTAAGCACCCCTCGAGCCCCGCCTAGTTAGCTTGGATGGTTTCCAGCATCTGGGCAAGACCCTGGAAGTGATGCCTCCACAAACCAAAAGCGCTGACGACCAGGCACGTGCTCCTCGAAGCCACCGCTGTCAGCTCCTTCTCGGGTCCAGGGCTGAACTCACTAGTACACTCGTACCACTGCACGCTCCTCCCCATGAGATCGACGATCATCACGATCCCGGCCAGCCCCAAGGTCAATTCCCCGGGAGGGAAAGATTGGCTGCGCTGAGGAGACGCCGACAGCGAAGGAGCATTGATGTCCTCCGCCACAGGGGCCTTGCCCTTGTCTTGCCTCCGTGCCGTGGGGACTGGCGCAGAAGCAGTGACCGCTGACTACTCGACTGATGGGGGCATCCCTTGCCCCTCCACATTTTTTCGAGGCTCGGATTGTTCGTTGGCATGCGCCATTGTGTTCGTCATGTGTTTCTGAGTCTAGTCATGTAATTTTTATATTTTATTTGAGTCATAAACTACTGCAAACTCCATCTCCCAGCCCCATTCTCCACCTCTCATAGCCTGGTTAGACTCCCCATTGACCCCCCTAACCATCAGGGGATGCTCCAGCCCATTCCCACCCCATTTCCCTCTCCTCATCTCCCCATTATAACCCCCTTCCACCACTATACCCTGTCTAGTTCGCAGGTAGCAGCAAAGGCCCGAGTTGCAGATCCTGTCCTGGAGTCATTCGGCATCATCTAAAGGTGTACCATATATCGACGGAAAGCTCATCGAGAAAGCTTCACAAATGTTTTGGTCTCGTCGGCATCTGACATCCTTGCTGCCCGGAGGACTCGTTATCCCCTGACTGCGCAGATAAAGCCAAGCTAGTGACCTGAGGTGACTTCCTAGAGCTCCCATGGCCACATCCCATGGCTTATGGAGGCGCCACTTGTCTTAGAGTTTCTACTACTAGTCTACATTCATCATAAAAAAGCAGCATCACATTCGGCATCCGGAGGAGCATTTCCCAAATTTTCTTCCCCAGGTGCGCAGAATAGGCCACTCAGGACCTAAACTGACACCCCCTCACTCAACGAGCTCCCTCTCTTTTCCCCAACCTCGTCTGGTGTTCTTCCTGGTTGATACTCGAAGAGGACTTTACTACGGACCCACTCGTTTTGATCCCATCTCATTTGGACTTCAGGAGTGGTCGTGGCGACTTCATCCATCTGCTGCAGTACCCTGGGTCGAGCTCGAGCCATAGCATAGAGGTCCAGATCCAGAGTCTGCCACGACCAGCGACGACGCCAGACGATCCCACAGAAATTCAGTAGCTTTCCTGGGTCAGTCAGCAAAGGATTGGCACTAGTTTTGGTGTCTTTCGAGTCCGGTACAGCCTGTGACGGCATCAACAGTGACTATCTGTCTGGTAGTTCTAGAAGCAGGCTGAACTGGCTGAGTAAGCATTCGGTACTCTTAGTAGTCCTCTTCCCCACCCCGCCTGTCCGGCTTAACGCCCCTCCCTGTGTGGAGGTAGTTTTGATGTAATCCACATTCCCCACCCCTTTTCCAACCCTCCTACGAGAGGAGTAGTGCTTGTATAATCTGAACAGGGGAAGCTACATCGGCGTAGTGTGCGGGGAACCCACACTCCCCGCTCGCCCTCGTCTCTGGCTCGGATCGGCTTCCTCACGCCGATCAGGTGAGCTTCGGGCCACTCTCCTCTACTGGTTCTTCTTGCCGTTGCTCAGCATAGTATTGCCTCTAGTGGCACCGTCGGCGGTGAGAGAGTGCTCGTTCCATTTTCCATCAAATTGAACGACCACCGTGGAGAGAGAGTTGAGAGAGCAATCCTATAACCCACGCCCTCAGCGTGCTGACCGCCCGTGAAATTGGGCATCCTGGACCCTTAGGGGTTCAGCCTCAAGCTAGCCAAATCTCGGAACAACGAGGTCCCACTTCGGACCCTCATCCCCCATCGCCAGTCCACCTACACACCCGGGTGTGCTCTACGCGAGTGAGTCCGCTAGAGAGGGTCCGCCAACTCGGTTGATTGCTTGTAATTTAGGTCCAATGAGTTGTGTCACATCACCGGGGTGTAACATTAGTTGTGGACTAATATGCACTAGTTTAATTATTGTCAATAATTAGATGGATCGAGGTCGTGTCGGGACTTGGAGGAGAGGTGGTTCTAGGAGGGGTTCTGCTGGCCTGCTTATAATGAGTAGTGAATATGCTGTGTTTTGCTCACGATATTTTATGTCTCTGCACCAGGTACACAGAGTACACCACCTCCACCACGAGCTGTGGGTATGTTTATTTAAATGCTTATATAAATGAGTAGTGAATATGCACTTTATTTTGCACATGATATTTTATGTCTCTGCACCAGGTACACAGATTACACCGCCCCCACCACGTGTTGCAGGTATGTTTATTTAAATTCTTAGATAAATGAGTAGTGAATATGCACTTTATTTTGCTCACGATATTTTATGTCTCCGCACCAGCTACACAGAGTGCACCGCCCCCACCAACAACTGTGGGTATGTTTATTTAACTTCTTAGATACATGGGTAGTGAATATGTACTTTGTTTTGCTCATGATATGTTATATCTCTGCACCAGCTATACAGAGTGCACCGCCCCCACCAACAACTGTGGGTATGTAGTTAAGGATACGGTCTCTGTTTGAAAGGCCTGCATCGACTCCATCAGGACAGAGGGTCGACGCATCAGAACAAATCCGCCTCAACATGGTTTCTATTTGGAAAGCCTGCGTCGACTCCACAAGGTCAGAGAGTCTACGCATTAGAACAACTGCATCAGCCCTATCTCTGCTTGAAGAACGTGTGTCGACTCCGCAAGCATGAAGGAGTCGACACCATCATATTGCTCAACCACTTTATAGATTGAAGCAAGTTGTGTCGACGCATTGCTTGAAGTGCGTCAACTCTGCTAGGCACATGTAAGTTCGGATCTTCATCGAATGTCACTCTGGGTCTTGGATCCTCTTGCAATGATTGGTTGGATTGATCGTACGAGGAAGCACCTTCTAGAAGTTCACTTTTGGAGGGACTATCCCTGTCATCATCCACGTGTGGACCCCACTGAGATACGAATGGCAGAAAACACATTCTGGCGTGTGTCGAAGGCGTGACCTGCGTCAAGAAGAGAAGAGATAGGGAGCGTGGGAGGAGCAGAGCAACGTGAGAAGAACTCTAGCAAAGCCAGAGAAGAATTCAGAGTGCAGAAGAACTAGTGTTCTCTCTTGAGGGAGTTCGTGAGAGGAAGACAGTGACCAGGAAGTGTTCATCTTCATGTGCGCAATCATCCTTACCTGTTCGTGAGTAGCAGTCTCCGCCGAAGATCAATCAGATTCTTCTTCTTCTTCTTCTTCTGTTCCGTGGGAGCCAGAGCAGTAATCGAAGACTGCAGCACTAGCAGTCAAGGCGAAGGGCAGTGTTGCACCTCCAGTTCGTGGTCACCAGATTGATTTCAGATCTGAAGTTCAAGTTCATCAGAGTGCGACCGGACTTGGAGCCAGGAGGAGTCAATCTTTAGATCGAACCACTTGTCTATTGGGAGCTATCTGAACTCGATCTGTAGTTTTTCTATTTCATTGTTTTCTTTTTACTTGCACCTCTGTGACTCAAGCTGTGTGACAGCGTAGACAAGCTATTTGTCAGCGGGCTCAATCCAACAAGTAGTGCTTGGATTGGTGATTTCAAGCTGTTAGGTAGCAGAGTGTAACCTGTGGATTAGCGAGTTAAGCTGTGCAATCAGCGGAAGCCTCACTCTGTTGAGTGGGGGGTGGACGTAGGTATTGGGTTAGAGACTGAATCACCTAAAAAATCCTGTCTCTCTTGTGTGGTTGCTTGCTATTAGCTGTCATCTCCGCTAGATGCTTGATTAGGGCCGAGTACATTGCATTCATAACATTCGTTATTAATTCCGCATTAGTTGCAATCACTACATTTGTTTTTATTTGGGGACGGATCTAATCACCCCCCTCTAGATCCTCCGTTTCACTGAACCAACACGTGGTATTAGAGCCTAACTCTCCATATATGGCTTAACATCTCGGAGAGATTCGGTGAAATGGAGAATAGAGGATATATGGCTGAATGGCATTCTGTAAACAAGCCACCTTTCTTTAACGGTACTGATTTTGCATATTGGAAAAATCGTATGCAGGTGTTCTTGAGAGCGCAGGATCATGAGATATAGAAGGTGGTCAGCCGAGGTCCTTTCCAGCTCCCGGAAGATGAAGATACCTGGACCCGAGAGCAAATCAGGAGGTCCAACATCAATTGGAGTGCCATGAATATCATGCAGTGTGCCCTGCACCCTACCGAGTTCTCTAGGGTCTCTTCATGCGCCACAGCGAAGGAGATGTGGGACCGTTTGCAGGTAATATATGAAGGAACTTCGGAGGTAAGAGAAACAAAGGCAAATATGTTGATTTCTGAGTATGAGACGTTTAAAATTAAACCTGATGAAAGTATATCTGAGATGTATGCTAGACTAACCCAGCTTACCAATGGTTTAAAGAGTTTAGGCAAGGTTTATAGTGAATGTGAGCTCGTTAGGAAAATCCTCGGATCGTTGACACCAATCTGGCACACCAAGGCCACAGTGGTTGAGGAATCAAAGAATCTAGCTACCACCATAGTGATGAGCTCATTGGTTTATTAATGACGTACGAATTGAACCTGAAAAGAACAGAAGATGATGTGAAGAAGAAGAAACCACTTGCTCTAAAAGTTAGCTCCAGCTGCAAAGAGTCCTCAAATAAGAGTGAGCCATCCAACTCAGAGGAAGACTCAGGTGAGTTTACAATGCTAACAAGAAAATTCAAAAGATTCTTGAAGAAGGAAGGTAAGAATTTCATAAGGAAATCCTCTACGGTAAGAAAAAGTTCTCAGTCTAAATTTGACAATGTGAAAAAATCTGATAGAATTATGTGTTACAATTGTAGGAAGATCGGGCATGTGAAATCTAAATGCCCAAAAGCTCAGAAGAAGAAGCAGCCCAATGGAAGTTCAAAAAGCCCAAAACAATGATAAGTACCTAGAGCGATGAAGAGGAGGATGAAGAAGAAGAAAGCACATCTGAGGAAAAAAGTGAGGAAAAATTGTGCCTGATGGCCAGAGGAGGAGAGGAAGAAGCAGAGGTAACCTCTCCCTTCGAAAATTACTCCAATAGTGATTGGAAGGATGCCTACGCTGAGCTCTTAGATGAATATGATCATGTGCGTACAGAAAATAAGCATTTGAAGAAAAATATAAATTCTATCGTCCATGATACTACTTCAAATGAAAAGAATGCATGCTTGGAAGCTGAAATCTCTGAATTAAGAAAACTCTAACTAAAACTATGTAAGAAAACTCTAACTAAAACTATGCAAGACAAAATGGTGATCTCAGATGTGAAATGTGAAAATGGAAATTTGAGAAATGCTATTGATGAATTGAAATTAATGATGTAAAAATATGAAGAGAAAACCAAAATTGCTATTGAAAAATATGAATTTGTCAAAAGTGTGAATGAAGAATTGCAAAGAAACATAGAAAAACTGTAAAAAGTGGCTGCTGTCCTCTGCAACCCACCTGCAGCAGAGGTCAAGTTTGCAGAGACTACTCCGGCCTCCACGGTGCAAACCAGCTGAAGCTTCCTTCTGTGGAGTCGTACGTCGTCAAGTTAGCTTCGTTCCAGAAGTGATCCCGTGATGATCCGACCTTGGCACTGTACGCACCGCCCGTTCTCATGAAACTGCGCCAAGCTCGGGTCTGAACCTAAGTCCCATCTGGTAGCAGCTCCACAGCCCGCCCCGGCGAGATTCAGCCATAGCTCTCTTCACAAGAGTTCTGATTATCTGAAGCGCCGACGCGCCCGAGGTGGTCCCACCTGCTTTTGACATCGTCTCTGTCCGTGGCGTCCGATCTCCCACAGGCGCACCAGACCCAAAGCCCCTGTTCACCTAGGACGAACTGCTGTCAAGTCGGCCCCGACACCCCTTCTTCCTGTCAGTTTTAGTTCATGATGTCTGCATCAAAGTTGTAGCCCTCGACGTAACGAAACCAACACAAGTGGTTTCGTCACGTTCCGACGTCGGCACTAGGAGTTCTGTCCCGTTCTTTGACATCCTATCCTGCTGCTCACCCAGAAATCTGACGCCGGCTGTCCCTGCGACCGCGCCCAGCGAGGTGATCGGACAGCCACTCCCTTTGGAGGGCTCGTAGACCTCCCAGTCAGCAATGTCCCCGACCTGGTCCCGCCACGATTGGAGTTCTGCAGTGCCCATACCGGCCATCGCACCGCATCTGCGCCGACCAGTCCAGCCGAGTAGAACTGCACCGACCTGCTGCAGCAGCCGCCACCCCCATCCAGCGCCGTCAGCTCGACGCCCAACTTCCAGGCGTCCATCAGCATCCTTCAGTCTTCATCCAGGAGTTGGCTGCGTCGTGAGTGGACGCCCAAGCCCAGCGTACGGGCAACCGTTGCTTACCCCTCCCCGCGATCCCCCCTCCTGCGTGAGGGTAGTGAATGTAACGTTTGTTCCCCTCCCTGTGAGCCCCCCCTCCCTGCGTGGAGCATAGTGCATGTAATACCAGGAACGACATCAAGCCTCCCCGACGCAACGTGTCTGCCGGGTACGCACGCTCCCCGGCTCGCCACCGTCTCCGACCGGAGCCGATCCTTCAGACGGCTAGGTACGTGCATTCGCCACTCCACCGGCTTGCTTAGTATTAGCTCCGACTGCCGCGCCGCGTGAGGAGTGCCCGGCCAAAATTACACGATACGAGAGTTCTTGCTGCCGGTGAGAGAGTGCACACCAGAACCGATCCCCTCGGTATCGGTCCGCCTAGTTGAAATCGGCGCCCATCACTCATCCCCGGGTGGGTCACCACCACCCTCCGCGCTACTCGGACCTTGTCCGACCCCGTCACGAGCCACAGCTCACCGAACCGTCACTACGTGGCTCGAGTGGAGTTCAAGCAGGACTGATTGGCGCAGTTGTGGTGCGTCGGCCGGTACAGACGCTGTAGAACTCCAAACGTGATGGGACCAAGTCGTGGACGTCGCTGACTGGGAGATCTAGAAGCCCTCAGAAGATGGCAGTTGCCTGATCACCTGGCTGGACGTGGTCATAGGAGTGGCCGGCATCAGGGTTCTGGGCGTACCGCAGGATTGGACGCCGATGGTCATGGTGGAACTTCCAGTGCCGATGTCGCATCGAGATGAAACCACTTGCGTTGGTTTTGTATCGTCGGAAGCTGCAACTTTTATGAAGACAGCATGAGCGAAACAGATAGGAGGAGGGGGTTTCAGGGCTTACTTGACAGCAGCTTGTCCTGGGCGAATAGAGGACTCTGGGTCTGGCGCGACTGAGGGAGAATGGACGTCCTAGATGGAGATGATGTCAAAACCAGGCAGGACCACCTCTGGTTCGTTGGCGCTTTGGAGAAGAAGAACTCTCGTGAAGAGAGCTCTGACTGAACCACACAGGGTGGGTGGTGGAGCAGCTACCAAATGGGGCTCAGATTTAGACCTGAGTCGGGCGCAGTTACACGAGAATGAGTGACGCGAACGGAGCTGAGGTCAGATCACAGCAGGACCGCTTCTGGAACGAAGCTGACTCGACAATGTACAACTTCAGAGAAGACAACTTCAGCTGGTTTGCATAGTGGATGCCGGGGTTGTCTCTGCAAACGTGACCTAAGCTGCAGGCTGGTTGCAGAGAGCAGCAGAGAGTCCTTCCCGAACCACGGGAGGTCAAGGTAGCGACGGGCGACTCTGGGAATGCCGTGGACGCGTGGAGCAGGGGAGGGCAGACCTGGGTTGCTGAGGGAGAGGGGGCTGGGGCGTGGGATGAAGGTGGCTAGGGTTAGGGTACGACCCCTTCTCCAAACTGGGCGAGCTTGGTCTCAACGATCCGCTCGATCATCTGGCACTGTGCCATGAGATTTTTCGACACTGGCGTGTTGGATGGCCATGGTTGAGCCTCGGCCAAGGGCGTGCTGAACCCAGTAATGGTAGGGGTCCGAGTAGCTACCGCGGAGGCGTTAGCACCATTTTGCCCCCCTAGCGGGATCGGCGCCTCCGTCCAAGGCCCAGTGGGCAGCTGGGGGTGGAGGTCACATTCCTAAAGCAAGTCTTGCAGAAGGGCCTTCAAGTGCTGGTTCTCCTTCATGAGAGTCTCAACAGTTACCTCTTGGACTTCACCAGCCAGAGGGTCATTGTTGATCAGTTCTGTGTTGACGGGGGTGACATGCTCCTCAACGGGAACTTTCTCCGCTCGTGTCGATGCCTGAGGCCTGGCAGAAGTCCCGATGTGGCCTACCGGAGCCAGCGACTGAGTCGGGTGATGAGGTCTCCAGAAGTGAGATATGGGCTAGTTCAGATCGTCAGTCTGAACCTCAGGCTAGTGCCTAGCGGTGTAGCACATGAACACCCTGACCACGTCATTGAGGAGCTAGACCGTCCACCTCTTCTGAGAATGCCTCTTGGGGCGGACGGGTGCCCCCAGCCTATCGAAGATCAAGGTGCGTTGCGGAGGAGTCTCCATTGCGGCATCAGCTTGAGGAGAACTCAAGGCTAGATATTGGTGGGGCCCAAAATGAGCCCGTCTCTATTTCCGCCTATCTAAACGAGAGGCGATGAGGGGCTGGGCACCATCAGATGATGTGGCTGTAGGGCCAGCTGTACCTTACTTGGCACGGCGCCCTAGTGCCCAAAAGGGGTTGTTGAGATGCGCCTCCCGGACAGCTTGAGCTTCCTCTAGGGTAACCCAGATCCTTCTCAAGTTGGATTGTTGGTCCCCCTCGTCCCTATGTCTCCGACGGGACTTGGGAGCTGGGATGCTGAACCGACACTAGCACCTTTGGGTCATTGGCAAAGCATTCACCCTTTTGAGTTTCGCCTTATCTTTCCACGTTCGACGCAAGAGGCTAAAGCGGTTGGTAGTAGGGACCGTAGAGATGATCCGTTCTGGAGGTACAATGGGTTTGCCCCTATCCAGGTGAATCCGTAAGTCCCCGACAAGAATGGTCTTGCCAAAGTTGCTAGTGGCAACAACGGGTCACTTGCCTTTATGGCTACGACGATGCTTCTTCTGGGGAGCTGAAGATGATTTCGCTCCGAGGTGGTAGACCGAGAAAACTCAGCCTATGAATGTTGGTGGCACGAGGCCACTCACCGAGAATACCGGAATAGGCCCCCAAGATGCAAAGTCAGTAGTGAAGGCCGGTGGCTGGGTGACTCGAGTGTAGGCCTTTGCCCGAGCTGATAGTAGTGTTGCAGATGCTTGCAACGATGTGCTTGCACTTGAAGATGACGTTGCAGGGGGTACCGGGGTGCCGATGACCCAAGGCCTTGAGCCTAGACTGGGAGCTGGTGAGATCGGAAGGCGTGATAGGAGGGCCTCGGTCCATGCTTGGGTTGCCGTGTCCCATAGAGGCAGACCAGTGCTGGGAATCGGCATTGTCAGGTTGTGGGAGCAGTGCCACCGAGATAAAGCCGAGAGATCCGAAGCCTGACACGGATCCATGGGAAACCCCAGGATTATATGCCTGGTCTAGATGCTGAGACGCCTCACACCAGGGATTGGGAACCCGAGTGGGGCGGTTGGTCTTCTGAGGTTCGGGTCGAGAGGCCCAAATAGGGTGCTGGGGAGCCATGACCCCGGGTCAGGGGACCCGTGTGGGGAGCCGACTCGGTGGAGGCTCAGGGTTGACAGCCTGAGCAGGGTGCTGAGGATTAGAACACCTTGCCATGCTGGATGCTGACTTGGTCGGGGGCCGAGGCTGGAGGCCCGAGTGAACTACAGAGGTGGAGACCAGAACTCGGGACGCGAGGCCTAAGTCGGGAGTGGGTCGGAATTGGGCCCAAGGGCTGGTGCATGCCGGGGCTGGGACTGGTCCGGAACCCCTACGGGGACTGGTAACGGGAGACCCGAGCCTGACGCTCGGTCTGGCTGTCGAGACTGGTAACTGGTGTGGCACATTGGTGGCGCCAAAAGAGACAAGAGTTGGTGGTGGCGGCGGAGCAGCCACGAGGACCACACCCAAAAAGTAGGGTGATCCGATGACCGGGGCGAAACTGTCGAAAGTGGTGCTGCCCTTGTTTCTTTTAGAGTGTTTGTTTAACAAAAATACAGATTCTGTTCACATTTCCTAGGTATTACCAGTTTAACACATTCACGTGCCCCCGGTAGTGATAACATTGGCCGCCAAGGCTGTGGGAGGGTCTTCGGGGGAGGTCGCCTCGACACCTGCCTGCGTCGCCTCACTCGCCACTCTTCTTCTCCTGGTGAGGGGGCCGGGTCTGGCGACGAGCTTGGCCACTTCTTCGGGGTCGGTGGGTAAAGCCCCGTACTGACTAGAGAATCCTATCATATTGTAGGTGAAAACTCTCCAGTCTCTGCTTCTTCTGGCTGTTCTCCCTGATGGCTTGCTCGGGAACACCAGCCTGTCGAAGACCGACCATCAGGGTGACGCTTCCTCCCGCATAGGGGACTAGCGTCGCTCTTCCGATTGGTTTCTCGACTCCGCACTAGGCATGGGCCGAGCCTCTTTCTCTTCCCGGAAGGCAGAAGCCACTGTCCCTAGCAATCTCTGGTGACCCAAGGGAGTACTGCCTGGGCGCTGGAGGTAGTTTCTCATGGCCTGCTCGATCCCTTCCCACTCCTAGTCGGGGAGAGCGGCCGGTAGTTGGGTGTCAGTGGCGACATCATGATGGGTGTAATTCGCGTACGCTGGGCGGTCAACATGATGATGACGCCTATGATGTCAGCGGTGGGCATTTTTGGGCAACGCTGGTACAACGACTGTCGACTGGTGGGTCGTGGCCGTCACCTCAACCCTTTCGTCTCTTCGCCCTCTTATACGGCGGGTGTGGCTAGGCCTTGCCTGGGCCGGTGCCATGGGTTGGGCTCCCTTGGGAACCAAGCCTGTTTCAGCTTTGCTGACTTGTGAGACGGTGCGTCAGCAGGCGTCGTCCTTTCCTTCATCTTCTCCAGTCCTTGAAAGGAGTTGCAAACTAGAATGGTCGGTACTATTCGATCCGGGATAGCCTCAGACCGCTGTCCATTAAGTTGGACTCTGATGCCTCCAACGATGACAGACTTGTCGGAGCTGGAGAGTCAGCTTCTTAGTGTGGCGACTGCACAGCTCCCCTGGAACCTCCTCCGGTGGGATGCCGATCCCCGCTGAGGTGAGCCGGTAGCCGGGTGCACGTGGTGCACATTACAGCTGAGCGTCGCAGCCAAGCTACAGTTGTTGTCCTTGGCCAGGGTTCGGCTAGCAGCAGCTTCAATGACGCCCCGGATGGGAGTGCTGATCCCAGGCCTATCGGACGCTTCCACATCCAGTATGTTAACAAACGCTACCCTAAGGAAGTTGGGGAAGCCCACTACGGGAGGGAAACTCTCGAAGCAGAGGGGGACGGCAAGGTAGCCATCCCTGATATGGCTTTCAACGACCTGGGGACCAAAGGAGACCGCCATTCTTGCAACTGGAATGTGATTTTCCTGCATTCGCAGAGATGAAGCAATCAGTATTACAAGAAGGGGGCCGCGAAGCCCCTAATTTTGGCAAAGAGATGAAGGGTGGATGGGTCCCACCGGGCGTGCCAGACTTGTGGACGCACTAAAAGATTTTTTTTTGATATTCTGTTCGTTTGTTAGAGTGTTTATTCGGTCTATTTAGTGCGAGGGCGTGCCAGTCACCGTGGTGACGATTTGTTCGGGTTTCACGGAAACCCATGGTGCGCTCGGTCTAACTTTGTCAGGCGATTGTGTGGTTCGGGTCGGGACCCAATCCCGTCATACCATAAAGGCCATGACGTCATTTACATCCCCCGTACGAGGGAACACCCTTGATTAATTACCGAAATTAGGGGCCCTGCGGCCGAAAGAAATAACACTGACTGCGAAAGAAAGAAGCAGGAATAAATCACACACGAGCCTATGTCGGGCCACAGGCAGCCGGGCATGTCGGTCATTCATTGACCCTTTCGTATTCGGACGGGAGTCCGTGGCGAGAATGCGATGAAAACCGAGAGAAATCCATTCAAATGTCTGCCGAGTGCGCGGTAATTTTTAATGATGGTTCGGAAAGAATCCGGTTCTGAGAAGCAGGTCCGGTTTAATCAGAATGTTAACCTGAAGCAAGGCCGGGTCATGGCCATTTCGGGATAACCCCCAAGACCCAGACCCAGCCTACGAGGGCGACCTTGTTGTTCCTTTAGCACCGGGTCGCGGGGAGGGGCAGAACTGTGGTGTAGAATTTTATTATTATGATTAGTGGAGCCCTTGATTATATTTCTTTGCTGACCATTTCCCCTTTTTTTATGTATTTAGGATGATCTCACGATTTTCCCCACTTTTTTCCTCATTTAGTTGCATGGATTTCCCCTTTTGTTCTGTTATTTACTTGTTTGCACAGGTTTCCAGGTTTATTTACTTTATTTATCTATTTGTTTATATTTCTTTCTATGCATTTTATCCAATGAATGGGTGATAAATGCAATGGCCCTAGGACAAGACTTAGTAGAGACAAGTCTAGAACTTGCTCTGATACCAATTTGATGTGACACCACCTTGGGGGTGATGGCCACAAGACCGAATAACCCCTGGACCTAGCAAGCAAGCATTATACGGACCGATGCTTTCAATCAAGCGGACTCCCTCGCATAGCGCACCCTAGTGTCCGTAGGCGACTCGGTGATGGTGGGAAGGGTCCGTGGTGGGACCTTACTATTCCAGGGGTATGGCTAGCTTGGGATGGACCCCTAAGGGCCTGGGATGCCCGATTTCATGGGCGGCCAGCATGTCGAGGGCGTGGGATGTAGTGTCTCGCTCACAACTCACCCGCGGTGGTCACTTAATTGATGTAAATTTAGGACCGGGCACTCTCTTACCACTGACGGAGCTAAGAAGCAATACTAATTAAGTAAGGAGTGCCAACAAAGAGGAGTGACCAGAAGCTCACCTGATCGGCGTGAACACGCTGATCCCGATCGGAGATGAGGGCGAGCGAGGAAGCGTGGGCATACCTGCACGCCGCACCGAGGAAGCTTCAACTTGAAATTTAAGAGCTTACAATCACTACGCCCCGCACAGGGGGGTTGGACAAGGGGAGGGGATGTTCAAATTACACCAAAATACTACCTCCACGTAGGGAGGGGCTATAAGCCGACCAGGCAGGGGTGGGGGGAATTCAAAGCTAAGCCGAATTGGTGAACTATGATTGTTCTACCTACTTCTAGAACAACAGGATAGGAAGTCACTGATGGCCCTGCCATTGGCTCCACCGACTTCTGTTGATGGCGGGACCAGTGCCAAAATTTCTTGGGTTGGCCCAGGGAGACGCCCAAATTTCTGGAGAATATTCTGATGCCGATGGTGGCCAAGGTGGGGTTGTGACCAGGGCTGGCCAGACCAGGCTCTGGCTATCCTAGAACTACTGCTATAGAAAGACGTGGTGGTCACGATCACTCCAGGGGCCCGATGAGGGCGGGACTAGAACCGTTGTGATCGTAGATGAGTCTTCTTTGATCAGAGATCAACGAGGGTGCCGGAGGAGATCAGAGAAGACTGCAAGAACCATAGTGGTGGGAGGGGTCGGATCTAACTCAGGGGAAACTGACCTGTGCACTCCAGGGAAAAAAATTGGAACTCCATGCTCCGGGGTCCAAATGATGCCCTTCTTCCAGGAGCTGGCAGAGGACGTGGAGGAGAAGGTCTCATCCAAACGCCACTCCAGTAATCACCGAGGACTAGACATGGAATCTCCTACACTCAAGCTCTGGTCTGCAACTGGAGACTGGGTGCACAGTACTCAGAACCACAGGGGTCTGAGAAAATGGCTGCCACAAACTCTCCAGAGGTCCGATGAAGGCAAGATCAGCGCCGTTGCGACCATGGGTGAATCCTCTTCAATCCGTGACCAACGAGGCCCCCAGAGGAGGTCGGAGCCAGAGATGAGGTAGAGAGAGCTGGAGGGTGGTCCAAAGCTTACTCTGTTGGACTGACCTGTGCACTCCGAGGAGAATTACTGAAATGCAGTGCTCTGGAGTCTGAATGGCACCCTTCTTGTGGTTGCTGGCATAGAACTTGGGGAAGGATGCCTCTGCCAAAAATCACGCCCAGATGTGCATAGGTGCGGCCATGCTCACTTCTTCTCTTGGGCTCAAGATCCCTGCTAGAGCAATTTTGTGCAGTCGAGGGAGAATGGCTCTTATGGGCAGATCAGAGCTTGGACAGATGCGAGACCACCTCGCCTGCGAAGATGCTTCAAAGAGATTTCCAGAAATATAAGATATACCACCAGGGGATGCGTGATGACGGTGTGACAGTCTCTATAAATCAGGCCTCAACTATGACCTGCGAATTGGCCTGTGCAGAGGGGTGATAGGTGATGGGAAATGGGGCTAGATGGGAGGGGAAACAGGGTGGATGGGTGTGGAGGCAACCCCTGGCTATTAGGGGGTCTGGGAGGGGGAAAACCAAAGTAAGGGAGGGGGAGAATGGGGACTGGAAGGGGGTCTAGCAGGTGGTGGGAGGAAGAGCTACGAATTTGGGGCTGGGAGGGAGAGGGAGAGGGAGAGGGAGATCTCTCTCCCTTGGTTTGAGTGGGTGATTAATGGGGGATTAATGTTGGTCTTGGGGAAGTGAATGGGTGTGTGGGGCAGTGAAAGGGTGCTTGGGGAGATGGGATTCTCCCTTGGGAGAGGGAGAATGACTCTTGGGGTTGTGGAGGATTTAATGAGGGGTGTTAATGCATCTAGGGAGGTGAAAGGGTGGGTGAGGTGGCATAGAAAAAGATGCACGGGTATGTAGGGAGTAACAATATGCACGGGGTTGTCATGTGCAAGGACTTGATTGCCAAGTCGTGGGCTTTGTGAAGCATAGACAGAACATGCACGGATGAATGTTTCAAAGAAACATGCACGGACTTGCGTCGTGCCAAGGAGAAGATATGCACGGGGTTGAACCTAAGATAAATGTGCACGGGGTTAAGCGTGCATGGACTTTAACACAAGTTCTACACAAAAAGAAATATGCATGGGGTTTAACTTCCTCGGACTACATGAAGACCTACACTGACTTAGTGAATGCATGACTGTTCATGGACGGACTTGATGGATCATTCAACACAACAGCAAACTGACTAAGTCCAGAATGTGCACGGGGTTTGATGTGCACAGACTTGTTCTATGCAGAAACATCTACGAAGTTAAGAGTGCACGGACTTGAATATATGCACAGACTTGATGGTTTGCAGAATATATACAGACTTTAGACATATGCACGGACTCAGTTGGAAATGTGAAATGTGCACAGACTTCTACATGCTCAGACTTGATATGAATAAAAAAATGCACGGACTTCTACATGCTCAGACTTGGCATGAACAAAGTGCACAGACTTCTACATGCTTGGACTTGGCATGAGTAAAAGTGCACGGACTTCACATAGGGTGAAACAAAGAATGTGCACGGACTTATGTATGCACGGACTTTGGTTTGTTTCTAAGAGGAAAGAATGCATGGACTTTGATATGCGCAGACTTCACATTATGCAACTGGTTTATAGATGTGCAAATATGCACGGACTTAATGATGTGCGGGCTTGATTGTACGTTCACGGACTTAATGTTCAATGCAACAAGGAATGTGCACGGACCTGTAAATGAATAGTGCATTGAGCAGGAAATATCTGAGTCCAAAACTTGCACGGACTTAACACATGTGTAGACATTCAAGTATGGACTTAGCATAAGAACATGCATGGACTCTAACACGCACAAGGTCAAACGAAAAATGTGCACGGACGTGGGAAACGACAATGAGATGTGCACAGAGATGGGTGGAACAGAATGCATGGACTTTGTTTTGAACAAGGTGTGCACGGACTATGAATGTCAAAATAGAAGACTTATTTGCCACAACACAACCATGCAGATGGTCAAGTATGCACAGACTTGAGAAATAAATGAGCAACATGTATGGACTTTCAACGTACAAGGACTTTGTAAAAGATGTACGGATTTTTCATTTAGCCTTATAACATGCATGGACTTATAAAAGAAAGGATGCAAGGACTAAAGTGAAGGGAACACAATGTGCACAGACTTGTTGAAACACAAATGATATGCACACAGCCTGAAGTGTCATGCAAAATGACATGCACATGATCTTTATGCAGATCCATTGACTTAATGCAGATAGCAACACAAATCACCAATTTTGAGCAGTAGTTAAAAACACAAGATAACATCACATCATCAAGACTCACCCCCCACATCAGTTAAATCAGCAACAAACCAGCATCAGTTAAATCAATCAGTAGAGCTTATTGTGACTCATTATGTTGCTATCAACAAAACAAACATCACACCATCATCAAAGCACAAGGGGCACAACATTCTCCCCCAGGGGCACAACAAGGGGTTCATGCTAGGTGACACGACGGGGGGAGACTGAGGGCCCGAACATGGATGTGAGTGCATACGTCCAAATGGCTATACAATTACTAGGAGCTATATGGCTTTACAAGTGGGCCATAGTGGCCGAAGTACAATAGGCGCAAGTCACGGGACAATTCCGACACGGTGGTCGGTCCCTGGGTTAATGCGTGACAAAGCGGGTATCCGCGTGTTTTACAGAGGATTCCTCTTGTAGCGTATGCCGTATTTGCTCCGTAAAATGAGGGGCTTGTTACTGGATGACTGGCGAGTGCATCAGACAGGTGTCTGGGCGAGGGTCAGTCTCGGCTCAGATCCAACAATCAGACGTGGCCTCGTGTGTACTGAAAAGCATGTCATCACGTGCGTGCATGATCGCACGCTTGTAGTAACATCTCGCGCATAGTGGGCATAGACTTGTGTGTCATGGAGAAAGAACGAGCGAGGGGAGTACGAGTGACATACCCTTGGTGCCCTTAGCCAAAGACCGAGTCACCCACACATAATTCTCCTTAGCTTGCCGCCTAAAGACCTTGAAGCTTGTTGTGTTGTATGTTGGATTCCCTTGTGTGTATCTTCTTCCCTTGAGCTCCTAGGGGGCTTTTATAGGGAAGTTGAAGGGTCATGGAAGGGTTTAGGCGGACTAGGTTGAGGGAGAAAAAAATGTAACCAAACATCCTATAAGAAGTGAATTTTCACATCACTTTGCGCAACTAGTGAACCGATTGCTAATTTTTTTAATATCTCAAATCATATATCCATTAAACAATTTACATAAAACAATGGACAGAGGGTATCGAAAATGTAGAGATAAAATGTTACAAAGACAGATCATAGCACATACAAACAAACCTCAATAAATCCACAGCGCTCCTTCCATTTCATGTCGTGTGTTTTTGTTTTTCCATCTTCTAGGTTTGAGTCAATTTCCAACTAGTTAATGATAATAGCGAGCATACCACCAGCTCCCCCCAAATACCAGACCAGCTTCTCCACGGTTCCCACCTCTGCTGTAGAGCCACCACAGCATATTTGACAGTGAGTTCCCATCATCAAACCCAGAGAGCCCCCGGGTCCTCTCCAGTGCAGTCTCCCTGTCGTAAACTCCCTCCATGGCATACACAAACCCCTTCCAACCTTCCCCAACACCTCCCCTCGCCAGGGCAGGCGAAGCCCACTTCACCAGTTCCCTCACAAACCCCACATCCCTGAACAGGACCTCGGTGATGGGCAGCAATGGCAGCACCTGAATCCCCGACCTGCATTCCTTCCACTCGGCCGGGGCAAACCAGAGCCCGCTGTCCCTCTTATTATTCCACAGGACCCCCATTACCCTGTTCTCTCTGCTGAAGCCCTCCTCGTACATCCCCTCCCCCTCCCTCACATGCCACCACGTCGCCGCCGCCTGTGCCTCCAGCGCCGCCAGCGTCGACCCGGCCGCGGCGAGGTGGGTGTCCCCGTAGCTCAGCCCCAGCAGCGCCGCCGAGTAGTAGGCGTTCATGGCCTCACTGGTGCTCTCCTGGTTCCGTCCGTCGGCGAACTCGGTCAGCCCCCCCGCCCACGAGTGCAGCTTCCAGAGGTCGAAGCACCGCAGCCGCGTGAAGTCCGCCCGCGGCTTCTGAGACAGGGTCATGAAGTCACCGACCATGGAATAGGCCTGCGGCATGTACTTCCTTCCCCACGCCGGGTCGACCTTGGACAGCACGGCGATGGCGTAGAGGAAGTAACCCAGGTGGTAATGGTGGTCGTTGTAGACCCCGAACCCGAAGTCGGCGCCGGAGTCCGTCATACCCTGCTTGGTGACGATGCCGCCCCACTTGCGGTCGTAGAGGAAGCCATTGCCGCTAAAGCTCCCGTCCAACCACGGGGTGATGGCGCCCTTCAGGAAGCTCTGCACCGTCGGAATCACTTCGGAGAGGCAGACTTCCTCAGCGATCAGAGCCAGTCGAGCGGCGCGGGCGATGGCCTTCCCGTAGAAGTACGACGACGTGGTGATGATGGGATTCGAGCTTAGCACGTCGACGTCCTTGCAGAGGGCGGCGGCGATCTCCGGGTAGCCTTCCTCCGCGACCCCGCCGATGGAATGCCAGGTGATAGGGATGGGGTCGGCCTTCAGGACCCACGAGTCGCCGACCACACCGATGAGGTCCCCGTCTATGCTGTTATACCTGAAGTCGGTCAGCACCGCCGAGACGCCGCCCTCGTCGGGCGAGAGGAGGCGGAGGTGCAGAGGGTGGGCGAGGAGGAGGAGGTCTCCCCATCCCTTCTTCTCCCACCTGTACTCCAGGCGGAAGGGCCCCGTGAGGGCGGCGTCGCCGGAAACGGGGTAGCAGCTGCTGAAGCGGTCGAGGACGGTCTCGTACCTCGGGTCCGGCAGGTACGCGAAGCGGAGGACGCCGGCGAAGTCCTCGGAGGTCCGGAGGAGGGAGAGGGAGGGCTGGAGAAGGCGGAGCGGGGAGGAGGCGTAGCAGAGGAAGGTCTGGCCGCTGTTGAGGCGGACGGCGTACTTGGTGTGGGTAGGGTTGGAGGCGACGGAGAGGATGGCATGGACGGTGGAGATGGAGAGAGCGGTGGGGCGGTGTGCAGGAGTGGTGGCGCAGGTCACGAAGGGGCTGCCACGGACGAGGAAGAAGCGGAGCGCCGGGGGGAGGTCGAGGGTCACGCTGAGGCCGTCGAAGGCAGAGACCAGGTGCCTCCGGCCGACGACGCCGCCGTCTTCTCCTGCAGCAGAGATGGTGAGGTCCTCGGTGAAGGTCTGGTAGATGAACATGGGGGTGGCGAAGCGGGAGGGGTAGCAGAGGGTGAGCGAGTAGCCCGAGGACCTGACGAGGTAGGGGTGGATGTACTCGGGCTGGTCGCCGTTCTTGAGGACGAAGTTCTGGAAGAAGGAGTTGGTGGGGAGAGGGGAGGAGAGGAGATGCAGGGCGAGTGGGGAGGCGTGGGAACGCACCCGCACGCTGCATGCGTCGTGCTTCTCGTCGGACGTTGCATAGCAACACTTCATTTAATTGTTTTGAAACAATTTTCGGGTGCAACAATGGCCCAGACGGTCGCAGTACTTGCAAAGAGCTTTGGATGATGCAACCGGACCAGGCTTCTTGTCATCACTTCTCGGCTTCTTGTCCTTCCACGAACTAGACCCGCCACTGGGCCTTTTCTTGCCATTGCTGGGTTTCGAATTTCCAGAACTAGTGGTCTGCTCCTTCTTAGAGTTCCTTACTCGGATCCTCTCCGTCATCTCTAGGGTATCTTCAAGAACTTGAGCCTTTCTTACAACCTCGGCGTATGTCTGGATCTCCAAAGGTGCCAACTGGTTGATATATTGAAGCTTCAATCCATTTAAAAATCGCTTGGCCTTCATCTTCTCAGTAGACACCAAATGCGTAGCATAACGGGATAATCTAGAGAACTGCGCCTCGTATTCAGTAACTGTTAAATTCCTCTGCTTCAGCGAAGCAAACTCTACCACCTTCTTTTCTTGCACACGATCTGAGAAATATTTGCTGTTAAAATGTTCCTTGAATTCATCCCATGTCGTGCGCCTATTACCAAGCGTAGCTTCTACTGCCTCCCACCACGCACGAGCGTCGCGTTCCAGCTGGAAGGTTGCCAGGAGAACTTGGTCTTGGTCGCCGCACTGCATAACTCGGAAGATCCGCTCCATCTCCTTCAACCAATGCTCGGCTTCATCGGGATCCGTCGAACCACCAAAACGTGGAGGATTTAACCCTCGAAAATTCCGGTGGAGATCACCAGCTCCATGGTGCGCCGCCCCACCTTGTGCTACTTGCTGTGAGGCCTGAGTCAGGCCCTGAACTGTGCGTTGCATATCCCTCCATTGCGCACACTCAGCTGCCATTAGAACATACTCCTACATGTAGGAAAATTAAATTAGAAACAACCTAGCGGGAATCTTTTAGAGTTTATTACTTAACTCAACCCGAGGCTCTACCCAATCTCACCGAGTTGATCCTTAACTTTTTTTGACAAGTCACGGGTTCTATGACACTACTTAAAAACCTATGAACCTTAGAAACCTAGACTCTAATACCACAACACTGTCACGCCCCAACGCGAAAAATCAGAATGTGACAGTTATATACATTCATGATAAGTAGGGCAATAACAGATTAAAAGAACATAATTGCCAAGAGAAGGAATTTCCCCCAAAATACCAATTTACTCATAACTAAGAGAGCATAAAAGGTTTCCAATACCAACTGGCTTCATACATTACAGTTGGTTTTAGGTTGTTCCTTTGAGAGCGTAATTAAGATGGCACCTCTCTGCAAGCCTCACCACCCTGCGCCCTCACCACACCCTCCACTCCTCACCGCCGAACGCCACCGACCGGCCTCCCCACTCCCCCTCGACCACTGCGAACCACACCGGCGTCCCCTCCTCTCACTCATAACACCTCCCAACCGCAACCCTTCTCTCCATCTCCCTGCACCTCACCGCGGCGATCCGCTCCTCTCACTGGCGACCTCCCATCTCTCCTCTCCGACCACCACCGACAGCCGTAGCATCTCCATCTGGCCGACTCTCCCATCTCCTCTCTCTTCTTGCCCTCTCACCAACGCTCCTCTCACAACCCAACACTGGCTCCTCCTCCCTCCGACCACCACCACCGACTGCAAGCGCTCCCTCTCTTCATTTTTCTCTCCCTTACCGGCTCACCACACACCGCACCACCGTCGCCCTCCCCATCCCATCGCACCCTCACCGTCGGCCTCATCTGCATGCAACCACCCCATTCTCCCCTCTCCCTTCTCTGCCGCGCGAACCCACACAGGCTGCACCCACCCTCCTCCTCTGCTGCGAAACCCTCTCCCACTCTCTCCCCACCTCTTTTCACTGTCACCCCCTCTCCTTCCAACCCACGGTACCCCGCCTGCCAGCCCACCTCGCTGGCCGACCTCCCACACCGCAACCGCCTCTCCCTGCATGAATGTGCCCTCCCCCTCCATCTTCCTCCTCTCGCCAACACACAGGACGCCACACCCTCACTCCCTCTTTCCCTCTAGCCCACAGTAGAAACCACCGCCCTCCCTCTTCCGTTCCACCTCCGACCACTGTACCCCACGCCCGCCGTGAACCCCCCCTCCAAAGCTCACCACCTCCCTCACTGTCACAGCCCACCGCCGCTGCCGGCCGACCTTCCCCTCCCCACCGGCCACCTCGCTCCGCAGACACCCCCCTGCGCGAACCCCCTCTCTCTTCTTCTCTCTCTCTACCTCTCCCTCTCTCCCTCTTCCTCTCCCTACCATTAGACCATTTAGGTGGTTTGACCAGTAAGTCGGTTGTGGGTTGACTGTGTCTAGCAGCCTATTATGTGACCGCTACACTCATCTCGCAGTGCATTCTATGACCGCTAAAGTCTCCTCGCGGCCCACTCTTTGACTGCCACTTGTCTGGGCTCTCTGGGTAGTGTAGCGCCCCATCAATTGACTGCTTATGTTGTCTAGCGGCCAAGAGATAGACCACTTATTCCCCAGAGTGTTGTCTTTCATTGTTTTGGCTTCTAATTATGTTGGCTTAACCTTTTGACTTGCCCATTATCCTATGGATGTCTCTTGACGTCCTATGAGGGTTGAGACCATGTTATAAGGTAGCTAGGAGTGCCTTTGTGTTGATTTATGTCCCGTGCTACTTCGGAGTCATTATTGGTTTTTGGTCAACCCGGTGAGATCCAGTGGTTGACACGTGACCTCGTGAGTGTCTCAGCTATTCTAGATAGAGCAAGACATAGTTTTTGACACCTTGAGGTGTTGTCTTACGTCGATTTACGTGCCCATGTGCTTTGAGGGTCCTTGTGATTCCTTAGGTCTCTGTAACTCATTTTATGTGGATGTTTGGATCCGGCTGTCTTGTACCATTTCCTTTCTCAGTGTTTAGGCTGATTGGCGGCTTATTACCGCTTTGTACGATGATCTTGACCCGAGTCTTGTGACTCAAGGATCGTTGTGTCAACAAGTCTATTTGTCGTCCTGAGCCTGGTGGCAGTTTCGTGTGCTGCCCCGTGTCTTATGCTTGGTGCTTCGTAGTACATGAGACAGTGCGTGCTAGCCTATCTATACACCAGCACTCGTGTTTCAGAGTCTTTGTATCTAGTGAGCCTCCACTAGTTGTATTCTGACGACACTTTCCTGTGTGTTGGCCCACCAGGGAGTGGTGGCGGGGCAGAGTTCCCGACTCAGATGATTTTTAGGCTAGTTTCCGTGGGCTCCCTTACCTTACAGTAGCGTCCTATTGGGGGAGAAAACTAGCTAGAGGTCTGGCTCAAAGTAATGAGCTTGTGTTTGCACACGTGGTTAGGGGCGTTTGGACGAGCGACGATGGGCGTGACCCTGACTAGTAACTCGTTTCTATTATTCCTGGTACGTGGTTCAGTGAGTATCTCGGTTACCGCCATTCTAGGGTGTGTGAGAGATACTTGTGATGGCGAAGGCCATCACGTAGAGCCAGAGCTTCAGCTTCAAGACTTGAGGAAACAAAGGGATATGCATCAGCAAACATGAACACAATATGGCCATGAGAGTCGCGGAGAGCACCACCGCCCCCGGCAATTCCCATGCCCCACTTGATGGCACCATCCACGTTGAGCTTTAATCGACCAGACGGAGGAGCAAGCCAACGAATCAGCCATGACGGTGATGGCTGCGGTTCCAAAATGCTGATGCCCCAAGCTGCGAGCAGCAGACGTTTAGAGGAGCTAAGGCCACGGCCTTTAATCTTGTAGGCCTGCGCGAAGGAGTGGGCAGACATCAAGGTCTGGCAAAGGATTTGGCGAGCATACATGGGCTGGCCATCAAACCGAGCTTTGTTCCTGCTGTTCCAAATTTCCCAGATGGCAGCCAAGAACATATAGCGGGAAAGGCACCCAGCCATGGTGTTAACATGGAGGTTGTTCAAGAAGCCCAAGACCGCAGCACCAACAGAGGGGGCGGATGAGTTGTGGAACCAGAGGAAACAATGCAGGCCCGCCCACACATCCCTAGCAATGTTGCTGTGGAAAAATAAGTGGAGGCAGGTTTCACCAATGGGGGCAGGGCAGCAACTGCACATGGAGCATAGTGGGACGCCACAAGCAACTACAACATCATCCACAGGAAGACAGCTGCGCAAGAGACGCCAAGACAGCACCTGATGGGGGCATCTCTCGCCCTTCACATTTTTCCATAGCTTCGATTGCTCATCAGCATGGTTCCATTGTGTTCGTCATGTGTTTATGAATATAGTCATGTAATCTTTATTTTATTTGAGTCATGTATGTGTAATCTTTCTTTATTTGAGTCAGTTAATAGCTTAATGGGTCAGTTTGTTAGTCAATTGGGCCCAAGTAGTGGGCTAGGCCCAGGGGCACCCCACCATTGGATTGGTTGGTCATTTGCTTATTTGTCAGGGTTATTTTGGTCATGTAAGAATTTGGGAGCCTATAAATAGGACCCAACCCCTCCATTGTAGAACTAATGCATTATGAATTAGAAAAGTTCATATTTAGTGAAATCTTCCCCCCTCACCAAGTGGAGTGTGACTCTCCCCTTTCTCTCTCTCCCTCTCTATTTCTCTCTCTTAACAGGGAGGATATTGGGAGGATACATGGAAGCTTGGAAGCGTGCCGGACTTGAGGAATTTCCCGTGTTGTCACGTTGTGTTCTCGTGCTCACGTATCAACTTCTCTGACTGGTACGGCACTGGAACTGCACCGTAGGAGCGTAGATCGAACGAACTGGGACGGAGTGGGGCCATGGGACCACCGGGCTGGAGGGAGGGTGTGGCCCCCAAGGAGGTTTGCCCTCCCTGGGGCGTGCGGCCACCCCTGGGCCGAACTGGCCCCGGGGAAGCTCGTAACCCCGGGAGATAGCCCTTGGGGCTCTTCTTGCATCATTTGGGGTTGTCCTTTACTGGACTTTGAACCCCGAGAAGCTGGAACGGGCCCGTGGGGGTTGCCATTCTTTGAGTTGTCGTAGCCACCTGCAAGGTGTCTGGGTAAATACCTGACACACCCCGGATTGCCGAACGTCTTGAGCAGATGGCTGAGGGGCCACACGGCGGGCCTTGGGTTAATGATAGGAGCTTGTGGGAGCTAAGGGGAGGCACTTTGTGGCTGTGAGCCATGCCTCGGGCTGTGTGTCACATTGTTCGGTGGGTTGGCAGGGTAGCCTCGGGTTGGCCCGAATGCTAGGATTAGATGGCTTATCGCCACGTGTCTGAGTGTCGGGGCCGACCTTGACTTGTCAGGGGGTCGTTGTAGGACCCAATGGAGGTGCTGGAACCACGGGTTGGCCCATGGTTGGGTGTAGAAGGGCTGGAATATACGGGCCCACAAGGTGTTTGATGAAATGCCGAGCATGCCCGTTTGAGCCGTACATGCGCACGATAGGCCCCCCAAAGCCTGTGGTTGACCTAGTTAGGCCTCCCTTTGACCTTGGAGGGTTGAAAGATGTGTTTCTAGGTGGGCACTTTGCCCCTTTGGCTGGGTGCCACGTGGCGTGGCCTGACGTCGGGGTGCCCCCGGGTGGCTCCGGGCGACGGTGCGGGATACGGGCAAGGCCCGTCTGTGAGTGGCCGGAGTTGACTCTGGGGAGTTGCTTGTGTTGCCGTGTATTACAGCAAGCCGGTCAGGGCCCTTGTAGAGACCCATGGGATTGTAGAGAGGGCTGGATAGCCCGTGCCTAGAAGGTGTTCGGTGAAATGTCCGAACCCTTATTTCTTGTGATTTTGCTGGAAAATAGTCTGGGTACAATAAATGCCCCCCACGGGTCGTATGTCAAAGGCAGCGATGAGGGCGTACAGCCTGTGAGACTCCTGCCCTGGGCTATTGTAGTTTTATTTTGGCACTTCAAGTGCCTTTATTTTTGATGTGTTACATGTGTTGATTTGGTGGTATTTTGACCAATTTTCCATGCTTTATCTTGCAGCTATGGAGCATTTTGGCAGAGATGGACGGGTCCCGAGGTGGATGGCCCGAGGGGAGGATCACTGGGTGTGGAGGACTGATCGACAGCTACCTCCTCTAGGCCTGCCAGTGGTTACAATGGCTAGCATAGAGTAGCTGGACAGTGGGCGCACAGTGATGGCTGAGGGTCTCCTTGGCAAGAGAGCCGCTGGCATCGGGACCGTGGAGGTGGCTTGGATGAAGGAGGCCGGTGGCATGTACACCTATGACAGGAGCGGAGGGTATCCATTGGAGTTCCCCCTGGATCGACACCTATTTGAGTTTCTTCGGAGCTACGTTCCGCCTGGCATGGAGGAGGACAAATTATGGATTCCGGGAGCCTACCGTCGACTTGAGCGGGCCATCTTGATCGGCAGGGACAGCCTGCAGGGCGTAGCCTTCTATAGCTACCCTAGCTTCTCAGAGGACTACTGGAGGTAGTGACAGTTTCCCAATGCTGAGTGTTTGGGGTTCTTTGGTGGAGCGGAGAGATCTGGGGTTCAAGTCGAACTGCTGGCCCCCGCTTCCTGGGGCCTACACGGTCACCATCGCGCCGAGATAGAGGGGACTGCCGAATTATTGCTAGAGCCCATAGGCTTATAGTATGCTGGAGAGGGCTATGATGACCACAGCATGCTGGACGGGGTTATGAGGCAGACTGTTATGAGCTGGTATGGTCGCTGGGCTGTGAGTCTGTCGCACTACTATCGCCAGGGTGCCACTGAGTGGCTGATGGGGGTCATCTATCACTATCGGGTGCTGTTGGACCGGGCCGGGATCAGGTACGCAGTGACTGCCACCTTGTACGCATACCCTTGCTACATTGGGCTACTGCAGGGGCTGCTAGAGCGCTTCAACCACCGTTGGAACACGGTGGCCACAGTAGAGGGAGAGACTTCACTGGACTTGTGGTCTTTGTTCAGGATCTCCGAGTTGCCGGTCAGTGGCAAGGGATACGAGGAGATAGTGCTTGATGACCTTCATCACAGCCACAGTGATGGACAGGGGAGGTACCGAGTGCCATTCAGCTATCGGTATCTGATGAAGACCTTGAGGGACTTGGCCCTGGCAGGGAGAGAGAGGGCGGCACAGACTCTGAGAGTGCCACTGAATGTATGGGTCCGTCATTTCCACAACGGGCCGTTTTGCTTTTATCAGGAGTTCGCCAGGGACCAGACTCCCTGGGAGGAGTATACAGAGGTGGAGCTGCACTTCAGGACCTACAGTCTGTACGTCTATGCTCCACAGGAAGGGTGGAACCCCCACGGCTTGCCAGACGTGACACACCTTACCGCCTACTTGGCATACGGGTTAGCGACGTTCGTGGTTCAACATGGGGAGGATGGTCTGCTAAGGGCCGAGCTACTATAGTCGGCCTATCTGTTAGCTGAGGGGAGAGAATTGGCCTTGGCTCCTGCTGCACTGGCCAACATCTACGAAGGACTGGGAGTTCTGGCGATGCACCCAGCACTGAGAGAGAGGAGCATACTCTTGCCGACCCACTACCTCAGCGTGTGGGCTGGACTGCTGTTTCCGAGACTGGTGACGCGAGGGACAATGACGAACCCGGCGGCACCACTTTTGTTTAGCTTCCCCGAACAGCCTGACGGGGATGCATAGATGTAGCTAGAGGGGGCTAGAAGAGCCATTTGCTACTTACCTACCCGGGGTGAGGAGGGGCTACCTTTTGATAGTGCCACGCGGGACTCCAGCCTTTTTCTGGGGCCTTCAGGTGGAGGGGCGACCAGTGCACACCCTATTCAGGAGGTGGTAGATGTTGGGCTACGAACGGAGTGGATACGGCGGTGCTGACATTACACAGGTCAGCGATAAGTTCCTTGGAGCCGTACTATCCACACCGGTTCGCAAGGAACTTTGGGTACGACTAGGGGATCCCGCCGAACTGGGAGTTCCCTTTGGCAGGCACGTAGGCAGTACTGGGGCTGGGACACCCACCTACTTGCGGTGGCATGGTGGTACTTCTATAGTTGTCGAGAGCCGG
Source organism: Amorphophallus titanum (assembly GCA_024336825.1). Taxonomy (NCBI): domain Eukaryota; kingdom Viridiplantae; phylum Streptophyta; class Magnoliopsida; order Alismatales; family Araceae; genus Amorphophallus; species Amorphophallus titanum. The sequence continues at coordinate 2,403,326 of JANBPO010000598.1, read as the reverse complement.
AGCAGCTCCCGATGCCGGGATAGGGACGTCGAGGGAGGTTTAACGTTCACTATGCTAGGTGGTGGTTCGAGCACAGCCATCCATACTGTTAGAAGGCTTTCGGGTTCTGAAAAGTGGAGGAGAGCCGCTTGCTGAGGGAGGACCTACCTCTGATTGTGCTGGATGATAGGTACCTGAGGACCCGCCCTACTCGGATCTGTTAAGAGATCGAGCGAGTTATGGAGCGGTGGCCCCGGGGTGGCCGAGGTTTGACTTCTGGGAGCTGGAGCAGTGGTGGGGCACTGAAGCCCCTGAGATAGGCTTTGGTGAGGGTAGCAACGATAGGAGGGAAGGGGTCCCAGTCGAGGGCACCTAAGGCCTGGTGGGCCCAGTTTTTTGTTGATTGCGGCTTTCAGAGCCAGGTTTAGCTAGGTCGGGAGCTCCCGCATGGGAGCTTTGCCAACTCAGCGATCAACGACTAGCGGCAGCACATTGCTCACGCGATCGCGTCTACCGGGCCCATGGAGTTCTTGTCCCAGATTGTGTGTGCTCGCACTCTGCGGGACATCTGAGAGGCCGTGACGATGGCGGCCTGGGCGCTGGCACTGAAGCCAGAGCAACTGGTACTCTTGCCACTGACCCCCTTCGGGGCTCCAGGTATACCCTTGTTTGGGATACTCCGTCCCCTTTTTCTTTTGTTGCTTTCTGGTTATAACACTGGGACATTGTATAATGCTGTGTCTCTTGACTGGTTAGGTGGCAGAGGGGGATACCCCCTCCATGGAGGTGTCCTCGGGGAGTGGGGATGGAGTTCCACAGTTGAGGTGAAAATGCCCTAGAGTGGAGGTTACGGTAGCTGAGACTGGCGAGTCTTCTGGAGGACTCGAGCCTGACGGGGTAGCTGAGGCAGAGACAGCTCTTAGTAAGTGTCATTGCGTCTCGTTTGCTCCTGGTCAATTTAGCCATGGTAGTGGGCTAATCCTACTTTGCTGGGTTTGTGTTTTGCAGCCCCCGTGGAGGCCAGGGCAGAGGCGACCTTCTCGCCCCCTCGGGAGGAGGACCCTTCCTATGTGGAGGGAGCTGAGTGTGAGATTGACACGGAGAGTTTTCTTCGACTGATGGACGAGGTGGCACCCAATGTCAAGGCCTTCCCCGACTTCGAGTCATGGGCAGGTGCGAAAGGAGCCCATTCAGGTAAGGGCTTGTGATGTTGATTGTAAGCTATGACTTCGCCCATTTATGGCCGCTGATGTAACTGTCTGGCTTGTGCAGAGGAGGCAGAGACGTCGAGGGCTAAGGCCCCAACTAAGGGACTAGGTAGAGATCCTGGATAGGTGGGAGAGCCAGCACACACAATGACTGGGAGCTATCTAGGTAAGTGTCCGATTACTTTGGAGGGAGTCTTCCAATTGCAATTGCACTCTTGGCAAGCCAAAGTTGTTGACCTGGTCTGAGTTGCTTGTTTGGCAGGTGAGGGTGCGGCAGCCACCATGGAGATGATCCAGGAACTGGTGGACACCGGTCTGTCAGTTGTCTTGTCGTCGTTCAGGGATGAGGATGGGCAGGAGACCTTCGTGCCCCCACCCACCGTAGGGGACACATTGGGTGGGCTACCGAGGCTATTGGAGAAGCTACCCCTCCCACCTCTGCCGACCGTGGTGTCGGCTTGCACGGTGGGGCTGGTGGAGTCGTCCAGCATGGGACCCTCAGGAGGAATCCCACATGTACACTCCTTAAACATTTAGAATCCCCCCCGCCACGCTCTCATGTCTTTGATTGGGTTGTTGAGACGTTCAAATTCCTGGCTGTTAAGGTGTCCAAATTGCCATGGTTGCTCAAAGAATAGGCTAAAATCCAAGCAAAGTCAGAAGAAATGAAGAAAGGTCAACATGGCCAATGAAGTCAATGCCAAGAATCATGCATACGCTCTCATGTCTCTGCCTGGGTTGTTGAGACGTTCAAATTCCTGGGCTGTTGAGGTGTCCAAATTGCCAAGGTTGCACAAAGAACAGGCTGAAAGCAAGGCAAAATCAGAATAAATGAAGAAAGGTCAACATGGACTATGAAGTCAATGCCAAGAATCATGCATACACTCTCATGACTCTGCTTGGGTTGTTGAGCTGTTCAAATTCCTAGGTTGTTGAGGTGTTTAGATTGCCACAGTTGTGCAAGGAACAGGATGAAAGCCAGTTAAAATCATAAGAAATAAAGAATAGTCAACGTGGTCAATGAAGTCAATGCCAGTCAACAAGAAAAGTCAATGGTCTAGTTAGACCAGTCAAGGTTCCAGCTAGCATAAGTCAAGGTCTGTGCACATCATACCAGCCAAGGTCAAGGTCGATGCACATTATGTTGGCATAAGGCCAAGGTCTGTACACATCATGCCAGCCCAAGACAAAGGTCGACGCACCATGTGCCAGCACAAGGCCAACGTCCATGCACATCCTACTAGCCTAAGGCAAAGGTCGATGCATATTATGCTAGTACAAGGCCAAGGTCGATGCACATTCTTCCAGCCCAAGACCCAGGTCGATGCACATTGTGCCAGCACAAGGCCAAGGTCTGTGCACATTCTGCCAGCCTAAGACAAAGGTAGATGCATATTATGCTTGTACAAGGCCAAGGTCGATGCACATTCTGCCAGCCCAAGACCTAGGTGGCTGCACATTATGCTGGCACAAGGGCAAGGTTGATGCACATTCTGCCAGCCCAAAGACCATGGTCGATGGACATCCTGCCATCGCAAGACCAAGGTCGACGCACATCCTGCCAACCTAAGACAAAGGTTGATGCATGTTATGCTAGAAGAAGGCCAAGGTCGATGCACATCCTGCCAGCGTAAGACAAAGGTCGATGCACATTCTGCCAACCCAAGAGAAAGGTCGACGCACATTATGCCAGCACAAGGCCAAGGTCTGTGCACATCATGCCAGCCCAAGTGAAGGTTTATGCACATCATGCTAGCACGTAGCCAAGGTCTGTGCACATCATGTCAGCCCAGGCCAAGGTCAATGCACATCATGCCAGCCTAAGACAAAGGTCGATGCACATTATGCTGGCACAAGGCCAAGGTCGATGCACATTCTGGTAGCCCAAGACCCATGTCGATGCACATTATGCCAGCACAAGTCCAAGGTTGATGCACACTCTGCCAGCCCAAGATAGATGTCGACGCACATCATGCTGGCATAAGGCCAAGGTCGATGCACATTCCCCCAGCCCAAGATAGAGGTCGATGCACATTATGCCAGCATAAGGACAAGGTCTGTGGACATCATGCCAGCACGAGCCAGGGTTCGTGCACATGTGAACTCCAAGGTCGGTGCATGTTTACTTTCAATGCATCA